>JAJHSJ010000008.1:71305719-72546102 GCA_021015155.1 Magnolia officinalis | reverse complement strand
TATCTTGAATTGAGTATATCCCATGTTTGAAATGTATGCAATTAAAAGTAATTTCAGGATTTCCTTTCAAACTACACTTATGTAAAGGAAAAATTCATCATCCATGGGATTTGAAAATCCCATCTCATACTTTCCAATATAAGGTTCATTTTTCAAAGCCTAAAAATTAATTTTAATCCCATCTCACACTCCTTCCAAACATGCCATTCTAATCTCGAGATGGGATTAGCAATGCAATCCAATTTAAAACAACTTAATCCTACTTGCCAAACAGGCCCTAAACATCATATTGGAGGGAGTTCAAGAAGGTTTCAATGGTACCGATTTCTTTTCTGAAAATTTCCTCTCATGTGACCTATTTGAGTTTTTTATCCACCTAATTTTAGGTCGAGCCAGAAAAACGGATGGACGGTATGTATTTATCACAAACATGAAGGTGGGCCCCACCTAACATCCTTGCGCAGGCTTTCGCAGTAAATCCGCGTCCCCCATCCGCGCGGGACGCCGTTTGTCTAGTAACGCAGCTGTAGAGATGAACTGGACAAATGGCGTACCATTCGACTGCCACGTGGATTGGGGCATCCTTCCACAGGTGAAATCAGCTTAAGAAAGTAATTATCCCTTGTAAAGAAAATTCTGCATAGTTACTGTATTTTATACCTTCCTACGCCTCGATCACCGCTGCATTTCCTTCGAAGAAGAGCTCAGCGAACACCACCACCATCTGGGTTTGGGCTACAACTCTCCATAGAGAAGAGAAGAGGATATGTCGATATCGAGCAACAGCGACACGAGCTGGGTCGGAAAGAAGCCTATTAGACGCCTCGGTGGAATGGCCGACGCCCTTTCCATAGCTACTGATCTCGGCTTCTCCGTCCCTCCTCCTACCCTCAACAGCCAGGTATATTTTTCTTCTCCTCTTCTCATTCATACATCACCCTCTTCTTCTGATTTTTCTTTATACATGATTCCCCAATCGATTTCCGTTGATTTCGCCAATTGGGTTTCTTACATGGCTTCATTGTCAATCCAAACCGTTCATCTAGTTGGCCTTATCATGGATGTAAAGAACACCTTGCGGATGATTCTTGTAATCACTTTGCTGCACTGAATGCCGGCAGTTAAAGGCCACTGACTGGATGACTAGGGTCATTCCATCAATTTGGTTTTCAATTTATTTCCCATCCATGATAAAGTCCGATAGATGGACTGACAGTAACTGCTCATCCGTTCCAACATTTATTTTCTTTTTTCTTCATACATTATCCTCAAATGGATTTTTCGTGATTTTGCCAATTGGGTTTTTTTTTTTTTTTTTGGAGAGATCCAATTGGGTTTCTTAGGGTTTGTTAGGATTGTGAATACATCAGTTATGTATTGTAAAAGAACCATCATTACATTTTTACAATGTTTATTTAAACACATAATTCAATAGTCAAATGCAGGTGTTACAGGACACAGTTAAAGAATTTGTAATCATTGCAATTTTACATTGCATTGCAGTGGAAATCTCCCATCCAAACATGCATGTTGATGTATTTGTCTATGATCATCATTACGATTTTAACATGTCCATCCAAACATTGGAATTGTCAGTCAAATTACTTGTTTTCAGAAACATGTGTTGTTATTTGTAATTATTGCACTTTTACAGCAAATTACTGATGTAATTAGCAATCCAAACAGGCCCTTACATGGCTCCATTGTCAATCAGGACGGTTCATCTAGTTGGCCTTCATATGGATGGAGAGAACACTTAGTGGATGATTCTTGCCATCATTTTTTATTTTTATTTTTTGGTGAATTTGCTGCACTGAATGTTGGCAGTTAAAGACCACAAACTGGATGGCTAGGATCATTCCCTCCATATGTTTTTCAATTCACTTCTCATCTATGATAAGGCCCGATAGATGAACAGTCGCTGCCAGGTGTACCTTAGAGGGAAGGCTCTCTACTATATTCAGGTTCTACTGCATCAACTGCATTGTTTGACTTAGTTTTCTCCTTCATATGAAGAAGTTTTTGTCATTTTTTTTGGATGAGGTCTTGTTGATTTCATTTCTTCTTTCTTTCAGTCTTTCTACATGGCATTTCTTTTTCTTTGCTGATGAGCAAGCTGGCTGGGTTTACTTTGCTTTTGGCAATTGAGTTTTTTATTTTTATTTTTCAGTTCATATTCAGTGTTCTGCTCTTTAAATAAGTGGAATAGTAAATTGTGAGATGGAAAAGGAAACATTTTTTGCTTTTGATGATGGAGAAGACACACGAAATGGCCAAATAATAAGAAGAGGAAAAGACAAAGGAAACCTTTTGCAAGCACTCTAGTTTGCAGGAAATGTGGATCTATCCATTGATTTAAGTCCTACTGGATTTTAGATTCAGCCTTGTACTGCTCCAATCTATGCACCTATAGCTGGAAAACCTACTTTGACCAATCCAACAACCTACTTCTAAGTACCAGTGAAAAAGTACAGTTGATATTAGGTGCGCTGCTGGTTCTATAACTTTTGCGAAGCATCATCATTATCATCGTTATTGTCATTACTACCGTTCTCGCCTTTTTTTCCTTCTTTCCAGCAATTCGGGTTGGCTTTTTTTTTTTTTTTTTGGGTTAGCTTGTTAGCAATTCGGGTTGTCTTTTAAATGGTGTAGATTGGAAAAGATTTTATGATTGGCTGCCCATTTGACGTCTACCTTCCTCTTTTACCTAGGCTCTTGGAATTGCCACTGCAGTGGCTCATAGTGATCACTAATATGCAGACATGGTCCCCTCAAAATATTGAACTTCAACAGAAATGTTATATGCACTTCCAAAGGGTGAACAAGGAAAGTAAGGTCATGGAGGGGTGGTTTCCTGACAAACCTTGAAGCATGAATCACTCGCATCCATGATAGGTCATGTTTGAGTAGTTGGTTGTACAAAATAGCAAGGAGCCCATCAGTTCATGATTACTAACACGACTCACAACTAACGTGGTTAGGCTCTAGACTACACCCATTGTTCGAAGTATCCTTGATATTATCGAAATATCCCTGAAATTATCCTTATCTCAAGCTCGGTGATACAAAAAACACTGGTAGTGATACCAATAACACTAGCAGTATCGGAAATTCCATGTATCAGCAATGTATCGCTAAGTATCACCAATATATCGATAGTGCCAACGTATCACCAACATTTTCAACTGTGTAAATTCCAGGTGTTGCTTGTTTTACCAATGTATTGATATCGCCAATGTATCACCAATATTTTTGACCATATAAATTCTAGGTGTTGTATCACAAGAGTATTGGCGATATTTTGATAATATCGCCAACATATCGATATCACCAAAATTTAGTTTATTAAAAAAATTTCCATTTATGATTTTTTTTTTCTTTCTATGGGCACATGGTTGTATACAATGTTCAAATTGTCGTTGATAATATTGATAATATCTTGATATTATTGTTATCGCAACATGCTCGATAACAAGACCACAATATTTTGTTTCCTTTTCAGTTGTTGACGATTTCTCGATATTATGAAATATCGAAGGATGTTTGGATGGTTAGATGGGATGGTTGGACTGATTTCTACATAAGCTTGTTCTACATAACAGTGTGGGGTCTTCAGTAATGTATGCATGACATCTAATCTGTGCATCATTTGTGGCCCCTCATCTTCTCCTTTGATGCCAACAATTAAGCCGATTCAAAACTCAGGTTCATTCCTAAATCCTATAAAATCACGCTTGTGGCCTGCCTGAGTTTTTTGGAATGGACTGAGTTTTTTGGGTTTCCTATTAATCATGTTGGGATGTATCTGATGAATGACTGGGTTGGATGGCATACACAAAACATGGTGGGCGTCTGCATGCAACTTTGGCCTTTGGTGTGAACCACTTGTGTTTTACATCATGTTGATTTTTGGGATATGTGGAAAACCTGAAGGTGCACATCGTTTGGATGATTGGATGTGGGACTTGCATTATGGTGGGCCCCACACACAGCATTGTAGAATAAGCTAATTCTACAACAGTTGTAGAGAATTTGAACTCCAAAGAGGATTCCCAAGTTTATTCGCTCAGGTAATAGGGACATAGGGCTTCACGCACAGCATGTGTTACAGCCCCTGGGCCCACATGCTGAGATGGTCAGTAATTTGAACTGCCCATATTTTCTCTAATACTATGAATTAGCTACTGTGCCATAATCATGCTTTTTAATAACGATTCTCATGTTTGATTTTTATGGTTGAATGCGAATCATTGAAATTTTCTGTCCATTGTTTCAAATTCACCTACAAATAATCAAGGTAAAAATTATCCATTCATTTCTTATAGTGGCCTCTATAGCATAGAGTCCGCAACATAGATGGTTCCAATCATTGGAACACTCAACATGTCGGTACCACTTGGCGGTGACAGTCATTATATCCCAAGTCTTGACCAAGGCAAAAGTGCGAAACAAAGTAGCAAAAGAGGAGACTGAGAAGAACTGAAATAGTCTATAGCTCTTGTTAAAACCTCTAAGTTCACATGCAATGGCCCGCTCGACTTTCGATCAGGCTGATTTTTGTATCTTCCCTTTGTGAAAGTGATTGTAGGTATGACACCCTTGTGATATGAAAATATCTAGGGAGTTAAAACTCCATTGCATGATATATCATTGATATCAACGATATATTGCATGATATTGTCCTTAGCCACGTTATATAAATTCCTAGTATCATCGAGACTGGCGATATTGTTGCTGTTGGTATGTATCAATGATACTGGGTCAATGTTGTCCCCTTTAGACAAATCGAATGTAAAACAGCAGCAAAAAAAAAGAAAAGAAAAAAAGAAGCAATCTCATTTGTTCTAAATCACATTTAGGCAACTCCTTTTGAGTTGTTTCGGGAAAAATCTCATTTGTGGTAGGGAAATCAAGATTAAAGAGTCCAAATTTTTTGCTCATAATCGGTAGAAACAACTTACCAAGTTGTGATTTTGAATGATTTGTATGCAAAATCATGGATTTGAAGCTCCAATGTTTTACTTTGAGGAACTTGATGAAAGTAGGGAAAATCCCAAAATCTTCTATTTTCACCCATTTAAATTTGAAGTATGGTGTTTAAAAAAAAAAGAAGCATTGGACACTAATTGTAGGCCAATTTGCGGATTGGCAACAATTTTCATAATTTTTGAATTTTGTAATTAAGAAAGAACGAAAATAATTAGAAATTCAATTAAGATTATATATATTTTAAATTATACTAATCTATGAGTGGAGGATGATCTGTATGTAGATTTATGAGCAACAATTTCAATGTACTATCGATATGGCATAGTGCCAATACGAAATTGGGTTGTAGTTGGGAAACCTCCCTATATTAGTTGATGTATTGCAATATATTGTAATTTATCGATACAACGTGATATTTTGAAAATAACATGGTTAAAAATTTTCCGATATCGTCGATACGTATTGCACATATCAACGACATCACACTTGTGCTGGTCTCCTTCTGAAATATTTGGACAATTCGCCAAAAATCCATAAAAATTGCTAGGATTGCATTTTTAAGAGAATTTTGACTAATCTTTTTCATTTGTTTGGAGAGAAAAGGGGATTTGGGGCTTTAAAAAAATGAGAGAAAAAGGGATTTGGGTATGAAAATGTAGATCAGAGAGCATGTGGTATTAGAAACCTAATTGGTGCATTTTTGTTAATTTAAATTGTTTTCTTATGTCTAAAGTGCTTGGAATCTTTAGAGTGAAGTCAGTAATCCATGATTTTACATGTTTTGTATGCTTAATCATGGATTTTGACCTTCGATTTTTGAATTTAGGAAAAATAAGAAAATTTAGGAAAAATCCATTTTATTTTTAATTTTCATCCATTTATCTTGCAATAAGAGTGTGGAAAAATCATGTGGGAGTGCTTGGAGGCTGATCTACAGATTGATAAAATATTTTAGAATTTTTTGAAAAACATACTTTTTAATTAAAATATCAAAGAATAAATAAAAAAATAAAATGATCAGATGTTACTTATGCCTCCTATTTATGTATTTATGAGTGTATGTTGATCTTAACATCAACCACACTATTTATTTTCAAAAATAAATTCAAGTTAAACAAAACATAAAAAAATTTAAATATATTTTTAAATAAATACATTGTAGGGCAGATTTGGCTTTTGAATATATTGCCTAGGTTTTCATACACATGTTCTATTATTTATAAATTATATGAACTGATTTTGAGTATAGCCGTATTACTTCTACCAGACAGTGCATGGTTTAGGACCTATATAAAAGGAAACTTATCATGTGTACTTGTTTCTTGTGATCTTTTGAGTTCTAAGTGTATATTAATGTCTTTTTTAACATCCTCTGAAGTTTCATTTAAAAATTTAACTAATTTCCCATTGTTTCCAAAAATAAATAAATTATACATGTGTTATTTCCCATGCGATACCCAATATGTTTCTACATCACGAGGGTGCGATACATGTTTTTTTTTTTTTCGGGTTAGCTTGTTAGTACACCCCCATGTCAGTACACACACTCCATGTTAGCCACCCCCACTAGGGATCGATACCAAGACCTCAAGTGTTGAAACGAAGTATCTCCACTCAGTTAGCTTGTTAGTACACACCCATGTCAGTACACACACTCCATGTTAGCCACCCCCACGAGGGTGATACATGTGTCGACTGATGCTAACACCGTTTATGAGTTTAGGCTATGAGCATTTTAGCCAAACTCTGAAGGTTATTTATGAAAATAAAATTATATTTTAAAAAATGGATTTTTTTTTTTTTTAAATGTGCTTAGTATAAATTAAGTATAGTTGATTTATTAGTTAAGTGTAAGTTTCTAACTTATAGCAGTGAATTAAATAAATATTAATGGAATGTATTGACTTTTGGATGTAGTGGGTAGTGGAACAGATTCACTTTTGCTCTTCTTTTTTTTTTTTGACTTTCGGATGTATCGATTTTGTTTTGGTACTTGTATTGTATAATTTATGACTGATATGAACTCAATTTGGATATAATTACATTACTTCTATTAGATAGTGTATAGTTTAGGATCCTATATGGAGGAAATTTCTTATGCATACTTGTTTTTTTTTTTTTTGGTGATGTTTTGAGTTCTAAGTGTATTATCATTTCACTTTCAACATCTCTTAAAGTTTCATTTAAAAATTCCTTCATTTTCCTAATGTTTCCCTTAATCAGCAAAATATTCCCCAATACACGCAATAGTTTCCTTGAGATGCAAATGTGTTTCCCTATACCAAGATGCATTCATGCATTAGTATCGATACTGCGAATGTTGCATACTGGTAAAGTCAAACTTAATTAACTGTTTTGATGAAATACATATAATGGTGGGGATGCGGATTTCCCGCGAAACCTTTCACAGGAAGTTCCTGCGCTGGGAGGTGGGACTCACCATGATGTTTGTGAGAAATCCACCCCGTCCATCTGTTTTGCGAGCTCATTTTCGGACATTTGACCCAAAATGAGGTGGAGGATCCAAAACTCAAGTGGGCCACGTGAGAGGAAATAGTGGGGATTCAATGAGCACCGTTGAAACATTCCTATGGCCACAAAAGTTTTGTATTAGGCTAAGTTTTTTGTGTTTTCACTTCATCCCAGTGGGAATGACCTTATAATTATAAACAGTTTGGATGGCATATAAAATCAAGGTGGAGCCCAAGAAGGTTTCAACGGTAGGCATTTCTTTCCCCAAATTTCCCTCTTGTGTGGCCCACTTGAGTTTTGGAGCTGTCTCATTTTTGGTCACGTCCTAAAATGAGCTTGCAAAACGATGGATGGGGTGGATTTCTCACAAACATCATGGCGGGCCCCACCCAGCATCCCAGCGTAGGAACTTCCTGCGAAAGGCTTTTGCAGGAAATCCGCGTCCTAATGGTTGTTCCATGCACAAACCTATGGTTGGTGTCCCATGTCCATTGTCCTAGGGTGTGGCCCACTTGAGTTGTAGATCCCGATGATTTTTTTTTTTTTTTTTTTAACCTTAGGGCCCAACATTGAGGGGCACACCTGATGGATGGAGTGGATTTCAAACAGGCAACACGGTGGACCCACAGAGCTTTATTGTTGTACACAGTCAAAAAGGGACTGCGGAGGATTCTGGTCCCTTTGAAAGAGGCATTTAATTTCGTATTTTTAAAGAAAAAAATGCTACTTGAGCTAACATTCATTAGGAAAATCTGGCGGAAGGGACTTGGGTGCAAGGTACTTAAATTAATGAGGTAGAGGAGAAAATGGGACTAGTTACTGGCATGCAATAGCCAAATTACCAAAGTAATTGTATGTAAACTTGTCTTTCGTAAATAATCACATTGTCTATGATATTAGTTTGTCTTGGTCCTCTTAAGTTCTTAAGTTCTTAAGTTCCACTTAATGTGAACAATGTTAGGTGGTCTTCTATTTATTTAATGTGTGCTTGAGACATGTTTTAAATTATCCATCTTATTTTTCCTAACAGATGAAATGTTCGAGTTGGTCAACTTTGTTTGGAGTTTAGAAGTATTTTTTCCTTACACATGAAATACTCATGTTGGTCAACTTTGTTTAGAATTTAGAAATCATCCTTTGGAATTTAGACGTGTTGTAAGCATTGATTTCTTCTTTCATATCAATGAGAACTATCAAACAAATGACCTTTGCATTACATGACAATGGTATGGCATTCTACTTGACAAATAAAATAATAATCTTTCTGTTGTTATGCTTATGCTTGTAAATTTGTCTTTCAAAGATATTAATTAGTTATGCATGAATTCATTACAAAGTATTGTCTAATTCTCAATCTTTCTTGCTTCCTGCAGGAAGAGACACAAAGCATGTCATCGATGTCTAACGGTGACAAGAGTGATGACTTGATTAAAGTCTTACGAGAGCTTACTTCTGTACAACGAAACATTGCAAACTTGAAAGTAGAAGTTCAAGGTCGAAAGGTGAAATATTGAAAATTAGTTTTAAAAAGTTTATGATTATGGCTGATTTATGTAGAATGATGATGTGGTTCTTTTACTATTATATTCTATGTATTCATTCCATTTTATAGGAGAGGGGGACATTTTCAAACGATATTGGTGCATCCTTTGTTGCCCCTTAATTTAAAAAAGAAAAAAAGAAAAAAAGAGGGCTGAAAACATAAAAGGGTGTAGACCCATATGCTCAGTCAGGGCTCCTTCTTCTGGAAAAGATCACCCAACTATGAGGTTTGGCGTGATATCCAAATCACAAGGAATTTTCATATGGCAGACAGATTCTGAGTGGGGCCCCCATCGCTCATGAGTGTATCAACTCAAGTGATTGGGAGAGGCAGCTGGAAATCATTTGATAACTCTTGGAAAAGGCTTACGATCATGTTGACCATGAATTTCTAAATTATACGTTGGAATGTTGGAATTTGGGCTGAGATGGAGACAAATGGATGTAGGAACGTGTTAGCTCAACACATTATCCATGGTTGTGACAAAGACGGGTGATCCTCTTGCTCCTTTTCAATTTGTAGTCACTGACGAGGCCCTTAGTAGAATGTTGGAAAATGCTAGAGAGGAAAGCTTGATCAAGGGATTCAAAGTAGAGAATGCAAGTTTCAGAGTCTCACACATCCAGTTCGCAGGTGATACATCATTGTTTTGAGGCCCCGAGAGATACCAAGTCTACAATTTGAGAAAAATTCCATGATGTTTCAAGGTAGTGTTAAATTTTGTACTATGATGGCCAACTCCTTAACCCTTGACTTACAGGGTAAGAAACCATTACACGGAGCATTCTATCAAAGGAGAGATCCTTTCAAGGTAGTGTCAATTATAAATCATTCTTTTCAAAAGTGAGATCCTTGGGTTAGAATGTACATGTAGGACGTTTCTAATTTTGCCGACATGTTTGGCTGCAAGTTGATCTTAACTTGGTCTGTATTGGGAAAGCAACAAAACATTTGTGGCCTCGTGGAAGAAATGTAAACATATCACTCAAGAAGCAAGATGCCTTCCTTTGTAGGGATGCTTGAGTTGCTGTTCTCTTATATTGGGTTGGCACCCCCAACTGTTTGGTCTCCAAGATTCTGTAGGGAGCTGATGGAGGAAGAGAGAGATGAATTTGTCAGGCTGTTTGTGGTGTTGGAGGGTGCTGTGTCTAATCAGTTTGGGCAGGATAGGAGAATGTGGTGATGGGAGATGTATGGAAAGTTCTCCGCACAAATGGAAGTTGACACAAGAAGAGGGATGTAGGGACAACTCTGTATTTGCGGGTAGTAAATTGTGCCCCAAAGTCATATAGCTTTTTAGTGGCTTGTGGGACGTTTCAAAGTGTTAACGATTGATTATCTCCGAAATGGACATGCCAATTGTCAATGGCTCTAGCATGTGCATGATGATGCGTAAAATGTGAACCATCTTTTTCTTCATTGTTCTTTTGTTTTATGTTGAATATGTGGTGATGGTGCTGTAGTAAATTTGTGGACGCTGCCAAAATCTATTCCAATTTGGGAGGCATATCCAACAGGCATAAGGGTGGCAAGGGAGTGCTATCTTGAAACTTGTGCCTCTTACATGTCCTTTGGTCGGTTTGGAAGGAAAGGAACAACAGTGTCTTTGTCCAGAAAGGCCTGTTTGGATTGGTGGAGCCCAGAAAGTAGATTTGGAGAGTAAAACATCAATTTTCATTACTAATACCAATTTCGGGTTGATATTCTTCTTTGCAATCACCCTGATCATCCGCATCTTCAATCTTGCCAATCCTGAGGGCCTTATTTTGCTCTTTCGTGGGGCACTGGTACGTAAAATGACCATATCCATGGCGGTTGTAACACCACGTTTACTCATCTGCCATCAAGCTGGTACTAGAGACCATTTCCATTAACATCCCTATTGGTGGGTTAAGTACCGGCAAGGGCTTTGGATTGACTCCCATAAATAGGCTTAGCTCCCTAGAGAGTGGCCCTGACATTGGATTCACGAGAGTTGAATCATCTCACAAATTGTGGTTTAAGATACCACTCAAGTTCTTGCACCACTTGATAGGCATGCTTTAGGCCCTGTTTGGGCAACGGGATTAGAAGGGATTAGGTGGGATTGAATTCAAAAAAACATCATTATTACCCATGGGATTGTCCCCTGATTCCATGGGATTAGATTAATGCTCTGCTTTGTTGGTAATATGGTGGTACATTGAATGGATATACCCACCATCATTTGAAATTACCAGAATAACACACATGTATTATATTTAAACCGTTCATTTGTTTTGTAACCTCATTTTATGTAATGGGCCGAAAAATGAGGTAGATCCAAAACTTACGTGGCCCCAAAAAAGTTTTCAACAGTAAGTATTCAATCCCCGTTGCTTTCAGTGGTGGGTCCACTTGAGCTTTAGAATTACCTGTTTTTGGCCCATGCTCTCAAATAATCTCAAAAAATGGGTGGACAGTGTGGATATAGCCCACACATCAGGGGGGACCTACACAACTTGCTAGCATTGAGTGAAATTGGCACGGGACTCAATGCAATTCCATCCGATCTATTTCCAAGCTTTTCCATACATGGAGTGGAATTGGCACGGAACCAGATGAATCCAATCCCACCTAATCCCTTCTAATCCCGTTGCCCAAACAGGGCCTTAAGGTGCTGACATCATGAGGAATGAGCTCACGCTAAAACTCAGGTCGGAGGACCATCTTGAAATGAGAAAGGGTCATTAACGAGTCCTCATCGATACAACACATCATGAATTCATCAAACTTGGAGATGTAATCAGCCACGGGCATTGATCCTTGACAAAAGGATTGCCACTGATCCAATAGCTTCTAGTGGTAAGAGAAATGAATATACTTTTTCTTTAAAATCTTTTTCATCTTGGCCCACAATGAAATCTGGTCATCTCCAGACCTCTTCATCTTTCGCTCGACATTTGTCCAAAATAATTTCGCTTGGCCCACTGACTTCATCTTGGCGAACTTCACCTACGGTGATTGGACATATCGTACCACTTAAAATAATGGCCCGTGTTCGCAAGCCAACCAAGAAAAGCCTTGGGGTCTAAACGACTGTCTTAACTCGAAGCCTCGACTTTCACGCTTTTTATAATTCGCTTATTAGGATCACGGTGGTCTTGATACTCTCTAAGGGATGGCTAGGTACGTACCCCACCACGGCCATTACTTCTGCCACGATCTCTTCCACGCCCTCTAACTTGGTTTCTTTCGACTTCACCTCCCGCTTGAGATTGATCATCTTCCCCATTGTTGGGGTTTGCTTGAAGGGAGTTTTCCAACTAGGTCATACGAGTATTGGTCTCATTCATGAGGGCTGCCAGTTGGTTACTAGTTGTTCTATTGTGGGCCTCAATGGCCACAAGACGGTTACTGATGGCATTGATAGCCTCGACAAGCTGTTCCGAATTCATTGTGGGGTGTAGACCAAAACCCCGCCTAGTATGAGTGGGCATAAACTGGGGATCTAATGGGGAAACTTAAGAACTAGAACTCTAAATGCAATGTTATGAAAATGGGAAGACTGTTAACCCTAGACACAACAATATGAAAACCTAACCTAGATGCAACATGACAGTCCTATGCTAAACCCAGGCTTTGATGAGAGAGAGAGAGAGAGTCTTGAAACTTGAAGTTGATTTTGAATCTTGAAACTTGAAGTTGATTTTGAATCTTGAAACTTGAAGTTGAAAGAGTGAGTCTTGAACTTGACGGTCAAAAATTTGACCATTGGGGTGACTATTACATCTCATACTAAGTATGCGATGGCACAATCACATAGAAATTGCATAAGCGGTTGCCCAGATTTCTGTGTGACTGCATACCCCCCAAAAGCACTGTTTTTACATATGCCATGATGGCATATGTGGTCCACCTGGATGAAATGGCACATGTGATTGCATAAGCGATTATCCAAGTGTATATGACAAAACCGGTTGAACTAGGAAGCTTAGCAAATACGACATGTCGAAAGTACTTGGCCATCTCCGATCAAACCAATCTAAAAGAAAAAATAGTACTGGGCCGTGCCACAATGGGTGTGTGAAACCAAATATTCATCATGCAATTATCCTCCCTCTCTCTCCCTCTTCCTCCCTCTCATCTTTTAAACTAATGTTTAATAATTGCAGATGTGGATCTCTTTCCCATCTTATCCTCAAAGATGTTTAGGGGAACGGAAATCACTCTGCCATAAAACTACATCAGTGGCATTTAAGCTGCTGTTCAAATTTTACATAACTGCCGCATTGTGAAAAAAGTTTATAGAATCATCATCATTATCATCATCTAAGCCTTATCGGTTTATCCCAACTAATTGTGTTTAGCTATTACTTTATCATTTTAGTTTAGAGTTGTGGTTTAATTGTTGTTTCTGGCCATGGAATTCTTTCTGCTAATATGCATGTTTGTAATGCATCAGGATGACAAGAACGTCGCACATCTAACACATGTGAGTGAAATGGAAAAGAAGTGCGAGTCTCTGGCTAGGATTACTGCTATATTAAAAGATGTCATTCAGAACAAGGTAAACATGTTTATTAATCAGTAGAAAAAGGTTGATAACTCTGGCAAGAAGATCTCTTGTTACTTCATTGACTGTTTGGATGCAGTATCAGTACACTGTCTTGAAATTGAATTGCATGCACTTTCGTCACTATCAAGTCTGAATACTACATATTCAACAGAGATGAACTACGGAACTTGGCAAATACAGTATGTCATTGCAGGATCAATGCACTTTGGTCATTATCAAATTGAATTTCATTATTAGTCTAATAAAGTGCAAATGGCTAAATTGTTGTTACCTTAGCATTAATATTGAGTGAATGTAGCTACAATTTGAGTATTCTTCTTCATTATGAATACTGGGAAATGTTGCTACAAGTTGCTTATGTCCTTTGGTTTAGACTTACTCTTCAGAAGTCAATTCACCTGTGCATCCAAATGTAGCCTTAAAGCATGATTTTTTTATTTTTTATTTTCCCTTGGAACTCTACAGCATGTTTTTTTTTTTTTTCAACCCAGTGTCTTTTGTATCATGTAATTGATAAAAGAACTTCGGAATCACCTGTTTCCATCGATTTCTTTTTGCACTTTAGGTGATTATGCTGGTTTTCCATTTTCCTTGTGAATCAGGAAATGGTTCACATATGTTACACAGGCACTATAGTATCAATCTGAAAAGTTCCACAGCAGGTCTAACACACCCCTGTGTACATTGTTTATGTAAGATATTAATAGTTTGCTCATGATAGGGGTAAGGTAAGATATTCATGCTTTGTTATGTTCTCTGGAGCCTTGGAGACGAAGGAATATCGAATAGATCTTCCTAGCAGTAGTTACCAGCAGCAAGGTATTATGTAACAGTAGCATCAAGCAGGCTAATATGACATGGGGCTGTAATGGTCTTCTTTTTTTCTTTTTTTTTGGCGGGGAGGGGGCAGGAAATCTAAAAAAGTATTGATAAAATTCTTTAAAATGTGAGGATCCTAAATAGTTATTCTATTTTGGTTTCGGACATGCACTTGGTGTTACGGGCCATTCATTGGTAATAATGTTGTTTGTTGGCCAGTGTCAGCTTAACCTGCTGAAAGTTGATGAACGACACTCTAATAGAACATAAATCATTCATGGTTTGGTGGATCAGGCCCATTAAAGATATACATACAATGAAAAGAAAACGGAGAAAAAAATGAAATAGTGATGTTTTACCCCTTATTTTGATATTTCCCAAATTGGTCCATTTTGCTTTGATTCATTGAATCCTCCTCAAAATAGGCCTATATCTAGTTTAAAGTTAGTTTCGAAGTTCCCTTCATTGCTTAAATGAAGAAAGAAGTGGAAAAACAATAAAAAATGATATTTTATTTTTTTCACAATGGACCCTCTATGCCCGAATTGGCTTGCAATGGTCGTATCGACCCATGTAAAATATGGGGCACATCGGCCCGTAATAGCCGAGGCTCATTTTTCTCGGAGCAGACATTCACCCTAGTAATGTGCAACAGGGGTGACTGTTTCCTTATTGCCGATATGGCCAATATATTACTGTTTTTGAATACCATGGTTACAGGAAACAGCTGAGCGCTTCTTATTAACTGGTTTGCTTATGAGGAATTCAAGAGTTCTCAATTCCTTTAACCTTACTCCTCTCTTTCTCTTTCAGTGTTTTAAATACCAAATATCATGTAGGGTAGTGTTCACCCCTGTGAAGTGTGAGGCGTAAGCTACATTGCATTAGTCTAAGCTACATGCTACTTCTAGATTT
Organism: Magnolia officinalis; assembly: GCA_021015155.1. Lineage (NCBI taxonomy): Eukaryota > Viridiplantae > Streptophyta > Magnoliopsida > Magnoliales > Magnoliaceae > Magnolia > Magnolia officinalis. The sequence continues at coordinate 72,530,827 of JAJHSJ010000008.1, read as the reverse complement.
TGCACTTGGTTGCACAATTTCATGATGTTTTGCATCAAATTAGATTGACTAATAATGAATGTAACAAAATTTCATGATATTTGGTGCAACCGAATGCAACATAAAGTAATAGGAAAGGGCAATGATTAAGTATAAAGGTAAAGAAAGAACAACCAAACTGATTTAATGCTGTTACTCATATTTTTTTTACTAAAAGCATTTAAAAGACTAACTGATTTTCATTGAAAATATAAAAATGTAACAAATAATGGAACAAGTTAATTGATTTTAATGTTGAAGCGAAAAATAACTAGTAATGTGAGTTACGTAGCGTATGCAAATTAATCATGTAGTGTAGGCTACATGTGACTTAAGCTATTTTCATGAGCTACTTAGCATTAAGGCTAAGCTACGGTTTGTAGCATAAGCTACACACTGCATCGCGTAGCTATTTAAAACACACCTCTCTCTCTCTCTCTCTCTCTCTCTCTCTCTCTCTCTCTCTCTCTCTCTCTGCTACGTGTTCTTTTTTATGGGATTATGGGAGATGTGTTTGAAGGTAGAGAGGTAGAGAAGAAGAGGGGAGTTTGTGGGAACAAGAGCTAAATAGTCCTTCTCAAGGGAGAAAGGGTATCCTTAAAGATTTTTGGGTTGTTTTTGGTTAGTTATTGACAACTTTTGGGGCTTTTGTGTTAAGGGACACTTGCACATTCTAATATGTTGAAAACGGACTAAAATATGAGTTGGGGCAAAAGTCATCTTCATGATCATCAACATCAAGTTAGCATTAACAATTTCCTGGTCTTTTAAATTGTAGATTAGTAAAAAAAAATTGACCAGCTCCTACTGGACATCAACTTCCTCTTTTACTTTTGCTCTTTGAACTGGCCATGGCAGTGGCTCACATTTAATGTCTACTTGTACTGTCGACTGCGTCAAATAATATTCTTGATATAGACGCTCAATTCATAACGCATTCTTCCAATGCATCTTCACTATATGATGGAAATCATGAGGGTGAATATACATTCGAGTATAAACTTCAACAAGATGAAGGCATTATAAATTGGGTATAGCTGTGCTCTCTCTCTCTCTCTCTCTCTCTCTCTCTCTCTCTCTCTCTCTCTCTCTCTCTCTCTCTCATTTGGGATGTTGAAGTTCATAGGTAACAAACTTTTACTACGACACCTATCAGGTAGAGATAGTGGAGAGTCGAGCGTCTCCCAAGTCAGTGAGATATGGGAAATTTACATTGTGTTACATTCCAACACTGCAGAAACTAGGGGAGTTAATGGGCTTGGCCTAGGTTGGGGGGGTGTTGTTGTCACACCATATAAATCACCTATAATAGTCATTGCCATGGTCATAATTGGACAAGCTTGAGCAAGAGAAGATTCATGATCTTGAAAATCATACATAAAAGACATTCACTCCAACACCTATTAGGCCAAGATAAAATGGGGAATCAAGTGCCTCGTGAGTAGGTGGGACATGTGGAATACCTTTTCTTTTTTGGAAGGTGGGATATGTGGAACTTGCACCTTTCAAAGTTTAATTCTTGGGAATACTCTAAGGTGCAACATTTAAATGTGTTTTTTTTTTTTTTTTTCTTGACGTGTATGTCAATGTATGTGAGGTTGGTGGGATTCTTTTTGTTAGTGTATTCTAATCTTTGGACAGTGGTTTTGTTTTGGCAGGATCGCATCATAGCTCGACTTCAGCAACCATATTCACTTGATTGCATTCCAGTGGAAGCAGAATATCAGGTTGATAACCTATCCTGTGTAAACTAAGTATTTCTAAATGTGCACAATGTTACTTAACATCGTTGACCACCCTTCATCTTTTGGTAGTCCTCTTGGGGGCACCAAACCACCGCCTCTGCATTTAATCCAAATGTGTATACATCTGACACTTCAAAATCTCTAAGAGCTACTTCATTCCTAATGCCAGTATTAAGAACTTCTAGATATCTGAATATTTTCTGGTCTTCATGATCATGAAATCCAATATGTGATGTCAAGGTATGGAATTCATTGGTATTATTAATTCACTGAATTTTCCCTTGATGAAGACTGTAACGTCTTTGAAAAGGTCATGGATGTAAATTGCGGATAATAACTTTTAGGGCCTGTTTGGTTTTCTGGCTCAAGTGTAATTACTTGTAAATGAGTAATCATTATTTACCAAGGTAATTACTTGCATCTTTCCCAATGCTGACTTGACCAGTACTTTTTAAGCACTTAAATCGAGGAATTTGTAAAATAAATATGGGGCCCACCATAATGTGTGTGGCTTATCCACACCGCCCATTCATTATGCCAAATGAATTTAAGGCATGAGCCCAAAAATTAGGCAAATCCAAAGGTCAAGTGGACCACACCACACGAAATTATGAGAATTGAATGCCTACCATTAAAAACTTGTTGAGGCCCTTAGAAATTTTAGATCAGGCTTATATTTATATTTTTCACTTCTCGATGTCCATGTGACCCTATGAACGGGTTAGATGGTGAACAAAACTCAATGTGGGCCCAGTAAAAGAAGCAACTTTCAACGGTGGACAAATTAAGTCCATTGTTTCCTTTCATGTGGGCCAATTGAATATTAGATCTTCCTAATTTTTTCGGATCAAGCCTCAAAATATTCTAATAAAACAGATGGACGACACGGATATATTATATACATTATGGTGGGGCCCACGGATTTAAGTCAACATTTTTGGACCGGTTTTCTAGGTGAAATTACTCACTCATTTCCAAACAAGTGAAAAAATGTAACAATTACTTCTTTACAGCGATTTACCTGGATTATGGAAAACCAAACAGGCCCTTATTTTAATTTCTTCATAGTTTTTTCAAGAAATTGCCTTTTCTTACCTTGGAAGATTCATTTGAAGATCATTCCACCATGCTATTAGGTAATTGGAGTAGTGGGCCCTTCTCTTCTAGAGGCAAAATCCTGTGGAGAATGCTCCCCCTTTCCTTGTGGGGATATGATAGGAAAGACTAACAGTCTTTGAGGATAATCCTTCTTGCATCATGCACTTGATGGCCAGAGTCAACTTTTTGCTGATAGAGTGGAGTCTTGTTTTTGTTGCTTTCTAAAGGGGTCTCCAGTTCTGATCCCCTTAGAGATTGGAGGATATTTTGTTTGGGATGTCTAGGTGATTGTTCTTTTGTGTTGGCTCTTGTGCGTGTGTTCTTTCCCTTATCCTTTGCATCAATGGATTTTTGTATTCTTTGTTCTTCTGGTAGCTTTTGCCTGACGAGTGACGGGTGTTTATTAACAAACTTTTGGTGTCAACTAGAAGTTAGTAGTGAACTGTCCAAAAAGGTTTGTACATGGTGGGTTGAGCCTATATCAACTACCATACACACTGGTAAACCCAAGCAATCCAAATCAGATTGTTAGCCATCCAACAGTCGGTTGTTGAATGGATGGAAGAAAATTGTCAGAGGTTCAATGGCTGATATCAGATGGGCTAACACAATCCATTCACAGTGGAGCCCAAGATTTGGACTTTCTTGATTGTATGCCACATCTACATGAATAACTCTCCATCATTTAAGAACTAGTGACCTATTCCAAAGTTACAAAATATATAAACTTACCATAACATTATAAGTGTAGATACCAAAAATGTATGTAGAGGGATCGAGTTCCAGATGTAAAGATTTGGAAGCTCCATCCTACTAATTAATTGGCAATGGACATGATTACTAAAAACATGACTGATCAAATAAAAATCAAGACATTAATATAACATCCCCTCATCCTCGGGACCCCAGCGAATCTGCCATGGTTGTGTAGCTCTGTGATTAATTGATTGTATTATATTAGGGGAATAAAATCAATCCGTTGGTTCCTTTCAGAAGAATTTGCAGCTGTGAGAACCTTGGATTAATACCTCCACCAAGTTGGTTTCTCCAACATAGAGCTGGGTATCGAGTCGAGTCGGACCGAGTTAGGGCTGACCTGACTCAATCCGGTTTTGAAATAGGCCTGACCCGAACTCAACTCAACTCGGTACCAAGTCCAGCACGCCTAAGCTGATCCGAGTCTGGGTCTGGCTTGGACTAATCCAAACCGAGTCCAACCCGGTCAAAAGTACTGAGTTGGTTCGAGAGATGAGGGAGGGAGGGAGTGGAGAGGAGAGATAGAGAGGAGGGTGGTGATGGTGGTGGGTGGCTGCCGAGTTTGGAAGAGGAGGGAGGGAGGCAGTGGAGAGGAGGGAGGGAGAGGAGGAGGGTGGTGATGGTGGTGGGTGGTTGCCGGGCTTGGAAGAGGAGGATGAGGGAGGGAGAGAGTTTGGGATTGGGCCTGGGTCGGGGTCGGGGTCGGGGTCGAGTGTGGCATATAGGTTAGAGATACTTAGAAATTAGGGTTTTTTTTTTTATTTTATATATATACCCGAATCCGAGTCAAGTCGGTTTCGGATCGAGTCGAGTTACTGGGTAACTCGAATTCGACTCGATTTGAGTTCGGATTGGGCGAAGCCTACTCGGTTAGGACTGACTCATCCATTCAGTTCGGGTCGAGTCGGGTCCAAACGAGTCGGACGAGTTGAGTCAGTCCCGTGCCCAGCTCTACTCCAACACGAACTGCATAAATTGGTGCCTATTCCCATCACCGTGTAACATGGCTACAGATTACAAAACCAGTCTATTGTCTTTATTGTTCATATTGTAACTATGCTTTATCAACTTTAGTACTATACCACTGTTGAGAATGTCACTGAGGCTGTAACTTGAATAGATGATGATAGACTTAGTGATGATGTATTTTCACAACTCAAAGCTGGAGGTCTCAATTCCCGCTTACCCAAAAAAGAAAAGAAGATAAAGAGAACCCCTGCATTGCTGTAAAGAAAGAAATACTTAATAGAGACCTCTCTCTCTTGTTTCTCCAACATTATGTTTATTTCAGTTTACCTAACAAATTTGTTATCCAAAATTCTTTTTAATTATCTGTGCAATGTCAGGTGATGTACACCAGAGTTTCATTATTTCACTACATGACATGTAGATTTGAGTTTTGTTCAATTCCTCTCAAAGATTGAAAAACTTGTATTGGTGTTTATATTGATACATGGTTAAAACATGTACCATTCTTTGGTTGAGAAAAAACTTTCATACCGGAGAGTGAAATGACAATGCACATTCTTTATAGAATTCCATGAAGCACACACCAAAACATTTCCTCCATACACGTGGCACTAGTGCATGTGTTGATGGCGATGCATAAGAAAATCTAGGCGATCAGACCATAGTAAACATTAGATCAGTGGTCTGGAATTAGGCAGTTAGTACCATACTGAGAGAAAAAAAAAAAACTAATGGAAAGAGTTACAGACATTTGAAGGTTAGAATCGTCCAATCATTACCATCTTTCAGCTATGGATAATCCACGTGGTGGTCCACCAGATTAATGATGCTGATCATCTTACACATTTGCCACATGTATGACGAGGACCTTGCTTCATGGGGTTCCCATGAAGTGTTTTGTAATAGCATCCTCTTTGCGCATTGTTCTTCTTACTGCTGATGCTAATGGTTGCACTTGGGCCATTTAATTTCTATCAAGGCATTTTGTGCAACTCATTAGTGCATTCTCTTATTTTAACATACTTAGATGCAGTTACATATTGCCAATGAAGCATTTGTTAGAATGAAATGATATTCCTGAGCCAAGCTTGAATATAGATCTTTTGTCATCAGATATAAATATTTTGGTTGACAGCATGGCTTGTCAGAACAAAATGATAGTAGTAACTTGTAGGCATAAACTTGTGATAATGTACCCAGATATGTAATTATATGGTACGAACGATAATCTGTTCTTTGTCATGTTGAAGCACAAAAGGCATTCGTTATTATCTCTTGAAATAAAAAAAGAAAAAAAAAAAAAAGAAAAAAAAGAAAGAAAGAAGAAAAAGGTCAATTTATGTTGTTTGTGCCATTACCTGGCATTTAAGCCCAGCTATGTGTCCAATTCTTGATGCTCATGTGCTTTGCAATTGCCCTTGTTCATAGAAAATACAAAGGGATCATTTGTTAATGCTTGTCATGCAAAGGTGTGTTAATTACTGACATCTTTTGCTATTCATGCAGAAACAATTTTCGGAGTTGTTGCTAAAGGCTGCTAGTGATTATGGAGCCTTGACAGCATCTGTTGAAGATTTCCAGTGGAGCCAGAATTTTAGAGAATCACCGACAGTGTGGGGTGTATGTTTACCTGAAACATATTAAATACTCTTCTCCATAAAATGTAGTGGTGTCAAAAGGTTGGTCTGGGCCAAGTCAAGGTCAGGCCAAGCCCAATCAGGACCAAGACAAGCCAAGTTTCTAGGTCCAACCTCAACCCAATTCGAAAAATTTTCAGGCCTGAGCTTAAGCTCAACAATTTTTATGTATGTTAATGATATATCATAAGTACACATATGATTGATGTAAATTATTATTATTGTGGCTTGAAATGGTCAGGCTTGGCCTGGTCTGATAGATCAATAACCTTGACCTGAGCCTGGCAGGATCATTAATCGAGCCTGAACTTTTAGATCAGATCCATTGATCAGGCCCACACCCTGCCTATGACAGGCCAGGCTTGAAGACCAGATGCGCTGACCCAACCTATTGACACCAATGATACCTAAATTGCTTACTCCCTTATGTTTTTGGTTCCAAATGTTGCGGTCCAAGTCATTTACCATACGAATCTCTATTTTTACTGACTTGAATTTTATGTTCTATACTCTTAGTCGTAATGTTAAATTTATATTTATAATGTAGATATTTACACTTTGATTTATGCAATACCATGCATATAAATGCATCCACAATGTCACATTCATTACTCATGTATAAATTATATTATGAATCTGTATACAAAATTATATTGCATATTCTTAAGTGTTCTACTGGAGCAGTATACAGATCCTAACCCTAACATACAATGTATTGGAGATAGCATAATGCGTATCCTTTCCTGGACCATGTACCAGAGTAGCCTATGTTGGCACTCTTTATAGAATCGGGTTGCAGATGTAGCTACAGGGTGTTTAAGACTTCTGTTGTGTTCAGATGAAACTAACTATAGAATCAGGTTGCAGATGTAACTACAGGCAACCTTTGTTTGCACCCTTTATACTTGTAGGCTGCCCATTTTGCTAGCCACTGATCAAAATTAGTTTTTGGGATGAACAATAATTAAATGTGGGCCACACATGATGGATGATCCAGATCACTAATTGGACGTTTGCTAGTAAAATAGATATGCACCATCTATTTCTTATACATTAATCAAATGGTTAGGATCATTCAATTAAATCAACTTAAAGAGGGATTCTAATATAATAATTATGGACCATCCATTGCCTATATGTTGATGCATTATGATGACACATGTGGTCCACATAGATTTGGGTTTATGTTGGACTTTGTCATATGTTTGGGTTAGAGTCTTTAGGCTTGTGTGTCATTGTTTCATATTATCTCTAAATAAGGGGGGTAAAATTGAAAATGATTGTCCTAATAATATAATAAGAGAAGTGGGGGTGTGTGGAGTGAGATGAAGCACTTTCCCCTCTTTTTCTTCTTTCCTCTCATCTTTTTCCTCCTCTTTTCTTCATGATTGACTACATGGTATCAAAGCATACCCTCTCTCTCCATCGTTTTCTCTTGTTTCTTTTTATCTTTCTTTCTTCTTTGTGGAGAAACCCTAATGTGCTTGGGGCTGACCTAACATAATCCCTTTCCCCTGTTGTACCACCACTTTGTGGGTGGTGTAATCTTGTTCGACAAAGGTGTGTGAGGTTCACTTTTATGCTTGCCCATGAGGTGGGTCAAAGTGGTCCATCTCTTATCTACAATTGAATCTATGATTAGATTTGAAGACTGGAGTTATGCGTGAAGATTGTTGATGGTACATACCGAAGAAAAGTGTATGGACGAAAGTCAAAAAGCATGTAAGGTGGTTGCTAAAGCCCTGAGTAGTTTGATCAAGAAAGGCATCTGAGGAAGGCTTAATCAATGGTTTCAAGGTGACTAGACCCATCTCTATTATGTAGATGTCACTCTTCCATTTTGTGATGACAAGAGGGAACAAGATGCTAGGAGTTTGATTGGAAGAGGAAGGGGTGCAGGCTCTGGTTGAAGAATTTGTTTGTGCAATGGGTTTTCTTGTTGCCCCTATGTGCGGACAAGGGGGGTGGGTTAGGGAAGACGGGCGTTAAAGATTTGAGATCTATGAACTGTGCTGTAGTGGGCAAGTGGTTATGGAGATTAAATGTCAAAGATAATATTCTTTGGAAGCAAGTTCTCTCTTGTAAATATGGGAGCCAAGTGTGACGGCAATTTACTCATGGGGTTTCTCAATACAGCGTTCGGCTTTTTAGAAGGAGGTGGTGTTGGAAGAAACTCAAGTCTTTTTGGATGGTTTGTCTTATGTAGTAGGTGATGGAACTCATATTCAATTGTTTTGGAAAGACGCTTGGTGTAACAACAGACCGGGTTATACTACATCTCATCAGAACAACTTGTTGATTGTAATCAACCTATGCAATGGACTATTAAATAGTGCTTGATTGGAATTAACCTATGTAATAATCTATTGCATTGCGCCTATGGGAGTTTTGTGCTTTCATTGCTGGTCCCAAGCCTGGAAAAAGGAGCAGGGTTGCGTTAGATTGGCATCTGACGGCAAACTTATGCCATAACTTCCATTTGAATCTGAACAATATGACATTCCAAACAAAAGACTTGATGACCTATGGTCTAATTGAAGATATGGCCCTTGATAAAGTGGAATGGCAGAAACGGATCCATGTAGTTGACCCCAATTAGTTGGGAACTTGGGATAAGGCTTTGATGATGGTGGGGGTGGTGGTGATGATGCTACTTCTCATCAGATCTGGGGCCAACCATTTCCTAATGCTTCAATTTTGATGGGGATGGGTGGTATGGTCTCCTCAATTTCACAGAAATCTTACAGATGGGGAATCCAAGGATTTCGTGAGATCACAACATTGAATTCAAAAATTTTCTCCTCTCCCCAGAATATTGACAAATAGCATTGGAAGCTTGAAACTCTGGTACATTCTCACCTAAACCATTCTATTGCCTGATAGGAAGAAGGTTGTGGTTGATATAGAAGTGATTCCTAGTCCTCTGGGAGTGGTTATCATGGTTTAAAAATCGATTATGATACAAATATATGTAACTATTGCCGTCGCCCTTATTAAGCGATAAGGGCGCGAACTGGTCTGTTTTTTTAAAAAATGGGCTGTATCATTTGATGCAGGCCAATGTACATGTACCCTGTATCGACACAACACCGTTAAGGGGCCAACCCTAGGCTGGCAATGGGCCAGGCCAGGCTTTGGATTTTGAACTGGTTGGGCTGGGTCTTCTGGCTGGGCCTATTCAAGATTTTGGTTTTGCTAGGCCCAAGCCCGGCCCATTGCCAGCCTTTGGCCAACACGGCTGATATAGACTGATATGGCCATAAATGGCCAATTTAATTTTTTTCCCCAACTTTTCTATAGTTCCTCACTTGTTTCTTCATTTCAACCATGGTGGGAATTTGAAAACTCATTTTATACTAGATCTAGGCTACTTGGGGATCAACATGCAACATGAAGTATTTGAATGTGCATTTGTCGTGTATTGCTTCTACTCCCCTTAAGCATTTCTTCCCTCATATCCTTTCTAGCATCTGATTGAGACTAGAAGGCTATTGGATCTATGTCTGCATTCCCATTGAGTCACCGTGGAGGTCCTTGATACTAGTCGAACCAGTTTCATTCAATCAACATGAAGGTCTTTGATACTAGTCAAATTATTCACTTCAATCAACATGGAGGTTTTTAATGGTAGTTTCTACTAATAGGTAATTTTGTGCACCCAAATAGTCTACTATTTTGTTTGTTTATCATTCTTGTGGCATACTGAAAGGGAATTTGATCTCTTAATTGGTACGCATTCCTCCTTCAAAACTAAATTCCTTTTCAGTCTTGCTGCATCTCAAGGTAATGCTGGAACTATATCTGTAATGGATCTAGACAAAGTTCATTTTTATGTAATCTGAAGATGTTTAGGTTTGACTGATTGAATTTTTTAAACTTGTATGTATGCCTATAATAGGGAGATCTTCTGTATGGAATTTGCTGATTATTGTACTAACATGGAATGCTGTAGATTATGATGCTCACATTTGTTTTTTCCTCTTTCTGGCGAACTCTGGGTGCAGGAAATGTTGCGCCCAATTCCAGTTGCTCTAGCATCTTGCACCCGCTTCTTTGAAGCAATGTCTGCAATGAGGGAATCACTTGCAACACTTCAGCATTTGCGCGTGGGCCCGTCCTCCTTGCCCATGACACCTGCAAAAGATAATTCTCAAGGGGTAGGGGAACCCGAATGCGTGACACCACTGCCTCCTTGGCAAGAAGAGGCAAGCTCTGATGACCTAGTTGTCAGAAGCAATAGGAGACAAGGGGTGGAGAACCAGCGGGAGGATGAAGATGGAAAAAGTGAGGTCGGTGACCCTAATCGAGTGGATTCCATGAGCCAAAGGAGGTTGTCTTGGCCCCCCTCAGTCAAGAAGAGTACATGAGATGCAGCAATTTCTTGTGTTTTTGTTCCATATGTTGATTCATTTCTGATGCCTCTTTGTATTTTTGGACGGGACATCGAGTGTGAGATGGTCCTTTTGTATTGTTTAGATATAGGTATTCATTTGTTTGTGATGGTTAGGACTCATGATGTGTGTTGTGTTCTACTGTTTGAGAAAAATACATGTTCAAGTGTTTGAGAGAAGCATCAAGAAAAAAAATTCTTGTTTCCGAGTTTTCAAGGATTTACAGGGTCCTGATGAATCATGATGTGAATAACATCCAGGTGCACACAGTATGTAATAGTTACAAGTGGGCCCACAGTTTCGTAATTCAGACACCGGGATCATTGGAAGGCATACTTCACATGAGGCGCCAGGTTGGGAAGAAGACGGCACATGTTCAGACTTTGAGATTGTTCTATGCTCATGCTCAAAGGAAAATACCAAGAATTAAAGGGTTAATGCTTAATGCCCTTAATGTAATTGGGCATTCAGAAAGGGCATCCTGAAGAAAAGAAGTGTGCAATTCAGTAGTGAAAGCAGGCAAGCGTAAGAATGCCAAAGGCCGCTCGATGGTGTCATCAGGGGCACTATTCTGAAGAAGCCAAACTGCTAATAAAGGCAAGATAATTAAAAAAAAAAAAAAAGAAAAACGCGTGGAAGCACATTGATGTGTTGGGCCCCCAAAACCCATCTAGATTGAATGATGCTAGAAATCTGTTTGGACATTTGCTTTGTTTATCCCCACAACTACTGTTTATTTGTAGGCCACTGATTTTTATTTATTTGTTTATTTTTAGTTTAGTGATATTCTATATGAGATATTTTTAGGCATCCCTTTATTAGGGAGCCCCTGAGATCAGTGGTCTTGTTAACTACATGGGATGCTATGGGTGTCATATGATGTATCAGGACCTAGTACTAACTCTTTCAAGTTGCATTCTCTACGCAAGTATGGACCCATGTGAGTAGTCGTTGATTTTGGATACCCAGGAGAGAAGTCATAGCAAGACCATGAACCCTAATTGTCTCTAGTTCCTTAGGGCCTGTTTGGGAGCTTGTATTTCAATTGCATCTAATTCCGAATCACAAATCAAGGTGATTCTAAATGGTCAATTGTGTTTGGCAGCTTGTAATTGAAATGAGCTGAATTTAAAAAATAAAAATGCATTGAAATTCTATGGTATATTTGTAGGAGTTTGAATTTGATTACTAAATCAACTTTAATATTACTAGCTAGTGTACATGTGTTGTTTGATGGAATGATTCTAATAAGCCATCGAAATATTTACTTTGGCAAAAAGTGCTGAAATTTCAAACCTTGGGTGGGCCGCGAGCATAGGATCACAAATGAGTGTCTCAACAACAATTTTTAACCATTGATTTACATGGCCAGTGTTTGGACTGTTCGGATCGTTCTGTTGACATAACTTTAGTGATGTAGCTGATAATTTGATTGTTTTGGGTATCATCAACGTGCCATGTTTTCAATGGATTAGTCAGCAACACCACTATAAATGTTAGATTTTAATTTTACTTAGTATTTCAAATACCTTTGATTCCAAATCTTTTTCAATAAACATTGCAAAACAACTTTTGAATTCCAAATACACTCCAATACACGTTGCAGATGATCGCCTTGTGCTGAATCACTTAAAGCATGTCACAGAGTAAACTAGGGTCCTTACTCATGCCTCAGTGGTATACTCACAAGAAATTCAACACAAGGTCGGGAGTTTGAGTACCCATTGTGGTGAAAAACTACTGTGGTGCGAGTATGCGGGTGTGTGTCAGGTGTGAGTGCATGTGTAATAAAAAAATGTCATAGAGCAAACCAAGCAGATATGGAGAATTAAATGAAGAGAATAACCATGGATTGTTAAATCAATAATCCACAACTAACCTTTGTACTTTGTGAATGGTTAATCACTAAGTTTAAATAAAAACATTTAAACTTCAAAATTAATCTCTTCAAATTTGGGTAAAGGACTCAAGACATTCTGCAATGGCTCTCGGCAACTCCCATACTATACCATTGGTGGTGTTCTCTTGTTTTAAGATCTCTAGGCATACTCTTCTCACTTCACATGATCTGTCCTTTCTAACCCTCTGCATTAAAACATGTACACAAACATGTAGGCATCAAAGAGATAATTTGGTTTTTGGTATAGGATATGTTCTCTTGGGAGCTTTACCTGTGGATGTTTCAACAGCTAATTTCTTCTTGAGAGCTAAGAACTCACTGTTAATATTACCATCTTTACTGCAATGCTAACATGAATCATTAATCTTCTTGTTTCTTGGACCTTGATTTTTTCTGGGAGGTTTTTGCATACCTCTTGCAAGCCTCCTTTGATTACTTCTTTGTCAACTCCTATTGTGTTTTCTCTTTGATTTATCACTAGAGGACCCATCGATTAAGTGGACAACCCTTTGTTTCTCACTCATGTTGTCACCCTCAAAGATGACTTAGTGAGCAGCCTAGGTTCTGAATAAGACAATGCGTTCATATTGTAATTATTCTTGAATGTATTGAAGATGGGTTAGATATGTGACCATAATATTAACTATAACGGATTTAATATTAAATTAGATTTTAGAGGGATTATATATAAGACTTAGTAAATCTATCTCTAACTCAGTAGGCATCTCATACATTTTCATCATATGGTCACTAAGGAAGTATCCTCTTTCAACTTTAAGTTCTACAGTTGTCTCTTTAGGGTTTGAATTTAGATGATAGCTTGGTCATTAAACATGGCCTTTAGGTGGGTCCTAACTGTTTTTTGTATTTTCATATTGCAGATTTAAATTCTCATGACATTAGAGAGAGCGAGGATAAGATATAAACTTTGGCCACCTTGTTCTCTCTACAACATGCTCAAATGCCACCTCATGAATTAGGAATTGATTGAGGATCTATATAGAGTATACTATTCAGTCGAGTTATAGTGAGATAATAAGACGACCAACCAATCGACGATATTGGGTTGGATCAGTAAGAAGATACCTATTTACATTATTAAGTTTGAAAATCTAATCCAAAGGTAAGTCGATAGGATGGGCACCGAGTAAAACAAAGTAAGATAAGATGTCAAGTGTGTATTTCCATTGGTTGAGGTACAAACCTTGACGTGAGTGAGCAATTACTAAATGATATTTAAGTGGTTCCAAAATTGGGACCCACCTATTGAATGGACTATATTTATTTTATAGAAAACATCTACAAGATTGGACCAACCTAATGCACAGATTGGTTCTCATACATGTGACACGTTGGCACACAAGGCGTGTGGGTTCAATCAGTTCTCTCTTACAAAATATGCATACTGCGTTTTGGCATTTAAATCAGCCCAATCCACTCATTTGACTGTCATTACTAGTATATTAATATGCTAACAACTGTGAATTTATTTAAAATCATATAAATTTTTTTTTTTTTATTACAAATACAAAACAATAAATCAAAGTGTCATGGCGAAAGATGGATAAGTCATAAAGAAATTTAAAAGAAAAAAATTAAGATAAGACATTCTATCCTCATGCACGGAAGGGCATGTCTTTGCAGATCATCAATGCCGATGTTTGGACAAGATGCAATAGTACAAGATAAAAAGGGCTACATCACTAACACCTATAAAAAAAAAGAATAACAAAAGGACAGAGTGAATAAAATAAAATAAAAAGTACTTTAATCATGCTTACAAAAGAAGGGAAAAAAAACTTAAAAAATCAAATTACAGATACATTAAAAAAGGTGCATGAATCATTGCTAAGTTTATTATTGGTTTACAGGACATATTCGCCCTTTACTTCATTGAGTGAATTTCCATAGTATATCATACTTTAATAACTCAAAATCACAATAAACAGATTGGTACTATAACTTTTTCATTGCTTTTTTTTTTTTTTTTTTCTTGTCTGAGAATCTTCTAGATTTGATATGTTTGTATTGTTGCCCCATCATCATTTGACCCTGACAGCATTTTTGGATTCTTATTTGGACATCACAATCTTTCTATGACGGATTTGAGGGAATGAATTATTCAATCTGTACCATCCATATACGTGTTCCGCACCATACTAGGCTACTCCCTATCACTTGTGGACATTATAATGTCTCAATAGTTCCAGTTTGATAGTATAGATTGTCACAACCTTCAAAACTAGTTCCAGTTTGATAGTACAGATTGTCACAAATGTAGTTCACCACAACCTTCAAAACGGTGGCAACTCTTGCCAAACCTTTTTAAATGTGTTAGTTGTATACCTCTATAGAACCACACAAAATGTTAGCCATGAATTTTATCCATAAAATCACATTTAATAGGCCCTTTTTTTTTTTTTTTCACACACCACCACACACTCACGCCGTAGTGGGATTTCACCACCTATGGGTACTTGAACTCTCAACCAGGTGTTGAAACTCCTGAGAGTCTACCACCGGAGTAAGAGCAAGGACCCACATTTAATAGGCAGTTAAAATAGTTTGCAATCCTTAATTCTAACGACTCATTCAGATAGCTACTTTCATCTTCTCCTTGTAAATTTTGGACTACGCCTTATTCACTATGTGCCTAGAGATATTGATAGTCTTACTTTGAAAGCACACTAATTTTCTGAAGTGTGTCGTTGCATTTCCACCGCTATGTTACCTCTGACATCGAACAGTGTAACTAACACCTCCACCACCACTGGGTTTCTTCTGAGGACATAGGGTGATATGAACCATCCTATAATCAGCCTCTCCATTATCAAGAGATGAATTTTGGACTGACCATTTACAGTGCGAGTAGATTGATTCTTTTGGGCGTATAGATACCTTAAAATTCATTTTCATCAGCAAATAGACTATAAAAGTGGTTGAGATTAACAAATTGTCAACACTAATGAATAAGCAAGATGTAACATGTTGATCATCAACACTTATTAATTGATAATGTTAAATGTACGTCTAATATTTGTTTAATTGGGTTATTTAACAGAGGCTAAAAATTTGGACAGTCTAATTCAAGGTATATGGCTATTCATGAATACAATTTAGTGCATCCCAGTAAAGTATGCCAGTCCACTGGAGCACCAAAATGTTTTTTTTTTTTTTTCACAAGAATGGGCAAAGTGCAACAATATTCATTTAATGGGTACAACTGGTTGGTGGACCCTGGAACTGGAGATCAAGGTCGTCTATTGATACCATACTCTGCAAGAGCATGGAATATCATCCACTTGTTTGCTAATCATACAATTTTAATATACATCCTTTCTATACACAGGTAACGTCTGAAACATAAATAAGGAGAACCCCACTGTTTAGATTTCCATGTTCCCAGAATCATAACAGTCCAATCGTCAGGTGGCTCATGACATACAAAAGAAATTAGTGACTACAAAACTTGTTTTATTCAATTTAAATATTCTTATATATGTATAAAAATTAAAAAAATTAAAAAAAATTTTAAAAAAATTAAAAAAAAAAAAAACTTCTTCTATAAGTTGTGTTGAGTTTTGCTTGATTAATTGAGGTTTATATCATTCTTTGATTGCAATGAGTAGATTAGTGATATATTTTATGAGCAAAATGTAGAGCTTTGCTATTCTTGATTTTACAGGTCTGATTTGTGTCCCACTAACGAACTAGGGTCTGGAATGTATTACAAAACTGCTTATATGCATGTCAAACTGTCAATGGATATCAAGAACTGCTCCCATCAAATTAAATGGAAAAGATACCTAAAGTGATTCTAATTCTGCAGTATGGTTTGTCCAACACTTGTACACATTGCGATATCAGCCATTCATCTTAATTGTTATAGTTTCATTTAAAAAAATTGGTGTAATTCATAATTGATTTATAGGTCATAAGTTATCTTGTATATTTGGTTTTCTCCAATATACTAATGTGGTCGAGTAAATTATTCATTCACAAACAAACAAATAGTTATGACAAACAATAATAATCAAGAGAATTAATATTATAATTTCTACAAAAATAAATAAATAAATTATTACTTATGAAAAATGTTACATATCTTCATGTATTATCTTTTATTTCATTGACACTATGAGAAAACTGGTCTTAGCCGGCGGTTAAAACTGCCGCTAAAGGCACAAAAATCGCCGGTAAAAGTTGATTCGGTAAATGCTTTGCTGGCGGTCAGGGACCTTTACCCGCGGTTGTGCTGGACGCCCCTAAATCGTCGGTTTTTCAGAAAATGGTCAACTTCTACCGGTTAAATCCGTAGCGATATAACTTAAGGCATTCGAAAATCTGTAGCCATGGAGCAAATCTTTCTCATTAAAAAAAAAAAGAAAAGGTGACATGGTCCCGTGCCCTGCCAAGTAGTCTGCACTCATCTATCACATCTTCAATAGTCATGCTCTTGGAGTTCCCTTGATCTTGAGATTCTTTGAAATTAGATTGCATTAGCAATATGAGCTTCTCCCATTTTCATAGCCATCTCCCTCTTCTCATAATAGCTTGCACTTCTCTGTCCATTTCCCTTCTCCTCAGGTTATCTTTCATGGGAAAAAACCTGCAGTTTGATATTGGACACAAGACGGGGTCAGATAGAATGTTCTGAATTTCTGGATCCTACATTGCCTTTGCCTGCAAAGAATGAAACATAAGTATAAATCCATACCTTATAAAGCACTAAGGCAAAGACAAAAATGACTAATATTGGTAAAACCAAACTGACCCGTCTCTCTTGCAATTCCTCTGGACTGAAAAATTATCATACATTAGGACCAAGCGCATCCACCAACTCATATTGAACGCCTATTCGGAAGAAAGAAAGTGTTAACTAATCAAATAAGGAAAGAATAACTTGAACTTACATAATCTTATGCAAATGATCTAGCCATACTCTCGGAATCATTATGAAAAAAGACACTTTTAATTCTGTGATTTCGCCATAGACAGCATGCTCCTTTGCTACAGCAACTAATTGAGCACTTATGCATGCTTTTAATCCTTTAAGATGATTGCCTAACAATAAGAATCCTTTCTTTGATAGTTCTGATTTATATGGGCTGCTAAAATCACTGGGTGTGTAAATCAAGTTACCTAGAAATGATCCTTTCAGCAACAATGTATGTGAGAGAAATTGATGCACCACTTGCAACATTACATGGACCACATGTTCAGATGGTAAGTGACTGCACATACATACAAATATAGATGTTGGAATGAAATGCTTGAACAATGACACATAGGAATAACTTGATTCTGAAATCGCTGCAAGATATCCATTCCGGGATGTCTCTAATGGAGGTTTATATTTAGAAAATAAGAAATAAGAAAAATCAGGATTCACAGTAGTTTTCAGAAAACAAAATCCAGTGTCAGCTACCATTCAAAACAGGGCATCACCAAGTTTTAGGAAGTCAAAATCTATGCTGAGATTCATCTATCCTGTCAAGGAAAAAAGAAATAGATATTTTTGTTGAACTGGCACTCCGGAATAAAACCTTTTGTCTACATTTACATCCGATGATGACAAAATGTTCTCACATCTTATGAGATAAGAGCTGCAAAATGAATAAGGACATCATAGCACCAATAAAAAATAAATTATTTTAGTCAACCATTAAAAGTAGCTACAATACAAGCAGATATATGGATATACATTATTATCGTGCATATGTTTGGACGATAGTGGACGCTTCTTTGCTAGAATAGGACCATTAATTGTTTATATATAAAACAGAGTAGAAGGTGAAAAGTGATAGTAGAGATTAAGTTATGCATATACATTATTATCGTGCATATGTTTGGCATTAACCTGAAACAAAGAGCTCTGAGGCCATGCCATTCTTGCATGACATCCACTCAAAGCAGATGCTCCAGCTAATGTTGAATTAGGATGATCCAAGATTGATGTAGGCAATACCACATGAAACAATGGGACACCATACTTGAGTTTTAGATTTGCCTGCGTTTTGCTCAAGTCCTAAAATGAGTTGTCTCAACTAATGGATGGAGTAGATTTTCCTACTTTTTGCTCGAGTCATAATATCTTCATCTCAGTTACATTAGTATTCCTTAGTAAATTTCAACCACATTAACTACCAAAATTACATTCTTGAAAAACACTATCTCAATAAAAAAAAACAAAAGACAAACACTATTGTTGCTCCATCTAATAGAAGTCAGATGATCATGATAAGCACAAACAAATACTCGTGCAGAAATAAACAAAAGAACTACAACATAAATAAAAGACAATTGCTATGAATAGGTGCTTGTGGGGGCAAGTTGTATTTTTTGTTTTTCCTTATGTTTCTTTTGTAGCTTTCTGTTTTCTCCTTTGAGCCTTTCAGTTTGTGCAATAAAATTATCAATTCTGAAAAAAAAAAAAATAAATAAATAAAAATATTCTAACAGTAAATAACCTTAAGAAGTGTAATTTTATACCTCCGAATAGGTGCTTGATGTGCAAAGCTGAACAGGAAACTGCAACAACCTTTTTGTGGCTGAGGAGATTTGGGCTTTTTCCCTAGAAAATTTCACTTTATACCTTTTCAATATCTTTTTATCTTAGTTCCATAGGGGAGGTGATGAGAAGGTCACCTCCTGCACAATTGCTAGAATCAGATTATGACCCAAACTATTCTCTAAAGCAGTAGGGAAAAGAAAAAAAGAAAAAAGAAAAGAAAATCCAAACAATACAATATTTTGACATGCCTATGTAATGCTCTCATACCTATAATCCAAAAACGGTCACCATAATCCATAAAGACCCAAAAACATGCATTCAAACAAAAACAAATTCAAAAAGGAACTAAATAAAAATGAATTCGTTTCATTTCTATGTATTCGTTTCACTGAATAATATACATCAAACAAGAAATGCATGATCTCGGACACGGGATACTAACAATCATCACCTAAGATTTCTGAACACCGGAAAATTTTATATTTCAAAATGGCAACCCATGAATTTCATCTCCCCATTTTCTACTCTGGTTGAAGGACTATACTGCCAAAAATGGATATACAAGGGTCGGTGTGTAAATACAGCTCCCTTGATAAAACACAAAGGCAAACAACTAGTGAAAAATAAAAAATTTGACAGCATCAACCTAGAAGGTTAAGGCAGTTTTGGAAAAGAGCATATATGGCAACTGGGTCCTATTTAAACAACTCTTCTAAATTGTAAACAGTGCTATGTTTGGAGAGTGTGGAAATCCTGGTCCTCATTGAGGAGAACGGAGAATGGAATGTCAAACCAGCTAGAAATGGTGAGGTGGCCCATTTCTTCGAAGGAAAGAAACAGCAGTATAGACATTCAGGCCAAAGGTCATTCTTCTCCATTCGAATTTATGAAATTCCAATACCACCCTATTTGACCATCATGAACAAACGAGCAAGCAAAGAAAATGGATGAATTGCAAATTTTTACTTACTGCGGCTTCAATGTTTGCAGGAGATTCATCATTAGGACCTGAAAGCATGGAAATAATACTCAAAACTATGCTTTCAACCTGCACATCCAAAACACCTCAATTAGAGATGCAGTAATAATCACAAGCTACCATATCGAAAAAGAACAAAGTCTTGCACAAATCTAACTCGGGCTAAGCAGAGGAAGAATGCACAACTGAGTTTCTTTATTATAATTCCAGGCCCAAGAGATAATATTGAACCAAAAGGAACCATCTGAAAAAAGGATAAACAGGCCAATGTTCAATTGGTATTTTATAAACCTTATTAACTTACAAATCTGTTGTAATTTATCAGACAGAATGACGGTTGTTCCACGGCCAATATTCAATAAAAAAGACAGTTGTTCCATGGCCAATGTTCAAGTCATGATGGAAATTACATTCAATTGTGAGAATTTCACGCCCATACATATCAATGTCATGAAATTCTAATAACAGAGCTTCCAAAACCATTTGAAACACATGTATAATACCATCAATGGTGGTGCCCACCATATCAACTGGACTAAAACACGTTTTACCTTATTAGAATTTCTTGTGAAAGCAAGAGTGCCATCCCCTCCACAAGCATCAATAGGAAGAATTACACTGTCAACATCACTTGCCAATATGCAGCCATGATCCAACGATCCAAACTCCCTCACTTTGTACTGGGGTGCACAGCTCAGCCCAGCAAGCACACATGGCAAGAATGTGTATCCTATCTGTTACACAGAATTCAAAATTTATGAGAGATTGAAAGAAAAAAAAAACAAGTAATGTTTTTAGTCTGTGCTTAGATGCTTGATCAAATTGAATTCAAATACTTCAATTAAATAAAGCAGAAATGGTAAATGTGGTAACAAAATAGCCATCCCCAAATCGGAATTTGACTGAAAAGCTTGGAATTGCAAGTAGAGGTTGATCATTGTCATGAACTAAAATGGGCCAACCTCCATTTTGGTCATTTCCTGTTAACTGAAATGGATTATCACAATTAAGTCCAACTGATCATCCAAACATGAAACCTCACCGAACAAGATCTGCATTTCTCCAAAATGACCTATGTAGCTGATATGAAGAAATTGATGTCTTGGACATGCATACAAAAGAAAGATCCTAGACGGGCGCATCAACAATGAAAATCAGAGAAAATCCAATTTGGCACATCCAAACGCAACTAAATTAGCTTGTAGATGCTTAGTTTGGCTACATTGCAGTTGGCTGCACTACTGAACTGGATTGTGATAGTACAATGGAGAGAAAACTAGTCCTCAAACTGCAGTTAGGCACATTTCAAGTCTAACTTGGAAGTAACAAAATCAAAGTTTGGAGCCTATTCTATCAATATGAATACTAAGGAAAGTAATCACTTTTTGGTTATTTTCATATTCCAATTCAATTGAATAGTGAATCCAAACATCCAAACATAACCATGGTTACCTAAGCAAAAAAGACTCCTCACTCATTTCTGATATATTGAAATGAAAGATCTACAGACCTCTTCAGCAGCAGATCTTGGGAATAAGGATGAGATTAGAGGAAGAGGTGCCAATGCAAGTGCATGAGCACAAGGAATCTACCATCAAAGGAATCTACGATCCATGTTACAACCCAAATTGCAACAATAACATTAATAGAGGTATATATCAATAGATTGGAGATGAAGTGAGATAAAGTGATATGTATCAAAACCTTAAAAAGTAAGGAGTCCCTATGATTTCCTTGTGTTGGGCAATCTCTGCTCTTGTTTTGACAAACTTCTGTTTTTATCTGCCAAATTTCATGATTTTTCAAAGAAAAATCCAAAAAGAGATGTTGGTAGGTACAAACCATTTTTTTCAGAGTTGAAAACCACACCATGGAGGTTGTCAGCAACAGCAACCTTGACAGGGTCATTGTCAACTTCAAGAATAGGCTCAAATTTCACAAACATGGCTTTATGTTTCCATCCTACATTTTATTCAATCAAGTCAGAAAACACATGATCAATAACAGTGAATATTAATCTGTTAATACCGCTACAGCTGTATGGAAAGGTTAGATCTAAATTTTCTTAAAGGGGCTGAATATTGATATCAAGAGACTGCATTCCTATTTGAAACAAAAGCAGTCATTAAAGCCAACCTATCATGATTTTGAACAAGCCAAAACAGATATTATTAGAACATACCTTTGAATGAGTTTAATACTTTATATTTTAAATTAATGGTTAACAGTTGCCTAGCAAATACAAGCAGTGTATGCAGCAGGCATAAGCATAAGAGGCTGTAGCAAAGCACTGAGTAGATCAACTAACCTTCTCTGAAAGAGGACACAACCCCAGCATTAGAGATCTCAAGGTGCCGTCTATAATGACTGATGAATCAAGAACTTTAAATTGGCCTCCTCAATGGTCTTTTTTCTTTGAATTCTATCTCGCAAAAATGGAAACGTCAGGTAAGTGCTTTATAAACATATGTAAAAAAAAAACCGTATCTAATTTAGTTCCTTCATGCCAACTATAACTAGTTATTTCGGTTTTCTACTGGCTGCTTCAACTATAACCCCAGCTCAAGTCATGGATTTTGACACGCCCACTGGTCCCAAGATGATACCATGAAATTCTAATTGGATTTTCTCTATTGTAACTTTAATTTTTATGAAGGATATGGATAAAACACTTGACAAGATAACTATCACAGGAAGAAAGCACAGCATTAACAGTACCCAAGGTCAGACCACCATATAATTTAATCAATCAAAACGATGCCAATATTACAGGAAAGCACTAAAATACAACTCCCTTGTTGTAAAATGCAGAAACCAAGTTTAAAGCAGCAACAAAAAAGATGGTTTGATTCAAGGTCTTCTATGAAATAAAAACAAAGATAATAACTCAAACCTTTGCTGCTTGGCTGAAAGCTGAAGCCAGTAGGCAAAGGAAATAACTGCTTCAGGTATGCCATGAGGCAGATGCTTCAAGATTGTTGTCCTGCACGAAGATGCCAATGGCTTTTGTTGCCTCCAGTATGCAGTTATATCAGACATCAATCACGACACACTAACTAGGCTAAAGGTTATTTTTGATAGACACATTTTCATAAAGCTGAACTAACCTAAGTCGATCTCCTCCTGACACTGGTCTTCAGGCCCCATATCAGCCACAACACATTCTGTTGGGCATAGCTTTTGCTTGCTTCATTCTTCTGGCCACTGTCAGGTGACCTGTCTAGTGTGTGGCCAGCAAGGAGACACTGCTCTCACCAGTTATGATCATTTTCCACAGGCCTATTACTCAATGACTGCTATGACTCTTGACTCCTCGTATCCGAACATTGGAGCCACACATCATATGATACATGATGCGGTAGTTTGACTTGCACTGCTCCTTATCATGGTATGTGATGACATTTTGACTGTGAATTACCAACGTTGGTGATGTGACTATTCCGAACTCCTTTGGTACTCTAACCTCACTCTTGAGTTCTGCATGTTCCTTAATTCAAATATATATATATATATATATATATATATATATATATATATATATATATAAAAAATCTGTTGACATGTTTAAAGAAGATATAACTGCAACTTTACATTTTCACCATAGGGATCGTCCGTGAATGATAATCACAAGAGGCAGCATGAGGCCCGTCTCTTGGAACGATTAGGTGTTCTACTAACAGTTTTCACGAGAATGAAAGTTAAGTAGCTGGAAGTATCTTTTTTTTTTTTTTTTTGCCCATTTTCTTTTGTCTGCATCACACTCTCTGTTAGGAGTTCAGGTCTTGCTGCTTTTTTGCATCTATTTTTGTTAGTGATAATTTGTTCCTGCTAAGAAGCATGTTAGTTATTCTTGGGGATTGGTTGATCTTACTGGTCCATGAAAACTTTGCAGGATGGCAAGACTCTGTATAATGAGTTGGAAGTTGTCGAGGGAATGAAACTGGATAGGGGCTATATTTCTCCTATTTCATCACTAACCAGAAAAACCAAAAATGACTCCATGTACTCTGTTTGGAATTTTGCCCCTCTATATACTAGTAATATCCTTGTAATTTATTGTCTGATTGTGCATCTGGATTTTTGCATATGCATGTGGATCAAGTCAGCGAAAGTTAGCATCATTTCCACTATGGTAGCTCACATGTACGCAGACATGTTCAAATGCATATGCATATAACCATATGGGGCCCTTTAGTGATGTGGAAAACCTAATTACACACGAACCCAAACCCACTGGCAATACAATCAAACCAGAAAATGATAATCCAAACACCAAATTCAAAATTCAAAAAAATATAAATAAATATATACCTCATGTACTAGTTGAGATTTTGCAGGTCCTCCCACTGCAGGATTACAAGGCTGGAATTTGGTAGTTGTTGAGAATTCTTATCTGAATCGAAGATAATATGAAGATGCCGCTCAATCTACAACCAAAAATGTCGAAAATCATTCGGAAGGTGTCATTCAATTTAAACCCAATCACTGCCATTGGGAGAAAACCTCATCCTAAAACCCTAATTTCCAGCAGAAGCATCGGAAAAGAGCGTGAATCAGACCAAAAGCCCTAAACCTAGGAGGGAGAGAGAGAGGGAAGGGAATCCAAAAGCCCTAAACCGCGGAGGGGTGTTCACTCCCCAAGTATAGGGTTGTGATGTAGTAATAAACTCGGTAAGACCGAGGTCGAATCCACAGGGACTGGTCGTCACAATTCAAATTCACGATTCTCCTTAACTAATTCAACAAATAAAAGATCAAATGGCTAACACCAATCTATGGAAAATAACTATTGAGAATAAGGAAGAAAATTCAATAAGAGAGAGCACTAGGACCTTCGAATCCACCCCTAACTATCCTAACCCTTGTTTTGTCTGTTGATTCACCTTGATCTAGATTGATACCACTTAAATAGAGAAAACACAATCTGTGTCCTTAATCGGGCATACAGACTGTCTAATTCCTTTAAGCAATGCCATGAACAACATATCCCATATCCTTGGTCGGGCATATGGAATGTACATTCATTAAAGCACCCTGCTTCTTCCTCTATAGGAAACTTGTTCTTGATCAGACCCAAGCACCTGTAATAAGCATCCAAACAACATCCATCTATATACTTTGATCAAGTTCATAGATGAAGAAGTATGGAATTTAAACCCATAAAGCCCACTTAGAGAAAAAAAACAAATTAATTAATATTCAGAGTAAATCAACCAATACAAGAGCTGATCAAATTAGGAGCTTCATCTCAGCCCTAGCTGAGAGATTAGTGACCCATAAAATCCGTAAAAAAATATTCAATAAAATTCATAAAATCAAAACACCAAACCAATCGATCTCTCTCTCTTCCTCCTTCTCTTTCTTCTCTTTCTTCTCTCCCTAGCTCTAGATCTCGAATTCTCTGGATCTGAATGCCCTTCCTCACGTATTGCAACTCTTTTTATAGCTGATGGAGTGGCTGGAGTGGTGAAAATCGGATCTGGGAAGCTGTCGCACGCGCAGCGAAAGCTTTTTCGCAGCTAAGTTCGGGGCCTCGAAACACCATACTTTCCTTGCTCAAATTCCATAAAACACCGTCCCTTAGGACTTTCTTGGGTCCTCTACATGATGTACGATTCAGATCTACCATATGATCAAAGATGGTGGCCCACCATCGCCTGGAAAACTGCTTTTCGCGGTCGTGCGTAAGCCTACGCACGTGGCTTCCGCTGACGTGATCGGTGGACCCCACAGAGGTTTTTTCGGGGAAATCCATCCCGTCCATTAGGTTGCCCTTGAAATTTCGGTCAAAAACGGACGGTTTTGGTTGTCCTTTGATTCGGTCTAGAGAGGAAATCTCACCAAGATCAATTTTGACGTTGCAGAGGAGCCTTTTTTTGGCCTCTGTACTGAACACGTGTACACGCATGGATACAAACTGTCAGCATGGTTTTGAAGTTCACAAACCCATCTACAAGATAGACGGTTCGGATCAGCTTTATGGGTGATGGGTGGGGCCCACTATCTTCCGCAAATAGTCCCGCCGTGCCCGTTTGCTGCTACCGAAAACGGAAGCTTCCGTTTTGAGAGGGATGACGCGGTCAGCGCTGCTGACCGCGTGAAGCAATTCCAGTGTTGCGCGTGGACGTGTGCACACTGTGTACACACGCTGCACAAAGGGGGCCCACTGTAATGTGTTTCAGAAATCCAATCCGACCATACTTTTGCTCAGGCAATTTTAACCGCTGGGACTAAAATTGAGGCAGTTCCAGATATCAGGTGGGCCCAGAATCAACGGTTTATGGGCTAATTTGTCAGTTGGGGCACTTCCATAGTGATCCCAGGGCTGAAATTTGAAATGTACGGTTAATTAATATCCCTAATCCCCTGTATAAAGTTTCGAGTTGATCGGATGGCGGGAAATATGTGATCTTGCATTTTGCACCAATTTCAGGCCTCTTTATCGTGCTTTCCTCATATCCCAGGCGTGTATATTCTTCACCATTGGTTTTCTGGAGTACATCTCGTGCTCTGGTAATTTTGGAGCGTCAAATCTATGCTTTTAACATCATTTTGCTATACACGCTCCTAATTTCCTCCTGTAACAAAAACACGAGTAAAATCTGGCATTAAATATTATCATGTATGTAAAATCAAGTAATTACTGGGGTCTGATATGCAATATTCGACCCTGATCACAACCCCCAACCAGCATTTTGCTAGTCCCGAGCAAAACATGCGAAAAATAATTTCAGAAATAAAAGACAATTCCTGTAAACTCAAGTGACTTGTGAACAGATAGCTTGAGATGTGAAAATTCTAAGATTCATGATTGGTGTGTGGAATTTTTCTCTTGGAATCAAGCTCTCAGCAGATTTCATAATCAAGTTTAAAATATTAATCCATTAATTTGAACATTCCTAAACATTGAGTTCCGCGAGTGTATAGTATATTCTCGACGTACAATCATTAAGAGATCCAATTGTCAATTTCATGATATCTTTGGTAAGTTGCCAAGCTTGAAACCAACACTTATCTCACAGATTAACTTTTCATTTTATCAACCTTTGATTTCCTTTATAAACAGTGGTGTCAAGGAGGGGAATCAAATCCGCACCTATAGGGAGCAAACCTATGGTGAAAACTTGTCGCTTAACTCTTTTCGCATGTCAACTATGGGAAATCGAATCTTCATCTATAGGGAGCAAACCTATGATGATGATTATGCGACTTATTCTTTCAATTCTTCTTTATAAACTGATTCTAAAAATTTGTGTTTCAGGTTGGTTCCTTTCATGCTTAGTGATTACCAAGTTACCATTTAATATCGAACTGAAAACTTAATGTGTAAGTGAGATCTGATATGTGCAATCCTGGCTCAATCAATGTTTACAACTTCTAATCATGGATTAACAATTCAAACTTAAGTGTGAAATCTACCAGACAACTAAATCCAAGAGTCATAAATTACTCACATTCTGTATCTTGTAATTTCAAAATCACAACTATCCTTCAAAATCACTTTGAATTCAACAGAAATTCCAGAAAAAATTTAAAAATTTTCACAATTTTTGCTCAAGACCAAGAAAATACTGATTAGGTAACCTAATCTCCCACCCCCAACCTAAAATCTACATTGTCCTCAATGTAAAAGAAATAAGCATGCAATGCACGTGGGACAACGAAAATAAAAGAGTGATGGGAAGATGGTACCTGGACGAAGAATCAAGAGGCTTTCCCAAAATTATCAATGTAAGAGCGAGTTAGCACAAGAGAGAAATCAGTAAAATAAAATAAATCACAAAAAGAAAAACCCTACCTATACCACTTTCGCAGGTGCTCTCGATTGCATTTAGCGTATGCAACAAGCCTTTAAACCCCTAGGTTACCCCTAGTGGACGAGTTGTAGTCTCGTGAGGGTTTGCAGTAATGTTACCCACAAACATTGAACTAACTAACAAAGAAATCAAAAGAAATGCTGGGTTGCCTCCCAGGAGCGCTAAGTTTAACGTCTTCAGCCAGACCAAAAACGGACCATGAATTCATTAATCTTTAAGACCAGGGTCCACCAAAGAACTTACCTCAACACTGTGGTTAACCAATCTCAGACAAGTGATGTGAGTTCCCATGAGCTGTGCTATCTGCAATGAGGTAACTGACACTGTCGTCAAATAAGTTAAGGACTTTTGCTCGAACAACTTCTTTCATGTTAGGATCATGCTTCCATTGCATTTTACGTGACATTTCCACAGCATGATCCTTACATACAATGGGGCACACTCCTTGTATTTCTGCTATCTTCCGTTCAATTGCTGCCTTATATGTTCGAAGAACATTAAGCAACCTGTTCTCTTTTGCCTTCTCAGAGTTAGAAACTGTGCTGTCAGGAAGAGTCTCAGAGGGATGAAGAGGTTCCACTTTCGCTCTCCATTTTTCAGTCTCCAATATAGGAGTAGAGTCGAGCAGTGCATTGACTTCGTGGATGGGACTATCGATGTCAAAATCCATGCCCGATTGTGCTAAGCAGGTCTCAAGAGGATCTTCAAAGGATGTACGGAAGGAGTCCTGCACAAGGCTCTCGATCATGTCCACTTCAAATATGTCATCCAAATCTGCGGATTATTGTCCTGCATTAAAAACATTAAGTTTAATATTCATGTTACCAAAGGACAACTTCATAACTCCATTTCGGCAATTTATAATAGCATTAGATGTGGCCAAAAATGGACGACCCAAAATGACTGGGATCTGACTATGAGGATTCTGAACAGGCTGAGTATCTATAACTATGAAATCCACTGGGAAATAAATTTGTCAACCTGGATTAGCACATCTTCAATAACACCACGGGGCACCTTGACAGATCTATCAGCTAGTTGTAATGTTATTTTAGTCGGTTTCAACTCGCCAAGTCCTAGCTGCTCATAAACCGAATATGGTAACAAATTGACGCTCGCCCCTAAATCAAGCAATGCCTTCCCTATCTTATGATCTCCTATGCCGCAAGAAATGGTGGGAGCTCCTGGATCTCTAAATTTAGGAGGAGTGTTATGTTAAATCATGGAGCTAAGCTGCTCTGCAAGGAAGACTTTCTTATGAACATTCTGCTTACGCTTTTGAGTGCATAAATCTTTAAGAAACTTAGCGTAAGGAGGGACTTGTTTGATAGCGTCAAGCAACGGGATGTTGACTTGCACTTTTTTAAACACATCCAAGATTTCATCAAAGTTGTTTCTTTTCTTCATTGGTGCCAGACGTTGAGGAAAGGGTGCTTTAGGCACGTCAGCGGCTCTTGGAGAGTCAGAGAGTTTTTTGGACTTTGGATGCATTGGTGTGTTTCTCTGCTTCACCTTGATTTGATTCATCCCTAGGTATCTCTATTTTGTTGTCAATCTGTTTGCCTGACCTAAGGGTAATGATCGATTTGGCTTGCTCATGATATTGCCCTTGGTTGGAATTAGAGCCAATCTCATACTGTCCCTTTGGATTAGCCACAGGTTGGCTAGGGAACTTACCCTTCTCTCTCTCACTCA
This sequence comes from Magnolia officinalis, assembly GCA_021015155.1. Lineage (NCBI taxonomy): Eukaryota > Viridiplantae > Streptophyta > Magnoliopsida > Magnoliales > Magnoliaceae > Magnolia > Magnolia officinalis. The sequence goes on along the minus strand of JAJHSJ010000008.1, from coordinate 72,501,308 downwards.
ATGTGGCAGCTAGTTGACCCATTTGTACTTCCAGCTTGGCAATGGATTGCGCATTTGCATGTAAGCTTTGCTGGTTGGCTAGTAAGGTTTGTTGGGTGTCTTTTTGGAATTGGAGAGAACTCTGCATAAAAAGATGGAGTGTATCCTCAAGAGATGGTTTCCTTGATTGTGCAGGCATTTGTTGATATTGTGGAAACTGCTGAGGTTGCATAGGAGATTTCCAGATGGTCCTCCTTGTTGTGGTCCCTTTGCCCAAGAAAAATTTGGATGTCTAGCCCACCCTGGGTTGTATGTGTTCGAGTAAGGATCATTCCCAGGTTTTTGAAAAGTATTCATAGCATGTACTTGTTCAGAGAGAAGTTCGGGGATGCTGCACCAGATGGACAAGACTGCATAGGATGGGCAGGACTAGAGCATATGCCACAAGCCTCGGCTTGAGTTGTTTTGGGGGTCCATTATGCAACATCAGAGCATCAACCTTCTTAGTCAGGCCATCAATCTTGGCATGGAGATCTGGCGTGACTCCTATCTCATATATACCACCTCTCTTTTGTGGTTGGGAACTTCTGTCATCTCTATTTGAATAGTCCCATTGCTGGGAATTTTCACACAAGGTTTCAAAGAAGTTCCATGCTTCAACATCACTTTTGGTCATGAATGACCCTCCACTGGTGGCATCAACCATGCGGCGGTTTTGGGGTGTCAAACCGTCATAAAAGTATTGAACCTGTTGCCACTTTTCAAAACCATGGTGTGGACATTTAAGAAGTAAGTCCTTCCATCTTTCCCAACATTCATGAAAGTGCTCTCCCTCTTTTGTGTGAAATTAGTGATTTCTCTACGGAGAGCATTTGTTTTGTGAACAGGGAAGAACTTGTTTAAGAACTTCCTAGACAATTGGTCCCATGTAGTGATAGACCCAACTCCTAGAGAATTCAACCATGCTTTCGCCTTATCCTTCAAAGAAAAAGGAAAAAGGCGCAAACGGATCGAATCGTCTGAAAAGTTTTGAAACCTAAAGGTAGAGCAAATGTCTAGGAATTCTTTCACATGATGATATGGGTCCTCCTTGTCTAACCCATAAAAGGAAGGCAACAACTGTATGACCCCAGTCTTAAGCTCAAAGTGTGCTGCCGTGGTGGTGGGCAACACTATGCATGAAGGCGCATTGAATTGGACAGGAGTTGAATAATCTCTAAGAGCTTTAGTTCCATTCTCTTCTGCCATTTCAAATAGGATGTTTCTAAATCTTTTACGAAAAGTTCTTTCTATTTCAGGATCAAAAGGTGCTAGTTCTATATTCAGAGATCTACGTCCTAGCATAAACTATGTTATTGCAATGTAAGAAAGGAAACTAAACTAAAAAGCAACCTAAGAGAAATAAAACTAGAACTAGAAACTATGAGATTCTAAAACAAGTTAAAACTATGTCAACAAGAATGGGAAGAAAGAACCCAGGAAAGAAGATGATTGATGTCAGAAGATTTAAGAAGCTCCTCCTTCACTTAGTAGCTTCCTTCCCCAATTCCTGTAAATAAAAACAAAAACAAATTAAGTTTCCTAAAATAATGATAGAAAAATCCTAAGCAACGGTTAATTTCTAAAAAAGAAAGTTGCTGAAACTAGAAAATAGAAAGTTACCAAATCCAAAGTTAGAAAGTAGAAAATTCCTAAAAATTGAAAACCTAAATCTCAAAATAGAAAGTAGAGAGGACTGGAGAATTTAGAAAGATGTTACCAATTGGAGATCTATGTTAAATCCTGCAAAAGAAAACAAAACAAGTTAGTTTCTAAAACAGAAAATCTAAAATTAGAAACTTCCTAAAGAACAAAAAAGAAGAGTTAGTTTCTAAAAAGGAAAGAACTCCTAGAATTAGAAAGTTACTAAAAATAAAAAGCTAAGTAGGTTTCTAAAAAGAAATTTCTAAAAATAGAAAGTTAGTTAAAAGAAGAATCTAAATCTAAAAATAGAAAATAAAAAAAAAATTAAAAAAAGAAATTCTAGAATTAGAAAATTCCTAAAAAGTAAAATCCTAATTCTAAAAATAAAAATTAGAAAAAATAAAGAATTTAGAAAGGGATTACCAAATTAGAAGTTTATTTCAGGACCCTACAAAATAGGAAACAGGTTAGTTTCTAAAAAAAAAAAAAAAAAATCTAATCTAAATTAGTAAAATCCTAAGACTATGAATTATGATAAGAGAGAATCTTAAATCCAATTTGGATCGAAACAGTCCCCGGCAACGGCGCCAAAAACTTGTTCACTCCCCAAGTATAGGGTTGTGATGTAGTAATAAACTCGGTAAGACCGAGGTCGAATCCACAGGGACTGGTCGTCACAATTCAAATTCACGATTCTCCTTAACTAATTCAACAAATAAAAGATCAAATGGCTAACACAAATCTATGGAAAATAACTATTGAGAATAAGGAAGAAAATTCAATAAGAGAGAGCACTAGGACCTTCGAATCCACCCCTAACTATCCTAACCCTTGTTTTGTCTGTTGATTCACCTTGATCTAGATTGATATCACTTAAATAGAGAAAGCACAATCTGTGTCCTTAATCGGGCATACAGACTGTCTAATTCCTTTAAGCAATGCCATGAACAACATATCCCATATCCTTGGTCGGGCATATGGAATGTACATTCATTAAAGCACCCTGCTTCTTCCTCTATAGGAAACTTGTTCTTGATCAGACCCAAGCACCTGTAATAAGCATCCAAACAACATCCATCTATATACTTTGATCAAGTTCATAGATGGAGAAGTATGGAATTTAAACCCATAAAGCCCACTTAGAGAAAAAAAACAAATTAATTAATATTCAGAGTAAATCAATCAATACAAGAGCTGATCAAATTAGGGGCTTCATCTCAGCCCTAGCTGAGAGATTAGTGACCCATAAAATCCGTAAAAAAATATTCAATAAAATTCATAAAATCAAAACACCAAACCAATCGATCTCTCTCTCTTCCTCCTTCTCTTTCTTCTCTTTCTTCTCTCCCTGGCTCTGGATCTCGAATTCTCTGGATCTGAATGCCCTTCCTCACGTATTGCAACTCTTTTTATAGCTGATGGAGTGGCTGGAGTGGTGAAAATCGGATCTGGGAAGCTGTCGCACGCGTAGCGAAAGCTTTTTCGCAGCTAAGTTCGGGGCCTCGAAACACCATACTTTCCTTGCTCAAATTCCATAAAACAACACGTCCCTTAGGACTTTCTTGGGTCCTCTACATGATGTACGGTTCAGATCTACCATATGATCAAAGATGGTGGCCCACCATCGCCTGGAAACTGCTTTTCGCGGTTGTGCGTAAGCCTACGCACGTGGCTTCCGCTGACGTGATCGGTGGACCCCACAGAGGTTTTTTCGGGGAAATCCATCCCGTCCATTAGGTTGCCCTTGAAATTTCGGTCAAAAACGGACGGTTTTGGTTGTCCTTTGATTCGGTCTAGAGAGGAAATCTCACCAAGATCAATTTTGACGTTGCAGAGGAGCCTTTTTTTGGCCTCTGTACTGAACACGTGTACACGCATGGATACAAACTGTCAGCATGGTTTTGAAGTTCACAAACCCATCTACAAGATAGACGGTTCGGATCAGCTTTATGGGTGATGGGTGGGGCCCACTATCTTCCGCAAATAGTCCCGCCGCGCCCGTTTGCTGCTACCGAAAACGGAAGCTTCCGTTTTGAGAGGGATGACGCGGTCAGCGCTGCTGACCGCGTGAAGCAATTCCAGTGTTGCGCGTGGACGTGTGCACACTGTGTACACACGCTGCACAAAGGGGGCCCACTGTAATGTGTTTCAGAAATCCAATCCGACCATACTTTTGCTCAGGCAATTTTAACTGCTGGGACTAAAATTGAGGCAGTTCCAGATATCAGGTGGGCCCAGAATCAACGGTTTATGGGCTAATTTGTCAGTTGGGGCACTTCCATAGTGATCCCAGGGCTGAAATTTGAAATGTACGGTTAATTAATATCCCTAATCCCCTGTATAAAGTTTCGAGTTGATCGGATGGCGGGAAATATGTGATCTTGCATTTTGCACCAATTTCAGGCCTCTTTATCGTGCTTTCCTCATATCCCAGGCGTGTATATTCTTCACCATTGGTTTTCTGGAGTACATCTCGTGCTCTGGTAATTTTGGAGCGTCAAATCTATGCTTTTAACATCATTTTGCTATACACGCTCCTAATTTCCTCTTGTAACAAAAACACGAGTAAAATCTGGCATTAAATATTATCATGTATGTAAAATCAAGTAATTACTGGGGTCTGATATGCAATATTCGACCCTGATCAAGGGGTGATCTGTACCTATTTGTAGTGAGTAAAAGGACCAGATCTGGCCGGACCTGGTGCTCTAATCGTGCAGGATGGACAAGTAGTACAACAACTGCAGTCTTCGGTTTGTGCTGGAGGATGGAAGAGAGAGAGAGAGAGAGAGAGAGAGAGAGATTCTCGAGCCGGGAGGATGGGGACAGTAGCCGAGAGAGAGAGAGAGAGAGAAAGAGAGAGAGAGAGAGTGTCGGCAATGGGTTCGAGAGTGGAGAGGGAGATCAGGCGCAGATAGAGATGAGGTGGTCGGCTTTGGTTAGTGATGCAGGACATGAAATTCAGATATGATGTGCAAGATTTCAAATTTAAGATCACATAGTTCATAAACAATTACACACGTAAGGGCTGGATTAATAAAAATTATGAACCAAATAATACTCAAAGGGAAATAGAAATCAGCCACACATGCATGACAATCAATCCATAATCCAAGGAATTCACCAATTTCAAATCAAGGAACCCTAGGGTGAGAAAAGAGATAGAGATTGGGGATTTAGGACAATCTAGGGTTAGGGTTTATAAAATTAGGGATGAAAATAGGGAAACAAGAGAAAAACCTGATCCAAAAGATTATTCCCGCGCGTGGACAGTGAGCCTGGGGCGTTCGCACGTGCGCAGGTACCTGGCCGCACGTGCAAGGGGGCATCGATTGCAGAAAAGCTCTCCTTAGCCCTGGTCGGCTAGGGGTGTACTCCAAAACCCCGAAGTTTCAGGTCGATCCGAGCTATGGCTTGTGTGTGGTGCTCCGCCGAAGTTTCAGCCCCCCTGCAGGGCCAAAATCTAGAATTCTGCTGTAAAGAAGAAAATTGTTGCAACAAAGGACGAATTTGAAGCACGAATGGTGGTAGAAGATGAAAAAGAGAGATGATGGAGGATTGGGGTGAATCGGGATCGATGTGGCTTAGTTAGCCCTTCGAAAAGGGAGGGCTTCGCACTCACTTTTGAATTCTTCCACAACTCACTAAGAGAGCAGAAAAATAAAGTAGGAATTTTTATTAAACTTGAATTAATCAAAAAAACTACAAGGGGTGCCTATTTATAGGGAAAATCATATATTCCTAAACTCGCGTCATGTGCGCAACCTATTACTTGAAGATGAAGTAAACTAAAATAAAAACCAAACAAAGAAATCCAAAGCGTTCATGATGTTCTAAATAATAACAATAAGCAAAATAAAATATGAAATCAATCCGACTAGTGGGCCACGATCATGAGATCCCATGATGGGCTTTTCTTGACTAACGGGCCCACTCTTTTGAATCAAAACTTCGTCTTCTAGCTAGGAGGCCCTTCCTGGATGTGGTTATCAATCCAGATTGAAGGTGGGGCCCTCCTTCTTCTAACATACGAGCGTAGAGGGGGTGGTGTGCGTGCACATGTGGACGGCGTGTGCGGGATGTCCCCATCAATTCTCCCCGGCTGTGAAGATTTCGCCACTGGCGAAATAAAACTCCTGAACTGCTCCGAGATGTAAGGATCAAGTTTCTGAAGCTCCTCCTCAGCGAACAACGTATTAGTTGAAGCTGGACGTGACTTCCACTTGACCAAGAATTTCTGAAACCTGCCGTCCGACGTTGAAACTATCTGATGGTCCAGAATATCCTCTATTTCTTCTTTGGGTGTGTGAAGGTTAGGTATGGTTAGAGGTGCACACGGTTCGGATCCTGTTCCAAAAGGGATGAGAACTAAAGGTGGCCCCCTTCACATTAACGGTCCATATCAACAGCTGGCAAGATCAATTCATCTACATCCTTGGCCATTCGGTTTTTCGGTTCCAGTTTCAAAACCGAAACCGAACCGTGTGCACCCCTAGGTATGGTAGGTAGAGGCTGGGAAGAATGGTCCAGGCGAGTAGGTATGGGAGGTAGAGGCTGGGAAAATGGGTCGGGACGGGTAGGTAGAGGTTAGGAAAATGGGTCGAGACGGGTAGGTATGGGGGTAGAGGCTGGAAAAATGGGTTGAGACGGATAGGAATTGGACGTAGAGGCTGAAAAAATGGGTCTGGAGGGAGCCATGGATCAAGGGAAAGATCTGGGGAATCACGATGGTTAGGCGAAAGGCTGGACAATGCATCAATGGCCCCTTGAAATGCAACTAGATCCTCCACATTAAATGTGAAATTAATTCCCATGGAGGGTAGAAGATTTGACACATACACATTGAGACCGGTTTGTTTTATAATTTTGAATGGTCCAGCGCTATACGCGTGTAATTTTCGAACAGCTCCCTGAGGGTACCGCTCTGGCCTGATGCAGATCATCATAGAGTCCCTTACGTTGAATTCCTTGAAACATTTATGTTAGTCTGCAGAAAGTGAGTAATGTTCATTACTAGTCATGATTTTCTGCCTGATTTCTTGATGCCATGAATGAAAGTGATACGCAAAAGACTCTGCAGGCTCTGACGGCCTATGTGATAGTGACATAGGGATAAGATAATAGGTTTCCCAGGTTTATTACCATTAACGACTTCATAAGGACTGAGACCTGTGGACCTATCGACAGAACTATTAAATGCAAACTCGGCTATAGGTATTACGGTGTCCCATGTTCTGGTGTGCTCTATATCCCTCTTAAGGGGAGACTCATCCGGTGGATCATTAAGAACAACATCACGAAACTCATCCATTACCGAAATGGCCTTAGTAGGTAAATCTACACTAGCCTCTGGTGCACTCTTTCTAGCCACGAGGCCGCACATGTTGTACCCCTCAAAATAATGGTCTTGATGTCCCTCATGGGGTGGGGGTATGGGTGCACGCCTATGACTGATTCCTTGGCCACCTCCATTCATTGGTCTATCCTCCCGACCACCTGCCTGAGATTGGCCATCTTCCCTAATGGTAGGGTTTGTCCTGAGGGAGGCCTCTATTTGGTCAAGGTGTTGATCTATGCTTTGTTCCAAGCACTTACCCCAAGACTCGATCTGCTGGGACAGCTTGTTAAGTGACTCTAGCAGTTGTTCCATGTTTAGTGTAGGGTGCTAGCCAAAACCATGACCCGTATGTGTGGGCGTACAACTTGCTAACTCCACCTAAGGACTTTCTACAACGACTATATGGGACTAAATGATCCTATGAGACTCTATATGAGGGAAATTATGCAGTGCTACTAAAATCCAGCAATATAGTTGTCAAATTAAAGGAATAACAGAAAGTTACAGCAATGTAAATTGCTAACTTCCTGCTAGCAGAAATTTCAGCAACTAATATCAGGGACTATGGACTCCTAAAAGCTACACATGATGGACTGGATGCATGAAGGACTCAAACAAACTAACCCTAAACAAGTAATGTATTCCCCTATAAGAACCCTAATCTCTGATACCAAATTTGATGCAGGACATGAAATTCATATATAATGTGCAAGATTTCAGATTTAAGATCACATAGTTCATAAACAATTACACAAATTCCACATCCCACACAAAAGTCCAAATATTCAATTAAGGGGAATCTATGTGGGTCCAGGCCTACACACGTAAGGGCTGGATCAATGAAAATTATGAACCAAACAATACTCAAGGGGAAATAGAAATCATCCACACATGCATGACAATCAATCCATAATCCAACGAATTCACCAATTTCAAATCAAGGAACCCTAGGGTGAGAAAAGAGATAGAAATTGGGGATTTAGGACAATCTAGGGTTAGGGTTTATAAAATTAGGGATGAAAAAAGGGAAACAAGAGAAAAACCTGATCCAAAAAATTGTTCCTGAGCGTGGACAGCAGGCCTGGGGCGCTCGCACTTGCGCAGGTACCTGGCCGCACGTGCGAGGGGGCGTCGATTGCGGAAAAGCTCTCCTTGGCCCTGGTCGCCCAGGGGTGTGCTTCAAAACCCGAAGTTTCGGGTCGATCCGAGCTATGGCTTGTGTGTGGTGCTCTGCCGAAGTTTTAGCCCTCCTGCAGGGCCAAAATCTAGAATTATACTGTAAAGAAGAAAATGCTACAACAAAGGATGAATTTGAAGCACGAATGGTGATAGAAGATGAAAAAGAGAGATCATGGACGATTAGGGTGAATCGGGATCGATGTGGCTTCGCACCACGGTAGTTAGCCCTTCGAAAAGGGAGGGCTTCATACCCACTTTTGAATTCTTCCACAACTCATTAAGAGCAGAAAATAAAGCAGGAATTTTTATTAAACTTGAATGAATCAAAAGAACTACAAGGGGTGCTTATTTATAGGGAAAATCCTATACCCATAAACTCGTGCCATGTGTGCAACCTATTACTTGGCGATGAAGTAAACTAAAATAAAAACCAAATAAAGAAATCTAAAGCATTCGTGATATTCTAAATAATAACAATAAGTAAAACCTAAAATATGAAATCAATCCGACTAGTGGGCCATGATCATAAGATCCCATGATGGGCTTTTCTTGACTAACGAGCCCAATCTTTTGAATCAAAACTTCGTCTTCTAGCTAGGAGGCCCTCCCTGAATGTTGTCATCGATCCGGATCAATGGTGGGGCCCTCCTCCTTCTGACGTACGATCGTTGGGGGGGTGTGTGTGCACGTGTGGACAGCGTGCGCAGGATGTCCCCATTAGTTAGGGCATTTGTGATTTTGATTTAATAGGAACCCTTTGCCGGCTGCCGGCTTTGGTTCCCGCCAGCAAAGGGTTCCACCAACTGTTGGTTATGCCCTCCTTTCTTGTAGTCAGTGGAATTCCATAACATATCATACTTTTATAATTCAAAATCACATTAAACATATGAGTTGTTTTGGATGTCATAAGTATAGTGACCTTTTAGTCCCATGCAAAATAGGTTTGTCACAAAAAAAAAAAAAAAATAGTAGGAGAATCTCGTCTCAATCATCTTTATGTCTCATCAACTAGAATGACAATGAATGTTGTGAATCAGATTCACAGTTGACACAGCCCACAAACATCTTTAAATCACAAGAAATCATATGCATTAAATGGATGGGGTAGGCCATTGGGAAACAGATTGGCTACTCCCCCTGACATCATCCCCGAGGCTGGTGGTTGGTGCTCTGTGGGGCCCACCATGATGTATGTGTTTCATCAATTTTTACAGATCATTTTAGGGCTTTATCCCAAAAATGAGAGGGATATTAATCTCGGTGGACCACACCACAGGAAAACAATTGTGATTGAATATCCACCATTAAAATCCTCCTAAGGCCCACTGTACTGTTTATTTGACATCCAATCTGTTGATTAGGTCATATAGACCCAGATGAAGGTAATAAAAAAAAAAAAAAAAAAACAAATATCAGCTTGGTAAAAAACTTTTATGGCCCCAAAAAGTTTTTAATAGTTGACGTTCATTCAAAATTGTTTCCTGTAATGTGGCGCACTTGAGATTTGGATATACCTCATTTTTGGTTTCCTACATAAAACGATCTAGAAAAATAGATGGACGGCATGGATGAAACACATACATCATTGTGAGGCACACAGAGCACCTGGTGGCAGGGGGAGTAGCCAATCCGTTTCCAGGCCATTGCTGCTTTTCTCCTCTTAAATGTCGATGTTTTTGTACTCCCCGATTGACAACGCCTTCATACTGTGGCCCACCTGTGGTGTGCGCGGGACAAAAGAGTCTCTAGATCACTGAAACATGGACCCCACTTGTAAGTTCCAAGTACCCTGCCTGGCTTGAGTGGGGCCTGTTTCCCTGCTCACTCTTCAACTCAGGCAGCTCAGTAAGTTGACTCGGCCCTGAGTACAAAAACCGTCCAAAAGAGTGAAATACATAGGATGATGCTAACCATCCAATTGCTGACATTAAATTCTGGTATGTTAGACAATCAACCATTTGCTCTAAGCACTCGATTCGAAAACAAGACCTTCAGCTCTGATACCATGTAAGGATGGTGCATCAATGTATATCAAGGGACCTTAACATGGTCAGAAGAAATGGGTTGGTGGCCGAGTTTCATAGGTCTTCAACCATTAAGATGCAGCCTGCATGGTGGAAGTCATGTACATGTGCTCACTAAACACATTCATCTCCCAATAAGAAAAGGGGATTTTTGAAATTATGTGGTTTCATACCTGTTTAAATTAGAACATATCTTGGGGCCTTGGTGGACAGCCTGACCACCTAAAATTATCTTAGTAATTTGATTTTTCTACTTGAATTTGGCCATTTAATCATTTTAATTTCTTCGTGAGTTAAAAACCTGGTGGTGAGACATATAAATGATTGAATTATTCGAATTGAGAGGTTTTATTTGTTGTCACTCCAACATTGGAAGGGAGACTCGTACTATAAACAGTTAGTGTCTCTTAATAAAACAATCATATTTTAGTGAGATAGCTTTTCATGCAAACTCATATTTTGATGAGTTACGCCACTAAAATTTCTCAAGTGTAAACCGTCTGTTTAAGGGATGCTAGAACACTAAATTTCAGAGTGTATAGATTAGGAATGAACCTGATAGGTAGATACACTACAGATTTAGTGTTGTGGTATTACACAAGCCCTTCATCATGCGGGCCCCACCATGTGGATGTCCTACTTCAAAGCAGGCTGGTTAATTCATCATTCCAACCATATAAGTATGTTGAGGTGGACCACTGGAAATTCTTTTGAACCATCCATTGATTTCAGGCCATGTCATCTTTATGGTGGGGCCAACTAGATGAATGGATGGAGCAGATGTCTACTATACATACAACACATGTAGAGGCATCTGTGAGCTCAGAATAACTCATTCATCAAATCTCAACAGATTTTTTTATTTTTATTTTTAATGATTAAAATGTAATTGTAAAAGTCTTTCTGAGTAGAATAAGTTGTCCAACAATAATAGAAATAGCAATGTAGCTGTTGATCTCTACGAACAACCATCTTTTATCTGCGGGTATTGGAACAATCATGGCAATATGTAATTGTAAACATGACAAGGAGAAAATTTCAGTTGATGTTGATTGTTTGTGAGGGTGAGTCAGGTTTTTCTATTTATCCCATTTAGTTTGAGTGGCTATTTGGCATCTCTACAAATAAGAGCATATTAGCTTATTTATAATAAAAATGTCATTTTTTAAAAATAAATTATTTGGTAAAGATCAGATCATTACCATCACATGCTCAGTGCATTTTTTAACATTATTTTACAATACAGAATCCGTTAGATTTGGTGGATTTGAGGGAATTAGTCGTTCCATGTCTATCATCCATCTAGGTAGGCAGAATCCGCTAGATTTGGTGGATTAGAGGGAATTAGTCATTCCATGTCCACCTTAACAGGCTGGTCCACTCATCAGATGGGCTACCCTGTCCAAATAGATGCATGACCTGGTTATGAGTGCATGGGCCCGATTGTCACACTAGATGAACTTAATAAGGATACATTTTCTAAATTTGATGTCACACAAGTGTGGCGTCTGCATGTGACAAGAGATACCACATGAACCAACAATGAGTGTTGACTCACTTTATATTAATCATTGAATTTTTTGAAATACTATTTAACATTGGGGTTTCAGCAAATCCATCATAATTGTTAAGATTTCATTAAAAAAAAGTTGATGTAGTTCACTATTGATTTACCCATTATGAGTTACCTTATATTTCAGTTTTCTCCAATATTTCAAAGCTGTTGAACACCATTCAACCACCAAAAAATTAAAAACAAGAATTAATGAGGAGAAAAGTAATATTATATTTTCTGTAAAATAAAATTATTTCCTTTTAAAAATGTTACCTAACTCCATATCTCATCTTTTACTTCATTAAATAGAATTCCATAAAATATCATACTTTTATCAGCCAAAGTCACATTAAACATATGAGTTGTTTTGGATGTCACAAGTATACTAACCTTTTACTCTCATCCAAAATAGGTTTTTCACAAATAATTCATTATTAGGAGAATCTCATATCAATAATCTATGTCTCACCATCAAGAAAGACAATGGACAGGGATGATTGTTCTCACAATTGACAATTGACAAAGCCCACCACCAATATCTTTAGATCGCAAGAAATCAAATGGATTAAATAGACTGGGTAGGCCATTGCTGTTTTTCTCCTCTGAATGTCTAAAATGATGGATAAATGGGATTGTTAAGGACCTGTTTGGACACACTTTCTCGAAAGGGAGTTTCTAAAAAGCTGTTTCAAGCCTGTCTAAATTAAGGGGCATCTTCTGCCCATTGTCTGACAGTGTGAGCATACAAAATTATATAAGAAAATTGATTTCTTTCTTGAATTACGCCATTTAATCAGTTTGACTTCTTGTGAGTCCAAGATGGTGGTGGGCCATGCCACTGTGAATCCAATCCACCCGTCCATCATATAAATTTCCTCGTGGTAGTCTGGTGAGACGTATAAAAGATTGAATTAATCCAATTGCGAGCTTTTATTTGTTCTCACTCCAACATACCAAAAAAAAAAAAAAAAGATTCGTCATATAAACAGTTAATTCATTTAAGTAGTAACGGTCTATCGCTGAGACAATCATACTTTAATGAGAGACTTGTTCATGCAAATTCATATTTTCATTAGCTATACCCCCTAAAATGCTAATAATTGTAAACCATCTGTTTTACTTTTACTAACCATGCATGAAAATTAGTATTGTGGTATTACCCAAGCCATTCATCATGTGAGCCCCACCATGTAGATATCCTGACTCAAAGCAGGTTGGTTAACTCATCATGCAAACCATACGAGTATGTTGAAGGTGGACCACTTGAAATTCTTTGGAAGCATCCATTGTTTCTGTACATGTGTTCTCCGCCTGATAAGTTCAGTACTGTGTTGATTTTCAGGCCGGATGGATCGAGAAGATGTCTGCAATGCATACAACACAGATAGGTTGTGAGTGAGCTTGGAATAGGTGAGCCATTAAATATCTTTTTCTTTTTTTTTTTAATGATTAAAAAGTATTTGTAATAATCTGTATTTGTATACACAGTCAAGAGAAATTTTCAATTCATGTTGATTGGTTGTGAGAGTGGGCCAGGTTTTACTACTTGGCCCATTTAATATAATACTATTGATCTTGGCCTACTCACTGAATGTCAGTAGGGGTGTACATCCAGTCGAATCCAGTTGAGCTGGCCTCAGCTCAACTCGGCTCAGTCCTTGAGCTTGAACGGCCAGCTCAGCTCGGTTTGGTCAGCAGCTCGGGCTAGTTCGAGCCGAGTTCGCCTGTGCATCATTTCCACAAACACCCGGACTGCACCTTCAAAATTCCACTGTATGTTTTCTGGAGCTGTGAATTGCCTGAGATGATGGTGCTATGGCTAGCTGCTTCTTGTTCTAATCTTGAATTTTCAGAGCTATCTGATAGGACTTATCCACACTGTAACGTCAAACCATAGTCATATCTCATGGAATCTCTCATTCGCTCCTAGAAATCTGCTACAATAACGAGCCACTATCTCTCATTGACTCTTATTCACCCTGCAATAAATCAAAAGCTTTTCTGCGTTTTCCACAATAGATTTCGGAGGAGTGAGATAACGTCCGTGAAAGGTGGTTTTACAACACCTTCTAAGCAATATAAAAACCAAGAAATAAAATGGTATTTGTTTCATGTACATACCTTCCTTGCCACCGGCCACACTTCGCTGAGTCATTTCATCAAACACTTGGTGAGCAACATCAATATTAAAGTAACCAAGTCACCGAACTGGTTCGATCCGAGTCGAGCTCGAACCGATTCCAATCGAGCTTTTCGAGCCGAGTCGAGCTAGCTCGGCTCGTGTGCACCTTTAATGGTCAGGCCCGGGCTGACCCTGATCCAAACCAACCCATCCAATTTCTACCTCTAACTGTACGTGTTGTTTAATATTTATGCATGATCGGTTTCATGAACCATCGATAAAAATTAGGTTGAATGATCTTAGCCATTGAATTGGAGTTTTTCCCTTTGATTGTGGATCATGTCTTATTTTATGAGGTTCGGTAAGCTGGTTAAGCCCACGTGCCAACACGTGCGCCAATAAGTCATACTGCATATAAGCCGTCCATTCATTTGATGTCAGTCTATTAATGTTGTTGCTCAGAATTTCGGATTGACCACTCATCAGGTGAGCTGCAGTATTTAAAGAGAATGAACGGTGCAAGATAAGTTTATAAAACCCTTGTTTTGTTTTGATCACCTGGCCACTAATGGACTTTTTACTAGATGTGCCTACATAAAAGACGGCTAACATTCGCACATGGGCTCTTCAAAAGATGACTCTTGGCATAACAAAAATAAAATCTTAAAACACGCCCATATCCATAGCTCAATTGGTAGACTGATTGGAGATGCCTCGTTTCAACACTTGAGGTCTTGACATCGATCCCTAGGGGGGGGGGCGCTAACATGGAGTGTGTACTGACAAGCTAACCCAAAAAAAAAAAAAAAAAAACATCAAATACTAAAACTTTAATAATAAATACATTTATAATGTTAGTTAGCCCCAAAATGAAATGTTAGTTGGCCCCATAACAAAATTTTAATAGAAATTCATATGCTGTGTGTCTCGTATCTCATTTGGTATCAAAAGTTATAGTTGATTTATGGTTTACACTTTGAATGACAATTTTTCTCCATCTAGAATGAGCGCATGGAGCTTAGTTACATCATATCCTATGTAAGATTAGGCCTAGATCAGATGAATTATATTAGCTTCCATTCAAGCTGTTTTATTTTTTTTTATTTTTATTTTTTATTTTTTCAAGCCAAAAATAGGTCTACTTCATGTACTGAAAATTTTCTATTCAAATATGCACATTAATATATTTTTTTCCTATGATTTAACATTATAGTAATACAAAAGTATTATTAGAATATTTTATTAATCCCAATCAAATCATGAAATTGTGTCAAATTAACTATTTTGAAGAGACTAAGCCTACTAGCCTTGTAATGTGTTGTATATAGTTTGTTGATAAATATGTAATTGCCTTTCAAAACAATAATTAATAATCCGAGTAGGCCCTAGGATTTCAGGTTGTATTACGTACAATTTTGGGCCCAAAGGATGCACGGTCCACATATTCATATATGCCTTCCTAGAATTATGGGTTTTGATGCCAATAAAAATTATAAGTTGTAACTCGTTGTCTCCCAACAGACTTAGATCATAATGGTCACATATATCTATGGCAGGAATGAACCAAAGATCATGGCCCACCTAGGTATCCAACCGGCCAGATATCACATTGGGGTGTGTTTTTCTGCAATGGCCAGTTCAATTAAAACGTTCTGTTTTCCAACGTAGGTAGGACATGTTAGCACATTTCCTAACAAATGGGGTTAGCTTTCCCAACAAATGCACATCCGCCGTTGATTCATGCCTTGTTTTTATAGGATACCATTTTAGAGGTTTTGTTTATTTCATTAGCAAATGTCAGTTCAACAGCTAATTTTCATGTTGAGCTATAGATTACCAGGAACCGCAATTCGAAAGAAGACGAAAATTACACTGCCGAATTTTTAGATTTCTTTGTTATTAAAGAAGCACTTTTGGTTTGTGAGAATAAGAGCGAAAGCATCACTAATTTAATAAGAAGAACTTGATGGAGCATCTCTATTTCAGTGTATATGAATATGCTAAACCTATTTAACTGTAAATTCTCTCGTCCTTACTCTTGCTCGGGTGGTAGACTCTCAGGAGTTTCAACACCGGGTCAAGGGTTCAAGTACACATAGGTGGTGAAATTTCCATTAATTGCAAAAATCACTTAAAATTTGGGGGTTTGTTTTTTCAGCCTAAGGGCTGAACTAGCATGAAATCTAGAACCAGTATGTTGGTCTGGTTCATTGATCCAAAACTGATTATTTGTGGGGGCACACCTCCAACCAAACTCAACAGAGTGTATAATGGGGCCCGTATTTTCACAATCCATACCGTTGGTTTTATTCATCACATTGATGTATGATATCCAAAAAAGAAAAGAAAAAAATTTCCCAATAGGACAATGATAATTTTATTCACTGGTGGCCTAAAAATAAACAGTTAAGAAGAGGAATGAACAGATTCAACTGAAAATAGTTCCTGATTAGTGGCATCTTCCATCTATGATATGACACACCAGAACATTGGTTTGGATTATGGAGGATGGACCCCACTGGAGAAATATAAATGTCATGCAATCGAAGGTAATGAATACCAGCGTGAAAGATCGAGACGGCTCGTAATGTTTAGATGCACTATTCTGGAAATCTTGACCGTTGGCTCATTCAGTGGACCACAAATGTATTTTGAATTTGTCCAACTCAATGAGCGTGGCCTGAATTTTGCGAATGGGCATCTACAAAATCGATCCTGCTTGATGGGAGGCTTGCATGGTACACACGTGTGCCACAAGTCCTTCGAAAGTCTACTCGTGCCAGTCCCATCGGCAGGATCCGAGAGTTTATTCCTCCACACCCTGCTGTGAAGGGTCTCCACACGTGCCATTGTGGTACATAGGTGTGAGATCCAGGCCATTCAATATGGTGGGTCCCACCTTGTATATGCTGTGGCCCATTATTAGGCAGCTCCTGTTCAGGTTGGCCAAACATGTATATTGAATTTTGACTCTATGGTCGATATTTCTAATCATCCATTTTGTCACACGTGTGACACATCCAGTGACTGTTAGGACCGAACTGGATGCAGCCCGGGCACCTGATAAAACCACATAATTCTCACACTCGCATGCCACGTTGACACGTGTGGAGCAAGCAGCGATTAGCCACTCGTTCAATCTCATCGAAGTATTTCACTCTTTCATATCACTGCACACATCTATACACGTAGCATGCACGTGCAGCATTCCACAGTGGATCCCCACCATATTCGCCTTAACCCAAAAATCACACTAAATGGACGATCTAGATGGCCATTTAGTGGCCATTAAATGTGTCCTTAAAAAAAATATTCGACCAACATTTTGCATCTTTATTAATTGGACGGTTAGGATCATCTGATATATATAGTTATTGGCTTATTGTTCATCGACAGTGGACACCCATGAATGGACGATTTGGATTGGCGGTCTTAAAATACAATAGATACAACTAATGTTGTAGGCCTGTGAACGGGCCCAGACTGCTTTTTTCAACGTATAAGCAGTAAGCAGCTAAAAGAGTCTAGCCTCAACTTGGCCTGAAATGTGCATTCCATACCTTGACCCTGAAGATTCACTTGGAAGAAAGAGAGGGTGTGTGGGCTTTAGCAGTAGCTGGAAGAGTATATGATGATTTTTTTGTGTATTTTAAATATTATAAAATTGTCCTCATAAATGTAAATATTTTAAAAAAATATAATTTTTTTTTTAAAAAAAAATCAATTAATAAAAAAATCACACATGATGCATTTAATCATGTTAATAATCATTTTTAAATGTAAAGTCTGCCTCAGCTCATACACGGAGAGCATCTAATTTGGTGAGCCTATCATGTGAATAGTTTGTATTTTACGTCGTAACGCTAGTCAGGACAAAATTCTTTAACATATGTAATTAGTGAGTAGCATTTAATTTGATTAGTTTATCATGTGAACAATTTGAATTACATAATGCAAAGAATATCCTGACAAAATTCTTTAACATATGTAATTAGCTAGTAGTTCAGTTGTTTAGAGCATTATGCTAATAACGTGAAAGTAGCAGATTTGATACATGCAGGTAACAAATTGTTATCTTACACAGTTGCCTGTGTATCGTAAGTTGGACTTATGTGTGTGACCTTGTATATATATTCGGTTTTCTCCAACATACCAACTTGATTAAGTAAATTTGCACTGATCAATAAGACAAATAAATAGTTATGTCAAAAAATAATAATTAGCAGAAAATTAATACTATATTTGTGTAAAATTGTAACACCCCGGAAAATCGGGGGTCGTGCATAGACTCGACTCCCGAGTTCCCCAGTGTCACTTATCATGCATTTATGGTTTTTATGATTAATCAAATTTAACTGCGCAATTTGGAATTACCTGAAGCATGAAGCACAATCGCACCAGTCTACTGAAATGAAGGAAATCTCACAAATATACAGGTTCAAAAATAATAAAGGGTCGCCCAAGGCGTTGCCCAACAGGATAATGAAAAAAAGGCTATATCCAAAAGACTAAAGCGGAGCCCGCGGCTCAGCAAATCCAAATTCAGCCCGATCAAGCCGATAAAGAGCCACCCATCAGCTGAAAGTAGGAGAACTCGTCCTCCTCGTCAAAGCTCACCTCGCCAGGTTCCTCATGCACTGGGTCACCTGCATCTATGAATGGGTCTGGTTGGTGTTTTAAAACACCGTCCCAGAGTGGGAGTGAGTGATCAACTCAGTGTGAACTATTGGTCTCAAGTTACAACAGGCATAAATTATAATAGGAATTTAATGAAAAGCAGTTAATCAGCAACACCTAATAACTCTTATTTAAAATGCATGCATGCGGGATGATATGATGCATGCCCTCGCCACAACACTCCCTCAAGCGACTCCATCTAACGATCGCATATGACAGCACTCCCTCAGAGCGACCTCGACTTCTGAGTCGCCACCCTAACTAATGCGTGCAATGCGTCATGTTAGCCGAGTTATTAGTTAAGTCCATTCATCCAGCAGGTTGGGGATTCTGATTCACCCTACGTATCAATGCCCTAAGCTGATTTGCGAGGCCCAAGCCCCATCAACGCGTGAGGCCAAGTCCCCGCGGTCCGTGATCCCGTCGGGGTCCTCATTCCCGACTCCAAGCACATGAGGAGTGCCGATAGGAAGGGATCGCTCGCGGTCACTACGGGGAGGCGCGGTACCCCAGCGTAGGCCGACAGCTCGGACACAGTGTCCCATTCCACCATGCCCGGCTCACGAGACTGTGGACCCATTTCAAGTAAATTTTCGATGGGCTACAACGGTTGCAGGGTGGTTCAGGTTCCATACATATGTGGGCACATAGGGTTAACAAACATGGTTGATCAGATTGCAGGCTAGATCGCACGAGCCAGGCGAGCGTGGGACGAGCGACCTCGGGCACGTGAGACCCATGTAGTCGAACTACAGCCACCCGAACGCACTCGCCCAAACTCACGGGTTTAGCCTCGAGGCGGTCCTACCCTTGGAGCCGCCTTTGCTCTCTTCATGTTTCCTGACCAACCCAATGTAAAGAGGGTCATCCTTAACAAGCCGACTATACAGACTGTCACTAACATGTCATCATCATACTCCATGCATCTCAGTCATACGAATTAGATGATCCTAGCAAGCAATCAAGCAATATAGTGTATGTGAGGTGTGTGGGTGTGTGTGAGGAAGTTATGCACTTCCTCCATCTCAAGCCATCATATGTATAAGAGTAATGGAAGCATACACAACATGGATTCATAACATGTGAAAGAATGACACGACATAAGCATATTAGCATCCATTCACAAAAATCATGTGCATCAACAAATAACATTATGAAGAACATCATGTGCATCCATACAATTTCAAGAACCTACAATTTCTAGGATTTTTCTAGGCTTTCAAATGTACCAATCAAGCATCCAAAATCATTAAGCTAGTATTATAATTGGTGCTAGGCCACCTAAGAACAATAGTCCGCACCTTCGGATTTGTTGAAGACTTGGGAATGACCTAGGAGATGTGGATCTTGGTGTAGAACGGCCGGAATCCTAGGAGCAACCATCACATGTTAGATTCCCATGCAAATCTCCTTCATTACAAGGGTTTCAAGAAAATTTGGTGATGGATCCTACCTAGATGCCCAACGGGACGAAAGAGCGGTCGTGGATGAGGGATCCTTCT
Source organism: Magnolia officinalis (assembly GCA_021015155.1). NCBI lineage: Eukaryota > Viridiplantae > Streptophyta > Magnoliopsida > Magnoliales > Magnoliaceae > Magnolia > Magnolia officinalis. The sequence goes on along the minus strand of JAJHSJ010000008.1, from coordinate 72,481,249 downwards.
TGGAGAAGGTGTAGGAGGTTGTGGGTTTGATTCTCTTGGGCCCCACCTTGATTGAGAGTCCACCTTGCTCACCTTCACCCTTTCTTCTTTCTCCATTTTCTCTTTCTCTCTTTCTCTTCTTTAGGGCAAAATTCGTATGGGGAGAGGGGGGGTGTCCAAATAGGACCTTTTATAATGCCAATTTTTGTGCAAATGGCCCCAAGGGCTAGGTTTTTACTATACTAGACCTATGGGAGAGTCTTTCAAGCTCTAGGGCCCACTAAAGGGTGTAGGAGTCGATACCCACCGTTGGATAGTTGGTCCTAGTGATGATCTACGTATGGATATGATCGGCCTGCCATTTGGATGCATTAATCGACGGATATGATTAGAAGTCTATTCAACGGTCACCGATAATCGATCGGGGTCACGGCTATACGGATATGAGGAGGGAAATATCCTTATTCGATGTGTGAAGTTTGGTCACAAACTGACGGCCCAAAATCCTCAAGTTTGCATAAGGGTGGACGACTCAAATCACTTAAGTTCCCACAATTTCCCAAACTAGCCTTCTAGAGCTCCCTATTGAAGTTGGGGTGGCCTTATCACCCCTCTAACAACCAAATTTGGTGTGTAGGTGCCCTATGGCTTGACTAGGGTCCATGCAAAAATTTAGGGCGAACGGATGAACGGATATATGATCTGAGCAAGCGTTTCCGACCTTTAAGTGGCCCTTTGGGGGGCCATTCTGATTGATGGGGCATTTCTGGTGGCCCTCTGGCCATGAAATTTATAGGGTAGGTGATCCATAGCCCGATGAAGGGCCATGAAAAATTTGGGAGCGATCGGATATGGGGTTTGATCGCACGGGTCCGATTTACGATCAACGGTCATCGTGCCACGATCGGGGCCCAGATTTGGTGGGCAGGCGTTGAAAAATACATTAAACCTTCACCGTAAATTTGGAAGAAATCCGACGGCTGGAAGGCCCGGCGTCTCAGTTTCTTTTGTCAGTGCCAGATTTTAATCTGGCATTGGGGGGCGCATTGGGCAAGCGCAGAGGCAACTTCTGATGGTACTTCTGGGTGTCCACTGGGTCCGCAGTCGCGATGGACTACAAGCCCAGTGAGATCTATGATTTTCTAAAGTTTTAGATTTTTCTGACCCTCCTCGGTTGCTGGGTGCCCACACAGGCCGTCTTTAAGTGTAAACAATCATCTGGCTTAGCGGCCTGCACTAGGCCTTATCACGGCCTGTCTGGTCTAGTAAATTGGGCTAATCTTGGATTAATTAACTCGTGTATAAGCTAACATTGAGTGCTAATGGTCAGTATGTGATAGTATAAGTTAATTAAAAAAAAAATATCAAGGATTTTTGGAAATCCAAAACAGTGAAAATCCGGGATGTTACAAAAATAAAAAATTATTACCTTTGAAAAATATTATCCATCTCCATGTCGCATCATTGAGTGTAATTCCATAACATATCGTACTTTTATGAGCCAAAATCACAATAAACATGAGTTGTTTTAGATGTCACACTTACAATGGCCTTTTATACCATGCACAATTCGTTTGTTTAAAAAAATCATTTGGAGAATCCTGTTAAATGGACTAGGTGGGCTGTTGTTATTTCCCACTTGGATCTCTACTTTCCATCAACAAAAAAGTTTAACATTCTGATTATACAGAATGTTAGGGTATGTGGATTCCAATTATGCAGACAGTGTGGATTCTAGAAAGTTTATTTTAGGATACTCGTTTGTACTAGCGGGTGGAGCAATCAGTTGGATGTCAAAGCTTCAGTCCGTGATGACTCCTTTCACGACCGAAGCAGAATATATGGCAGTGACGGAAGCGTTTAAAGAAGGTGTTTGGCTAAGGGGCATGATAAATCAGTTGGGACTTCAGCAGGAGGCCGTGCCGGTTAACTGTGATAGCGAGAGCGCTATCAATTTAGCTAAAAATTTTGTTTATCACTCACATACTAAACACATTGATGTTCGTCACCACTTTATCTGACAGGTACTTGAGGAAGGAGGCGTAACTCTGGAGAAAATTCATACCAGCATGAATCTAATAGACATGTTCACCAAGGTCATTCTTAAAGAGAAGTTCAAGTTCTGTGCAACTTCTCTGGGCTTGGCGATGGCGTAAAAGAAGGTCAGAGTGTGCACGAGAAGCGTTGATTGAAACTATGATGCGATGCAGAGATAAGAGAATAGGTCAAACAGCTATACGGTTGAAGATTGAAGATATTGTGGAGATTGTTGTCAGAACTATGTCTTTAATCTGACATTTTTTAGGTACACTCGACTGGTCGAGAGCATGGCTCGACCGGTCAAGGGTCCACTCGATCCGTCGAGACTCGCTTGACTCAAAGTCTAGTGAACTCGGTTTTTTGGGTGTCCGTGATGCTCGACCAGTCGAGGGTCAGGCTCGACCGGTCGAGCGGGTTGCTCGACCAATTGAGACCCTCCTTCGACTACTCGAGATTACGCATATCCTGCGCGGACTGTGTAAATTTGAGGCGGTTTTCGAACTTTTCCAAAGGATGTGCATAAGTGGAGTTTCCTAAATTATAAATAGGGGTCCCTAGGGCTATTCTAAAGAATTCTAAGGCTTTCTAAAAGTTTCCCAAGGATTCCTTAAAAGGTTCTCGGTTATCAAAGGGTATAGCAGGGGTGAGATTCGAGATTGTTTGAATCGGGTAAGTCCTCTCTCTTGTAATTTTTATTTCATAGTGGATTTATGTCGCTTTGTGCCGTGGTTTTTTCCCGCAAGGGTTTTCCACGTTAAATCTGTGTGTTCTCTTGTGATTGCTTGACGTTATTGGATTGTTATCCTATATCTAGAACTGTGTGATTCCGTAGCACAAATCCCCAACAATCTCTTCCTTCATTGAAGAGAGCCATCCAAGATGCTTGAGAACTGACTCACACATGGACACGGGAACATGGCCCACTCGATGAGTGTGGCTGAATTTTATGAATAGGCATCTACAAAATCAATCCTGCTCGATGAGAGGCTAGCATGGTTCACATGTGTGCCATACAAGTCCCTTGAAATTAAGTCAACTGATCATGCCAGTCCGGTTGGCAGGATTCGAGACTATATATTCCTCTATACCCTGCCATCGCTAGTCAGCTATACACGTACCACACGTGCTGCATTCCAAGTGAACCCCAATGCATATTGGTTAGCCCAAAAATCTCATTGACTGGACGATCTAGAGGGCCATTTAGTGGGATCCTTTAAAAATATTCTATCAACATTTTGTATGTTTATTAATTCCACGGTTAGGATTTTCTGATGTATGTGGTTATCGGGTTATTGCTCATCAACAATAGAGACTCATGAATGGACGGTTTGGATTGGTGGTCATGAATGGCACGTATGAAGCATACCATGCACTACAATAGTATCATGTTGACTCACTACTGACCGATAGGCCAGCCGCGGCCCAAGGTTAAATCTTCCTCATGATATGCTAATCAGGTATTACCGATTAAAATATAGTGAAAAGTAATCGAAGTAAATCAAATAAAATGCATTGAAACATGTTAACATGCATTTCTAAATGAAAAATACTTGCATGCCTTAGGTCATCCATGGAGTAGCATCTTTAGTGGGCCTATCATTTGAACAATCTGGATTATCATGACATTTGTAGCATGAACAATTGAACCCTAGTGAGTTATCATTTGTGGCATGAACAATTGAACCCTTGTGAATTATACTCCATGCTCAGTTTTATCCACTATACCAACTTGGTTGAGTAAATGCACACTATTCAATCACAAATAAATAAATAGTTATGACAAATAATTAGAGGAATTAATATTAATTTTTTTGTGAGATAAAATTTTTTCTTTTGAAAAATATATATTACTTATCCCCATGTCTCATCTTTTACTTCGTTGAGTGGAATTCCATAATATAACATACTTTTCTAAGATAAAATCACAGTAAACATATGAGTTGATTTATAAGCGAAAATCACAATAAACATATGAGTTGTTTTAGATGTCATTGTTCGGCCTGAGTTTGAACAAACACAATAAATCAAATGTAACGAAGCTCACAGAAAACACACGAGATTTACATAATAAAAAATTCTCATGAGAAAAAAAGTAGCACAAAGCGATAATTAATCCACTTTGAAAGCAATATACAAGAGATGGAAGAAACTTACAATGACAAGACCCCTTCAAATCTCCCAAAAACCCTAACTTTTCCTCTCTAGATCCCTTAAACATGCTTTGCCTTATCCTAATCACGATTACACCCGATAAACACACACACACACACACACACACACACACACACACACACACACACACACACACACACACACACACACACAATTAGAATAGGAAACAATACGCGCACTTAACCAGTTTCTCGTGTGCCCTTAATCTAAGGGTCGATCGATCGAGCAGGCACTAGTTCCAGCGAATGAACTATGCCAAAAACATCTAGAAAGTTTTGGGGTATTTTCTGAATATTGTGGATCGCTTGCCATGATGGTTCAATCGATTGAATATGGTCTAAATTGTCCAGTGAGCAATCTGTATAATTCCGGAGAGGTTCAATCAATCGAACAAGGCTGTCGATCGCTCGAAGTCCCTTGTTTCAAAAAGATTGAAGACATCCATCCAACAGTCACAAGTATTACGACCTTTAAATCCCATGCCCAGTTAGATATGTCATATTTAAAAAAAAAAAACAAAAAACAAAAAAAAAAAAAAAAACAAAAAAACAAAAAAGTCGTTAGGAGAATCTCAACTTGATCATTTATATGCCTCACCAACAAGAAAGAGAATAGACACGTTGGATTAGACTGCTTCTACTTTCCTCAATTCCATTGGCTCAACCTTTCAAGTGAAACTTGCGATATTTATGTTAACATCATCTTCCTCCTTAAGGATGTATATTCTCATTTTCTCTTTAGACATAGGCATAGTATTACTTGATTTATTGGAGGTGTACCAAGATTGTATGTTTTCAGCCAACATCTTAAAGTAATCCCATGCCTAATTGAGATCCGTGCTCATGAATTCGTTGTTGCACATCATCTCTAAGAATCGACATATATTTGAGCTTAATCTGTCGTAGAAGAATCTAAGTACGTGCCATGTCTCATAGCCATGATGTAGGCAAGCAAGAAGTAGGTCCTTGAATCTCTCCCATCATTGGAAAAACATTTCATCCTTTTTTTTTTCTTTTTCTTTTTTTTGGAGTAGTTCATAATAACACATCTCAAAGTATTAATTAATTTAGGAATCGGGAAGAACTTTTTAAGGAACTCCTGTGTCATCTTAGCCCAGGTACCGATAGATCTAGGCTTGAGGGAGTGGAGCCATGACTTATCTCTCTTCTTTAAAGAAAAAGGAAAATAGTTTCAATCTAATGACGTCTTAGGAGACGTTGTTATAATGTGAAATCAAGATTATCTCATTGAATTTTTCAATATGTAAATATGGACTTTCAATACCAAGTACATAAAACTTTGGAAGTAATTAGATCACTCACAATTTAAAATCAATATTAGCTACATTAACTAGAAAAATCATGCAAGACGGTGTGGTTGTTCTTGCCAATTGTAGGTAACCCCTTAAAGTTTTAACCGGGAGAACGTTGTGCACTTCGTTTTCGTCACGCACCGTCCTATCTGGCGATGTATTCTGAACTTCATGTTCATAAAAAATTGGCACAGTTTCAGTTTGGTTTGGCGTAACCATTATGCCAGTTGATTCACTAGAGTCGTTTAGGTGTTTTCTAACTCGCCGGTGAATGGAGAGCCCTTCGACCCTTCGATTAAACCCCTTCACAGAGAGGTAATGAAGAAGGAGAAGTATATGCAGGATTGACCGTTGTTTTGGGCCATTTGGAAGGCTAGGAATGACCGATGTTTTAGGAATATAGAGAAGATTATTCCTACAGTCATTGCTAAAGTGAGAATTTTGATTTTGGAATGGGGTGCTTTTGGCAAGTCAGCTACGGCTGGCTAGTATTTTCTTTTTGTTTAGTGCATTGTTTTTGGGTTGTATTCTTTCTTCGCTCTTTTACGAGTTTGTTTAATAAAAATTTTGTTACTCAAAAGAAAAAAAAAAAAAAAACCTATGATAATAACTTACTGATCAAGAATCATTAATATCAAATTACCAACCTTCAACCATCGATATTTCCATTGCATTATAAATGTTTCTTACAATCAGTGTACTACCTTTGTTTTTTACATGCGCACCCGACACACACACACACCCATGCACGCCATAGTGGGATTTCACCACCTATGGGTATCGAACCCAGGACCTCGTGTTGAAACTCTACCACTGAGGAAAGGACACGTACCCAATCTGTGTGGTACCTGGTTTGCAATCTTGTGAAGTTGCGCGGATGAGTAAGGAAGGACAAATGGTACTGTTGGCTCCCAACAAGTTGCAATTGCGACTTACTTCAACATGCTTGTAGCGGACTGAATTAATCATAACATGTAGAAGATGATGTATTTTGTTCCATAAACTCCTCCTAGTGGCAAAAAAGAAATCCATAACATAAGATAAACACAAAAACTGATTCACTTCTACTCCCATTAGAAAAAAAAAAAAAATCATAATTTAAGAATCTTTGTGCATAAATATTAAGAAATTAGTAAAATAGTGAAAAGTTTTTACTCAATTCATGTAAGTTTCATGTTATAAAATAGGGAAATACTAAAACTATAGGTTGGAGTAGGATGTAAAATCCCATTTAGCACTAGAAGGTCTGGACCATTTATCAAGATGGACCAAATGGATAACATGTCTTAAATATCAAGCTAGACAGGTCATTAAGTGGGTGGCAGATGTACGGGAAGAATGATAGTTAAAAAGGATTGATCAAGAGTGTGGAGTAGTGGGACTCAAGATCTTACTCTCATGAGTTGACTTATTAGTTATTTTGGATTTAATAACCCTAAAAGCAATCATATCCATGCAATTGCTTGTCCCATAACAAAAAAACTTTTGCTTGAAACTATAAAAAATAAAATAATCCAACTTTAACTAAAAGAATGACATACCTTTGTATAAGCATCCACAAATAATATTTCTTCTTCGATTTTCATTATAATATTGGGTACTCTGTGCTTCTAAATAAAAAAATTATGTTGCCACCGGAAATAAACATAGCCGTCGGAAAATATATTTTTCTTTCTTTGTGTGAGATCCCTTATTCGAGTAAGAGAGAGTTAAGGCTTATATTTTCATTTTTCTTGCCTTTGATGAAGAAGAAAATTTTGTTGTTTTAATGTGAAGTAGGCATATTGCCGAACCAAATTAACACTTTAATGCTAGAAATACTAATGCATAAGAGAAGATAAATATATAATATTAAAGTCTCAACAATAATCCACCATGCAAGAGAAATGACTAAACATCAGCGAAAATACATCAAGTACGTACTCGATGATTGGCCCTCTAAAATAGATGTTCGCACAATGTAATAGATATCAGTTAAAACACACAATTACATGCTCATAATAGCAAGACCCTTGATAACGCCCACAAGCTATGTATGCATGGTTAGTCCATCTTTCTATTAGTTAAATTTACACACAATTCATTTTATAACGATCCATTTCCCTTTACTAGTGTTATACCATAATACAACAAGTAAAACTTACCATTTAAAAAATATCCAGCAAAAGAGTTCCTCTCAAAGCCACATTGCAAAAAGTCTATTTAAGAACATAAATAAAATGATTTAATACAAAAGCCAACTTTCAACAATAAAACAATAATTTAAAATCTCCAAGTCGCAAACCAAGCCACACTTTTATCCAACTTTTAATATACATGTATCATCATTTACATTCATATATGTCATCAATAGCAAATATACATGCAATGTACTTATCACAACTAGATTAAAACAAATAAATTTTACAATCGATTAACTCAAAGTATGTTAGAGTCTATAACACATAAGAATACAAAAACTAAAATTTATATATGTAAATAAATCGAAATAATCACATTTGTACATGTAAAAGCAATACTCAAATTGAAATAATATTATAACTCATTTACTTTTAAATGATAATAGCGCAAAGGAAAAACTAAATTGAATTACAAAATTGATATTAGTATCTGAAATTTTATCCTAAAATTATATCATATACGTAAGTAAGAAATGATCACTGGATTAAACAAGTATGAAATTAAGGGAGATAAATTAAATTATCGTAATGATGAAAAGCTTGAATGGTAGTCTTCACCTTCAATCAAATCACCTTGATTTCTCAACTCAATTGAAAATCTTGTTAAGTAACTTGCTTGACCCAACTTAGGTCCACTCAGCTCAAAAGAAGTATATAATGATGTTCATTAAAACTTGCTCCAGTTTCCCAACTCACCTCCACTTGGAATTAACTCAGCTTGAAATGATGAATCTCCACATATTGGAGCACCACAACTCGGTAGACAGCCGGACCAAACACAACGAGCACGTAGCCCTGGATGCTCTACAATGAACCTGGACTCTACTGAACTCGGTCGATTGCTGAGTCGACCCAGTCTGACTTGGCATACTACCCCTCTCTCTCTCCTTTTTCTTCCTCTTCTTTCTTTCCTTCTCTTCTCTTCTCTTCTCAGCTAGAACAGTAAGGTCTGCACAGACCAGGCCCTAACTCGGCCCTAAGTTGTAGCCGAGTCAACTCAGCGGGTCAGACTCATTTTCTCCCTCTCTCAATTCCTCATCTTTCCTTGCTCTCGTCAATAGGACTATTTGACCTAATCAGACGACTCGATTCGTGTAAGCTGGGTAGTTGAAATGCTATGAATGAACGGCCAAGATCAGTTCTCGCTGGTTCATACAAATCATGGAGAGGAAAGAATCTCTCTAGTTGTAAAAACAGAAACAGAACTTTCCGGCCGTTTCAACAGCTCGTGCATGGGATGGTCTTCGAGCCCATTTTGGCACACGCACTTGTGTATGCAGAAGTGCGGATTCGGTAATTTGTAGTCGGATTTGAGGACCCTTCAATATGAATGGTTTGGATCATCCAAAGGTGGGCTCCATAAATCATGAAATCAGGTCGATTCTTGACCGTTTATTGGAAACGGATCTCTATTATAAACGGATAAGGAAGAGAGATGGACAGATTTTAAATCCAGGTCCGATGTAGTACTGGTGCACGCACTTTGGTGAAAACACCAGCAGTTGATGAGCTAAGTGGGGTCCATTGCGATACTTGGGAAGAATCCACTCCATCCATTCACTTTTTCTACCTATATTGGGCTATGAATCCAAGAACGAGACTGATCTAACACTTAGGTGGGCCACATTAGAGGATCAGTGGGGAAAATTCAGCTCAAGACTTGAATCAACGGTTGGATTAGCCTTGGATTACCATCCAAAGTCTCACTAATTATTTTTAGAGCATTCTAAGTGTAATGTAGGGTTGATCTCCCCTATCAATAGTTGGATCAATTTATAATCAACTATATAAGTTGATCTTGAAGTTGATTGTATAAATGGTCTAATATATGATTGAGTTGATGGTTGTATCCATTAATTTATGACAAAAATAAATGAGTTGGCTCATTATGGTAGATTGAATTGAATTGAATGATGCGATATTACATGTCTCAACGAGTGATATAGATGGTGAGATGAATAATCATTAGTGATATAAGAGTAGGTTGAGAAATCAAGGGTCAATCAGAGGTGGATTGATTTCAAAATTGACATATACATTGTGGATGGTCATGACCTAAGATTAGACGGTTAATTTGAATGTTTGTGAATTACTGAATGATTGTAAATAAAATAAGTTATGTTTTCCTTTACACAAATATATTAAATTAAATTATTACGATAAAACCCGAGTATGGAAGAGGGGAGAGAAATGGGATGTGTTGGAGCAGAAAACAACAGTAAATGGAAGAGCAAATAAAAGATTTTAGCTGCGGTGAATATCATAAAATTGTCATTCAAAAAACAGTCTGAATTTGAGCATGATCCAGCCTAAGGTGCAGTAAACTCCCACAGCCTAACTGACCAGCCATTAAGTACACTAACTGTTGTACATTGACAGCGCGTATACACACATCCAAATTCGATATATCCAAAACCTACTTTAATTCGATCTGGATACATATTTTAAGCCATTAATCAAAATGATTGGGTTTAGTTCTTAACATATATATATATATATATATATATATATATATATATATATATATATATATATATATATATATATGGAAAAGGTTCGATGCGGTCAAGCTTTGTGGGGCCCACTGTGATGCGTGTCGAATATCAACACCATGCATTTGATGGGTCCCCTTTAAATTATGGGATATCCCAAAAATCAGTCGTATACAGAACTCAGGTGGGCCATACCATCTAAAATCACATGAAGAGATGACTAAAACATATAAAAGCACTTGGTGGGAACCACCTGAAATTTGGATGCGTCTGAAACTTGGTCTGACCCCTCATCCAAGTGGGACACACGTAATGGATGATCTGGATTTGTGAACCACATCTCGGTGGGCCCAACAAATGATTATGAATGTTTTAATGGAGGATAACCCCTCTCAACTTTTGTATGTGGTGTGGCCCACAAAAGTCACGGATTGAATTGATTTTTAAGCCCTAGGCTCACTATGGAATGGTGCATCTGACTGATGGGGTAGATGTTCAACATACGTCATGGTGGGGCCCACACAGCTCGACTCCACGGGGAGTTCCCATGAGCTCAACCGTGTGTGTGTGTGTGTGTATATATATATATATATATGAGAAATTTTAGTTATGCATATGGTGGGACAAACCCTCCAATGATATGGACATATATCATTCTTATTTACTAATTGGTGGACAAAAAAATGATACTATCATTAATGTTTTAACGTATATAGGACTGATTAAAATATAAAAAAAATTCTAATTCAAAAAAAAAAAAAAAAAAAAAAAGTAAATGCAATTGTTTAATAGAAAAATATGATTTTTTTTCTTTGCAGTCCATCGAACCCTTATGAGTTACCTTGTATGTTCAATTTTCTCCAATATATCAATTTGATTGAGTAGGTTTACACTATTCAATCACAAATAAATAAATAGTTATGTCAAACAATAATAATTAAAAGAAAATTAATATTATATTTTCTATAAAATTACTTTGAAAAATATTACCAGATATCTCATCTTTTTTACTTTATTGAGTAGAATTCAATAACATATCACACTTTTATGAGCCAAAATCACATTAAACATGTGAGTTGGTTTTTGGATATCACGAATATATTGTGACCTTTTAATCCTATCTCATCTCAACATCTATATTACCAACCGGATTGACAATGGACCGGGTGAATAGGATTCACTGTCCTCCACCATCTTTAAATTGCAGGAAATTAAATGGATGGATGGATGGATTGTGGATTCCCACTCAAAATTAGTATACACATATTTCCCACTATCCAAATAATAATATGTGGAAATCAGATTGCTTATTGAGTTCCTCGTACCTTTGTACTGAGTAAATTCTGTTGGATCCACCATAAATGTATGTGCTTTATCCACACCGTCCATCCGTTTTTCCAACTCATTTCAGGGGTTGAGCCCAAAACTAAAGCATATCAAAAGCTCAAGTGGACCACACCGCAGGGAACAGTAGGAATAGTGATTTTAATGGTTGAAACCTTCTTAGGGCCCACAGTGATATTTATTTATCATCCAACCTATTAATAAAATCACACGGACATGAATGATGGAGAAACAAAACTATCATCTTAATCCAAAACTTTTGTGGCCCCTTAGAATTTTTCAACTGAAAATGTTCAATTTACATTGTTTCCTATGATATGTGTTGGGGGCCTTGCACAAAACCTTAGGATCTAGCCTCCCGAAACAAACTAGAATTATAGAATAATAATGCAATGAACTAAATCAAAACATAAACCACACCACACCAGGGATTTTTACATGGAAAACCCTCAAAGAGGTAAAAACCACGGGACCTCGTCTAGATCAACAATCCATTAGAAAGCAGAATGTTACAACCGATCACAAGCACACACCGCTTGGATCAAACCTTCTTCACTCACGCAGGAGTGGATAAACAATAAGAGAAACAAAAGAAAACGGAGAGATCTCACCGATCACGAGGACGTGGAAGCACTAAGATATGGTAGATCACCTCTACGAGCATAGCCTCCCTTCCACAAGCTTTCTCTCTCTCTTTCTCTCTCTCTCTCACCTTTTGATAACCCTAAGTCCTCCTAGAAAACCTTTAGGAAACTTAGAATGCCCTGGAGTAATCTCCAATCTCGCATACACCCCTTTATATAAGAATAGAAAGAGGTAGAATCCAAATAGGAAATGAAATCCGCAAAATCTGCGTTTCCGCAATCGCATCTGCGGAACTCGTCGATGATATCGAAGGTCTCTCGATAACAGCTTCGATATCATTTGAAGGTCTCTTGATGATATCGAGACGGGACAAAAATTGTTCAGCGATCAGGGGAGGAAATTCCAACAATTATTAATGCCATCGAGCCACTCTTGATGACAGCCTCGATATCATCTGAAAGTCTCTCGATAATATCGACAGGACCAAAAACTATCCAGTAACTAGTAGTGAAAAATTCTGCAATTATCGATGATATCGAAACCAGCAATGAGGAGAAAAATTCTCATCAAATCTCCCCCTTTTCGACTCAGGAGGAGTTCACCTTCTTCAAGCCAGTCTGGTTTCTACAAACCTCAAACTTGCCCTTGAGCAAAGCCTTGATCATCATGTCTGATCCATTATCGTTTGTGTGGACCTTTTCAAGCTGTAACACCTTCTGTTCCAAAATATCTCTAATCCAGTGATATCGAACCTCTATGTGCTTCGACTTGGAGTGCTGACTTAGATTCTTGCTTAAGTGTATAGCACTTTGACTATCGCAATAGACCACGTGCTGCTCCTGCTTCAGGCTAAGTTCCTGTAGGGACCTCTTCATCCAAAGCATCTCTTTACATGCCTCTGTGACTGCAATGTACTCGGCCTCTATCGTCGACAATGCTACGACCTTCTGTAGCTTGCTCTGCCAAGAAACCGCTCCCCCTACAGACGTGAACATGAACCCCGATGTAGACTTCCTGGAGTCTATGTCGCCTACCATATCTGCATCTGTGTAGCCCTCTAACACTGATTTTCCGTCACCATAGCATAGGCTCAACCTGGATGAGCCTCTTAGATACTGCAGTATCCATTTCACCATATCATAGGTGTGGTTCTTATGCAAGGATTTCATCTCCTCTTGCATAGCATTCAACCACTCCACCTTATGCTCGTCTGCTAGGGCCTCAGAATAATCTTCTGGCTCTCCCCTATCAGTCAGCATAATGTACTCATGTGACAAGTACCTCTTGGATGACTGTCTGTCCCTAGATAACCTCCTCACATGTGGCTCAACAGGTGGATCAAGTGGGGGTTGCTCCCCCATCTTCTGAAGGAACTCCTTCGTCCTCTGCACCTTGCTGTACTCCCCCGTCATCAAGCACCGCGGGAGGAATAATCGGATTTATATCCTCTAGCTCACCTGAACTAGGCCGATTCTTCTCTGGCTTACCAATGTCTTCTATTGTAACGCCCCGAAAAATCGGAAGTCGTGTATAGACTCGACTCCCGAGTTCCCGAGTGTCACTTATCATGTATTTATGGTTTTTATGATTAATCAAATTTAACTGCGCAATTTGGAATTTCTTGGAGCATGAAACACAACCACAACCAGTCTGCTGAAATGAAGAGATCAATATATACAGGTCCAAAGGAAAATAAATGGGTCGCATAAGGCGTTACTCAACAAAATCACAACAACATCACGTCCACAAGAGTAAAGCTGAGTCCGTTCGTCGTCCTCCTCGAGGCCCGCATCGCCCAGCTCCAAAATTCTGCATCACCTGCATTTATGAGCGAATCTGGTTGGTGTTTTAAAACACCGTCCCAGAGTGGGAGTGAGTGATCAACTCAGTGTGAACTATTAGTCTCAAGTTATCACAAACATCAGTTATATTACGGATTTAATGAAAAACAATCATTCACAGTCACTAAACTAATCTTATTAATGTGCATGCATGATGGATGAAATGATGCATGCCCTCGCCACAACTCTCCCTCAAGCGACTCCATCTTACGATCGCATATGACAACACTCCCTCAGAGCGACCTCGACTGCCGAGTCGTCACCCTAGCTAATGCGATGCAATGATATGTTAGCCAAGTTCTTAGTTAATTCCGTTCATCCAGCAGGTTTGAGAAACTGACTCACCCCACGTATCAATGCCCTCAACTAGTTGCGGTGCCGAGACCCCTCAATGCGCGAGGCCAGGGCACCGCGATCCGTGATCCCGTCGGGTTCCCCATCCCCGACTCCAAGCACATGAGGAGTGCCAAAAGGAAGGGATCGCTCGCGGTCACTACGGGGAGGCGCGGTACCCCAGCGTAGGCCGACAGCTCGGACACAGTGTCCCATTCCACCATGCCCGGCTCACGAGGCTGTGGACCAGTTACAAGTGGATTATCAATGGGCTACAATGGTTGCATGGTGGTTCAGGTTCCATACATATGTGAGCACACAGGGTTAACAAACATGATTTACCAGTAAGTAGACTAAACCGCACGAGTCAGGCGAGCACGAGATGAACGACATCGAGTACTAGACCCATGCAGTCGAACTGCTGCCGCCCATACGCACTCGTCCGACTTGCGTGGTTAGTCTTAGGGTAGTCCAACCAATGGGACTACCGTCTAACCTCGAGTTCCTGACAATCCAAGGGTTTGACGATGAGATATAACATACCAACATCAAGCTTATCACCAACATTCCAGTGTCATGTTGCATACATTCCACCATACAAGTCTATTTACCTAACAAGCATGATAAATTAGTAGAAACAAGTGTATGTGTGTGCCGTGGGTTAGAGAGGAAGCTAGGCACTTCCAACATTTCAAGGGATCAACCATACACAAGAGTCAAGATTACTATGCACTATGAAGTAACTCATTGTGGAAAACAATCACAGACAAGAACATGAAGTCATCATAAGCCAAAATAATATATGAGGGACAAGATCAACATCAACAAGAGTTAAGCATGTAAATCCATGTAGTTTCAACAAACACCCATTCCTAGATTCCTCTAGATTTTTCAATACCACAACCAAGCAACCAAAATCATTAGACCCATACTATAAATGGTGTAAGGCCACCTAAGATCAATAGTCCGCACCTTATGATTCGTTGGAGACTCAAAAACGACCTAGGAACGTCGATTTGGGGCCGGTTGGTCGGAATCCCTAAAGCAAGTTCATACATGAGAAATCCATGTAAAATCCCCCTTCATCAAAAGGGTTTTCAAGACAAAGGATGAGAAGCCTTACCTAGACGATCAATGGACGATTTTGGTGGTTGTGGTGCATGGTTTCTTCTTGGAGAAGGTGTAGAAGGTTGTGGGTTTGATCCTCTTGGGCCCCACCTTGATTGAGAGTCCACCATGCCTTCTTCCCTCTCTCTTTCTTCTCCTTTCTCCTCTTTCTCTTCTCCCTTTTCTCACTTCTAGGGCAAAATTCGTATGGGGAGAGGGGTGCCTAAATGAGGCCCTTTTTATAATTCCAGATTTGGTGAAAAAGACCCCAAGCTTCCACAATTTCCTAAAATAGACTTATGGGACTCCCTATTGGTGTTGGGGTGGCCCTAACACCTCTCTAACCACCAAATTTGGTGTGTAGGTGCCCTATGGCTTGACTAGGGTTCATGCAAAAATTTAGGGCGAACGGATGAACGGATATATGATTTGAGCAAGCGTTTTCGACCTTTAAGTGGCCCTTTGGGGGCCATTCTGATTGATGAGGCATTTCTGGTGGCCCTCTGGCCATGAAATTTATAGGGTAGGTGATCCATGGCCTGATAAAGGGCCATGCAAAATTTGGGAGCGATCGGATATGGGGTTTGATCGCACGGGTCCGATTTACGATCAACGGTCATCGTGCCACGATCGGGGCCCAGATTTAGTAGGCAGGCGTTGAAAAATACATTAAACCTTCACCGTAAATTTGGAAGAAATTCGACGGCTGGAAGGCCCGGAGTCTCAGTTTCTTTTGTCAGTGCCAGATTTTAATTTGGCATTGGTGGGGCGCATTGGGCAAGCGCCAGATGGTACTTGTGGGTGTCCATTGGGTCCGCAGTCCGCGATGGACTACAAGCCCAGTGAGATCTATGATTTTCTAAAGTTTTAGATTTTTCTGACCCTCGGTTGCTGGGTGGCCTACACGGGCCGTCTTTAAGTGTAAACAGTCATCTGGCTTAGCGGCCTGTACCAGGCCTTATCACGGCCGTCTGGTCTATTAAATTGGGCTAATCTTGGATTAATTAACTTATGTATAAGCTAACATTGAGTGCTAATGGTCAGTACGTGATAGTATAAGTTAATTATTAAAAAAAAATCAAGGATTTTTGGAAATCTGAAACAGTGAAAATCCGGGATGTTACATCTATAAACTGATCTTCAAAGAAAACCACATCTCTGCTCCTGACGAGCTTCCTCTCAATCGGATCCCACAATCAATAACTGAACTTTTCATCACCGTACCCTAAGAACACACACCATTTGATCTTCATATCGAGCTTGGACCTCTCGTTCTTTGTTACGTGAACGGATGCAGGATACCCTGCATCCAAACACCCTGAGATGACTGTATGATGGATCATGTCCAATCCACACCTTCTCAGGTACTTCTCCATTCAACGGGGCTAATGGAGACCTATTTATCAAATACACTGCCGTGTGCATTGCTTCTCCCCAAAACGTCTTGGGTAATTTCGCATGGGATAACAATGCATCTGATTCTCTCAACAATTGTGCGATTCATTCGCTCAGCTACACCATTATGCTGGGGGGTCTTGGGAACCGTCTATTCATGTCATATACCCAGAGACTTGCAGTACTCATGAAAGTCGCCAATGTATTCACCACCATTGTCAGTGCGGATGCACTTCAATGATCTACCTGTCTCTCTCTCGACCATAGAATGAAACAATTTAAACACACCAAAGACCTCGTCCTTGGATTTCAAAGCATAGACCCAAACTCTCCTAGATGCATCATCTATAAAAGTAACAAAATACAATGCCCCACCCAAGGTTTTTGTCCTCATAGGACCACAAACATCAAAATAAACCAAATCTAATGCATGCACTTTGTTAACATGAGAAGTAGTTTTAACAAATGAAACTGTATGTTGTTTCCCTGATAAACAATCAAGACAGGTTTTGAGAGGTGTACCTGTCAAGTCTGGAAGGAGCCGCTTCCTTGCTAGTAGCTGAAGCCCTTTTTCACTCATTTGGCCTAGACGCCTGTGCCACATGTCAATAGTTGAATCTTCCGTTGCGTTCAACCCACCCTTACACATACTGACCCTTGCCTTGTAAATGGTGCAACACTTCTTTCCTCTGGCCACTATTAACGAACCCTTGATGAGCTTCCATCGTCTACCAGCAAACCGGCTTTCATAGCCATCATCATCCAACCTTCCCGTCGACATCAAGTTGAGGCGAAGGTCTAGGATATGCCTCACATCCCTGAGAACCAATGTGCAGCCTACATCGGTCTTCACACAAATATCACCGACTCCTACGATCTTCGATACGCCAGAATTTCTCATCTTCACAGTCCCATAGTCACCTGACTTGTAACTTGTGAAGAAGTCCCTGCGTGGAGTCGCATGAAACGAAGTTCCTGAGTCAATCACCCAGTCGGTGTCCTGACTCATAGCCGTGAGACATACATCATGATCTGCAGAAAGAATAACTACAACGTCACCATCTGAAGCGATCGCAGTGAAATCTGCTTCATCTTCCTTCCCTTTTCCTTTCTTGTCGTTTTTCTTACCACGACATTCATGCTTGTAGTGGCCCTTCTTACCACAATTTCAGCAATCAACATCTTTTCTATTACTTGACTTGCCTCTTGATTAATCTCGGGCCTTCCCGCCCTTCCTGTTCTTTCTCTCCCCCGTTCCTGTGTCACAAGGGCCTCTTGCTGAGTAGACCCCTGAGACTTCCTCTTTGTCTCCTCATTGATGAGACAACTGGTTACCTGTTCCATGGATATCTTTCCGTCTGACGCGGAGTTACTTAGAGACACCACCAATGTCTCCCAACTGTCAGGCAATGAACTAAGCAATAGCAAAGCCTGCAATTCATCATCCAGGACCATCTTCATAGAGGAGAGTTGATTCACTATATTGCTGACCTCATTCATGTGCTCGGCCACAGAACTACCATCCTTGAACTTGAGATTCACAAGTCGCCTTATCAGAAAAATCTTATTACCGGCTGTCTTCCTCTCATACAACCCTTGTAATTTCAGTCATAGGCTAGCGGCTGAGGTTTCTGTAGACACATGGTGAAACACGGAATCATCCAACCATTGTCTAATAAACCCCACCGCCTTTCGGTCCATCTTCTTCCAATCATCATCAGACATATCCTTAGATTTTGCTGATATGCATAAAATTGGAGAATATAGGTCCTTGTAATAAAGCAAGTCCTCCATCTTAGCCTTCCATATGGTCCAGTTAGAACCATTGAGGCTGATCATCCTTGATGAGCCACCTTCCATAATTCAAAACCGATCCTACCCGTTCAATGAACTTAGCTCTGATACCACTTTGTTGGGGGCCTTGCACAAAACCTTAGGATCTAGCCTCCCGAAACAAACCAGAAATATAGAATAATAATGCAATGAACTAAATCAAAACATAAACCACACCACACCAGGGATTTTTACGTAGAAAACCCTCAAAGAGGTAAAAACTATGGGACCTCGTCCAGATCAACAACCCATTAGAAAGCAGAACGTTACAACTGATCACAAGCACACACCGCTTAGATCAAACCTTCTTCACTCACGCAGGAGTGGATAAACAATAAGAGAAACAAAAGAAAACGAAGAGATCTCATCGATCACGAGGACGTGGAAGCACTGAGATATGGTAGATCACCTCTACGAGCATAGCCTCCCTTCCACAAGCTTCCTTTCTCTCTCTCTCTCTCTCTCTCTCTCTCTCTCTCTCTCTCTCTCTCTCTCTCTCTCTCTCACCTTTTGATAGCCCTAAGTCCTCCTAGAAAACCCTTAGGAAGCTTAGAATGCCCTGGAATAATCCTCAATCCCGCATACACCCCTTTATATAAGAATAAAAAGAGGTAGAATTCAAATAGGAAACAAAATCCGCAAAATCTGCGTTTCTGTAAACGCATCTGCAGAACTCGTCGATGATATCGAAGGTCTCTCGATAATAGCTTCGATATCATCTGAAGGTCTCTCGATGATATCGAGACGGGACAAAAACTGTCCAGCGACCAGGGGTGAAAATTTCAACAATTATCGATGTCATCGAGCCACTCTCAATGACAGCCTCGATATCATCTGAAAGTCTCTCGATGATATCGACATGACCAAAAACTGTCCAACAACCAGCAGTGAAAAATCCTACAATTATTGATGATATCGAAATCTGTTCGATTTCATCGAAACCAGTAATGAGGAGAAAAATCCCCATTAATATGGTCCACTTGAACTTTGTATATACTTCAGTTTTGGGATCAAGCACTACAATGGATGGACGGTGTGGATAAAATAAATAAATCACTGTGGGACCTTTGAGTCAACCTTGGACATAATGCAGCTTGAAATATCAGTAAACCTTACAATCCTAATTATTTGATTGAAGGACATTTCCTACTAATTGTGAACCGTTGGTAAATTTGCCCATAGGTGTACATTTAAGGTTCCGATTGGATGGTCGGGATTTTCCAAAACCCATTACAATGGTGCCCGGGGGAAACGTCCATGTCTACTACATACAGTACTTCATGAGCCCCAGGGACTACACATGTGTAAGGCAGCCAATGTACATGTCAGCCGTCCATTTGGTCGGTCCCTTTAAGTAGATACCTCTATGCCAAAAATCAGACCCATTGATGGACATTGTGATCAAAATAAAACATGGGCTTTATGAATTTGATCTTTCACCATCCATTTGTTTTGAATACTGCAGCACGCACCGGATGAGTGGTCTGACTCAATTTTTGGCCTACAACATCAATACAATGATATCAATCTAACTTAGGCATCCACAGTTTAGTCATGGACCATGAGTTATCAATCTAACTTAGGCATCGAAGAGTCCACAGCCAGTTACCGGCACCTCCCTGTTGTGTAGGTTTACAGGTGGGCATACTTTCGCAACTGACTGTATCTGTTGGCCCAAAATCCGGCAATAACATATCAGATTCACAATAGCATGGCCCACCACTTCTTTAACCAACAAGAAATCAAACTGATTAAATAGCTTAATACGATAAGGACAGGATCCCAAGCCAGCCTAATTTAAATAGGCTTGAAAACCGTTTTGAGAACGTGTGTCCAAACAGGCACAGAATACAGATGGCCTCACCCAAAAATCGTGCTAGTCAACTCATCAGTGGACCATTTACAATTAAATGATTTTCACAAACTTGCCATTGGACCACATTGAAAGTAGACAGATGGCCCACCTGATAAGTGCACATACATGTTTTCTCCAATCCAGGTTATCTCACAGTGGGCCCACCTGATCCATGGCTGGAATTCCCCACACAGGTGCCAAGTTAGCAAACCTCATGATATATAATATGTGAGTCCAATGATCCACCCTGATATTAAACATGTCTGGATCTAAAATGAGGCCCACCTGATCAACGGCTAGGATTCCCTATATAGGTGCCAAGGTAGCACTTATGGATGCAAGAAGAAAACCCAGTTGTCATTGGACCCGCTCCGATGATGAACATGTTTGGATCCGAAATGATACCTGGTGGGCCAGGTCCGGGTCCAAAATACCTACATGATTTTCAAATTAGTTGAGCCTGGAACCTTTTGAGGTGGAACAAACCCATCCAGTTCCAGACCTCAGCTTTAAATGGTCCAAATTTGAATCACTCAAAACAGACCCAACCCAGAGATAAGTGGGCCAAGCATGGATTTTCTTATGCTAGACCCGATACAGACCCGAGCTATAGCTATGCCCGTTTTGGGAAATGGTAGAGCCATGTTGATACATTACATGTGGCAAGGTTATCTTTTAATCAGGATGATTCACTTAGTGGGACCCACCATGGATAGAAATTGGTTCAACATACAGAGTGGATGATCATATCCATCTATCTAAACCATGGCCTTCAAATCAACTAGTCTTTTAGAAGGTTGTTACACATCAGTTAGATTTGATTCAAAATAGATTAGAATAGAATTATTATCCTTTTTTATAAGCCGTTTCTTGTACTTTATGCAGTCTTTCTTTTGATGACCTAGCTTCTTACATAAGAAGAAATTATTATTTTTAGCCCGCTTGTTACTCGATCCATTCCCAAGTTGATTTTCATGATTTCCAGCTTGAGGACCCGAGAATCATTTATTAGAACCTTATTTCCTTTTTTCTCTTTCCTTTATGTCCATGTCTTTCTCGGATGAGCCTGAATTTTAAGCCTAATGGGCCAACCCAAGACATTGATATATCTGTTACTGTCATACAGATTGGTATATGTGACCCGGTTTAATAATATCTGGAGACATATTTCAATCCTAATTAATCAAAACGGTCGATTTTAGCCATGTACATATGACTCTAAAGACATCATAGCCGTGCATATGGTGGGACAAACCAAACAATGACAATGAAAAATATCATGCTTGTCTACTTATTAGTTAACACATAAATCCTCAAAAACGATAGGTTGTTTAAAAAATATTTCATCTGTCTATTTTCATTTAATGGACATTAGCATTTTTCTACACTAGATTTAGACCTGTTCTGAATCATTAATGTAAATGCCTAATGTTTGCCGGGGCATGTGGTCGATCTTATGATTAGTACATTCATCGGGACATTGCATGTTCAAAACTAGGACACTGGGTCCCATTGATAAATTAATTAAAATTGCTATCAAATGTCGCTGGATAGACAACTACTCACCGGAAACAAAATCTCAAGAAACCACATAAAATGCATTTAAAGATGTTTATAAGCATTTCTAAATGTATAATAATTGCCTACCTAGGGTTACTCTCTAACATGGGAAAATGAGCACTTGAAACACATGCTATCTGTCAGGTATAATAGATATTATTTGAGCTTGATTCCAAACATTAGTCCGATTCAACACATGGGTGGTCCATCACAGGAAATTATACCTAAAAATCTCTAAATTTACATGGTATGGCATATTTGAGTTTGGTATATATAATTTTTGGATAACTCTTTTATCCAGATGAAGAAAGATGAAAGATGAATAGATTGGATGGTATATAAGCACTACAATAAGCCATTCTTAGTCTCCATTTACTTATAACAATAACCCATAAATATATTAGGTCTTATAATAAATATATATTTATATTATAAAACATTATATATTTTGTAGTTTTAAAATTTTTTTTTGACTCGATAATGGATCATCCGTGCATGCATGCTAAAGGAGAGTATCTCATTCCAACTTTTGCTTAGGCCAATCTAAGCTTTAGATGGTCATCATTCTTAGGCTCTAAGGCTATATATATATATATATATATATATATATATATATATATATATATGTGTGTGTGTGTGTGTGTGTGTGTGTGTGTGTGTGTGTGTGAAAGAAAGTTCTACCTATGTGGCTCTAAGGGGGTGTTTGGCACATGGTATTAGATGGGATTATGTAGGATGGAATTGCATTTGGTCCCATGTGAGATTTTCGTGAATTTTTAAATCCATTACACATGTGGGGCCTACATTGATGCATGTGTTTTGTCTATGTCGTTCATCTATATATATACCCTTTATAGGTGACATTCTAGTCATATGTGTGCACAAGTGACCAACATCCATTATAAATTTGGTTTGTTGATTACAATTTCATAGTCCACCAAACAAGGTTTTGCTTAATTCTGTTTTTCTCCTAGCAAGAATTTTGTAGCAAACATGAGATTGGATGGCCAAAATAACATGGTATTCCCAGCTATGCAATCATTGTGCAATAATAGTGTTAATCCCATCTAATACAATTCCACACCATTTAATCCAACGGACCAAACAGGTCACCAGTTTGCAAGATGGGCCGCACTGCATTGATTTTTGTGTGTGTGTGTGTGTGTTTTGGGCGTGAGTATTGGATCATACTCAAAGCCTTAGAGTGTATCAGCCATAGTTTCAAGATTTGTAATCTTCACTATGCAAAGTGGGCGTCTCGATGTGGGTCCCAATTTCATGGAATGGATCTATGAATCTATCCCAGCCGTATAAAAGGCAGCTAGGTATCTTTTAGGGTGACCTGCCAGATGGACGGTTTGGATCTTATAATAGCATACCATAATGTCACATCTTGTAGCATATAGATGGGCTGCCCTGTACACACATCCCCTTCTATAAACATGTGGTCCACCAGTCGGGTCTCCCAAATTTTTTATGGTTTGGATAGTCCAATGTATCCTATAATATTATCAATGCAGCAAACCTCTTCCAAGTAATACACTAGATTTCCTTACCTAGCATTGCTATATTAACACGCATGTTAAGGCAGTCACCTACACGTCCCTACATGTGCCAGCTTGGTAGAGAAACATCAGATCTGATCCGTCCATGAGATTGGTCCTTCAATATGGATTCCATAGGCTAAAAGTAAGCCAGGTTACTCATCAGGTAGACCATAGTTTATAAAACAAATGGACGGATGGAGTAACCTTTCCTTGTTTTTCTAGATATCCTGGCCATGAACTTGGACGTCGACCCGGACCCGAAATGAATATAGACCCGATTCTGGATCCAAACTCCATTCCATGTTGAAATTAGAGCCTGTAACTCGAATCAAGAGTAGGGCTGAAAGTCGGTTGGGTCGGGTTGGTGCTCAACCCTAACCCAACCCAAGGTTCCTATACCTCAACCATAACCCAACTCAACCCAATCTTGGGTTAGGGATTCTCAACCCAAGCCCAACCCAAGCAGGCACGGACGGGTTGGTCGGGTATATACCTGCTAATATTTTCATTATTACATTAGTTTATTATATTTTAATATAAGACTTATTTTTTATATCTATAAATTTACTAATTATATATGTGATTATTCATTATAAAGAACTTTATTTTTTCCTTTAAAAAACAAACTAAAATATAAGACAACTACTTCTTTAAAAGTCATGTAGCATAACATGAAGTCTATTTGAGGAGAAAAATCTGGCATATCTTGTTAGCATGAGTCCTTGGAAACGACGTGGACAAATGAGACTCGACATCACTAGTGTGCCTTCGACACACAAACGATCCACACTCAATTATAATTTATAAGTAACTTATATATTGATCGGGTTCAGGTTGGGTCGGGCAACCCGAGCCCAACCTGAGTTTTATCGGGTTGGTGTTTGTATAGCCCAAGCTTAAGATCGGACCCGAAATATCCTGCCTGAGCCCAACCCAATGTCGGATCGGTCACGGGTCGGTCGGGTTGAACCCGCCCAACTTTCAGCCCTTCTCAAGAGGACCAGTCAGTTTACCGGGTCTGATATCTCAAATATGGTACAGATACCCGAACCCGACAGCTTCAACTCCAATTCGTTTATTCAGGTCCTGAAACGGGTAGTCCACTATCCGGTGGTCGGAAAGTTCGAAAAGATTATCAAGTACAATCAAACCATTCATTCACTTCATCTGAAAGAGAGAGGAGAAAAGGGAAATTACAACAGTAACATATAAAGACATCTAACTGTAAGTGGGCCCCACATAAAGTCATCTAACTGCAGTGCTGTTGATTTAAGGTCAGACGTCACTAACATGCTACCCAACATAGGATCATGTGTGTGGCCCACCACCCACATGGGTTTTTTGAATATAGAAACCTTATGGATGCCAAAAAGCACACATGTCACATTAGCCACCATCCAAGCACAAGTTGGAAATCGGGTCCATTACATGTTGGGGGTGGACCAACAAGACTACCTGCAGACATCCCTTGTGAAGGCCATTATCAATCATCCCTAACCAACAGTACTTGTGGATAACCCCCAATTGCATTTGTGGGTGACATTTCTAGTTGGTTATCCCACATGGGTGGATTGAGTTGGGCCCCACATTGATCAAAGGTCATGATCGTACCTCAAATTTGTGAAATAAAAGAAAAGGGAAAACGTCCATTTCATGTGGCCCAAAATGCTCAATCCCTTTCCATGTCCACATCAAGAAAAATAACTGAGAATCCATGGCTTCGAAGAAGAAAGGACTGTAGACTTTTTCGGAGAATTCCGAGTAAACTCGGTTAAATCCGCACATGTTCATTGTTTGGTTGACTCAGTAACTTGACTCGGTGACTTGTTTAAATCAAGTTAATTTTTTGAAAGGAATTAAATCGACAACTCTTTTTTTCCAAAGACTTAGTAAAATGGATAGAATGGTCAATCCATTAATTAACTCGGCTTATTTGCACCACCAACTCCTGGCCTTGAACAAGATCAGACTCGACCGAGTCTAAATCGACTCGGTTGAGTCACATTCGGCCATGGAGAAGTGGTTAATCCATGAACCACTCTCAAGAAAGAGCAAAACTTTGATGCTCTGGGAGAAGGGTGAAGCTCTATACACATGCACATATCAATTTACATAAGGGATACAGGTACGATTAAATGGTCCGAACTGTGGGGGGCACTACAGATGAGTTGTAACAAACAGAAACTATCACTAACCATATGATTCTTGCTGGCTGATAAGTGGGCATTTAATGGTGGGATGACAAGGAAAATTGGTTGTCCAAATTCAAAAGATAGGTGCTCATTAATTAGTGTCCAGGATCTTCTGATAAATCGGATTTTGGTGTTATACCCTAATTAAAGTGGGTTTTCTATTTGTTGGGTTTAGCTTGAGGAGATGTTTTGCGGCGTCTTGAGTCCTCAGAGTAAGTCTTGGAGTTATTGTTGTTCAATCAAATATGAGACAATATGTGTTAATGAATGACCCACATTCGGTCGAATGCATGTGATTAAAATAGTACTGTTAGGAGTGCCAAAGTCATATACAACTTGAGATCAATTGAACGCTTGCAACCCCAAGTGTCAAATAGTCATAGGATCAGGTCTATATAGGTTGACCTAACTATCTAGCCACCAATGTTGTAGTGATCACGTGAATTGGAACAGGGGTTAGTCCTTCAGTGGAATCTTTTTATCTTGAGCTAAGGATTTTTTCTTTCAATTATGATAGCAGTTCTCAAATTTCTTAGGGATGCAATAAAGGTTGATTGCCATTTTTTAATATTTAGAAGTAAGATCGGTACAATCTGCGAAGAAAATTAAACTAAACATAGAAAATAAAAAATAAATTACCTACAATTGTCCATGTGATCAAACAATCGACGTATGTGGCTAACGGGATGTGACATATGTGATCTACGAAGTATAGACAGTTGATCGGGGATCTGAGGACAATGGTCATGAATATTTACACTACTCCTAAAGCATACTGCAATGATAATACTAGACAATTGAAAACTAAGTTATGCTAAACTTTGAACTTACTGCAGTGAGATTGGACAAAAGTAGAAGAACTAAGGCTTAAACTAATATAGACGGTGTTGTGCTATGTAGAAATGTAGTATGTGTTTGCAGTGGCCTAGAACTCCTTACCAAGTGTTGTTTATATAGACTTGGAAGGGTGGTGGCCGCATCAAGGGTTTCATTATTAACCTGTGCTTTTATCCTCAAAGAATACTGTTAGAAAAGTAAGAGATTCTCGTACACAACAGAGGATAGAAGAAAACGATAATGAAACGAACAGATCTTTCGAGTTTAAGGCTCGACTTGAATAGTCAATTTCTCAAGACAGATTTGTTGCCCTTTTTCTGGAATTTCCAGCAAGTGCAAACAAAGGAAATCTGCAAATTGTCTTCAGGATACAATGAACTCTCAATCCGATTTTCAACACGAAAATTTGCACATTTAAGTGTTGAACAGATCTCTAGTTTTGATACTGATATGCCTTAAGACATTCAGAAAAAACTCAGCAAGAGATTAAATCGAGAATAATTGCACAGAAGATAATATTATCTTAAGGATTTTGAGTATATTCTTCTGAATTATAGTATCCAGGATTTATATCAATTGAAAGGTTATGGATTTCTTCCTGAAGAGGTGCTAAAGAGCCTCTTCAAGAAATTCATACCCATTCACAGCAAATAATTGCCTTTTTATGAAAGGACATGACCATTTGTCCTATGGCAGTTATTTCTGTACCCATTCAGACAGGAGCAATTATCCAACAGGAAAAACTGTATCCACATAAGTGACACATGGCATAGGTGCCACATGTACAATCATGTCACAATTATTCTCAATCAACTAAAAAAGGTAATAAACATCAGGGTACCATGGCCCAAAAATATGAACCGAGTGCCAAAAAGGCTAAAGCTCTCATAGCTCCTTACGACGATGCACACGTTCGAAGTGCTAAGTGCGCCTAATAAAGCGCCCAAGCAGCCCTACAGCCCACGCCATGCGCGGACGGTGCTTCTCACCGTACTCAAGGAGATTTGAACCCTGGTTGCATAAGCAAAAACTTATTCTCTTACCGACTAGCCATACACACTATTTATGAAAAGTTTAAATAATTAATATATTTATTTACAAATACATGGTCATATCCTAGCCAAACTTGGATTCTTCATCACGTGCCCTAATTCCCTTTTAATTATGTAAGAACTTATTTCTTAACCCTTTGTAATATCCGTGGAAGTATCGATTGTCTCTCAAAAACTTTTCATTTTGGCATGATTATGCAAGATGCGTCTTGTATCACAAGATTTTTGGCATCCACGAGGCTTTAATTATAAGCTTACTGAATATGTTGCTCATTCACACAGGCTACTTGTACGACGGTCACATGCCTTTCGTACAATGTCTCAATTTTCTCGACCGCAAACATGCATATGGCTCTGAGCCATTCTGATTTTTGTAGGGTACATAATACCTAAAGAAGGAGATTAAGAAATTTTCTTAAGGTGCGACTGACTTTCGTACATTGTGCCAACACGTAGTGGAATCTCATTAGACCACGTAGACTGCGCTAGGACAGATATAAACATGAGCATGATACCATACTAAAGTATCAAATAACTCATCCAAAGAAAATTTGAAACTTAACTCTGTCAAGTGTCATGGGTTCATATACATGAACTCATAAATTGCAAATTTAGCAAAGATATGATTTGTGGGTCCCTTATTAGATAGGCCCTAAAGCAAAATTTCTGCTGAAAGATATCCTAAACCATTGATTGGTGAATATCAAATAAATTATTAGAATGAAAAATAATCTCTATATTCAATAAAAAGATCTCCATTAATTAAAGTTAAGATTTTAATTTTTCATGAATTAAATCAACAATTATGAACTTCGATAGTGAAACTTATACATGAGTAATAATATTAACTAGAAAACTATGAAATACAAGTGAGATTGGCCATATATACCTTCAGAGTTGCCTAAACAACACTCCACGGCACTCCTCTAGTCAATCAGTCATGATGATGAACAACTAATATCAAGACTCCACACATTCCTAAATGACAGCTCACCTTCTTAATTTTTTTTAAAAATGTGTGCTGAGAGATGAGTAATCCCACACATTTTGAACTTGGGTATAGAGAAAAATAGTCTCTTTTATTTAAAAGTTTGAACCATTTTTCCATTATAGAACTCCATTAATATATGAAATTTCTTTCCTTGCATGTATTAGCTTAACCTAGTGTGAAATTTCCATTTATGACTAGGGCGTCATTTGGCAAACTAAAAAATAAGGTCCGAAAATTAACTTAAGTGTTAAAAACTTAAAGTAATGAATTTTAGTACTTACAAGTACCGAAAATTTTGTTTGGTAATGTCTGAAAAAAGAATTGCTCTCTGGAAATAAGTATTTTTTTCATAATAATTTGGTAAACAGAAACCATAGATGTCTGAAAATTGAAAATTTGTCATATTTGCTTATATTATTTCAATTTCTAACTTTTGTAAAGTGTGAGATAAAACTTGTTGTTGTCATGGTATTAAATTAGGTGCACTTATGCTTAATCTAATAAAATTTAAATACTTTCCTCTTGTGCATTCCATTAAGAGAATGTCAATGAATTTATAAATTTTAACCTTTATTATTTTAGAAATCCCAAGGTGTGCGTGCGGCGTGAGTGTGTGGGGGTCTGTGTGCATGTTTAAAAAAAAAAAATAATAATAATAATAATAATACCTTTATTATTTTAGAAAGTTTAATAGTGAAATGCAAGGAGAGATTGAAAGTCAATTATCATGCGTGCAAGATATATCATAATATCAAATTGTTATTAATGCACATGTGACCTTATGTGCGACAACACACTAATTTCAACATCTAAGATCCCAGCACTCCGATTTTCATTTTGAGCAGACAACTGCACGTTTCAAAGCGTTTGACAAGTTGTTTGAAATTAACAGCTTATATCCATAATCGGACATCATAAGGTGGTCCAAAAGTATAATAATATTTTTAGAAGAAAAAAGGCATTGTTGTTATTTTAAATTATTAATACCGAGCAAAATCACTTACCACATGATGTGTTAAGTGATAAATCAAAGTGAGAAAAAAAAAAAAAAAAAACTCATTTTTCATTGGAAATTAAAATTAAGCACTTAATTATATAAATTTATCAAATGCTTAAATAAAATAAAAATAACTAAAAATATCAAAATTTAGTAATAAGTACCGAAAATAAGTTTATCAAACCGGACAAGCTTAAAAACTTTAATTCTAAGTTTTTCAAAACCAAAGGCTAAAAGGGCTATATGCACATGCGTGCACATGCATGTGGGTCCACGGTACTAGAGACATGCTTACATATGATTGTGTCACTAAAACCAATTTCCCACGTCATGGTCTATCTACCCTACACCTCAGATTTCAACGGTTTAGTTTATTTTCATGCATGCTACATGTACAACCACTAACAACTACTGCTATATGCACGTGTGTGAACCAGCACACACGTGCCGGATTAGATGTCCCATGGTCTCCCTCGTGTGAACCTGATCGACGGCTAAATGAAAAGTAGCCATCCATTTGACTCCATCAAAAAGATGTCCACTAATCAATGGTTAGGATTGCTTATTCAATCTGATTTTCGTGTAATGAGCTACCTACAGTGAGCCCTTGTTTTTTAACTTATTTAATTTGAGGTACATACACGCCACTTGCAAATGCCGGCTGCATGAGTATAAACCGTCAGCATCTACAAGAGTATCAAATATAACCTCCCCAATTAAAAAAAAAAATACAATAATAAGGAGAAAAACTCACACTCGGGCAGACCATGATAGATGATACACATGCACTTAGAAATTATTTAAATATTGTATATATGGCATATAAGTAAATCAAATTAAACTGTCCAAATAGTAGGTCTAAGTTTATATGTATCAAGAACAAAAATTTAGCTTTTTTGACAGTCTAAGATTGGTGGACATTTATTGGACGGTTATAAATGAAAGGAAAAAAAATAAAAATCCAATGGTTTTATTTCAATAAACAAGTGTCCATGAATTAAAGGTTAGGCTTGTTGGACATACCTGATTTTGGAACTGTGGGTTCTACAATTTAGTCAGTTTTTTAATTTGAGTTAATGTATGCCACGTGTGCAATTTCTGACTAATGTCATATCAAGTAACATGCTCCGCCAGAGTATCAAATAACTCGCCGAAAAACAACTCTCAGGCAAAAGTACAAAACTGAAATAGACAGGAAGAAAGAAGATTTGGTGAGAGAAGATTCCATTGGGGAATGGACGGAGGATGTTTGATCATAACCATATTTTTCTATTTGATACCATACATGACCCATATCTTCTTTATTTGTCTTTGTATACTCTCTTTCTCGTTTGTACCTGAAACTTTCACGTGCAACGCCTTCTTTTCTGCTGCCTGTCGCTTGTACACAACATCTGAGCCGTATAAAAGGTGGGCCACAGCAAATAGATCACCTGTAGCGAAAGAGGCCGGACCCTTCCTCTCTCTCTCGTGCATGAAAGTTTCACGTGCAACGCTTTCTTTTCTGCTACCTGTCACTTGTACACAACATCTGAGCCGTATAAAAGGTGGGCCACAGCAAAAAGATCATCTGGACCGAACAAATCCGAACCATTACAGTGCTTCATGGGTTAATCTTAAAATACAAGCCTATGTGTGTGGTCCACCGTGATGGTTGCATTACATTAAAACCCGAGGAGAATACCATATCCACGGTCGAGGATCATATAAATATATAATTCTTCAGCAGACGTTTGAATACGTCCAAAGCACATGAAAAAGACGCAGGACTACAAGGACCGTAATACCCGGGCCATGCATGTGCATGTCCACGTGGTGGGCCATGGCACGGATCCCCTTGCAACGATTTCCTATCTACACATGACTCACAAAAATTCAAAAAAAGACCAACTAGATGAAGTCTCTCTTTTGAAATTAACCTAACGTCCCCCTCACCTAACTAAATATTAGTCGTCCACATGCGTGTGGAAAAAAAAATCGTGTATACGACACACGTGTGCCAGCATGGCACATAGATGTGAGATCTATTCCATTCATCAGGTTAGCCTGACCTTTTACATGTTTTTCACCCAACATGTGGACACCAATACTGGAAACAGGTGGATGGGTTACGAAAATTGAGCCGAGATTTTCAGAGCTGTACATTTGTTTTAACGATTGTGGAACATATGATAAGTGGGTCAAACTGATTATTTGTCTAGAGCATCAATATAGTGGTACCATTCGGATAGACGGATCAGATCTCAGATATATTCATGCCATGCTGGCACATGTGAAGCATGTACATGAGCTTTATTGCACACGCGTGTGGACTTAGAAAACCCCTATTTAAAATTACCTCGGAGTATTTTTATTTTTTTCGATAAGAAAACGACCCGTTTTCTACTTTGCCAAGTGATCCAGACCATTGATCTGGTTCATCCACGCATGCACTCAGAAAATTGTACGTCGCATACATTGTTCCGAGTCACAAGCCGAAAATCAGACTGAATGAACAATCCTGACCTCTGATGCATGGACACTTCTTTGCTGAAATTGGACCATTTGATATTTTTCACTTTTAGCCGTCCAATATATGTACACCAATCCAATGGTTAAAAATCAATTAAGTAGAAATTTTTGGTTCATGACACATCCATACTCGGAACCATATTTTGGTCAGTTGAGTTTGATTTAGTTGTGTGACACATACGCAATATGTAAGTTCGTTCTTAAGTACCTGCATATCATCCACCACACCATATCAGAGTATCAAAGTTTTATTCGTCGGTGTATGGTCAGAGGGTATGGTACGTTATCTGTCGCGTGATCAGGAGCGATACCCGACGTGATTTATGTAAACGTGATATATCATTGCCGTTTACTATTTTAGTCATTGACAAAGATTTTGAGTATTGTTATTTAGATTTACTAGTACATCCCGACGTACTGATGAAAGATACATTGCGACTTTAGTTTTTGAATTTAGGGTTGTCTTTTTAATGATCCAAACCGTTTATATGATTGGCCTCAAATAGAAAGTCTTGAAATGGACTCTTTTTTTTTTACCTTTCATTTCTTTTGTTCTTCTTTATTGAATTTGTACGGTTCGTTAATTATTTGAACGATCAAAGGGTTTAAATACTTTAAGTTATGAATTCTTCTGGGTTTTACCAATCTCTGTAAGGGCCACCAAATAAACAGTTTGGATCATTGGAAAGGATACCGATCAAACGGCTAATGGGCCGATGTATCCTGTGGTAATAAGTGAGGATGTATTCCAGCAAACTTCATTTTTTTTATTTATATCGACCGACGAGCGGATTAGGTGTAATTACCCGGGTAAGACGTTGGGTGGATGTTTCACTGACCGTGGGGCCACCTTGACTTATGTATCATATATCCATTCCGTATATCACTTATTCCAACCCATTTTAGCGCATTTTCTAAAAAATCAAGCAGATCTAAATCTCAGGTGGACCACACAGTATGGCTTGATAAACATTACGGTGGGCCCTACGAATTTTTTTAATGGTGCGCCTTCAATGACCACTGTTTCCTATGGTGTGGTCCACTTGAGATTTAGATATGCTTCATTTTTTATACCATGCCCGAAAATGAGCTGAAAAAACTGAAGGACGGCGTGGATATACAGCAAATACATCAAGGTGGGCCCCACAGTCATACAACACCGACCGGGTAATATCCGGACGCGGCTTCGTTGGATCCCTGAATGTGGGGCTCACCTTGATTTATTTTCCTTACATCCATGCCGTTCATCCGTTTTGACGTCTCATTTTAGGCCATAATCGAAAAAATGAAGCCGATCCAAATCTCAGGTGGACCATACCACAGAAAACAGTGATGACTGACCAGTAAAAACTGTGGCCCACAAAATTTTTGGATCAATGTGAAATTTGTGTGGTCCCTTCATCCAGGTCTTACTGACCTTATCAAAAGGTTGGATGGTAAATAAACATTCAGACAGCCCCCAAGAAGTGTTTAATGGCCGGTATTCAAGCACCACTGTTTCTTGTGGTGTGGTCAACCTTAGATTTGAATCTGCTTGAATTTAGAAATAATTTTATAAAATGATATGTAAAAACGAATGGACGGAGTGGATCTAAGGAACATCACGACGGGCCCCACAAGTTGGTGGATCCAGGAATCGGCAGAAGCCTCCTACCGACCTCAACCTCACGTTGCGGTATCGGTGGGCCACACATATGGTATACAGACATGGTTACAAAGAAAATTTTGCAAAGATGTAGGAAAATATGACAGTCGTTTGTTAAAATTCCTCCATGTGCTGTCTTCTGTCCATGATCCGTGTGGTACGTTGGTGGGCCCCAACGCGTAGGTGGATTGACCGAAAATAGTTAAGGACCCGGTCATCTCCAGTGGGATACAGGTTTATTCAACGGCCATGTTCCACCAACAAGTGTGGCTCACCTGATGACATAACCAGCCTGATTTTCAGGCTCAGATCAGAGGGGCCCATCGATGGACCATCTAGATCTGACCCCCACATGACATTCAGGGAGAGTAGTATTAGGATGGCTACCGTCGGGATGGAATGGGGCTTGTTGCTGCCAATTCAATTAAGTTAGGCCACACATGTAAGTGAGGGTCTGGATTAGTTGTTCATTTGAGAGTAAGATGCGGGAGCATGTTAGGGTTTACTCGACTTAAGGTTTTGATTGAATCACTAGTGTTTACTGTATCAAGATGGATAAATTGGAGGTTGGATCAGAATCCAGTTATCCTTTTAAATGTTATATTAGATGTCTTAAATCTACTCTGATACAGAGTCTGTCAATACTATGAGTTATTTGTTTGATGTCACATTCGATGACATCGAACAATGTCCGATCCATCAAATGTATTTGGGATTTTTTTTTGTCGGTCGTTGAATATATTGGTGTCATTTTTCGATGACATTGAAGCTGGTTCGAATAGCCGAGAATTTCCTCCATCTATCTTGTGAGCCCTGTTATGGATGTTCCATATTCAAAGATCACACCTACCAGACGACCTTATCCGTTACTTTTTAGTTCTTCTTCTACTTTATCCGCATGCACTATCACTTTTATCCTTCTTCTACCGTTATTTCTGACCATAGGATCGGCGGCCTAGAATCGTCTATGCTTACTTTGAATCATTTGTCGTTCACATCAAGGGTATTTAGATGTAAATAATCAATGATAAGCAACTATGCCACGTGGCATTCTAAAGAGATGTAGTGATTTACAGACATGCGGTCTAAATTGTATAAGGGTATAAGCAGCTCAATCTAAACCGTCCAACACCCCGATCCATAGCTCAAGTGGTAGACTGAGTGATGTGAATAAACAAGCTAACCAACAAAAATAAAATCTAAGCCGTCCAAAATGTGGGCCCAAACTGTTAGATGGATCATTTGATTGATAATTACACTGTTGTGACGTCCCATGCATTTGTCTGATTGTTTGACGTCTAACGGAAGGTTAACAAATGTCCCTGATCGACGGCTAGGATGATTCGATCAATATGTTTTTGGGATATCACCTGTCTACCAGGACTTACTTTGACTTCATACGCAGCCGCCCAGAAATTGTATACGTGGCATACATTGATTCATTTACACCGACTGATTTGTGAAACCCAGTGTTTTTAACTCGCAGCCCAACAATCAGATTTCTGGAGTAATCCTACCCTCAGATTCGTGGACATTTGTATGTTGAAGTAGGGCCGTTGGATCCTTTTCATGGACGCGTATTGGGTACAACCCCCGCCTGTCCCCAACTTGGAACAGGCTGGTGCTCTGTGGGGCCCACCGTGATGTATGGGTTTATCCACACCGTCCATCCGTTTTGAAATATTATTTTATTGCATGATCCCAAAATTGAAGCAGATCCAAGCTCAAGAGGTCCACACCATAGGAAGCAGCGGTGATAATGATATCCACCGATGAAACCATCTAAGAAACAAATATCAACTTGATCCAAAACTTCTACAGCTCCCAAAAGTTTTTAATGGTGGGAGTTTAATCCTGACTGTTTGGTCCACTTGAGCATTGGATATAATTAATTTTGGGCCTATCTGCTAAAATGATACGAAAGAAAATGGATGGACGGTGTGGATGAACCCATACATCACAGTGAGCCCCTCAGATTCCCAGCCTGTTTGGAGTTTAGGATAGGTAGTGATAGTACCCAATCCACGTACCCTTTTCAGTTTTAACTGTCCAATCAATGCTCACCAATCTAACAGTCACGTCATTAGGTAATCTCAATTTTTAGTTCATGGTACACGTAGACCCTGACCCATGTGCGCGACTTCGGTGTGGGTGGGACCCCTGACTGTGGGGCCCACCTTGATGTACTAAATCCACTCCGTCCATCTGTATTGAAAATTCATTTTAGGGCATGATCCAAAAAATGAAACAGATCCAAAGCTCAGATGGACCATAGTATAGAAACAGGAGTAAATGGCATTTAGAACTTCTTGTGGCCCACGAAAGGTTTGGATGAAGATGATATTTGTGTGGTCTCTTCGTATAAGTCTTTGTGACATTATCAACGGCTTGGATGGAAAATAAACATTCTGTTGTTGGACTCTATGAAGTTTTTAATGGCAGGGATTCAATCTCGACTGTTTCCTGTGGTGTGGTCCACCTAAAATTTGGGCATGCTTCATTTTTTGGATCATGCCCTGAAGTGAGCTTTCAAAATGGTTGGACAGTGTGGATTTAAGGTACATACATCACTGTGAGTCTGGGTCCACCCACCTCGGTGGATCCGGGGATCCACCTAAGCCGTTGCAATTCCTGTCTATCATCCGTCAACACTGCCCGAGTCGCAAATTTCTTCTCCTCTTCCATTTTACTGGCGGGGTTAAAAAACAAAGGATTGCGTTATTCGATACTCTGCCTGGCTATCATAGTTGATATACCGGCACTAACGAAAATTTGTAATTTTAGCCGTCCAATAAATGTCAACCAATCGGATAGTCATGCATTCAAATAACCTAACCTGGGTACAATTTGGTAAAATTGATTTGAGTTACTTGTGTGGCACGCAAACAATTTCTCAGTGCCTGCGTATCATGCATCACACTCCGAGTAACAAAAAGGGAAACGGTTTCTGTGCCTTCTGACGTCATAACAGAGTAGGAAAGGGTGAAATCCGCATGACATGTCATCTATACACGTGGCACTGCTCACCAACCAAATTACTCCAACCACCCACGTCACCCGCCAACTAATTTAACACTCCTTCACGTGTTACCATTAGGAAGCCGACACGTAGATAACTCTAGCGGCCACGTAGCATCTTTTTTCAACCCCCCACCGTTTTCGTTTCATGAAAACATTAAACTCATCTCGAGCGTGTATCTCCAGAAGTACACGTGGCACCTATTTATCTGAGTCCACGATGGAAGCGGATTGGCTGGTGCGCCACAAATCACCAAAGTAGCTGGTGTGGGTACTTGCCGTGCGAAGACGAGCGCTGACACTCCTCGAGCTCGAGTTGTACGAACGGTTCAAAGGAGATCAAAGTTACATGGGGCCCACAATGATGTATTTATTATATCCACACCGTTAATCCATTTTAAATGATCGTTTTTTATCTTGATCCCAAATATGAGTCATGTCCGGATTTCAGGTGAATCACACCACAAATATCAGTGAGACAATGATTCTCACTGGAAAAAACATTCGTGGGCCCACCATAACATTTATTTTCCATCCAATCTGTTCATAAGGTCGCACTGACCTAGATGAAGAGGAAAAACAAATATTATGTTGATTCAAAATTTCTGTGACCTCCAGGAGGGTTTCAATGGTAGACGTTCAATCCCTACTTTTGCAGTGTGGTCCATTTGATCTTTCTATCTGTCTTATGTTTTGGCTCAAGCCTTACGACTAGCTAGCCAAGTGGATGGACGGTTTGGATATAACGTATACCTCAAGATGTGACCCACAGAACTTGGTGACGTCAACACATCAGCCAGGTCGGTGATGTGTGGTACACCGTACACCCAGCCAATCCGCTTCCAGTCCACGACTGCTAACAGTCCAAACCGGTCAGCCTCACTTTAGATGGGACATGTGATGAAAAACGCATTTATGGGTCGATCCTGACCTTCAATAAATGGACATGTGATCGTTGAATAAGGACTGTTGACTGCTCTCATTTTGACCATCCATTTCAATTTGATCAGCCCAAATGGGGCAAGTGCGTGATGACTCTTCAACTGCACACTTCGCATGTCTGGAGGATAATCCAGACCGTCCAAATCTTATCTGACACAACTTTGAATGGAACATGACCCAAAAGTTACACTCAGCAGATGACTTTAACCATCCTTTTTTTTTTTTTTACACGGATTGCGTACTGACTAAGTAAACTCTGTGGGGCCCACTTTGATGTATGTATCATATCCACGCTGTTCAAATGTTTTTCCAGCTCATTTTAGGGCATGAACCCAAAATTGAAGCATATCCAAAGATCAAGTGGGCCACACCACAGGAAACAGCAGGAATTGAACTTTTTGAGACCACAAAAGTTTCAGATCAAGATGCTAGTTGTGGTTTCCCTTCATCTGTGACCTTTGTGAACAGATTGGATGACATGTAGACATTAATGTGGGCCCTAAGAAGGTTTTAACGGTGGACATCGTTATCCCCACTGTTTCCTTTGGTGTGGTCCACTTGAGTTTTGGATATGCTTCAGTTTTGGGTTCTAGCCATAAAATAAGCTGATAAAACGGATGGATGGTGTGGATACGACACATACATCATAGTGGACCCCACAGAGTTTACTCAGTACGTAATCCGCATCCCTTTTTCCCTTGCATTTAACCATCCATTTGATGAACAGTAATTGGACGGTCAGGATTTCTTGGTCCTGTGATTTTCGATATATGCCCCCATCTACAATGTGCCTCACAGTTTGGATTGTTTGAATATCCCCAGCATGATTGGCACGTGTGAAGTGGATGAGTCAAAACGGTGGTAGACGACCACACGTGTGTAGCCTTGAATTACATTACATCCAACAAGTGGGGCGAACGATTTAGAGGCTGAGGTTGAGCTTAGGTGCAACACACGTGTGCTTTGGGTTGGGTTACACGTGTATAAATTCCCGGCAGCATATCAGGTTATCATTTTTCTTTTATCCAAATACAATCTCTATCCCTGACAAAACAGCTTGATTTTAGGAAATTTTAAAAAATAGGAATATATGCTTTTTCAAAAAAAAGGTCGGTGGAAATTAAAAATAAGTCCAGATACCTCAGTAATTACCAAAAATGCCACTATTTACTAAATATGACCCGAAAAACCGACGAACGTTTGCAAGTTCCGCACGCGTGGAGAGCCTGCCCATCTGCACGTAGGCACACCTGCCAGTATGGAACACGTGTAAAAGATCAGATCTTTCCATCAGGTGTCAAATCGTATTCAGAAATTCTGACCTAAAAATGAGATCAGTTGACATCTCGGGTGGGCCACTGGATACACTACAAATGAACATCTATAAAAAGCTTTTGAATTTGTCGCCAAAAAGATAATGAAAACAGATTGAATTTTTACAAAATATGTAAAAGAATAATTTCAAATCCGATGAAAAGATCAGATCTTGTATACTAGTCTAAATAGACACGTGTGACTGTGCCTGGATGGACACATCCCACACGCGCGTAGAATTAACGAAACTCCAAAGCAGGCGTCCACTGCCGAAATTTAAGGGGCAAAAATGTCAAGCTGTCCACGTCATACATGTTGATTGTTGAACGTAACCAACAGAGAGAGAGAGAGAGAGAGAGAGAGAGAGAGAACCGTTGAAACATGCATGTGCAGGTGGGGCCCATATAGCTTGGCGGTTGGAACATTTGCATGTGCACTTTCTTTTGTATAAAGACTGCAATCTGTTTCAGGACCTTTGGCCGGCCTAAACGTGAGAACCGCTAGCTTGTCTCATTACACAATAGAAAATACGTGAAAAAAGGGCCCACCTCACCCACACATAGGACTCCCACTCCTCTATAAATACTACCCCTCCCCTCCTCTAATTTCACCAACAAAAACAACTCCTCTTACCAATCCTCCCTTCTTCCCTTCTCCTCCTCCAAAATGGCCATCTTCAGCTTCCCTCTCCTCTCTTCCCTCATCTTCACTCTCCTCACATTTTGCCTACGTCCCACCCTCGGTGACTCCTACGACTGGCAAGGTGGCCATGCCACATTCTACGGTGGAGGCGACGCGTCCGGCACAATGGGTACATTTCAACTTATCCTTCTCTATTTTGGACCCTAACTTATTAGGAGTCATATTTGAGTCGGCTCGACCCCAAACTCTAAATGTTGAACCGAATTACATTTGATCGAGTCTAAGTTGACTCGAACTAATACTTGGGGTTTATTTGGTCGTTGAGAAATGAAAATCTAAGCTTACGAGCTTATGTGTTTTCTTATATGAAAACACGTTTTATGGCTCACCCCGGTTCAAATAAGACCGTCATGGTCCGCGGTCCATCTAATAAATATTATATCTATACTTATATTTTTATATAGTCTAATTGAGTAAGTGGAACTTTTAGGTGGAGCTTGTGGCTATGGAAATTTGTATAGCCAGGGCTATGGGACCAACACCGCAGCCCTTAGCACCGCCCTGTTCAACAATGGCTTAAGTTGCGGGTCGTGCTACGAAATGAAGTGCAACGATGACCCGAAGTGGTGCCTTCCCGGGACGATCATGGTCACCGCGACCAACTTCTGCCCGCCCAACTTCGCCCAAGCGAACGACAACGGTGGATGGTGCAACCCACCCCTCCAGCACTTTGATCTCGCAGAGCCCGCCTTCTTGCAGATCGCTCAATACCGGGCTGGGATTGTTCCAGTTTCATTCAGAAGGTAATATTATCAAATGCATCAAAATTATTTATATTCAATTAATTTTATTACCAATTTAATCGAAAAGTGGACAACTTCAGTTTCATTCCAAAGATAATATTATCAAATGCATCAAAATTATTTATATCTAATTAATTTTATTACAACTTTAATCGAAAAGTGGACAACCTAACCTATAATGTAACATTTTTTTTTTTTTCTGATCCATGGTTAATGTTATTATTGCCAGGGTCCCATGTGTGAAGAAAGGTGGTGTGAGGTTCACAATCAACGGTCACTCTTACTTCAACTTGGTCCTGATCACTAACGTTGCAGGCGCCGGAGACGTCCATTCAGTGTCCATCAAGGGGTCCAAGACAGGCTGGCAGTCGATGTCGAGGAACTGGGGCCAGAACTGGCAGAGCAACTCCTACCTCAACGGTCAGAGTCTCTCCTTCCAGGTGACCACAAGCGACGGCCGAACCATCACCAGCTACAACGTGGCACCATCTGGCTGGCAGTTTGGGCAGACGTTCGAAGGGGGCCAGTTTTAGGCGATCGAACGGTGCAGATCAAGAAATCTGTACACGTATCTCCTTCTTACACGTGTGAGAAAGTGAGTGGGCCGGTGATGCTGAGGTGGACTGATAACACCCGCTTGCCCTTTTAGTATATAAAAGCTTCTGAGATAGTTACCATTTTAGTAAAAATACTCAATTGCCTTATTATGTGCGGGCCATATTATTTGGTGGTCCCTCTTTTGTATGTTGGGCTTGTACTTATATGCAATTCAAAATCTATATTACTATTTTGTCTTTGAAATGAAATCATAGCTTGTGACTTTTTGCCTATGGAGCCATGCACACGTGCCAACCAGGGATGAGAGTGTGAGATCTAGCTTTCCATTAGGTGGGCCACAGCAAAAATTAGGCAGTTTCAATATTTAAGTGGTCCACAGTCTACAAAACAAAGGATCAGATGGAAGTAATGTTTAAGCCGTTCATTCCATGCATTGTGTGTGACCCACCTGAGGTGTTAGACGGCCTGATTTTCAGGCCACAGGTTTTAATCAGTGTGTCCCAGATATGGAACATTCGGATCTTGCATGTGTGTAGACGTTTGGAAGATCTAAACCATCCATATCATGCATACTTGCTTAAAACATCCGGTCCCTTAAAATCAGCTTCATCCAATGTTGAGAAGGTTTAGGTACAACCAGTTGGACCATAATTTACGGTCCAGCAAGCAAATAATTTACAACCTTTTATGTGTGTGTAACATCCAACCTGTCGAATAGGTTTGTTCAATCACAGGGATTATTTATGCAAAAATCAGCCACATCCACTTGCTAAATGGACCACACTTGTATTTTGTTATTTATCAATGGTTGAAGTTGTTTTATATGGTGTGGCCCACCTAATGAATGGTTTAGGCTGATTTCTACTTAATGCGATCCTCATAGTGGAGACAACCTATTAAAAGGGTTGGATTTTGAACGAACATGATCAGTTGGAAGTTATTCCCGGGTGGACCATAAATGATGTCCAACTGTTGGAATTGAAACCTTCTGTCCAGCATTAAAGAGGGCCATGCAACAGAAGAATTAATTTCAGCCGTTGGTTTTTTATAGCCGACATGTGCTGACAGCAAATATCACTGTGTCTGCTCCACATCGTTTTCCCCACAATTAATTTTCTTCAAGTAACCGAAACTTACGGAAGCGGATTGCGTCCTGCGTATATTTATACCGAATGGGTCCATACATGAGCTCTGTGGGGTCCACCGTGATGTATCGGTTTTATCCTCTCCGTTCATCCATTTTTTAATAT
This sequence comes from Magnolia officinalis, assembly GCA_021015155.1. NCBI lineage: Eukaryota > Viridiplantae > Streptophyta > Magnoliopsida > Magnoliales > Magnoliaceae > Magnolia > Magnolia officinalis. The sequence goes on along the minus strand of JAJHSJ010000008.1, from coordinate 72,438,922 downwards.
CATTTTCGTGATTGAGTCAAAAAATTATATAGATACAAGGCTCAAGTGGATCACACAGTGGAGATTGAATGCTTACCGTTGAAAACTTCTTGAAGATTTGGGTTTTTGTTAGCTCTGAGAAAGGTTTTTGAAGGACCTGTTTGGGAGCGTGGATTTGAAAGCCGCTGGATTTGAAATCCTACTATTGAGTTTGGCAGTCTGGATTGAAATTAACTTTAATCCAAAAGTAGCTAGGGGTGCACACCGTTCGGTTTGGTCTAGTTCTGAGGTGAAATCGGAACCAAACCGTTCCTAACGGTTTTAGGAAATTTGGAATCGAAACTGGACCGTTGGCATGTTAGAATTGAACCAGAACCGAACCGTTAAAACCGGTTCAGTTCCGGATCGGTTCCACGGTTCTGGGCTTTTTATAATCAAGCCCAATTGCAAGCCCATGTCCATCCATGTTGTGGTCCATTTGATGAATGGTTTAGATATTGTATAAGGTGTGCAAAAATACATTTACGAAAATAATTATTCTAGAGAAAATAATTATAGGGTGTGCAAAAATACATCTGTTCGGTTCCACGGTTCGATTCTACGGATCGTATCCATGGTTTGGTTCTACGGATTGGTTCACGGTTCGGTTCGGTTCTACATACCCCTAAACTGGGAACCGAACCGATGTCACCGATTCTTTGATTTTTTGAACCGGAACCGGAACCGGTGCACTCTAGAACCGGACCAAACAGGACCGTTTGGTCGGTTCTGATCCGGTTCCACGGTTCTACCGGTTAAATGTGCACCCCTAAAAGTAGCTATTGAGGGTATATTTACAAGGGTTTGAATTTAATTATTAAATTAATTAGAATATCTTTAATTAGTGATGTATGTAAGGTCTGACACAATGGTTGTAATAAGCTAGCAAAAATATATGTTTTGCTTGAAAATGATGAAATTCTGATTCTCGGATGGACCAGAAGCACGAGATCATGTCCAAGTGACTAACCAATGATTTTTAACCGTTGATTTATATGGACAATGTTTGGACAATGTTGATCACCATATTAAAGTAATTATACTGATGTAATTGATTTATTTTGGGATATTATTAGTGGGTCATATGCCTAAGAATAATAGTCCGGTAACACACATCTTACACATGCAACTCTTGAAATGAGTTTAGATGTAATCCAAGCTCTCACGGTATATTTGAAACCCTTAGTTACTTTATAGTGCCAAATAACTAGGAGATTTGAAATTCCTTCAAATCCATGGTGCCAAATGACCTAATACATTAAGTAAAGGCCGTGGGCTCATGGGAAACAATATGAATTAAACTAATTAAACATCTACAGTGAAAAAATTTATTGAGAACCACATAAGTTTTAGATCAAGCTAATATTTGTATTTTTCCTTTAAATGTGTGTGATCTCATGAACAGGTTGGATGAAAAATAAATATCAATTTCCTTTACTGCATCCCACTTGAGTCTTGAAACCTACTCACTCTACATCTCAGGTCCTAAAATGAAATCACAAAATGGATGGCCCGGATAGATTTCTTATAAAAAATCACAGTGGGCCCCACCTAGGGCTTTCACAGGAAAGCCGCGTCATATTTAGTGCGAAAGCGGATTGCGTCCTGCCTAAGGCTGGTAGCCTGTTAACAGGCAGGGCCTATGAGATGCTTCAAATAAATGGAAAGTTTTTAGGTGTTGTTTCATGATTTCTATGGTGTACCACACCTACTCTACTTGATTTCTGCCCATCTCATTTTTATGATGGTATCATCTTAATAAATGGACAAGATGTCGTACAAACACATTTGTGGACCCCCACACCAACTTAGATGCGAGTAAAATCAGTTAGGTGTAAGCATTACTCTTTAATTAAAACCATTGTATTTTAGTCAGGCGGCTTAAATTTCATACACAAAAGCAAACCAATGACTTTTATTTTCCACGCAAAAAGCGATCCAGTTAACTTTTTCTCCCTATTGGAGGATTTTTATTTTTTTTCCCCTCTCTTCGTTCTTTTATCTTCATATGCACTGCACTTGCACATCTCACGCAACCTAATGAGTTTAATGCATTTTTTGGGGTGGACCCAAGACAGACTTCACAGGCCAAAAAGAAATTAGGTAGGCCAGATTTCTGGATTGGGCCACTTTTAGGGTTGGACGTTAAGGGGATTGAATGTCATACACATATCATGCGGGGCCCACAACATCTCATTGACACCATTAGCGTACCGAGTAACTCACTATGCTTAACTTACTGAGTAAACTCTGTGAGTTCCACCATGATTTATGTATTTTATCTGCTCCGTCCATCCATTTTCCCAGATAATTTTAGGGCTTGAGCCAAAAAATGAAGCATATAAAATGTTTAAATAAACCACACCACATGAAACAGTTGAATTGAACTTCTACCGTTGAAAATTTCTTGGGGGGCAAATAGGTTTTGGATCAAGCTTATATTTGTGTTTTCCGTTCATCCATGTTTATATAATCTTATGAACAGGTTGGATGACAAATAAACATCACTGTGGGGCCTAGCAAGGTTTCGACGGTGGAAATCATTATCCCCACTGTTTCTTGTGGTACGATCCACTTGATCTTTGGATATGCTTCAATTTTGAGTTCAACTCCTTAAATTAGATGGAAAAACGGATGGACAGTGTGGATAGACCACATACATTCAAGATGGGCCCAACTGAGTTTACTCAGTACAATAAGAACATTATGAGTAACTCAGTACCCAATCCCATTTTGTATTTGGGGGGATTTCAAATCCCTTGTTTGGCACCATATAGTAAATGGTGGTTTCAAATTCCCTTGAAGAGGGGTTTCAAATCTTCAGCGAGAGCCAAACTTACATCTAAAATTCTTTCATGATCAGTTGCATGTGTAATATGTGTGTCACTACACTATTAAACTATTGGGCACATGGCCCACTAATGATATCCCAAAATAACTAGATTATCAATTGCATTGCTAGAATTACTTTAATATGATGATCAGCTCTGTCCAAACATTTTCCATATAAATCAACGGTTAAAAATCATTTGTTGGTTACTCGTACTTGATCTTGTGCTTGTGGCCCATCCGAGACTTAGAATTTCATCATTTTCTAGCAAAGTATATATTTCAGCGGGATGATTATAACCACTGTGTCAAACGTTTCATACGTTAACTGATTAGAGATATTAAAGTTGATCTAGTAATTAAATTTAAACCCCTATAAATACACCATGCATAGCAACTTTTGGATTAAAGTTGATTCTCAGTGTGTGCAGAGTGTCACACACGATTAGAGAATTTCAAATCTAGAGGATTTCAAATCCAGGCGTTTCTGAATCTAGGGGTTCCAAATCCACACTCCCAAGCGGGCCCTTAGCCTTTAAATATTTATTAATTTCTAAATAAGGAACTGGAACTATAAGGTCGACCTCATGGGAACTTCCCATGAGTTGTGTGGGCCCCACCAAGATGTGTGTCGAACATCTACCCCATCAGTCAGATGCACCATTATATGGTAGGCCACGGACCTAAAAAACCAAGTCAGTCCATGAATTGGGTGGGCCACATCACATACAAAAGTTAAGAGGAGTTATCCTCCCATTAAAGCATTCATAATCATTTGTTGGACCACCAAGATATGGTTCGCAAATCCAGCCATTTATTGTGTGTGTCCCACTTGGATGAGGGGTTAGACCAATTTTCAGCCGCATCCAAAACTAAAGTGGTCCAACCAAGTGCTTTTTTATGTTTTAGGTATGTCTTCACATAATTTTAGATGGTATGGCCCTCACCTTAGTTCCGTATACGGCTGATTTTTGGAATATCCTATAACCTAAAGAGGACCCATTAACTTCACGGTATTGATGTTCAACACACATTACGGCAGGGCCCACACAGCTCGACCTCATGGGAAGTTCCCATAAGGTCGACCTCATAGTTACTATTTCCCTTCTAAATATTTATATTTAAGATATTAGTTGTTCTTCCCACCAACCCTTTTGAAGAGCACATGGGGTGGCTGATTATCAATCCAAGCCATCCATTCTTTTAACTACTAGCAAGCCATTGAGCACTAGGCCGATCAGATGATCCTAATCCCTTGAATAGTGCTAGTTTGTTACAACCGTGGGTTGCTTATGAGCCATACATCATGATAATAGAATAATCGAATTAAAGTGTTACTTTAGAATTATAAGAAATACAAAGTGGGATTTATCTACTAGAAGTTGCAAGATGAAAATTGGACGTGTTTTGTTTGTGGTTAATCTTGACTGTCCATTTTGATACCATTGATCGGAAGGTTGAGATTAACTGATTGGTATGATTTTTGCATGTTGGCTTGCACCTGGTTATATGAATGAAATGAATGAACGGTTAAGATTGACAATAGGTTACCTCGCTTGACATTTTGAAAGGTTTGAAGACTTTGCTACCTTAGCAAGAACCAAAATTATTAAATATAGTTTTAAATGATGTGAAGATTCACTTGATTATTTATGTCTGATGCACCAGTGCTAGTACAACGGTTAGCCCTCTTTACTCCAAAACGTGTTTTCTCTTTCTCCTCTCTCATTTAACTTGACAAAGACAACAGATGCAACATAATCTGTTTTGGGACCCACCATGATGACGTGTGTGAGACATCCTTTCCATCCATCCTTTTTTTTTAGGGCCAGGACTTGAACCTAATGGCCCATTTGGATACCACCAAATAAGTTACTTTTTCTACTTAACAGTAGTAGATAAGTAACTTATTTGAGATAAATAAATTTAGTTTATGATTAATTATAAGTGAATTTTTTTATTTAAAATTACTTAATCACTTCAGTTTAATAAGTAGAAATCAAAATAAACTACTTGAGGTATAAGCATCTTATCTTAACTTATGATCCAAACGACCCATAAGATTCAAGTAAAATCCAAAATTCAAGTGGCACAAATGAGAGGGAAAAAATGAGGATAGGGCGCACTGCTGAAACCTTCCTCAGCCCACCTCAAGTTCTTTTTTTTTATTTCTTTTTTCTTTTTTTTAAAAGATAGTGATATATTAAAAGGTAAAGATTACAAAAGGGAGAGAAACTGCTGGGAGGGAAGAAACTCCTTGAAGACCAATAAAACAAAGATTATAGCCCTTAAACATATCAACTTGGGACGCCCATTCGATCAAGAGACATTTAGCTCTAGAAATAACAACGTGACCAAAATTAGAGACATCCGAGAAGCATCTCCCATTTCTTTCCTCCCAGACTGACCACCAGACTGCTAGAATTCCCATCCTCCATAATTTGGTTTTGGGTTTGCCTATATTGACCTCGTGCCAAGATTGAAGAAAATGATCTGCTGCGCTAGGGCCACACTAGCTGATATTGAACCTCGAGCAAAACTCAGCCCAGATTAAAGAAGAGAAAGGTTGTTGGTTTTTCCCATCATCTTTGCTGTCACCATTCATGCATCACCCCATGGTAGGTCTAATCCCAAAAATTAGTCTCATCCATTATTCATGTGGGCCATGTAAAGGAAATAATTGGTAGAGGGAGGCCCTTGAATTTTTGCAAGGCCCACCATGATATGTTATTGTGCAGGATCCTGTATTCTGCCTTTATTAGGTTGTAGGAGTAGTTCGGTCGACCGAGACATTTGGGGATTGACCAAACCACATCGTGATGTTCTTGATCGACGGAAGATTGTTTCAATCGACGGAGAGTGTTTGTTGATAGCTCGGTCGACCGAAGGTGTGATGACTGTTTGCACATTTTTGCGTAAGGGGTATTTACGCCTAGTTTCGAATTAGTGCTTGTATTATCAGAGAAATGTGAGTGTTCTCTCTAAGGGACTGTTTGATTTTTCATGTATCAGGGAAATACCTAGTAAAAAACTCATTATTACCTTTTAACTCTGTTTGAAATTTCAAGTGTATTTTCGTCTCAAAAATTTGTCCAAAAAATTTGACTTAAATTTGTGGACCCCACTGTGATATGCATGACATATCCACACCGTCCATCTGTTTTATCAGAAGATTTTAGGGCCTAAGTCCAAAATTGAGATAGATGCAACACTCAAGTGGTCCATACCACAGGAAACAATGGCCTTAAACGTCCACCGTTGAAAGTTATTTTGTTCATTGGGCCCACATTGATGTTTATTTGTCATCTAACCTGTTCATGAAGTCATAAAAACATTGATAAGGGGTAAATACAAATATCAGCTTCATCTAAAAATTTTGAGGGCCACACAAATTTTTATACGGTAAGCATCCAATTTCCATTGTTTCCTGTGGTGTTGTCCACTGGAACTTTGGATCTGCCTCATTTTTGGGTTCATGCCCTAAATGAGGCTAACATATAGAATGAACGGTGTGGATAAGCCATGTACATCACAGTGGGCCCTGCATTCATTTGGTAGCCATCCTCAGTTCTAATGCTTAAAAGTTAAGTCGTCAACATCTGCATTCGAAATGATGCGGTAATTACCTGGGCAAGTAATTATTACCCATTTACCGGATAATTACCTATTACATGAAAAATCAAACAGGCCTTTAAGGGACGAGGGTATTCGCGAGATGAGAGGGTTTCCAACGCTTGTAAAGGTTTTTTTTCTTGAGAGACTAGGGTTTTCCTAGGATTGCGCATAGCAATGGGAGATTGGATGATCCTGTAATTGAAGAATGTGAGTGGCGTACTCTAAGACTTCTATTATAGTTGAGATCTCTACCGCTTTGTACCATGGTTTTTTTCTGCAAGAGTTTTCACGTAAAATATCATGTGTTATATGATTATTTGCTTTTGGTTTGGTTATCTATATATTATTCTATCTTTGTTTATTATGCTTCCACAAACTGCATAAATTAACAATAGTGTTAGACCCGAATTTCTAATACCTAGGATTTGATCCGGGTTTGTAATGGCTTAAGTTTACATCATTGTGGTGTGATAAGGAGTTGGTTGACTTAGGGGTGTCAATGGGTCGAGCTCGAGCTCGATGGCTCGATGGCCCGACCCTATTCAAAATTTAGGTCAAGACCTACCCCAGGCCTAGCCCAATAACAACCCTAAGTTTAATCTAACAAAGTGGTATTAGAGTGTTAGGTTGAATGTTCAGGAATCAGCGAAGATGTCAAGATTAAAATTTGATATACAAAAATTTGATGGAAAGAACAATTTCAGTTTATGCCAGCGAAAAGTCAAGGATATTCTAGTTTCACAAGGGTTAAGTAAAGCATTGTTGTAAATAAAACCTAAGAAGATGTCGGATGATGACTACAATGATCTCGGGGAGAAATTTATGAGTATCATCCATTTGTGTCTATCGGATGAGGTTATGTACAATGTCTATATGATGAATCTCCCCTGAAGAGGTGGAAGAAGCTACAAGACCTATACATATTGAAATCCATAACAAATAAATTGTTTGCGAATAACAACTTTTCTTGCTGAAATTAAAGGAATGATCGGATCTCCTGGAGTACCTAAACATATTTACAAAGGTGTGTGGCAAGTTAGTAAATCTCAGCGAGGCAATTAAGGAAGAAGACAAAGCGGTGCTACTTCAAACATCGCTTCCCGCATCATACAACCATCTCGTCATTACTCTACTGTATGGAAATAATACAGTGAAACTGAAAGAGATTACCGCGGCTCTCATTTATAATGAGATAAGGAAGAAGTCAGTTGATGAGGACTCTCCGGCGGAACGGTTAGTCGCGAAAGCGGGTCAGGGACACAGGCAATCCGTCGAGCAATTTCGATCTAACGGGAAAAAAAAAAAAATCCATATCAAAATCGAAGACAGACGAAGGATACTTGTATTGTGGCATAAAGGGACACTTCAAGAGAGATTGTCAGAAATGGAAGAATGACCTACAAAGCAAAGGAAAATGGAACACAGGTGAGTCAACGAGTGTAGTAGAAGAGAACTCAGAAGGAGACCTCTTCTTGATCTCTTAAGTACGAGTCGTTTGTTAGATACTTGGATACTAAATTCAGGATGTTCGTATCACATATGCCCAAATAGGACTTGGGTTGATATCTACTCTTATAATGGTGAAAGTGTTCTAATTGAGAATAATGAAGTATGCAAGGCTATCATAATAGGAACCATCAAGGTAAGGATGTTTGACAAAGTTATTCGAACTCTAGGTGATGCCAAGCATGTCCCGGCACTAAAGAAAAACTTAATATCCTTAGGGGGTCTTAGATACGAATGGTTGCACATTCACTGCATCTGACAGTGTAATCAAGGTCACTAGAGGTGCAATGGTATTGATATAGAGACACAAGGTTGGAAATCTATACAAGTTGGTCGGGAGCATGGTTATAGGTGAGGCCGCCACCACCTCACACGTAGGATTCGGCACAGATGATATAAATCTGTGGCATATGCAATTAGGGCATATAAGCGAGAGGGGCATGATGGAACTCTACAAACAAAAACTGTTAAAGTGAGTTAAGGCATGCAAGGTGGATTTCTATGAGCATTTTATTATAGGCAAGGAATGCAGGCTAAGGTTCAAGACTACTACACACACTAGCAACGGGGTGCTCAAATATATTCATTTTGATGTCTAGGGGCCTATGACAGTACCGTCTAAGGGAGTGGCATGATACTTCGTGACCTTTATAAACGATTACTCGAGGAATGTTTAGGTCTACTTCATGAAGCATAAGTTTGAGGTCTTCGTTAGGTTCAAGAAATGGAAGGCAGAAGTAAAGAAGCAAACCAACAGCTAATTGTCGAATTTTTGTCATTTTAAAATGTTGATATAAAGAATCCACATACCTTATTTTTATTCAAAACAAGGTTTTATCCAACCCATCCATCCATTTTGACATTTTAGGGTACAATACAAAAAACGAGGCAGATCCAATGCTCAAGCAGACCACATGACATTTTAGAGTACAATCTAAAAAATGAAGCAGATACAAGCTCAAGCGGAACACATGACAGAAAGCAGCAGTGATAATGACACTCATCATTAAAACCTGCCTAAGGCCTACCTTGCCATCCAACCTGTTCATCTAAAACTTCAACTTGATCTAAAACTTCCATAATCCCTTAAAAAATTTCAATTGTAGGTGTTTAATCCTCACTATGTGGTCCACTCAATCATTGGATCTGCCTCATCTTTAGGCTTGTAGCCTAATATGATATGACAAAATGGATGGACGATGTAGATAAAACCCATACATCACAGTGGCCCATCAAAGCTCCTATCCATTCCTAGCTAGAGACAAGGCGGTAATATCCAATCCACTTTCCCTTGGATGGGGTTGATCATTTGAAATTTTTTACATTGAATTTAAAATGTCATAGTACCGTTTAAATAATTAAAAGGTCAAAATACTTTATCTTTTGACTCACAACTAGACTCATGGTATAAATGATTTTACAAGGACTCAAATCTAAAGGCTCATGTCCCAACACATTCTCTTCTAAGTGTCATACTCTAGCAGAGTTAGAGCTGGACACGAACCGAGCTAGCTCGGTTAACTCGCTCGACATGGCTTGGCCAACTTGATTCGGCTTGTATTGAAAGCTGGGTTTGGGCCGAGTCGAGCCTTTTTCTTTTAGTTCGAAAAAAATTCCCAAGCACGACTCAACACAACTCGAAATTGACTCAGTACGATTTAACTTGACTCGACTAGACTTATATACATTTAAAATTATGTATATGTAATCGCCCTAAAATTTCTTTCCTTTTTTTCGCCTTAGCTGACCTGACCGGCCCTCCCTCCATCCCTCCCATTCAAATCCCCTTTCCTTTTTTCACCCTAGTCAACCCGATCTCTCTCTCTCTCTCTCTCTCTCTCTCTCTCTCTCTCTCTCTCTCTCTCTCTCTCTCTCTCTCTCTCTTTAGGCACCTGAACTCAAGCTCGGCTCGAGCTTGCCCAAGCTACTGACCAAACTAAGTCAAGCCGAGCTGGCCAATCAAGCTTGCAGACCGAGTCGAGCCAAACTCGAGCTGAGGTAGGCTGCTGGTAGAACCAAGACGAGCTGTGCCAAGCTCGACTCAATTTAGTTCAGTGTCCATATAAGTAGAGTACTCAATAACTCTCCTACAATCACCCCACCACCCCTCTCCACATCTTGCAAACCGCTTCTTCCTTCCATACACATACATTCACACCCACATGTTGCTATAATAACCTTACATCAAATGTCTTCATTTCATCAACATCAACATCATATCCAATCAACCACTGACTTGATTCTAATTTATGTGACCCAATGCATTAGTATGGGTACGATAAAATTAAAAACATCTCAAAAAATTGTTGAATTTTAATCCTCTTCCATACATATGCAATGTTTTAAACACGATCCAGACCACACGTTAGGACCGAAATTGGCTACCCAAGCAAGCCATTGCTTGTACTCCACTCCAAACAAAAAAAAAAAAAAAAAAAAACACTAAGCACTGGGTTATGATAATTCTCTATTATGTGATGAAGCAGAATTCCAATCCAAAACTGGCCAAAACAGGTCTAGCCAGTCTGGCAATTAAACCCAACCACCCATAACTCACTATCAATTTATGCAGAGTATGTCCCATCTGCAATCTAAAACAGAACTACTTCACATGTGCCACCCACCTCGGTTGTGAAATGACATTGCGAGATTTGATTGTTACGTTGATAAAGATGGGTCCAGGCCTTACTTGGCCCATCTCTAACAACGTTCCACCCCATCAATCAAATCATTTCACCATGGAGGTGGGTGGTGAGCTACTCACCACCTAATCCGCATCCCCTTAACGTGTAGCTCAATGGTCAAGTAATGTTCATCCAGTGGGCCCAACTGTATATCATGCTTGGCAATTTCTTTGGAGATTTTCAGATTTTTAAGGCTTTTCACAGGATATTATTAAGAAAATCTTACTGAAAACAAAAATTAAAGTAGTTAATAAATTATTTTAAATTTTTTAATACTCACTTCACCATTGAAACCTGCTGAGGCCCACCATGGATGAAGAGAACACAAACATGAGCTTGATCTAAAACTTATGTGGCCCCCTAAAAGTTTTCAATAGTAGGCGTTTAATCCCCGTGTATGGTCTACTTGAGCCTTAGATCTGCCTCATTTTTTGGGCTCATAGCCTAAAATGATATTGTGAGATGGATGGGCGGTGTAGATAAAACCCATACATCAAAGTGGCCCATTAGTGGCCCCGTTGGTTCTTAGCTAAGGATAGATGGGGTTAGTACCTAATCCATTCCCCTTGGATGGGGTTAGATGATATTTCATTTTTTGAGTTTCAATTTGTAAAGCCTATGTAACCTTTTAATAATCAAAACATTAAAATATTTATTCCCAGCTCACACCTACACTCTTGTATTGATGGTTTTAGGTGTTGTTTGGTAAACTGAAAAATAAAGTCTGAGAATTAATTTAGCCGTTAAAAGTTTAAATTGCTGAATTTATGTTCTTGTACTGAAAAAATCGTTTGATAATTTATTTGAAAAAAGTCTTAATATCAGAAAATAAATATTTTTCTTTCATAAAAACATGTTTTGTAAAAACAAACCATAAATGTCCGAAAATTGTCAAGTTATCACATTTGCCCATATTATCTCAATTTCTATCTTTTAAAGAATATGAGATAAAACATGCTACTCTGTTGCCTCAAAATTAGCAAACTTACGCTTCATCTATATACATCTCTCAATCATGACCCATTAATTAATGGACCGTGTGTTATACTCTTCTTGATAGAATAATCATTAGCCTTCGATAATATTAAGATATTATCCATTGGGTACCATTGAATTAAATAAATATATGAAATTTAAAATTAAAAAAAAAAATTATTGACCTTCTTAAAAAAATCAAACACTTTTTTACATCTTTTGGATGTTCTCCAAAGTAACACGTTTGTAAGAATGGAAGTATTGAATGCAAAGTTTTTAAGCATATTAATGGATGTCCTATCATAATAACATTTTTTATCATTATATCATGGGTCCTACACTTGTATAAATAGCACTTTTATTTCGGCTCAATATTATATGGTACTTATTAATGCCAGTAGGCTACAGTAGGAAGCAATAGTAATTGACTATTAAAAGCTCTTTGTAGGCTACCAGTAGGAAACAATAGTAGACTATTAAAAGCTCTTTGTAGGCTACCAAATGTTTTGGATCTGATTATTTAATGGCATGACCCTAAAGATGCAATTTGAAGGTACAAATGGACAACACCACATCAAGCAAGTAGTAGAGATTGAATTCCTACGGTTGAAAACTTCATATGACCTACCTTGATGTTTATTTGACATCTAACCTCCCAAGAAGTTTTTGATGGTAAGCTTTCAATCCATACTACTTTTTGTGGTGTGGTCCACTGAAGCCTTCAATCTACCTCATTTTTTTAGCTCATACCTTAAAATTATTTGTCAAAATGGATGGACGGCATGGATAAAACCCATACATCACAGTGGGGCCCACAGAGCTCTGCCTGTGCGGATTGACTTCTAGGCGGGGAAGACACGCAGTACACTTCCGATGCGAGGTGCGAATTAGCGAGATATTTACAACTGCATACGTAACCTTTTATCCCGTGGTTTTTACGAAGCAATACAAACTTAACATACGCACTTGGTCCTCTTCGTAGGGACACTAAATTTTAGGACGAAAATACCCCTGCCTTCCTTTGGAAGACGAGCGCTGACACTCCTCCAGCAGAGAATTGTACGAACGGCTCAAAAGAAATCAAAGTTACATGGCCCCACAACTATGTATTTAATATATCCACAACGTTCATCCATATTTCGAGATCATTTTGGAGTATTATCCACAAAATTAAAAAAATCATATCCAAAGATCAACTGGACCACACCACAAAGAGCAGCGGAAAATTGATTTTCACCATTAAAAATTTTGTAGGGTCCACCATAACATTTATTTTTCATCTAATCTATTCATAAGGTCACAAACATATGGATGAAGAGGAAAAACAAATTTCATAATGATCCAAAACTTCTGTAACACCTAAAAGGGTTTCAATGGTAGACGTTCAATTCCCCGCTGCCTTTTACAATGTGGTCCACTTGATAGTTAGATCTATCTTATTTTTCGTCTCAAGCTTTAATATGAGCTCGCCAAATAGATGGACGGTTTGGATATAACACAGACCTCATGATGGGACCCACAAAAGTAACATAGCAAAAAATGCCGCGGGAGTGTGGTATTTTTTTTCTTTTTTACATGGAGAACTTTTCTTCCTTACATTTTTCTCTAATACACAATTAAGTAAATATGTATATATAAGTATATAAAAATATTTTTCTATCTTTTAATTCATTTCTTTGTCTATTTATTTAACAAGCATATCTCCTAAACTAGAATGATTTACTTAACGTACCACGTATGATTTTGCGGTAGGAGAAGCTAATTTAGCCAACCAACCTAGTTATTTTCTAAGATTCCATCGGGTCGATAGTCGAAAATCTATTTCATTCAATTCGTGGTCAATTTCAATTACTTCGCGGTCAAACTAGAAATTCAGCGGGGCAAACATGAAATTGAGTGAGGCAAACATGAAATTGAGTGGGGAAAACTAGAAATTTAGCGGGTAAGACATGAAATTGAGCAGGGCAAACATGAAATTATGGCTGAAAGTCGGGTCGGTTGGTTTGGGTTGGTGCTCAACCCAAACCCAACCCAAGGTTCTTATACATACACCTTGACAAAGAATTAAAAGATATGCTTTTTAGAGAAATGAATTAAAAGATAGAGAAAAATGAATTAAAAGATATGTTTTTTATATGCTTGTTAAATACGTAGACAAAGATATAGAGAAAAATGAATTAAAAGATATGCTTTTTATATGCTTGTTAAATACGCAGATAAAGAAATGAATTAAAAGAAAGAAAAAAATCATTCTAATTTAGGAGATATACTTTTTATATACTTATATATACATTTTTACATAATTATGTATTAGAGAAAAATGTAAGGGAGAAAAAGTTCTCCCTGTAAAAAAACTAAGAATAATAAAATTTAAAAAAAAATAAAAAATAAAAATGGTCAGACTGCCGCGGCACTGCCTCCGAACCGCCAGTAGTGCCGCGATAGTCTGTTTGATTTTTTTTGTTATATTGCTTTTGTGGGTCCTATCATGAGGTTTGTGTTATATCCAAACCGTCCATCTATTTGGCGAGCTGATATTAAGGCTTGAGACAAAAAATAAGATAGATCTAACTATCAAGTGGACCACATGTAAAAGGCAATGGGGAATTGAACGTCTACCAAACCCTTTTAGGGGTTATAGAAGTTTTGGATCATTATGAAATTTGTTTTTCCTCTTCATCCAGGTCTTTGTGACCCTATGAATGAACTTAGATGAGGAAGATTTCTCACAAACATCACAGTGGGCTCCACCTGAGTTTCTAATGGTTGACGCTCATTCAACACTATTCCCTATAATGTGGTACACTTGAGATTTGGATATACCTCATTTTTGGTCTCATACCATAAAATGATCTGAAAAAATATATGGTTGGCATGGATGAAAAGAATACATCATGGTGGGGCCCACGGACCAGTGAAGATCTGCCATTGGTGGGTGGCAGGAGGACTACCCAATCCGTTTCCTTGAAAAGGAGGGGTATTTTCGTAGTGAAATTTGTCGTCCGTACGAGAAGGTAGTGCGTATGTTAAGTTTGCATTGCTTCAAGAATATCCAATGGGTAAAAGGTGGGGTCCACAATCGTAAATTTCTCCCGAATTAGCCTTGACGTGAGTACCAGATTAGTGGGTGTCACCATAACCGTGTGGGGGCTAACCTTGATGTAATTTTTGTATATCCACTCCATCCATCTGTTTTTACATCTCATTTTAGGACAGGATCCCAAAATTTAGAAAGATCCAAATTTCAGGTGAACCATACCATTAAAAGTAGTAATGAATGACCACTAAATTTTTTTGTGAGCCACAGAAATTTTGGATCAAGATATATTTGTATTTTTCCTTCATCTAGATCTTCTCGAAATTATCAAAAGGTTGGATTGCAAAGAAACATTACCAAAATATGGGCCCTTTGGAATTTTTAATAGTGAGACAATCACTATTGTTTTCTGTGAAATGGTCTACCTGAGATTTGGATCTTCATAATTTTGGAAACCCTGTCCGAAAATGGACTGCAGAAACGTATGAACGGCGTGGATATAAAGGAAATCATCCAGGTGGGCCCCACAGTAAGGGTAACACCTAATCTGCTACCTTCCGATGCGGCTTGGTTTCGTGGAAATGCTACTGGACGGTGCTCTATGGGCCCTAACATAATGTATTTGTTTTATCCACACCTTCCATCCATTTTTTCAGATTATTTTTGGGGCATGGACTGAAAAATGAGGCAAATCCAAATCTCAGGCCGACCACACTATGGAAAACAGTGGTGATTGAATGCCCACTATTAAAATTTCTTGGGCCCACAAAAGTTTTGGATTAGGTTGATATTTCGTATTTTCCATGTATCTAGGTATGCATACCTAATCAACACTATGGATGACAAATAAACATTACAATGAGCCCCGGAGAGTTTTTAATGACATATGTTTAATCACCATTGTTTTCCTGTGGTGTAGTCTACCTTAGACTTACATCTACCTCATTTTTAGGATAATGCACAAAAATTCTTATCCAAACTGGATGGACGGCATGGGTAAAATACATACATCATGGTGGATCCAATACAGCACCATCTGGTCGTTACTCTTGCTCGGGTGGTAGACTCTCACGAGTTTCAACTCCCGGTCAAGGGTTCGAGTACCCATAGGTGGTGAGAGTTTCGAGTACCCATAGGTGGTGAGAGTCTACCACCCGAGCAAGAGTAATGACCCATTGGATTTATCTCAATTTTGTGTTCATGCATTAAAATGATCTGAGAATCATAGATAAACAGATACATCACAGTAGACCCGCCCATAGAATTGCCCGTTCGTGGCTAGAGACGGGCTGGGTGGGACGCAATCCGCGTCAGTAACGCACCACCAGAATTCGTGTTGTTGAAACATCATGTTTTGTGGGCCTTATCATGATATATGTTTTATATCTAAACCGTCCATTAATTTGGTGAGATTATTTTAAGAAATGAACCCAAAAATGAGGCAAATCCAAAGTTCAAGTGGACCACACCATATAGAGCAATGGAATTGGAAGTCTAACTTTTTGGAACATTTTGGGGAATATAAAAGTTGTAGATCAATTTGATATTTATGTCTTCCCTTCATCCAGGTCTGTGTGACCTTATGAATGGTATGGATGGCAAATAAACATAACGGTGGGTCTTAGAAAGGCTTTTTTTTTAAAAACATGGAAAGCTGGCCCTCAAAACCAGGGAGATAGCAATTTGAGAAGGATTTGACTCCTAATATAGAAATTTTTTTTTCTATTGGAAGAGAACGGGGAAGAACTTGATGAGAGAATTCTACAATATTTTGAATATCTGGAAGGGTAATCTTATCATTTTTAAAAGTTGACATGTATATTTTGATTAAAATTCAACAAAAAAATTTAAAGGGAAAATGACTTTCTGTATTTAGCAATAAATTTTAAGCCAAGTTATGACCGGAAAAAAATAAAAATAAATAAAAAAATCCTAAAATCACTGAAAATAACATTTTTCAGTAACTTATTATGAAATTTAATTTGACCAAACATACCCTTTATCATTAAAAAGGACTCAAATCCAACAGCTGATGTCCCAACACATTCTCTTTTAAGGGTCATGCTCTAGCCTCTAGTAGAGCACTAAATAACTCTCCTTCTACAATGGAGAGTGGATCACATGGCCGGGGCTGTGTAGGGCCCACAGAGATGTCCGTGACAAATCCACTCCATCTGTCTGTTTTGAAAGACCACAATAGGACAGGATTCTAAAAGTCAGGCATATCCAAAACACATGTGGGCTATACCACACAAACAAACAAAAAAAGGTGGGGATTGAACGCCCCACAGTGACAGAAGTTTCGTATCATGATGATATTTGTTCCTACAGTTTATCTGAGTGGTAATAATTCTATGAACGGTTTGGATGGAATATAAACATCGTGGTCAACTCCAGGAAGGCTTCAACAGTGGACATTGCTATTCACACTGTTTTGTCGTATGGCACACCTAACTTTTGGATCTGCCTGATTTTTAGAATCATGTCCTATTATGGTCTTTCCAAACAGATGGACAGACTGGATTTGTCAGGCACATTTCTGTGGACCCCACACAGCACCGGGCACATGCAATCCCCTCTCAACAATCACCCCACCACCACTCTCCTCATCTTGCAAACTGCTTCCTCCTTCCATACACATACATTCATACCCACTGCTTACTAGAGCTGGGTATCCAGTCGAGTCGGACCAAGTTAGGGCTGACCCCACTAGATCTGGTTTTCAAATATGCTTGACTCGAATTGGACCCAACTCGGTATCGAGTCCGGTATGCCCTGGACTGATCCGGACCGAGTCCAAACCAGTCAAAAGAACTGAGTCAAGTCGAGTTGGCACCGAGTCGGATCAAGAGATGAGAGAGAGAGAGAGAGAGAGAGAGAGAGAGAGAGAGAGAGAGAGAGAGGTGGTGATGGTGGTAGGTGTCTGCCAGATTTGGAAGAGGAGGATGAGGGAGGGAGAGAGTTTGGGTTTGGGTGCGGTGGGTAGGTTTAGAAATACTTAAAAATTAAGGTTTTATATATATATATATATATATATATATAGACACACACACACACACACACCACCCAAATCCGGGGGAGTAGCCAATCCGTCTCCTCTCAGGTGTATTGATGTGATAGGACCATCAAGTGTCTCGAGACTCCTGAGTCAGACCCCTATATTGACGTGACATAGGAAGCGGATTGGCAGTGTACCACGCACCAGCCGTTACTGGCGGCAGCAAGTTACGTGGGTCCCATCATGAGGTATGTGTTATATCCAAACCATCCATCCATTTGGTGGGCTCGTCTTAAGGCTTGAGCCAAAAAATAAGATAGATCTAAAGATCAAATGGACCACACTGCAAAAGCAGTGGGGGGTTGAACATCTACCATTGAAACTCTTTTAGGGGTCACGGAAGTTTCGGATCAATATGAAATTTGTTTTTCCTCTTCATCCATGTAGTTGTGACCTTATCAACAGATCGGATGGAAGATAAACGTCATGGTGGGCCCTACGAATTTCTTAATGACGAAAATCATATTTTTAAAAAAATTTCAAAAAAAAAAAAAAAAAATTTAAGCAGAAGACTCGATCCGAACTATACCCAACCCGATCCGACTCGATTTTCCTGACCGAGTCAAACTTGGTTCGGATCAGGCCAGTAATGCAACGGATCGGACAAGTCAGATGATCCGGACTCCGTCCCGAATCGGATCGAGTTCGGGTCAGTTCATTGAAAATTTCAAACCGAGTCGAGCTGGACCCAATCCGATCCGACTCGACTCGATGCCCACCTCTATCCGGTATGCCCTGGACTGATCCGGACCGAGTCCAAACCGGTCAAAAGAACCGAGTCAAGTCGAGTTGGCACCGAGTCGGATCGAGAGATGAGGGGGAGAGAGAGAGAGAGAGAGAGAGAGAGAGAGAGAGAGAGAGAGTGGTGGGTGTCTGCCAGATTTGGAAGAGGAGGATGAGGGAGGGAGAGAGCTTGGGTTTGGGTGCTGCGGGTAGGTTTAGAAATATTTACAAATTAGGGTTATATATATTTGTACTCGAATCCAAGTCAAGTCGAGTTTTGAATCTAGTCTAGTCTAACTAGATCGAGTTTCAGGTCGAGTCAAGTCTAAGTTATTGGGTAACTCAGACTTGACTCGGTTTGAGTTTGAATTGGACAAAGCCTACTCGTTTCAGACCGACTCACTCATTTGGTTCAGTTCAAGTCGAGTCCGAACGAGTCGGACAAGTCGAGTAGTCCATGCCAACTCTACTACTTACTATAATAACCTTATGTCAAATGTCTTAATTCATCAAATATCAGACATCATATCCCATCAACCACTGACTTTAATTCTAATTTATGTGACCCAGTGCATTACTACTGGTATGATAAAATTAAAAATATCTCAAAATATTTATTGAATATTATTACCCACTTACATACATATGCAATGTTTTAAACATGATCCAGACCGCACGTTAGGACCAACCTAACCCGAAATAGGCCACCAATGCGGGCCATTGCTTGTACTTCGAAAAAAAAAAAACACCTTAAGCACTAGGCTATGATAATTCTCTATTATATGATGAAGCAGAATTCCAATCCAAAATTGGCCAAAACAGGTCTAGCCAGTCTGGTAATTGAACCCAACCACCCATGACTCACTATCAATTTATGCAGAGTACGCCCCATCTGCAATATAAAACAGAACTGCTTAGCATGTGCCACCCACCTCCTCCGTTGTGAAATGACACTGCGAGATTTGATTGTAGGGGCCGTATGCTCTGATAAAGATGGGCCCAGGCCTTACTTGGCCCTTCTCTAACAATATTCCACCTCATCAATCAAATCATTTCACTACGCAGGTGGGTGGTGAGCTACTCACCACCTAATCCGCATCCCCTTAACATGTAGCTCAACGGTCAAGTAATGTTCATCCAGTGGGCCCAACTGTATATCATGCTCCGCAATTTCTTGAGAGATCTTCAGATTTTTAAGGCTTTTCACAGGACATTATCAAGAAAATCTTACTGAAAATATAAAATTTAAAGTAGTTAATAAATTATTTAAAATTTTTGAATATTCACTTCACCATTGAAACCTACGTAGACCCACCGTGATGATTAATTGCTATCCGACCTGTTCATAAGGTTACATAGACATGGATGAAGAGAACACAAACATCAGCTTAATCCAAAACTTATGTGGCCTCCAAAAGTTTTCAATAGTAGGCATTTAATCCCCATTCTATGGTCTACTTGGGCCTTAGATCTGCCTCATTTTTTGAACTTGTAGCCTAAAATGATATTAGGAGATGGTTGGGCGGTGTAGATAAAACCCATACATCACAGTGGCCCATTAGAGGCCCCATCTGTTCTTAGCTAAGTACAGGTGGTATGAATACCTAATCCGCTCCCCTTAGATGGGGTTAGATGATATTTCAATTTGTATAATACTTTCACTTTGTAAAGCCTCCGTGACCTTTTAATAATCAAAACATTAAAATATTTATTCCTAACCCACACCTACTCGGAAGCGGATTGCCTACTGAATAACTCAGTACTGAGTAAAATTATTTATTTTATCCACTCCGTATATACATTTTATAATTTAATTTTAATAAATATGACCAAAAATAAAGCATATTCAAAGCTCAAGTGGACCACACCATAGGGAAAAGTGTGAATTGAACATCTACCGTTGAAAAATTCTTTGGTTGGACAGACATTTTGGATCAAGCTGATATTTGTTTTTTCACTTCATCCATGTTCTTGTGATCTTATGAACAGTTTGGATGACAAATAAACGTTACTGTGGGCCCTAGGAAGGTTTCAACGGTGGAAATCATTATTCCCACTGTTTCCTGTGGTATGGCCCACTTGAGTTTTGGATATGTTTCAATTTTTGGCTCAACCGCTAAAATGAGATTAAACAACGGATGAGCGGTGTGGATAAACCATAAACCACATGAATTCACGGTGGGCCCAACAAAGTATGATAAAAGCGTACCGAGTAACTCAGTAGGCAATCCGATTTCCACCTACACTCTTCCTATTGATGGTTTAATGGTTTTAGGTGTTGTTTGGTAAACTGAAAAGTAAAGTCTGAAAATTAATTTAGCTGCTGAAAGTTTAAACTACTGAATTTATGTTCTTGTACTGAAAATTTGATTTGGTAATTTATTTGAAAAAAGTCATAATAAAAATAAGTATTTTTCTTTCATAAAAACATGGTGTAAAAACAAACCATAAATGTTTGAAAATTGCCAAGTTATCACATTTTGCCCATTTTATCTCAATTTCTATCTTTTGAAGAATATGAGATAAAACATGCTACTCTGTTACCTTGCAATTTAGCACACTTATGCTTCATCTATATACATCTCTCAATCATGACCCATTAATTAATGGACCATGTGTTATACTCTTCATGATAGAATAATCATAAGCCTTCGATAATATTAAGCACTGGGTATTATTGAATTAAATAAATATATGAAATAAATAAAAATTATTAACCTTCTTTAAAAAATCAAACACTTTTTTACATCTTCTGAATGTTCTCCAAAGTAACACGTTTGTAAGAATGGAAGTCTTCAATGCAAAGTTTTTAAGCATATTGATGGATGTCCTATCATAATAACATTTTTATCATTATATCATGGGTCCTACACTTGTATAAATGGCACTTTTATTTCGGCTCAACATTATTGGTACTTATTAATACTTGTAGGCCAGCATAGGAAACAATAGTAATTGACTATTAAAAGCTGAGAAATTTACGAATGTGGACCCCACCTTTTATCCAGCAGTTTTTCTGAAACAATACAAACTTAGAATACGCAACTGGACCTCCTCGTACGGACGCAGCATTTCAGGACGAAAATACCCTCCTTTCACGGCTGTGGCTTTTCCTCTCCCATTTTCACTGCTTCTTTTTTCCCCTCCCTTTCCACTGTTGCTTTCACAGCCCTTGTTTTCACAGCCGTTGCTTTCACCCCCTTTCCTCACTGTTTTCCGGCAGAAAGACCTCTAAAAACCCTTTTTGTGGGCCCCCCTCAATCGCATTTTGTCTTCTTCTCAAAATGGTCGGTCCAAAGAAGACAACACGCAGCAAAGGTATATTTTAAACTCAGTTGCCCCCACATGGAATGTATGTACTTCTTTTTATATTTTTTAACTAGAGAAAAAGGTTATATACGATCGAGCTCATGGGATCTCCCCATGAGGTCGAGCTGTGTGGGCCCCACCATGATGTATGTCGAACATCAACACCGTGAACTTGATGGGTCCCTTCTAAATTACGGGATAGCCGAAAAATCAGCCGTATACGGAACTCAGGTGGGCCATACCATCTAAAATCATGTGAAGATATGGCTAAAATATATAAAATTACTTGGTGGGGCCCACCTGAAATTTGGATGTGTCTAAAACTTGTCTGACCCCTCATCCAAGTGGGACACACATTGTGGATGGGCTGGATTTGTGAAACACATTTCGGTGGGCCCAAACGGCAAATATGAATGTTTTAATGGAAGGTAACCCCTCTCAAGTTTTGTACGTGGTGTAGCCTACAAAAGTCACGAATTAACTTGATTTTTCTGCTCTAGGCCCACCATGGAATGGTGCATCTAACTGATGGGGTAGATGTTTGACATACCTCATGATAGGGCCCACACAGCTCGACCTCATTGGTAGTTCACATGAGCTCGACCATATAGAACCGTTTTCCCACACAGACGTATATATACACGCATGCCCGCTGATCTTGTAGTTTGCCCCGCTGATTCCTTTGAATGTAATTGCGGGCATGTGCCAAGGTATGTTTATGTCTCCTTGTATATAACATAATGTGGGGTCCAACACTGTAAAAGCTACAAACTTGAACAGATACATGCCTTGACTCCCTGTCATACGGCCATGTCCCTATGCTGGCCGAATAAAGGCAAGTGTTCCTTATCTTTTGTACTGACAAAGCTACGCAACCTTGTGACGCGCTATGTTGACTAAGCTACGCAACCTTGTAATAACGAGGAAAGTCATATATGACTCATGAACACCTCATTGAGTTATCCTTGCGAGCATTGCTCAATGTTAGTTGCCTAAGCGGCGAGCTTATTTTAGGGTCAGTTTGGGCAGTGGGATTAGAAGGGATTAGGTGGGGATGGGATTCAAAAAACATAATTATTACCCATGGCAGGGTTGTCCCCTATTACCATGGGATTAAATTAATGCCCTACTTTGTTGATAATACGGTGGTACATTGAATGAATATACCCACCATCATTTGAAATTACTTAGAATAACATACATGTGTTATATTTAAACCGTTCATTTGTTTCGTAACCTCATTTTATGGCATGGGCCTAAAAATCAAATAGATCCAAAACTTATGTAGCACCAAAGAAGTTTTCAACGGTAAGTATTCAATCCCTATTAATTTCTATGGTGGAGTCCACTTGAGCATTAGATTTACCCGATTTTTTGGCCCATGCTCTAAAATAATCTCGATAAATGGGTGGACGGTGTGGATATAGCCCACACATCATGTTGGGACCTACACAACTTTCCAAACATTGAGTGAAATTAGCACACGACCAAATGCAATTCCATTTAATGTAATTCCAAGCATTTCCATTCCTCCCAAACAAGGAGTGGAATTGGCACAAGAGCAGATGAATCCCATCCCCACCTAATCCCTTCTAATCCCACTGCCCAAACTGACCCTTAGCCGGTTGAAGCTAATTGATCCTTCAATATCTATAGCTAGTTTGCCTCGCTCCTTTTCCTAGTTTGCCTCGCTGTTTTTCTAGTTTGCCTCGCTCATTTTCCTAGTTTGCCTCGCTGTTTTTCTAGTTTGCCTCGCTGATATTTCAGTTTGCCTCTCTCCTTTTCCTAGTTTGCCTCGCTGTTTTTCTAGTTTGCCTCGCTGATATTTCAGTTTACCTCGCTCCTTTTCCTAGTTTGCCTCGCTGTTTTTTTAGTTTGCCTCGCTGATATTTCAGTTTGCCTCGCTCCTTTTCCTAGTTTGCCTCGCTGTTTTTCTAGTTTGCCTCGCTGATATTTCAGTTTGCCTCGCTCCTTTTCCTAGTTTGCCTCGCTGTTTTTCTAGTTTGCCTCGCTGATATTTCAGTTTGCCTCGCTCCTTTTCCTAGTTTGCCTCGCTCCTTTTCCTAGTTTGCCTTGCTGCTTTTCCTAGTTTGCCTCGCTGCTTTTCCTAGTTTGCCTCGCTCCTTTTCCTAGTGGGCCACACGAGAGGAAAGCGTGGGAATTCGCTAAGAACTGTTGAAGCATTTTTATGGTCATAAAAGTTTTAGGTTTGGGGCTATAAGTTTGGTGTTTTTACTTCATCCCATTGGGAATGACCTTGTAAACGGTTTAAATAGCATATAAACATCAAGGTGGAGCCTTAGAAGGTTTCAACAGTAGGAATTTCTTTCCCCAATTTTTACTCTCTTGTGACCCACCTGAGTTTTGTATCCACCTCATTTTTTGACGCACTTTCTAAAATGAGCTCGCAAAACAGATGGACAAAATGGATTTCTCACATACATTGCAGTGGGCCCCACCCAACATCCTTGCACGGGAACTTCTCATTAAAGGCTTTACAAGAAAATCCATGTCCCCATAAGCCTTCTTTTTCTCCTCCTATTAATTTAGCCATTAGTTGGTTTTTTCTTTACATTTTTTTCATGGATAAACAAGAAAGAGCAAGTTTGAATTTACATGGGTAAGATCGAATGTACACCTCATTTAAATAAAATTATTGTATCCGAAGAGCAAAGTTGATATACGCAATATATAAATATAAAACACATGCATTCCCCCTCAATGCACCACACGTGGGGGCTGGAGGTGACTCATATTGGCAACTCCACCAGATCAAACCGGCCTCAAATCCTTCAAATGGTTCGATAGACTCAAGATATTTCCTAGTTTGCCTCTCTGTTTCTCCTAGTTTACCTCGCTGCTTTTCCTAGTTTGCCTCGCTGCTTTTCCTAGTTTGCCTCGCTCCTTTTCCTAGTTTGCCTCGCTCCTTTTCCTAGTTTGCCTCGCTTTTTTTCCTAGTTTGCCTCGCTCCTTTTCCTAGTTTGCCTCGCTGCTTTTCCTAGTTTGCCTCGCTCCTTTTCCTAGTTTTCCTCGCTCCTTTTCCTAGTTTGCCTCGCTGTTTTTCCTAGTCTATAACTTATGACCTAAATATATTCTCAAATCCCTAAACCTACACCTACACCTAATCCTAATCTGAACTCCCTAACCTAAACCTAAACCTAAACTTGAAAACCCAAACTTAAACTCGATCCCGAACTCGAATCCGATTTCCTATACCTAAACCTTAACCTATTCTCAAATCTCTAAACCTAAACCTAATCCTAATCTAAACTCCCTAACCTAAACCTAAATCTAAACCTTAACTTGAAAACCCAAACCTAAACCCAATTGAATTCTTAAACTTAAACCTTAACCTATTCTCAAATCCCTAATCCTAAACCCGATTTCCTAAACCTAAACCTAAACCTAAACTTGAAAACCCAAACCTAAACCCGATCCCGAACTCGAACCCGATTTATGAGCCACAATTTATGTTTAAACAAACACTTGGAAATGGTAATGATGGCTCCTCGCTCCTTTTCCTAGTTTGCCTCGCTGCTTTTCTTAGTTTGCCTCGCTCCTTTTCCTAGTTTGCCTCGCTGCTTTTCCTAGCTTGCCTCGCTGTTTTCCTAGTTTGCCTCGCTGCTTTTTCCTAGTTTGCCTCGCTGCTTTTCCTAGTTTGCCTCGTGCTTTTCCTAGTTTGCCTCGCTCTTTTTTTTGGTTTGCCTCGCTGCTTTTCCTAGTTTGCCCCACTCCTTTTCCTAGTTTGCCTCGCTGTTTTTCTAGTTTGCCTCGCTGTTTTTCCTAGTTTGCCTCGCTGCTTTTCCTAGTTTGCTTGCCTCGCTGCTTTTCCTAGTTTGCCTCGCTGCTTTTCCTAGTTTGCCTCGCTGCTTTTCCTAGTTTGCCTCGCTGTTTTTTCTAGTTTGCCTCGTTGCTTTTTCTAGTTTGCCTCGCTGTTTTTCCTAGTTTGCCTCGCTGTTTTTCCTAGTTTGTCTCGCTGTTTTTTCTAGTCTATAACCTATGACCTAAATATATTCTCAAATCCCTAAACCTACATCTACACTTAATCCTAATCTCAACTCCTAACCTAAACCTAAACCTAAACTTGAAAACCCAAACCTGAACCCGATCCCGAACTCGAAACCCGATTTCCTAAACCTAAACGTTAACCTATTCTCAAATCTCTAAACCTAAACCTAATCCTAATCTAAACTCCCTAACCTAAACTTAAATCTAAACCTAACTTGAAAACCCAAACCTAAACCCAATCCTGAATTCTTAAACCTAAACCTTAACCTATTCTCAAATCCCTAATCCTAAACCCGATTTCCTAAACCTAAACCTAAACCTAAACTTGAAAACTCAAACCTGAACCCGATCCCGAACCCGAACCCGAGCCCAATTTCCTAAACCTAAACCTTAACCTATTGTCAATTCCCTAAACCTATAGCTTATAACCTAACCTAAACCTAAACTTTTATATGTATTATGCGTGTATGAATGTAATGTGAATAAGATTGTTTGTGTTTGGATGGATGTAGTTTGTGTTTGGATGGATTTACGTAGTTTGGGTTATATGGATGTGAATGTGAATGTGAATGTGATGAAATATATGTATAACAGGTGTATATCAGGAAGATTGTGTGTTGGATGGATTTACGTAGTTTTGGTTTAGATGGATGTGAATGTGAATGTGATGAATGGATATGAATGTGAATGTGAACGCAAACTCAATTAGTGCAGCGGATAAACTTCTATGTGGGTTTGCAATTCACCGACAATCCCTGGAGCGTCACGGTAAATTCCACTTATTTCACGGACAATTCCCTTCAATTCAATGCATTTCACGGTCAATCCCCTTCAATTCACTATCATGTACCCAAAAATGATGTAGATCTAAAGCTCAATGGACCACATGATAGAAAACAGTGGATATTGAATGAAAAAAATAGAAAACATTCGGGTCGACCGGGTACTACCCGGTCGACCCCAACTCGCTGGAGAGTTAATCGGTCGACCGGGTAAGTACCCGGTCGACCCCATTTACGTGAAATCTACCTAAATGGGGTCGACCGGGTTGTTACCCGGTCGACCGGGTTACTGTCCAGCGAGTTGGGGTCGACCGGGTTGGGCCCGGTCAACCCCAACTCGCTGGACAAAAACTGGATCCCTGGAGCGGGTTACCTATGGCTACGGTTATGTATATACAGCTACGGTTATAATCTGTAGCAATTGAGACTACAACTCCGTAGCAATAGACCCTTCCTAGTTTTTTTTTTTTCCGGCGTTTAGTTTTTTTTTTTTTCTAATCCTAATCCCCACCGATATTTGTGGGTCCCATTATGAATTTTGTGTTATATCCAAACCGTCCATCTATTTGGAGAGCTCGTACTATGGCTTGAGTTTTAGGAAATTTCAGATTCTTGCAATTTGTGACACTTTCTTTGAGAAAAATAAAAATTACAGATTCTTGCAATTCGCAATACATATAGGAACCATTTTCTCCTCATCATTGATTTTGTTAATGCATGTCCTTGTTTCTTAAATTGATTTATTGTTTTCATGTCCCAACAGGATATAAAAATCGCTGTTCATGCACATCCGACTTTACATTTCATGGGCCTCCTTTGATTCTCATTTGTAGAACGATGTTCTAGTGAAACACAGAAACCAGTTCATGTTCATCAGGATGTTCATCATTTAGAGTGTATTATTCCAAACCTCACTCATCTTCTTACTTTACATTTCATGGCTCTTTTGCATTTCATATGAAATTGAAAAATCAAACACGCATTATGGAGAAAATATTCTCTTGAAGAGGGAGAGTTTGAACAAAAATCTATTTTCCTAGTTTGCCCCACTGCTTTTCCTAGTTTGCCTCGCTGCTTTTCCTAGTTTGCCCCGCTGCTTTTCGTAGTTTGCCTCGCCGTTTTTCCTAGTTTGGCCCGCTGGTTTTCCTAGTTTGCCTCGCTGCTTTTCCTAGTTTGCCCCGCTGATAGATCAAGTTTGCCTCGCTGCTTTTCTTAGTTTGCCTCGCTGCTTTTCCTAGTTTGCCCTGCTGATATTTCTAGTTTGCCTCGCTGTTTTTCCTAGTTTGCCTCGCTGCTTTTCCTAGTTTGCCCCGCTGATATTCCTAGTTTGCCTCGCTGTTTTCCTAGTTTGCCTCGCTGCTTTTCCTAGTTTGCCCCGCTGATATTCCTAGTTTGCCTCGCTGTTTTTCCTAGTTTGTCCCGCTGTTTTTCCTAGTTTGCCTCGCTGCTTTTCCTAGTTTGCCTCGCTACTTCCTAATACATCTGTCCATGTCATTTCCAAGGACTCAAGCTAACAAAATATGCTGGATTTCTCTCTCTCAAATATATTGCGTGCTATGATACATGACTTTTTAAAGGAGTAGTAGATTGCGTGCTATGATACATGACTTTTTAAAGGAGTAGTCCTATATTTTAGCTTGGTTTTTTAAAGAAAAAAAAATGAAGTTCTTTATAATGAATAATCACGTATATAATTAATAAAATCATAGATACAAAAAATAAGTCCTATTTTGAAATATAATAAACTAATGTAATAACGAAAATATTAACATATATACACCCGACCAACCCAATCAACCCGTCGAGCCCTTTGGGTTGGGCTTGGGTTGAGAATTCCCAACCCAAGATTGGGTTGGGTTGGGTCAAGGTTTAAGTATAGGAACCTTGGGTTGGGTTAGGGTTGAGCACCAACCCGAACCATCGATGTTGATTGAAATTGATCATGAACTGAATGAAATAGATTTTTGACCATCGACCCGATAGAATCTTGGAAAATAAATAGGTTGGTTGGCTAAATTAGTTTCTCCTACCCCAAAATCATATATGGTAAGTTAAGTAAATCATTCTAGTTTAGGAGATATGCTTATTAAATAAATAGACAAAGAAATGAATTAAAAGATATAAAAATATTTTTATATACTTATATATACATATTTACATAATTATGTATTATAGAAAAATGTAAGGGAAAAATGTTCTCCATGTAAAAAAAAATAAAAAATAATAAAAAAAAAAAAGAGAAAAGTGCATAGCACTATAGCTATGGCTACGGTTATAATCCGTAGCGATAGGCCAAGCTCTGACCTGGTCGACTGGGTCCTAATCCGGTCGACCCCAACTCGCTGGCTTCGTTTTTAAGAAAGCCTACCTATGGCTACGGATTTGGCGGTCTCTATGGCTACGGTTATAATCCGTAGCCATAGGACACGCTCTGACCCGGTCGACCCCAACTTGCTGACTGCGGTTTTTTTTCTCTGACCCGGTCGACCGGGTCCTAACCCGGTCAACCCCAACTCGCTGGCTTTGTTTTTTTTTTTTTTTTTTTTTTTGTAATCCCCATCAATTTTTGTGGGTCCCATTGTGAGGTATGTGTTATATCTAAATCGTCCACCTATTTGGCGAACTCATGTTAAGGCTTGAGGTGAAAATAAGACACATCTAGCTATCAAGTGGACCACATTGTAAAAGGCAGTGGGAAATTGAACGTCTACCATTGAAACCCTTTTAGGGGTTACAGAAGTTTTGGATCATTATGTAATTTGTTTTTCCTCTTCATCCAGGTCTTTGTGATCCTATGAATGAACTTATACGGGGAGGATTTCTCACAAACATCACAGTGGGCCCCAACTTAGACGGGGGAGGATTTCTAATGGTTGACGCTCATTCAACACTGCTTCCTGTAATGTGGTACACTTAAGATTTGGATATACCTCATTTTTTGTCTCATACCATAAAATGATCCCGAAAAATATATGGACGGCATGGATGAAAAGCATACATCATGGTGGGCCCCACAACTATGTATTTATTATACGAACGGCTCAAAAGAGATCAAAGTTACATGGCCCCACAACTATGTATTTATTATATCCACAACGTTCATCCATATTTAGAGATCATTTCGGAGCATTATCCAAAAAAAAAAAAAATCATATCCAGATCAAATGGACCACACCACAAAGAGCAGCAGGAAAACTGATTTTCACCGTTAAAAATTTTGTAGGGCCCACCACTTGATAGTTAGATCTGTCTTATTTTACGTCTTAAGCTTAATATGAGCTCGCCAAATCGATGGATGATTTGGATATAACACAGACCTCATGATGGGACCCACAAAAGGCGGTGGGATTACAACAGCAAAAAAATAATAATAATAAATAAATAAATAAGAAAAAAAGAATCTATAGCTACGGATTATAACCGTAGCCATATCCGTAACCTAGAAAATCGGCGAGGCAAACTAGAAAACGGCGGGGCAAACTAGAAAATCGGCGGGACAAGCATGAAAAACGGCGGGGCAAACTAGAAAATCGGCAGAGCAAGCAAGAAAAACGGCGGGGCAAGCATGAAAAACGGCGAGGCAAACTAGAAAATCGGTGGGGCAAACAAGAAAAACGGCGGGGCAAACTAGAAAATCGGCGGGGCAAGTATGAAAAACAGCGAGGCAAACTAGAAAATTGGCGGGGCAAGCAAGAAAAACGGCGGGGCAAACTAGAAAATCGGTGGGGCAAGCAAGAAAAACGGCGGGGCAAACTAGAAAATCGGCGGGGCAAGCATGAAAAATGGCGGGGCAAACTAGAAAATCGGCGGGGCAAGCATGAAAAACGGCGGGGCAAACTAGAAAATCGGCGGGGCAAGCATAAAAAACGGTGGGGCAAACTAGAAAATCGGCGAGGCAAGCATGAAAAACGGCAGGGCAAACTAGAAAATCGGCAGAGCAAAATGAAAAATGGCTCATTTTCATGTTTGTCTCGCTCAATTTCATGTACGGCTGAAAGTTGGGCGGGTTCAACCCGACCGACCCGATATTGGGTTAGGCTCGGGTAGGATATATCGGGTCCGATCTCAAGCTTGGGCTATACAAACACCAACCCGATAAAACTTAGGTTGGGCTTGGGTTGAGGTCTGAGGTTGCCCGACCCAACCCAACCCAACCCAACCCAACCCAACCCAAACCCGATCAATATATTAGTTACTTATAAATTATAATTGAGTGTGGATTGTTTGTGTAGAAAGTACACTAGTGATGTTGGGTTTCATTTGTCCACGTTATTTCCAAGGACTCACGCTAACAAGATATGCCGGATTTCTCTCTCCCAAATAGATTGCGTGTTGTGCTACATGACTTTTTAAAGAAGTAGTCCTATATTTTAGCTTGGTTTTTAAAGAAAAAAAATGAAATTCTTTATAATGAATAATCACGTATATAATTAATAAAATCATAGATACAAAAAATAAGTCCTATATTGAAATATAATAAACTAATGTAATAACGAAAATATTAGCACATATACACCTGACCAACCCAATCAACCCGTTGAGCCCTCTTGGGTTGGGCTTGGGTTGAGAATTCCCAACCCAAGATTGGGTTGGGTCGGGTCAAGGTTTAAGTATAGGAACCTTGGGTCGGGTTAGGGTTGAGCACCAACCCGAACCATTATGTTGATTGAAATTGATCACGAGTTGAATGAAATAGATTTTTGACCATCGACCCGATGGAATCTTGGAAAATAAATAGGTTGGTTGGCTAAATTAGCTTCTCCTACCCCAAAATCATATTTGGTAAGTTAAGTAAATCATTCTAGTTTAGGAGATATGCTTGTTAAATAAATAGACAAAGAAATGAATTAAAAGATAGAAAAATATTTTTATATACTTATATATACATATTTACATAATTATGTATTATAGAAAAATGTAAAAAGAAAAATGTTCTCCATGTAAAAAATAAAAATAAAAATAATAAAAATAAAAAAGAGAAAAAAATGCATAGCACTATAGTTATGGCTACAGTTATAATCCGTAGCAATAGACCCAACTTTGACCCGGTCGACCGGGTCCTATCCCGGTCGACCCCAACTCACTGGATACATTTTTTTTTTCTTTGTTTTTTTTTTTTTTCCTTTTTTTTCCTCTGTTGTGATTCCCACCGATTTTTGTGGGTCCCATTATGAGGTATGTGTTATATCCAAACCGTTCATCTATTTGGCGAACTCGAATTAAGGCTTGAGGTGAAAAATAAGACAGATCTAGCTATCAAGTGGACCACACTGTAAAAGGCAGTGGGAAATTGAACGTCTACCATTGAAACCCTTTCAGGGTTACAGAAGTTTTGGATTATTACGAAATTTGTTTTTCCTCTTCATCCAGGTCTTTGTGACCCTATGAGTAAACTTAGACAGGGAGGATTTCTCACAAACATCACAGTGGGCTCCACCTGAGTTTCTAATGGTTGACGCTCACTCAACACTGTTTCCTGTAATGTGGCACACTTGAGATTTAGATATACCTCATTTTTGGTCTCATAACATAAAATGATCTGGAAAAATATATGGACGGCATGGATGAAAAGTATACATCATGGTGGGGTCCACAGACCACCGACCGTCCACCATTAGCCGTGACAGGGGGAGTACCGAATCCGTTTCCGTCAAAAGGAGGGGTAATTTCGTCTTGAAATTCCGACTCCGTACGAGGAGGTCCAGTTGCGTATTCTAAGTTTGTATTGTTTCAGAAAAACCGCTGGATAAAAGGTGGGGTCCACGGTCGTAAATTTCTCATTAAAAGCTCTTTGTATGCTACCAAATGTTTTGGATCTGATTATTTAATGGCATGACCCTAAAGATGCAATTTGAAGGCATAAATGGACAACACCACATCAAGCAAGTAGTGGAGATTGAATTCCTACGGTTGAAAACTTCATAATACCTACCGTGATGTTTATTTGTCATCTAACCTCTTCATATGGTCACATAGCCCCCAAGAAGTTTTCAATGGTAAGCTTTCAATCCATACTATTTTTTGTGGTGTGGTCCACTTGAGCCTTCAATCTACCTCATTTTTTTGGCTCGTACCTTAAAATTATTTGTCAAAATGGATGGACGGCATGGATAAAACCCATACATCACAGTGGGGCCCACAGAGCTCTGCCTGTACGGATTGGCTTCTAGGCGGGGGAGACACGCAGTACACTTCCAATGCGGGTGCGAATTAGCTGTTACGTGAGTAACAGATTAGTCGGTGTCACCCTAACCGTGTGAGAGCTCACCTTGATGTAATTTTTGTATATCCACGCCATCCATCCGTTTTTACATCTCATTTTAGGACGGGATCCCAAAATTTTGAAAGATCCAAATTTCAGGTGAACCATACCATTAAAAATAGTGATGAATGACCACTAAAAACTTTTTTTGTGGGCCATGGAAGTTTTGGATCAAGTTATATTTGTATTTTCCCTTCATCTAGATCTTCTTGACATTATCAAGAGGTTGGATTGCAAAGAAACATTACCAAAACCTTATTAGAGGCCCTTCTGAATTTTTTAAAGTGAGACAATCACTATTGTTTCCTTTGATGTGGTTTACCTGAGATTTGGATCTTCATAATTTTTGGAACCCTCTCTTAAAATGGGATGGAAAAACGTATGAACGGAGTGGATATAAAAGAACTCATCAAAGTGGGCCCCACAGTAAGGGTAACACCCACTAAGCTGTTACCCCGGTAACACTGGACCTGCTCCCTTCCGATGCGGCTTGGTTTCACGGACATGCTACTGCACGGTGCTCTATGGACCCTACCATAATGCATGTGATTTATCCATACCGTCCATCCATTTTTTTTATATTATTTTTGGGGCATGATCTGAAAAATGAGTCAAATCCAAATCTCAAGCCGACCACACTATAGTAACAGTGTTGATTGCATGCCCACCATTAAAATTTGGGAGTTTTTAACGGCGGATGTTCAATCACCATTGTTTTCCTGTGGTGTAGTACACCTTAGACTTAAATCTATCTCATTTTTAGGATAATGTCCAAAAATACTCATCCAAAATGGATGGACGACATGGATAGAACACATACATCATGGTGGGTCCAATAGAGCACCATCTAGTAGCCATGCGTAAATGTAAATAGGCTATCCTTATCCAGATTGTTACGCAACGGACCAATTGGATTCGTTTTTTGTTGAAACATCATGTTTTGTGGGCCTTATCATGATATATATTTAGGGGTCATGCTTAGGGGTGCACATTGAACCGGCAGAACCGTGGAACCGGACCGGAACCAACCAAACGGACAGTTTGGTTCGGTTCTAGAGTGCACCAGTTCCGCTTCCGGTTCCAAAAATCCCCGGTTACATCGGTTCGGTTCTCGGTTTGGGGGTATGTAGAACCGAACCGAACCGAACCGAACCGAACCGTCAACCGATCCGTAGAACCAAACCGTGGATCCGATCCGTAGAACCGAACCATGGAACCGAACTTGGAACCAAACCAAGAACCCTTTGATTGTTTCCATATTTGACTCATGATTTATGGTTTATAATGCACCATGTAATTATTTTCATAAATGTATTTTTGCACACCTTATACAATATCTAAACCATTCAGCAAACGGACCACAACATGGATGGACATGGGCTAGATAATAAAATTAAACATGCAATTGGGCTGGATTATAAAAAGCCAAGAACCGTGGAACCGATCCGGAACCGAACCGGTTTTAACGGTTCGGTTCCGGTTCGGTTGTAGGGTGCCAACGGTCCGGTTCCGGATATCCTAGAACTGTTAGGAACGGTTCGGTTCCGGTTTCACCCCAGAACCGGACCAAACCGACCCGTGTGCACCCCTAGTCATGCTGCTCTAGTAGAGCACTAAATAACGCTCCTTCTAATATGGAGAGTGGATTGCATGGCCGGGGTCGTTGGGCCCACAGAGATATCCGTGACAAATCCAATCCATCCATCTGTTTTGAAATACCACAATAGGACAGGATTCTAAAAGTAAGGCATATCCAAAATTCATGTGGGCTATACTATAATAATAAAAAAATTAAAAATAATAATAATAATAATAAAAGTGGGGATTGAACGCCCAGCAGTAGGGGTGTACATCGAGTCGAACTGAGTCGAGCTGGCCTCAACTCGACTCGGCTCGGCCACTAGCTGACCTCAGCTTAAACTCGACTTGGCTCGGTACTCGAGCCTGACTGGCCAACTCAGCTTGGTTTGGTCAGCAGCTCGGGCCGAGTTCGTCATTCAGGCATTTTCACAAACGCCTGGACTGCACCTTCGAAATCTCACTGTATTTGACATAGCAGCAACGGTTTTACAGGTATTTTATCAAACACCTTCTAAGCAATATAAAAATCAAGGGAAAAAAAAAAGGTGTTGTTTCATATACATACCTTCCTTGCCATTAGACACTTCTTTGAGTCATTTCATCGAACACTTGGTGAGCAAAATCAATATCAAAGTAATCGAGTCACCGAACTGGTTCGATCCGAGTTCGATTCGAGTCGGGTTCAATCCGAGTCGAGTCGAGCTAGGGCCAAATCGAACTCGGCTCGAACTCATTTTCGAGCTCAAAAAATCAGCTTGAACTCAGCTTCGAACCGAGTCGAATTGAGCTTTTTTAGTCGAGTTGAGCGAGCTAACCGAGCTAGCTCAGTTCGTGTACACCCCTACCCAGCAGTGACAGAAGTTTCGTATCATGATGATATTTGTTCCTACAGTTTATCTGAGTGGTAATAATTCTATGAACGGTTTGGATGTCATATAAACATCATGGTCAGCTCAGGAAGGTTTCAACAATGGACATTGTTGTTCCCACTGTTTTGTTGTATGGCACACCTGAGTTTTGGATCTGCCTGATTTTTAGAATCATGTCCTACTATGGTCTTTCCAAACAGATGGATAGACTGGATTTGTCAGGCACATCTCTGTGGACCCCACACAGCACCGGGCACATGCAATCCCCTCTCAACAATCACCCCACCACCACTCTCTCCACACCTTGCTAACTGCTTGCATACACATACATTCGTACCCAATACTTACCAGAGTTGGGCATTCGGTCAAGTCGGACCGAGTTATTGCTGACCCAATTCGATCCGGTTTTGAAATATGCCTGACCCAAACTCGACCCGACTCGGTACTAAGTTCGCCACGCCTGACCCGATCTGAGTCCGACATGCCCTAGACTGATCCGGACCGAGTCCGAACTGGTTAAAAGAACCGAGACGAGTCGAGTTGGCACTAAGTCGAATCGAGAGATGAGGGAGGGAGGGGAGTGGAGAGGGGGGGAAGGTGGTGATGGTGGTGGGTGTCTGCCAATTTGGAAGCGGAGGAGGATGTGGGTTATATATATATATATATATATATATATATATATATATATATATATACATATATATATATATATATATAATACATACACACACACACACACACACACACACACACACACACACACACACACACACCCACACACACACACACTCTGTTGGAGATTTGTGCTGTGGAATCACACAGATCTAGATCTAGGATAGCAATCCAATGGCACCAAGAACACACACGAAAACACAGATTTAACGTGGAAAACCCTTGCCGGAAAAAACCACGGCACAAAGCGACAGATCTCCACTATGAAAGCATAAATTACAAAGAGAAAGAACTTACCCGATTCGAACAACCTCGAATCTCACCCTTGCTATACCATTTGATAACTCTAGAATCCTTTAGAATACCTTTAGGAAGCCTTAGAATACTTTAGAATAGCCCTAGGGACCCCTATTTATAGTTTAGGAAACTCCACTTACGCACCTCCTTTGGAAAAGTCCGAAAATCGCCTCAAATTTACGCAGTCCGCGCAGGATCTGCGTAACCCTCGACTGGTCAAAGAACCCTCTCGACCGGTTGAGTCATCCCCTCAACCGGTCGAGCAGCTCGGACACCAAAAATTATAGGTCATTAGACTTTGAGTTGAGCAAGCCTCGACTAGTCAAGCAGCGCATAAATAGACTAATTTAAGGCATCTGTCAACAATCTCGACCATGCCTTCAATCTTCAGTCGTGTATCTTTCTGCCCTCTTCTCTTATCTCTGCATCATATCATAGCTTCAATCAACGCTTCTCGTGCACACTCCTTCTTTAATGCCATCGCCAATCCCAGAGAAGTTGCACATAACTTGAACTTCTCTACAAGAACGACCTTAGAGAGCATGTCCGTCGAATCAGAATCTACGTGTCCAACCACCTTTGCTCTTGTCTTCTCAAAAGAAAAGTAATCTTCTTACCATCTCACCGCTACCCAATATTGCTTACCGGGGTACTTGTAACATCCCGAAAAATCGAGGGTCGAGCATAACTCAACTCTCGAGTTTCCAGAACATCACTTATGCAATATAGATAATGATGATTGAATGTTGTCTGTATTAGTGCATTGAACATGAGCGAGATTAAGCCAAAACAGAATATCATACTCCAGAGACAGTTAAATTGCAAGCGAAGACTGTGAAAGATAGATAACATATATAAACTATGGTGAGTCTCCAGAGTGTGATAATGTTACCAGGTTAAAGAATTACAAGTATAATTTCAAAATATACCAAAGGTGTAGTGTCATCTAGTCAACATCCTTGTAACCCGTCGATCAAGGCACGGCTCACATGAAGCCGCCAGAAAATAACATATGCAAGAAAGTGTCCTCATCGTCGCAGAGGTCTGGCTCCGCCTCACAAGCATCGCCAACACCTACAGCTACAACAGGGTCTGGTCGGTGTTTAAAAACACCGTCCCGTAACGTGGGAGTGAGTGATCAACTCAGTGGAACAATAAAGCATAGGTTAACATGTTATCAATTCAATCAAGCAGTAATGATAAAGCAGTAAAATCAAACAATTCTAACTACTCTTATTAATGCAAGTATGAATGACATGATGTATGCCCTCACTGACATACTCCCTCATGCGACACCCTCTTCGTTCGCGGCATGCTTTCATCCCTCAGTGCTCCACATCTTCCAGGCACATGCAATGCATGATGAGCATGATTACCGAGTTATTATTAGTCCATTTCAAACAGCAGTATTGGGAAACTAAGGTACCTCCCTTGTATCATTCCAAACATGATCCATTCTAGGGTCGTCAGTCCTAGTTAATCTCAGATGATGGTGTGTTTTCTGGTTGCTGCAAGGACTGCCAGGGCTGTTACACAATCGTTACAATACCAACCACTCCCCCCTCACCCTTTTAACGGTTCATCACTATACAGATACAGGCCTAGTTCATACTCTATACACTGCGGCAAAACTCGTCGTCTCACACCGCAATTCAGAGTATGCTCGAGGTCACTACAAAGGGCTGTCAGGGCTGTTATACGGAATTGTTGCATCACTCCCCCATCACCTTATCAATGTAGGCCGACAGCACGAATATAGTGTCCCATACCACCATAATCGGCTCACGAGTCTGGTTACTCACTGGTCACTACGGGGAGGCATGTGGCCCCAGCGTAGGCCGACAGCTCGACCACGGTGTCCCATACCACCATGCCCGGCTCATGAGTCTTAGCGGATCGAGGTACCATGGTTAAAAGGGATTTCACTGGTAAGTTTTGGTACCCTAGGTTCAAGCAGTGGTGACCAAACATGGTGAACATACATTAGACAGATCGGGTTCCTTACGAGCTCGGCTAGCTCGAGCGCACAACAAGTTGAACGACATGAAGTGCATAAGCACTTCGCGTGGCCAACCACTATCGCCAACCGAAGTACGACTCGAGTTCGTCGAACACATCTCACGTGGCAAATGAATCACAGCCACGAATTCAATTATGGTACCGATTGTTTGGACTATAATCATAGCCCCAAACACAATCAATTGCAGATAGATAAAGCAGTAGTGGATCAAGATTCAACTCATACAATCAAGGTCTGGTATTATCCGTTTAGGGCTGCCAAGGCTGTTGCACGGAATCGTTGCTCCACTCCCCCATCACCCATGACGGATCATACAACGTAAACATGAATTTAAACATATGCATTACATAGATAAAATTATAAAAGCAGTTGAGCATGTTATGAAGCACAACACAAGCATGAGTTTGTACATATTCAATTCCTAATAACACGACTATCCAAGGAAAACATACACATAGTTAAAAGAAGTTGAGAATCATATCTCAACTCCCATATACATTACAATTTGCTAACTACTACTCATTCAGACATTTCAACAAACACTCTAAAAGACATACATCAACATACACGACATATGTTAATCACACATAGGCATTTGGCCAAATCCTTTCACTAGGGAGTTGTCCCAATCATAACACGCATACACCCACGACGGATAGTCATGGAAAGTAGGAATCCAAGTTCCATATTCATTTGAACATTTTCACAAACACTTGGGCTACACATTTCAACATATATAGCGTATTTTGGCCGTGGCGTGATTTAGGACACATCCTTTCGTCAAAGGGGTATCGCCAATACAACAATCATAAATCCATGACAATTAGTCATGGCGAGCACGAATGAGAATTCTATACTCATTCGGTCATTTTCACAAACACTTAGAATACACTATTTTAACATACATAGTGTATGTTAACAAATCATGTATTAAGGCGAATCCTTTCGCCAAACAAGTATTTTATCCATATATAATATATTCATACAGTAAATAAATATGGCAAATACATCTCCAAAATGTATACGTATACGGTATTTTTTAGAATACACTATTTCTACATACATAGTGTATATTAGCAAAACATGTATTAGGGCGAGTCCTTTCGCCAAATAAGTATTTTATCCATGTATAATATATTCATACAACAAATAATCATGTCAAACATATTTCCAAAATTTATACATATACGGTACTTTCTACAAATACCTAGAGTATGTAGAATTCCGTATTTTTCATCTTTAATCGAAACGGAAAACAGACGGCACTTTGTACATGTGCAATTGCATGCAGATCATGAATCTATCATTATCTGACATTGAAAGCGTTGAAAACCAAAACCTATACACCTAAAGTCCGCACCTTTTATCGTAGAATCGTAACAAATCAGCTAGGTTTGCTAAGCCTTCGTATTCGGCAGTTTGGCGACCTATAGAACGGAATAGGTTAGCTATTTCATAACCTACAACAATCAAAACCCCAAATCAGTTTAGGGTTAGGGTTTCTTACCTAAAAACGGAGCCGGAATCGCCGAGAAAGCGATTAGAACGAGGCAGTTAAACACGTATAGCAACAGGGAAGAGTGGCAGGGAGATTCTCCCACTGCTCCCACACTTTCCCTCTTTTCTCTCTTCTCTCTCTAGGATTTTCTCTCAAATTCGTATGTCTGTCATGAGAGAGGGTTTAAGGTCCTTATATAGCATAAAAACTAACCGAAATAGACTCCAGGTCAAAGTATACTTAGGTTATAACCAAAGCGGACCTGTTTTAGCTCAACGGAGAACTTCTGGCGGGCCTCCTTGAGCCAAAGGTCGGACTTAAGCTCACCAACACCGGATCTACGTTCTATTAAGTTTTCGTTTCAGTGGGATTTTCAGATCACGCGTGGCGGACCAGTTTCAGTTCAACGGTCAGCGGATCTCGATCGGAGATTCCGAGTACATGTAAATGTGTATGAAATTTCTCCTGATCCGAGGGTGTAATTTGGTCTGATTCTGACGGTCTGGTTGCTTAAAACTGATCCGCAAGCAACACGTGCCAGATTACTATTCAAGATATTTTATTTTGAATTAATTTAACATTTCTCACACTCTTCACTCCGAGCTCAAGCGAATAGCGCTGGGACACTATCTGGATTTGATTTCCGAGATGGTTGTCAAGCCCAGCAAGGCGGTCCTAATTCCTTAACTTCGTGTAATCGGACTTCCGACGTGCGGTCCAGATCCGATACGGAGTTTCGAGATGCTCCCGAGAGCAGCCGGGTAATGAGATTGATCCTAGATTTTAGGGTAACTTAGCGTCAATGATTCTACAAGTTTTGGGTCTTGCAGATCGTATTTAAAGTGATTGGTGCTAATTTCACAGACACTCTAGTTTAACACTAGTTAAATCTCGCCTAATTTCTAAAGGATTTAGTCCTGAGTGATATCGGTCTGAGGTGGTACTTAGACCTTTGTTGCAATGTTTAGTTTAAGTATTGTTCTTCATCACCTAAACTTTAAGGTAGTGTCTAATGTGAAAGTACTTAGAAGGATTTAAGGAACGAGGTAATGAAATGTGAGATTTGTGAAGAAAATGGTTTGAAAAGGGACTTAAGACCCTTAAGTTGAGTGTTTGTGAAGTTAAACAGGAGTTAGGATTGTCCCATCGCCTAAGGACGTTTAATTCCAGGTTGGAAAAAATCCAGGCTGTTACAGTACTTGCTCACAACATTGATAGCCTGTGAAATAATCGGTCTAATCCAGACCATGGCATACATTGCCAACCGAATTCGAATATGGCTTATGAGATATCCTGTTTTTCCTCATCTGTTTTGGGACATGTCCTGAGGAAAACTTGATGAGAGACGCGTAGGGAATGCTCTCCGGCTTTATATGGTCCATCACCTCCTTGATCAATACGTACCCAAGGTATTCTGCCT
This sequence comes from Magnolia officinalis, assembly GCA_021015155.1. Classification (NCBI taxonomy): domain Eukaryota; kingdom Viridiplantae; phylum Streptophyta; class Magnoliopsida; order Magnoliales; family Magnoliaceae; genus Magnolia; species Magnolia officinalis. The sequence continues at coordinate 72,397,759 of JAJHSJ010000008.1, read as the reverse complement.
GAGATAACCAAAGTCTACTCCTCTTTCAGTCTCAACGCCGAGAACCATCTTTGCAGCCCCCCAATCCTTCATTCTGAATATCTCACTTAACCGAGTATTCAATACATTGATTTCAAATATGTCATAATTGACGATTTACATGTCATCAATCCCCAACTCACCATGAAGGAATCAAACCATTGCCTAGGCGACAGGTTGAACCACGACCTCCTGCAAAGTCTTTTCTCAGCACCTTTAACTTCGAACCGCTCTAGTTGTTTCATGTAGATCTGCTCTTCACTTTCCCTTGCAAAGTGCAGACTTCACATCCATCCTTCCAGCTCAAGATCACATTGGCCAACCAGCGCCAATCACGGATCTAATAAACACATGTTATACCGTCGGCGCGAATATATCTAAGAAGCCAATCCCTTCTCTCTAAGCATAACCCTTCGCCAACAACCTCGCCATGATCTATGCTCTATCCTCCTGAAGATCAACTTGCATCCAACCACTTTCCGGCCCACTGGAAGCTCCATCAGCTCTCATATATCGGTCTAGTACAACGAGTCCATCACATCGCCCATAGTCACCTTCTACTTCTCAGGACCAAGCTCATCTAGAGCCATATGAACAAAAGATGAATCCCCTGCGATATTGGAGTCGTCCATGTACCTTACTGACATCCTGTGATCATGTCGTGTGATTCTTCTCACAGGTGGCTGCTCCACCTACTCTGTATCCCTGGCCGCGCATCTCAGCCTTCCTGTCATGCCCGCTCATGTAGTCGTGCCCAACATGTCACACACGTGTAGAGGTGGAATCCGCTACATCCACTGCAACCCCACCTTTTGAAATGCTCACGATCAACCTGTACAAGTTACCGAGTCGTTGCGCTTTTATGATTACCCGTACCCCCTTAGATACCTTAAAAGCACCATCAATACCTGTGAACTTGCAGCCCATTGCCTCGAGTACACCAAGAGAAATCAGATTCTTCTTCAAATCAGGAACGTGCCTGACATCAGTCAGGGTACGCTCCACCCCATCAAACATCTTAATACGCACCGTACCAATAGCCACAACATTACAGGCAATGTCATTACCCATAAATACCTGTCCACCATCGCACTCCCTGTAACTGGTACACCAACTCCGATGTCATGAAAAGACGCTCCACTGTCTAGCATCCACTCGTCCTTACGATCATCGTATGGCCGTCTGATAGTAGACACAGACAAAATACCACCATCACATCCACTCTATCCATCTGACGTGGCAGCATTGGCCTCCCTGTATGAAGCCTCAGAACTTCTCTCTTCGATTTAGAATTTTCACAATCCTTCTTCATATGTCCTTCCTTCCCATAGTTCCAGCACTTTACCTTTCTTTTACCCTTGCCCTTGGATTTGGACCTAAAAGAAGAACATGTACCTTGTTTAGAATTCCTACCCCTTGTAAGCAGTGCCTCATAAGATATCCCCATGTCGACATTGCTTTCTCATATCCTTCCCTTGAAGGTCGAGATAACGGTGTCGACACTCAGGGTTTTATTGGTTGAGCACATTGTCCTTCAATGACTCATAAGACGCCGGAAGAGAATTCAGCAACATACATGCTTGTTCTTCATCTTTCATCACTTCCTCCATATCCAGCAATTTACAAACTAATTTATTAAAGTTGCTGATGTGAGCCTCCAGATCTCCACCCTCTGCCATCTTGAAGTTATACCACTGCCGCTTCAAGTGCAGGCGATTTTCAGAGGATTTTTTCGCATAGACATCCTCTAACTTCGCTATAACTTAGCCGCAGTTTTCTCCCTCATGACATTGTAGAGAACCTCATCCGTGAGACATAAACAGATCGATGATAAAGCCTTCTTATCAAGAGTATTCCAATCATCATCAGTCATAATAGACTTTCACTCCTCAAGAGCACCATCTTCGCCTTGCTTGATTAAGGAACTCATCATCTTGATCTTCCATAACTCAAAATTATTTTTCCCTGAGTACTTCTCAATCTCGTACCTAGTACTTGCCATTATTACTAACCCCTCAGATTTAGATCTGTGCCCCAACGATTGCTCTGATACCACTTGTTGGGGATTTGTGATGCGGAATCACACAGATCTAGATCTAGGATAGCAATCCAATGGTACCAAGCACACACAAGAGAACACAAAGATTTAACGTGGAAAACCCTTGCGGAAAAAACCACTGCACAAAGCGACAGATCTCCACTATGAAAGCATAAATTACAAAGAAAGAGAACTTACCCGATTCGAACAACCTCGAATCTCACCCTTGCTATAACCCTTTGATAACTCTAGAACCCTTTAGAATACCTTTAAGAAGCCTTAGAATACTTTAGAATAGCCCTAAGGACCCCTATTTATAGTTTAGGAACCTCCACTTACGCACCTCCTTTGGAAAAGTCCGCAAACCGCCTCAAATTTACGCAATCCGCGTAGGATCTGCATAACCCTCGACTAGTCGAGCTGAGGCCTCGACCGATCGAGTCATCCCCTCGACCGATCGAGCAGCCCGGACACCAAAAATCATAGGTCGCTGGACTTTGAGTCGAGCGGCCTACTCGACCGGTCGAGCAATGCATAAATAGACAGATTTAAGGCATCTGTCAACACATGCATACACACACCCGAATTCGAGTCGGGTTTCGAATCGAGTCGAGTCTAACCAGATCGAGTTTCGGGTCGAGTTACTGGGTAATTTGAACTCGACTTGGTTTGAGTTCGGATTGGGCGAAAAGCCTTACTCGGTTCGAACCGACTCACCCATTCGGTTCAGATCAAGTCGGGTCCAAATGAGTCGAGTTAGTCGAGTCGTCCCGTGCCCAACTCTACTACTTACTATAATAACCTTAAGTCAAATGTCTTGATTCATCAAATATCGGACATCATATCCCATCAACCACTAACTTTAATTCTAATATATGTGACCCAATGCATTACTGCTGGTATGATAAAATTAAAAATATTTCAAAATATTTATTGAATATTATTATCCACTTACATACATACGCAATGTTTTAAAAATAATCCAGAACGCAAGTTAGGACCAACCTGACTCGAAATTGACCACCAATGCGGGCCATTGCTTGTACTTCGAGATTAAAAAAAAAAAAAAAAAAAAAAAAAAAAAAAAAAAAAAAAAAAAAAAAACTGTAACCACTAGGTTATACTAATTCTCTATTTTGTGTGGATCTCAAATGAAGCAGAATTACAGCCTAAAACTGACCAGAACAGGTCCAGCCAGTCTGGCAATTGGACCGAACCACCAATGAAGACACCCACGAAGACAGACGAGTTACGGTCCAGTTTTAAAAGATTGCTTATGACCAAAAAAAAAAAAGATATCACACCTGCTTCAAATCACTATCAATTTGTGCAGCATACGACCCATCTGCAGCCTAAAACAGAACTACTTCACATGCCTTAACATGGATGTGGATTATGTGCCACCCACCTCGGTGTTGAAATGACATTGCTAGATTTGATTTGTGAAGCCCTACGCTGATAGAGATGGGCCCATGCCTATTTTAAGGTTTTTCGGCTAAGTATGAACTTAAACCATCTCCGACAGCGTTCAGCCCCACCAATCAAATCATTTCACCACCAAGGTCTACTCACCACCCAATCTGCATCCCCTTAACATGTGGTTCAACAGTCAAGCGCTGATCATCTGGTGGGCCCAACTGTAATGACAAGTATCACGCTCGGAAATTTCTTGGGAGAATTTCAGATTTTCAAGGCTTTTCTCAGGAAATTAAATCTTGCTGAAAATATAAAAATTAAAGTTCTTAATAAACCATTTTATTTTTTTGAATATTCACGGATGTAATGGTTATTTAAAGTGATAAAACCACCAAAAAAATTAGAAACTGCCAAGATGTTGAAAATATCCTATATTAACTTGATAAATATCATTTGATTAGTATTTCAAAAAAACATCATGAGAGTTTCTAAATCTAAGGCGATGTTCGTCACAGTGGGCCCAACATGGATGGGCCATGGTGCATTTTTGGAACCAATCAGAATCAGTCCTCAAATTACTGAATGGCCTGCAAATGGACTGTAAATGAGAACCACTTGTTCTACATCCAATGGGAGAACATCCACCAAAAAGATTGCAGGGGACGTAAAAAAAGCAAAAATTGAATCATGGCCCATCTATTTGTGGTCCCATCTGGTTGAATGGTCCAGATTGTCAACAACATCTGCCAGATGTAACAAGTTTCGTGCCAATTTACAAATAGCTTGTAGCCAAAGTTAGAGGTGTTCTATTATTTGATGAATTCTATGATCTTACTCACACCTTCCATGGCACGTGTAAACAAAGGCATGTGCAAAAATGTAAGCTGCTCATCATGTGGGCCCCATCATGGATATTACCATCTCCGAAAATCAAGGCCACCTAAAAATATAAATAAAAAAACCAAATAGCTGAACTGTTAACCAAAAGATAACCAACCGTGCAGTCAACACTCAAATTCAGCCATTATGATTGATGGACTGGACTGATTTTTAGACATCGTCGCATCTATTGCGGGGCCCATGTCATGATCTGCACAATATTTCCCAGTACTCGCTATTCACACATAAACACGAGGAAGTAATATGGCATATACCATAAGAACCAGATATAAAACCACCACCACCACCATCCTCATAATCATTGTGTCCCCATCCCAGCCATTTGGGGAATGATCATATACAACCCAGTGGACTACAAGTTACCATCCACTCATGCCCCAACCCATGCAAAAGGTGGGTCCCGTCACAAAGATCACCTGGAGAATTGGGCTAGTCCACTCGCCACACGAGCTACATCATACCCAAAAAAAAAAAGTGGGTGGTTTTTTTGTTTTTTGTTAGCTTGTTAGTACACCCAATGTCAGTTCGCACTTCACTGTTTAAATCAACTTTTCGCAGTCTGATTCATGATACACGTGTGGCCCGCTTGACGATTGGACTGACCTGACTTTTGCACCAGGTGATCTTTGTGGCGCAGAGCACCCTATGCACGGCTCAGATGCATGGATATGTTAAACATTGAACAGGGTGTATGTGATAATTCCTCAACAATAAAACATACAAGAAAGAAATCATGACTCTCCCAAATCCCTCTAACCATCCTTATAAAAATAGTTGCAAGGGGCTCTCCAAATTTCGAAAAAAAAATAAAATAAAATAAAACTCTACGCGTACCTTTCATGAGTCGGAAAAATCGCAATGGAGATTGTACAAGAATGTCCCTGATGAAAAGCCCACAACATTCCTTCACCATCAAATTGATCATAAATGCTAATCCTCAAAATCATTCGCCGCTGTTTATGGACAGTCCCACAGCCACTGAAAGACATCGCAGCCATTCAAATGCACTAATTGGCTTCATCCTCTTGAAGGGCCCAGTGACTTCAAACGTTGCATTTCCGAGATCATACAACTCCGGATCCCAACAAATGGAAAATCATTTGACCCATCTCGGTCAGAGGCTTTATAAGGTGCAGTGCATTATTCTGTGCATGTGGGACCCACGATTTGGTTATCTACATCAGTGATCTGATCGTCCCACAATGGATGGGGAGTGCCCCGAAAGATCTCCCACATTCGAAGATCATGACCTTTGATCACTTACCTATATATAGGTTAAGACAAGAACAGCGGCAACGGCCCACATTAAACAGAAAATAAGTGATATGATCAAAGGGTTAGGAACCTCAAATCTGAGCTTTTGGAGTCATCAGCGTCTACAGCTGGGCCCATTGGCTCAATGGAGTGAATCACCGTACGCCTCACCAAAATCATCATCCTACAAATCCTCTTTAGACCATTCCAATCTCATTCACCTCACCAAGGTCTCATAATTTACAAGAACGATCACCACCACACACCCCCGCTAAGCCAGAAGCAGGCTGTAACTACTCTGGCCCATAGTCAATCGATCACCATCCCTGGACGCTCAGTAATTCAGCAATGAGTATTTCACTCTCAAAACAATCTTCCCTTTCTCCACTCCCAGCTTCCCACCCGTGACCAACCAATGCCCTGGCGAATCCTGTGGCCCCTTGCTCATCTCCGATGTATCAATGAGCTTTGCCAGCTTCCCCACCACATCCTTCGAGCTTGAACTCATGTCACCAGGGTTCGAAGAGTTCCCGATGGCCGGTCTCTTGGACTTATCACTAGGGCCCATGGGGCTATGATCCCACAAGGATCTCCTTATGGTGCACCCAGGTACCTTCGAGTACAGAAGTCTCATGTATAGGACGTTCCTCGTCCCAAAGTCCCATACTCCAAGCTGGGCTCCGGTGACTATGTACACACCAGAGAGGTCCCCAATGAAGGTCTCATTGTACTCGATTGGGGCCGTGCTGACGTGGGAGAAGTTCTTCCATTTCACGGGTTCGAACCAACGGCTATCCTGCTCCTCTGGCCCCTGCCACTTAGGCGCACCAATCGCCACATGGGTGTCCCAGTACGGCAAGAGGATCTTCGGGAGTGAGGCCAAGTGCTGGAGATGAATACAGAGCCGGTTCTGCTTCGTTCCTTCTAAGCATAACCTCAACCCTGTCACGGGCTTACGCCCGACAGATACCTGCATTTTTGCTTGGAAATCAGGATGGCAAGAGGAATTAGGAAAAAATTAACATTTTTTTCTCTGGATTTCAGACAATCTTATCCATCTGATCAATGGCCTACGGATGGATATCGAGGATAAGCATTCCTCCACAATCAACAGGTGACGTCACAACATTCTGATGGCTGGGATCGCAGATTGCTGCATCATTTTAGTTTTTTGAGCTTACGAGAAACAACCGAGTTGGAAGAAAAATCACAGAACTGGTTACAGTCGGGTCAGGAAAAGCTTCTGTATATTTCTGGTCACCTCATAAGATTTAGAGTCCAGAAGCTATCCTATGCTATTAAACAGCACTTGCATGCAGCAACTCATCCACCACCACCACAGTGCATGCATGGACGTTAGGGACCATCCAAATTGCAGGGCCCACTACAGATGGATCACAGCGTGCACAATCATACCAACCGGACGATCTCAAGTCATATCCATCTGATTCCGCTTGTGAAAATGGATCACTGACCATTTTCTTCCAGCCATCCATTAGATGGCTAGGAGTACTGGATCGGTGCAACTTTCAGGCTACGCTCAATCAACAATGGAGCCCAGCCCAAGATTTGGATGGTCTTAATCGACAGCATGCCAGCGATGAGCACAGCTGCACATGGATGAGTTGCTATTTAGTGAGTTGTGGTGAACATAGTTTAAAAAGTCAAAAACCCAACTTGACTCTATGTCTAGCCAGTTCAGGATGACTCAAAAGACTCGAATGAGCCTTTACTTGACTCGACTTGGTATTTAATAATTAAATTAATATTGTTTATAAATATTTAAAATAGCTATCATCATCATCATCATCTAAGCCTTATAGTAACTAATTGGGGTCAGCTACATGATATATATATATATATATATATATATATATATATATATAATATATATATATATATAAAAGGTACGGATGACCAAACAAATGATGCTTGCTTTTTTCACTAAAAGAGCTTTGCAAGCGACTCACTTCAAGTCGTGACAACTCGAGATCGAGTCAGGCTTAAAACCGAGTTTCACGATGACTCAGCCCAAAATCTTGCCAAGTTGAGTATACTTGGCCGAGTTGTGAGTCGAGTGACCGAGTTTTGGAGCTATGGTTGCGAACAGGCATCATAGTCTCATGGCTAAGCAATGAACTTACCTGTTCTTGGCTGACATAAAGCTTTTGGCCCATTATACTGAACTGCAACCAGGGGCAGACCGGCTCCTTTCTTTGATGGCCCGGTATATTGTCTTGGGCAGGTGCCCACGTCCGAGGTATTTGAAACTCAAGGAAATATCGCAGCTCCTCGATTGGCGGCTTGTCTGTAAAGATGGCCAAACGGAAATTCAGACATGTTGAGACTAAAGAAGGAAAATTCCTGGAGTTTGAGAAATCCTATGGAGATTCAAGCAAAGACAGTTGGGGGGTATTCTTCACAGCAGAGTTGGCAATGTGGCCCATGTGTCAGATCCATACTGTTAATCAAGTGGGCACGCCATGATCGCTCATCAGATCTATACTGATCTACTCATCAGGTGGGAAGATGTTGATGAGAAAGGAACCACAGTCAATATTCCAGCACATGCTCTGATCACCTGATGGCTGGTCCAACCTGATTATTGACCATACAGGATGAATGGTCTTGGATCTCACGCAGGTGCCACAAAAGAGGTCCCCAATCTTCTTGGTGTTTTGCTTGGCAAAGTTCATGGAGGGCATATAAGATAGATTGACAAGATACCACATTGGTTGTGGGATTTCATACATTCAAGATAGAGGTCGATCGCACGGATGAGATGGTCCTTCCCAGGGATGCCGTCAAGAAGAGAGGTGATGGGGACGAATGCCATCTCAATGACATCTGGGGCAGAGCGGACAGTTGTCGCCCACATCATGTGGCTTTGGATAAGATCGTCCCCTCCCCTCCGCCTGAAAATGACCGTAACATCCTGCATCAATAAATGCTTTAGACCGCAGAATGCATCGAAATCTCACTCAGCACCCACATACACAGGTCACATGGTTAGTACATGCATTAATCATGGTTGGTCAAAGACACCCTGCATTTCCATGCTAGGTTTGACTGCTAACAACAAAATACAAGAGACATATCATCATTTTGTATGGAGAATTAAGTAGTAGATATGGCAATGTGGTTGTGAGTGACAACATCTAAGGATTTGATAAGGTTCCCAAAGATCCTAGTTTGGCCTTTTTTTCCATTGAATGTGAACAGTTGCCTGTATTTTCTTTCTGAATCATCTAATTTCTGGGCACCTAATGAAGGGTTAGGAGCTTAGGATTCTTCGACTCTGGAGGATTTGAATGGTGCATGTACCATCCACAGAGGGACCAGATAAAATAAGAGGCTTCTTCCAAAAATACATTTTAAGCCAAGCCAAAAGTTATATTAGAAGAAGCCAACAACTCCTCGACCCAATTGGCTCATTGATAAAACATTCATGAACACTCAACTTGCTTTGTAATAGAATGGGAGGCAAAAGCAAATAGGGAAACTAAAGAGTCCAAAGAGACAAACCCTACTAAACCGAGAATTAATTACAACTTGTATGGCAGCTGTAGCAATCACTGTCCTGACTGTATCCACATCATTGCACCCAAGCAGATTGACCATTCCATGCAGATGGATGCACTGAAATAATTAAGTGTATCTGGTTCCTCCATCCCATGTTTCTTCTCTTTCTGAGATTAGATATAAATATATTTCTTTATACCACATTTGATTCTATCGCATAGTAGGATCTCAAAAGGGTGCAAAATCATGCAGCATAAGGCTTCATTTGGACTCAAGTTTAGGTATCAACTCTAAACACTGATACGTAGGAGAAACAATCACCCGTGTTACGCAATACAGGGGTGGATTGGGCCTACAGGCTGATAAATGCCATTTTTCTCTTATTTTAAAATTTTTATTTAAAATTTTTCTCTCATTTTTCCACTTCTTTCTTCATTTCAACCGTGAAAGAAGCTTAAAAACTAATTTTAAAGCAGATGACTGTAGATCTAGGCCTATTTTGAGAATTAAAACACAAAATTTAAGTAGGATTCAATGAATCAAAGGGGAGAGGACCACTCTGGGTCCATGTTCTTTTGTTGTATTTATATGTAGCAGGACTTAATGCACCAAATCGTGCTTGATTGTGTTCGATTAGAGCCTATTTGGTCGACTTTAGCGGGTCAAACTGACACTGCTCAACAAACAACATTCTTACCAAATAATGGTTTTTCAACCATCAATTATATGTATAAAAAAAACCAGTGTTTCAAATAGCGCCTGTAGCATAGCGGTAGCGTACGCTACTTAGCGTAGCATGGCTGTAGCGCTACGTAGTGTCCCAAATAGCGTAAATCCCTTGTAGCGTATGCTACAAGGGTCGTAGCGTACGCTACAAGCTACGTAGCGCGTAGCATCCGTAGCGTAAGCTACAATGTATTTTTTTACTATTTTATTTTATTTTATTTCACGTTTTCTTTATTTCTAATGTTGAGGAATGTGACACTTGTATTGTACTTGATACTTTTAACCTATGGGATTTTTATTTCTTTTCATAATTGTGACTTATGGTTTCAATTAGACATTATTAATTAAAGTGGTTTGCTTTAAAAGTTGTTGATGTGATAATTATTTGATTTGGTTTATATATGTGGATTGGCTTTTGATAAATGATAACTAATAACTTTTTGGAATATGCTTCTAATTGATAAAATGAATCATCTTTTAAGCATTTTTATATTTTTTTCCCTTTATTTTCACTATTTATTATATTTATCCTATTTTTAAATTAAAAAATAGAAGTATCATGTAGCGTACACTACACGCTACGTATTTACGCTACACACTATAGAGGGCTAAGCGCTACGCAACACGCTACCGCTATTTAAAACACTGAAAAAAACATATCGTGTCTGCCGATCAATATGGTTATGTGGTACATTGGGACTCAAAACATTACAGAACTAGGAGTTAATATATAAGCAAGATATCGCAGGACCCGAATTAATATATAATCAAGATATTGCACGACTACTTCATAACTAAAGGTTTCTTTTTAAAGGTAGTATGACCCATGGCTTTGTTTGGATTCGAGACTTTAGAAAACCAGTAGTAAATATATAATCAAGATATCGCAGGACCAATATGGCCACATCAGATATTTATCACTCTTTGCAAAGAGAACACAACAAAGAGAAGTTTGAAATCATCTACGAAAGAGACTTTCCTTCTCGATTTTGTGATCTCCACAAAACCACAGGAAAGAGCAGATGTGGCGGGAATGGAACTTGCCAAATCTTAATTATCTTTTGGAAAGCCTTATGTCCAAACAATGCTGAAGTGAAGCATAACAAGCTCTATTTCAACAGGAAAAATATTCACAAAAGACACATTTAATAAAAAGGAATAAAGACAAAAGAACATCGGTGGAATTATGGATTACTGATATGAGTAGATGGTGAGGCCAGAGTGATGCAGCACAAATGGACAGAACTTTATGCCGGGGTGTTGTCTTAAATCAATGCCTATCAGCTGACAAGGAATTATATGTTTGTAGAACTGAGGATTTGCTCGTATGCACAAGGTACTGATTTTTTAGTTTGTATAATAGGGGGCTGTTGAGATATGTGGTTATAAGGGGGTCTTTTTGTGATACAGGTACTAACAAGGGGTCATTTTCTATTTTTCTAAAAGCGTTTATATATATATATATATATATATATATATATATATATATATATATATATATATATATATGGGGCTCTTTTCTTCTCCTCTTCTTTTCTACTTCTCCTTCCATTTCTCTTGCTAGGGCTTAATCTCTATTTCTTGGTACCAGAGACGAAAAACATCTGCCGTTTTCATTCTACCAGGGGTCATTGCTGATTGTGGACCATAAAGTTGGTGTCAGCAGTCATATGGCCTCCTGTTTTGGGCTTGATAAGTATTGGATATGATTCACCCTATTTCCTTTGATTTTTGGGCAAAGCTGCAGCAGATTTGATGAAGATTTGAAATTAGTGCAATCTTTTCTTCTGGAAATTCTGGAAAAAAAAAAAAAACAATTTTGAGTTATCCCATTCATATTTCAAGGCAGGGATCTTTTGACGAACTAGGATTTGAAGGTTTAACCCTAAAGAATTTCTCTAGTCATTGGTTCTGGTCTCACTCGATTTGGTGGATTCTTGAGTAAGTCGTGAGCTCTTTGTGCAGGTATGCTGCCTGCCGCCCCCTACAAAATCTCATTCAAGATTTCTCTTTTTTTCTGATTTTCTCCTAATAAGTTATACGGGGAAAAAATTCATAATTTTCAGACAGTAACTTTTGCTATACTTTGAAGAATATAAGGAGCTATTTCTGTGAAAAAACGTTAACTATCGGTGGCTGAGAGGCTACATCTAATGTTTCTGGGGCCTTAAGTTCTATGTCAACTGTAGGTGGCTATGGTGACAACCCTAGTGTGCAGATCAAAACTGTGAAGTTGGATGACACTGACTTTCTTGAGAGTCTCAATCCACCAAAATGTATATAGGCAGGCGGGAAGAAGTCAGGTGTTTGGGTGGTAAGGTGAAGGAACCAGCTACTGATGATTCTTCGTATAATAAACGGGAGCAAGAAAACTTGATGGTGATGTCTTGGCTACTTTACAACATGCAACCTTATATTAGTAGGGGATTCTTGTTCCTGCAGACAGCCCAAGAAGTCTGGGATAAAGTTACTCAGACTTATTCCCAAGCGCAGAATATTGCTCATGTCTATCAGTTACATCAGCAAATTGCTACTCCACGCAACAGGAGAAGAGCTTCGCTACTTTTTATTCCACTCTTTAGGGTCTGTGGGAAGAGTTGGACCATTAGCAGTTATTACAATGAGATATTAATGTTGATAGAGAGAGAAATCAAAAACAGGTCAAACGTAACAGAATATTCGATTTCTTAGCTGGTTTGAACTCTGAATATGAGCTGACCAGCGGGCAGACTTTGAGGAGACATGAGCCTCCCACATTGTGCCAAGTTTATTCCTTGGTTCAAAGTGAGGAAAGCAGGAAGAAAGCCATCATCCTACTTTTACAGCCTCTTATGGTCCCTCTTAAGGTGGAAAAGAATCCGATTGGAATATTAAAGCGCCTGATAAGAAGGATAAGTTGAGATGTGACCATTGTGGAAAAAACTGACATTACATGGGAGACTTGTTAGGATCTCCATGGAAAACCAGCAAAATTCAACCGTACCGGACATCCTCCAATGGCCTTGTAGTTGAAGCTACCTCTGCTCTTCCATCCTCAGGTGCTACATTTATCTCCCATCCGCCCCTCCTATTGGGCAGTCCTCATCAGCCTCGAACAGTTTATCTATTACAAAATTGGAATGACTTCACCGTGTACTTTCCCAATTGGAAGGTCCATCTACTTCTACTTCTTATGCTCAGACAGATACACGTGTTTGTTAACCTTGTTAGTCATTCCTCATCTAGCCCAGTCTAGATCATTGATTCAAGGGTGTCTAATCAGATGACAGGCCTGTCATCCTTTTTTTTTTCATATTGTCTATCTTCTACAAAAGATAAAGTGAAAATTGTTGATGGATCCCTATCCTCTATCTTTGGGAAGGGTGATATCAAACTTAATGATCAATTGTCTCTGTCCTCTGCTTGTCTTGTTCCAAATTTATCCACAAATTTAAAGTTGATTAGTAGTCTCACCAAAAATCTTAACTGTTGTGTAACTTTCTTTCCTACTCACTGTATTTATGAGGACCTTTTTTTCAAGACTTGGTGACAAGAAAATCAATTGGAGTGATCGTAAAGTATGCGGTCTCAAACTTCTAGATATTACTGGTTCTCCTTCAGCCCTGCAGTCAAGTAGTAATCTTAGCAAGGATCATAATAATGCCCAAGTTAGGTTGTCACATAGTCATTTAGGACATTTGTCGTTTTAGCCATTAAAGTTGTTTCTAAATTTGTTTAAGTCAGTTTTGAGTCATAATCTACAGTCTGAAGTTTGTGAGTTGTCCAAACATTGTAAATCAACTTTTCCTTCAAGTTTGAATAAAAGTTTATTCCTGTTTCATATTATTCATTCTAATACATGAGGACCTGATCCCATTGTTTCCATGGATGGCTATCGCTATTTCATTTCTTGTGTGAATGATTTCTCCCGCTGCACCTAGTTGCTTCTCATAAAGACTTGTGATAAAGTACCACATATTATTAAAAAGAAATTATAAGATGGTACTCACTCAATTTAATAAAAGAATAAAAATATTTCGATTTGGCAATGCCTGAGAATACTTTGAGGTAAATTGAGGGGTTATTTAGATGAGCATGAGATGATACATTAAAGCTCTTGTCCATATACTCCAAAACAAAATAGAGTGGCAGAATGAAAAAACCATCATCTACTTGTAGTTACTTGGAGCCTCTTAATAGGGATACTCGGAGACTCTTAATAGGGATGCACGTTCCAAAGCAATTTTGAGCCAATGCAGTGCTCACAACCGCCTATGTTATTAATCGTATGGCATCCAGAGTTTTGAAGTTGAAGTCCCCACATCAGGTCATTTATCCAGTTCGGCCTCCTTTCATTGTTCCACCTTTTGTCTTTGGTTGTGTGTGTTCATGTTCTGGGTCCAAATCTGACCAAATTAGATCCAAAGCTATTCAGAGTGTATTTTTAGGCTATTCCTACATACAAAAGGAATACGAATGTTTTGATCATGTGTCCAGATAATGTTTTGTTACTATAGTGAGTTGAAAAAGAGGCATCCTTCTCCAGTTTATCCCCTTCCTATCTCGTTCCTTACATTGCTTCAGATGCTATCCCAGTAAGTCATAGGGCAGCCTGCTAATACTACTATTGATGCCGTCCAACACTCAAAGCACAGGCAAAGGAACTACAAGTATACACAACATGCCAGAAATGGGTTATCACTGTAACAAACCCACTCACTAATTCTAATTCCTTAGAACCAAGCAATGTTGTCAAAATCATTATCGTATCGCAAATCGTAGTAGGGATTGAATCGTATCGAATCGCAAATCGTATCGTAAATCATAAGATTTTTTACAATTTTCTTTTCAAAAATCAAGAACAAATATGAAAAATATAAATAAATCAAAAAAATTAAAATTAAAACTCATCAATCTTCCTTTTGCCATCAATGTGCACCAAGTGACACCATGTTACGATAGTGTTAAAGGATTCTTATTCCCTTTTTTTTGGTCTTCCAAGAAATTTACCTTTAAAAAAAACATACAAGGAACCTTTAATAAAATTTATGTTCTTGTTACCTTCCTTGAATGTAGAATCACGATGGAAAAGCGGCCTTTGACACTATTTTGATTTCTAAACATCATTCCATAATACATATAAGTCAGCATGATCATAACCATCATAAAAACATTACAGGTAAATCATACATCAATTTGGTGTTTAGACCAATTAAAAAGTCAGAAATCACAAAAAATTTAAAAAAAAAATTTAAAAAAAAATTTTATGTTTTAACATTGAAGTGAATATATATCATTTAACCTCTAATAAAGAACAAATAAAATAATTTACCTTTTCTAAACAATTCTTAAAGACCCCGCCAATTTAAAAACATAAAATGAAAGCTAAGAAAAGCTCAAAATAGAAGAGAATAAGAATAATTTGAATTGTAAATCGGGATTTAAATTGTAAATCGTAGGATTCAAATCATAGAATCATAGGATTCTTATAAAAAGGGATTCAAGGTTGGGATTCAAATCGTTTTGCTTAAGATTCAACTAAAATCGTATATCATAAATCGTAGGATTTTGACAACACTGGAACCAAGTAATTTTTCTCCTTTGTTTGTTCCTTCTTTCTCTCAGGACAGTCCTTTTTTTAAGATGAGGATAGCCCTCCTATTGCCATATAAGCAAAGGGAAGCATCTAAGTTTTTCGCATCCTATACCAAATTTTGTTTCACATGCAGCCCCTTATCTCCTTCCTATTATTCTTCATTGTCTTCGATTTCATTATTCCTTCGCCTTTCAGGTTCCAAGAGACGATCACTAATCAAAAGTGGTGTGACGCTATGATGGAAGAAATGAAGGCATTAATGAAAGGTACGTAAGAATTAGTACATTTTCCCAAAGGAGCCAGTGGGTTGCAAATGAGTCGTCGCAGTAAAACACAAGGCAGATGGTCTATTGAGAGGTATAAAGCCAGATTTGTTGCTAAGGGGTACACTCAAACATATGAACTTGACTACAAGGAAGCATTTGCACCTATAACCAAGATAAACTCCATACGGGTTCTATTATCGCTTGCAACCAATTTTTCTTGGCCATTGTATCAAATAAATGTCAAGAATGTGTTTCTTCACGGAGATTTGAAGGAGGAACTGTATATGGCTCCTCCACCTGGTTTTAAATTCCCCAACAATGAAGAAAGGTCTATAGATTGAAGATGTTTGTTTATGGACTTAAACAACTTCCCATGCATGGTTCAAGAGGTTCAGTCAAGCAGTAAAGACAATTGGTTATTCCTCGAGTCACTCCGACAATTGGTTGTTTATCTGATTATTGGTGACGAGAAATGTTTCCTAGGAGATTCAAAAAATTGAAGGATTTTTTTAGCAAAAGAATTTGAAATTAAGGATCTCGAACATCTAAAATATTTTTTGGATATAGAGGATGCTTGATCAACGAAAGGTATCTTTATAACTAAGAGAAAGTACACCCTAAACTTACTAAAGGAGATTGCTAAGCTAGGTTCCCAACTAGCAACATTCCTATTCATCTTAATCATAAGATGAGCCAAAGTAAGGGCAAGTTATTATTACCAAATATTGGATATAGAGGATGCTTGATTAACGAAAGGTATCTTTATAACTAAGAGAAAGTACACCCTAAACTTACTAAAGGAGATTGCTAAGCTAGGTTCCCAACTAGCAACATTCCTATTCATCTTAATCATAAGATGAGCCAAAGTAAGGGCAAGTTATTATTACCAAATATTGGTTAATGCAGGGGCATTTTCACACCGGGATTGAGTGGAGAGGCTTGTGGGATGCACAGGCACACTCAAGGTGGGCAGCCCGTGTGAGGCGGGCGGCTCGTGTGAGGCGGACCCCACCCATGTGAGGCGGGTGGCTAATGTGAAGAGGTACCCATGTGAAGTGGGGCCACGAGGGGGGTTCGGCCGAGGTCCTAACCCATGATACGTGGGGCCTGTACTATGAGATAAAGGGATTGATTCGTCATCCTCTATCAGTTCAAGCTTTTAGAGCAATTGGTTTATTGTCATGCATCAAAGAATTAATGCAAGGGCATTTTCACACCGGGCTCGAGTGGGGTGGCCTGTGATATTGATGCAAGACATAAAAAATTAGATGTGCAAGATTTCAGGCTTTAGATCATAATAATTTAGAAACAATCACGATAATTCCACATCCCACATAAAGTCAAGCATTCAACAGGGGGAATCAACGAGGGTCCAAGCTAAAACATGTTAGGGCTGAATCAAGTAAAAATTATAGACCAAACAATGCTCAAAGGATAGTAGATTCATCTACACATGCAAAGGATTATTTCTCAATCCAAGAGATTCTCACATTTCAATTCGGGAAAACCTAGGGTTTCAAAAGTGGAATAGAACTTGGGGATTTAAGATGATCTAGGGTTAGGGTTATGGAAACAATGCAAAAGAGGAATGAAATAGAGACGAGAGGGAACCTGTGATCAGCCAGCACGTGTGAGCAGCAAACCGGCCTAACGCACGTGTGTGGGGCCCACGAATCTGGAATCGGCCAGCTAGGGCCTGGTCGGCCAGGAACAGGCCGCCTTCCCTCCAAATTTCAAGTCAAACGGATGATCAGTTTGAACACAGTGCTCCGCCAAAGTTCCAGCCCTCTTGCAAGGCCGGATTCTGGAAATCAATTGTAGGGGAAAGATTAGTTACAAACGTAGGTGGATTTGATGAGGGGATAGTTGTAGGAGATGAGGAATATGGAGGGTAGGAGATGGGGGCGATTTGGGATGGGTGTAGCTTCGCACCACGGTAGTTAGCCCTTCAAAGAAGGGAGAGTTTTGTACCCAATTAAGTTTCCACAACTCAAAGAATTAGAGAAGCAAGAAAACGCAGAATTTTATTAATATTCAATGAAAAAATCCTACAAGGGGTTACCTATTTATAAGAAAAACCTATACCCCAAAAGTCGCGCCATGTGCGCATGCTATTACTTAAAGACGAAGTAATCAAAAATAACAACTAATCAATGCAATCTAAACTGTTCATGATGTTCCTAATAACGGTAACGAGCAAAACTCAAAGTCCTAGGTCATTTAGGGTAGTGGGCCACGATCATGAGATCTAATGATGGGATCCACATGATAATCGGGTCCACCCCAAGGAACCAAAACTCGGTCCTCTAACTAGGAGGCCCTCCATGGATGTCGTCATTGATCCAGATCGAAGGTGGGGCCCTCCTTGCGTACGTGCGTAAGGGGGCATGCGTATGCGCGAGATGTCCCCATCAACTTTCCCCGGCTGCGAAGATTTTGCCAATGGCGAAACAAAACTCTTGAACCGCTTCAAGATGTCAGGATCAAATCTCTGAAGCTCCTCCTCAGTGAGCTACGTACTTTCTGAAGCTGGGCGTGACTTCCAATTGACCAGGAACTTTTGAAATCTGTCGTCTGACGTCGATATTATCTGATGGTCCAGAATATCCTCTATCTCCTCTCTGGGTGTGGGAAGGGTAGGTATGGGAGGTAGAAGCTGGGAAGATGGGTCGAGAGGGGGCCATGGATCAAGAGAAAAGGTCTGGGGAATCAGGATGGTTAGGTGACAAGTTGGACAATGTCTCAGTGGTCCCCTGAAATGCAACTAGATCCTCTACATTGAATGTAAAACTAATTCTCATATAAGGTGGAAGATCTACCACATACGAATTGAGACCGTTTCATTTTATAATTTTGAATGGTCCAGCGCTACGCGCGTGTAATTTATGAACGGCTCCCTGAGGGTACCGCTCTAGCCTGATGCAGACCATCACAGAGTCCCCTATATTGAATTCTTTGAATCGTTTATATTGGTCAACAGAAATTTTGTAATGTTCATTACTAGTATTGATCTTTCGCCTGATTTCTTGATGCAATGAATGAATATAATGTGCAAAGGACTCTGCAAACTCTGATGACCTATGGGACAGGGACATAAGGACAAGATCAATAGGCTTCTTAGGTTTATAACCAGTAACGACTTCAAAAGGACTTAAACCTGTGGATCTATTGACAAAACTATTAAATGCAAACTCGACGATAGGTAGTGCAGTGTCCCACGTCCTGGTGTGCTCCCCTACTAAACACCTGAGCAAATTTCCCAGACTCCTATTGACCACCTCAGACGGGTTTGGTAGAGTCGCACCAAGGACTAAATCAATGGCTTGTTGTATATCCCTCACAGGGGGAAGCTCATCCGGTAGATCATCGGGAAAGACATCACGAAACTCATCCACTACCAGAATGGCCTCAGTGGGTAACTCTGCACTAGCCTCTGGTGCACTTTCCCTAGCCGCAAGGGCGTACGCCATCAAGTCCAACTCAGTCTCTCGCTCAAAGTCTTTGGTATTTAGAATATGGAAAGGCTTAGACTTGGACTTCGATTCCTCAACCAACCTCAAGCGATAAGAGAAAGGGAGGTATTTTTTCTTAAGAGTTTCTTTCACTTCTCCCCAATGGATTATTGGGGGTTCCCTCAACCTCTCTTTCTTTCGCTCCACAGTAGCCCAAAACCTCTTTGCTTGGCCCACAAGCTTCATCTTGGCAAATCGGACTCGACGAGCATCCGACATGTCGTACCACTCAAAATAGTGTCCATATCCGCCAACCAATCTAGAAAAGCTTTAGGGCCTAACTGGCCATTAAACGTAGGGGCTTATACTCTAACTCCCTTGAGGAGTTGCGCATCTGGGTCATAATGATCATGATGCCCCTCGTGGGATAAGTGCATAGGTGCGCGCCCATATCTGTTTCTTTGGCCACCCCCATTCCCTTGTCTATCTTCCTGACCACCTGCCCGAGATTAGGCATCTTCCCCAATGACGGGGTTTGCCCAGGCGGAGGTCTCTAGTTGGGTAACGCACACATTAAGCTGATCCCAGCGTTGGTTAATACGTTGTTCCAAGCGCCTACCCAAAAACTCAAACTGTCGGGTTATGTTGTCCATTGAGTCTTGTAATTGCTCCATGTTTAGTGCAGGTTGCAACCCAAAACTGCGACCAGTACGTGTGGGCATACAACTACCCACTCAACTCAAAGGTCCTCTAATGCAACTATATGCGTCTAAATGGGACTAAATGCTCGTATAGGACTCTATATGAGGGAAACTACGCAACGCTCCTAAAATTCCAGCAACATAACTATCCATACAGTTTGTTAACAGAAAATTCAGCAATGAAAATTGGAGAATTTCTGACAATAGAAAATTCAGCAGTCTATGTTGTGAATGATGGGTCCTAAACAATCCTATATGATGAAATTTAATGCAAAATAAACGCGAGTAGACTAAACCCTAAACATGCAATGCAATCCTCTATGAAAAACCTAAGCTTTGATACCAAATTTGATGCAGGACATGAAAATTAGATATGATGTGCAAGATTTCAGGCTTTAGATCATAATAATTTAGAAACAATCACAATAATTCCACATTCCACATAAAGTCAAGCATTCAACAAGGGGAATCTACGAGGGTCTAAGCCTACACATGTTAAGGCTGAATCAATTAAAAATTATAGACCAAATAATGCTCAAAGGATAGTAGATTTATCCACACATGCAAAGGATTATTTCCCAATCGAAGGGATTCTCACGCTTCAATTCGAGAAAACCTAGGGTTTCAAAAGTGGAATAGAACTTGGGGATTGAGATGATCTATGGTTAGGGTTATGGAAACAAGGCGAAAGAGGAGTTAAATAGAGACAAGAGGAAACCTGTGATCAGCCCACACGTGTGGACAGCAAACCGGCCTGATGCACGTGCGTGGATGGCGGCCTGCACGTGTGTGGGACCCACGAATCTGGAACTAGGGTCTGGTCGGCCAGGAATGGGCCACCTTCCCTCCAAATTTCAGGCCAAACGGATGATGGCTTTGAACACGGTGCTCCGCCGAAGTTTCAGCCCTCCTGGAAATCTGCTGTAGGGGAAAGATTAGCTGCAAACGTGAGTGGATTTGATGAGGGAATGGTTGTAGGAGATGAGGAATATGAATGGTAGGAGATGGGGGCGATTTGAGATGGGTGTGGCTTCGCACCACAGTAGTTAGCCCTTCGAAGAAGTGATGGTTTCGCACTCAAAACTCAGAGAATTAGAGAAGCAGGAAAACGCAAAATTTTATTAATCATCTTCAATGAAAAAAATCCTACAAGGGGTTGCCTATTTATAAGAAAAACCTATACCCCAATAGTCACGCCATGTGCGCATATTATTACTTAAAGACGAAGTAATAATAAATAACAACTAATCAATGCAATCTAAACCGTTCATGATGTTCTTAATAACGGTAATAAGCAAAACTCGAAGTCCTAGGTCACCTAGGGTAGTGGACCACAATCATGAGATCTAATGATGGGATCCACATGATGATCGGGTCCACCCCAAGGAACCAAAACACAGTCTTCTAACTAGAAGGCCCTCCATGGATGTCGTCATCGATTCAGATCGAAGATGGGGCCCTCCTCCTTACGTACGTGCGTAAGGGAAGCATGCGTGTGTGCGAGTTGTCCCCATCAGGGATGCATGGGCACACTCGGGGTGGGCAACCCGTATGAGGCGGGCGGCTTGTGTGAAGCGGAATCCATGTGAAGTGGGGCCCACAAAGGGAGTTCAGTCGATGTCATAACCCATGAGATGTGGGGCCTGGGCTATAAGATAAAGGGATTGATTCGTCTTGCTCTATCAGTTTGAGCTTTTAGAGCAAGTGGTTAATTGTCCTGCATTAAAGTGGTATCAGAGCGGGAGGTCTCGTGTTCGAGACTCCTCATCGAGGGTAATTAATGTAGGGGCATTTCACACCGGGCTCGAGTGGGGTGGCCTGTGGAATGCAGGGGCACACTCGGGGTGGGCGGCCCATGTGAGGCAGTTCACCATGCTCTATCAGTTCAAGCTTTTAGAGCAAGTGGTTAATTGTTCTGCATCATTGGTTAGTCAAGTACTCTATCTTTCTCTCACCCAACCTGATATAGCATATTTCGTAGGTGTTGTGAGTCAGTTTGTACAGGCTCCACAGGTACCTCACTTGGAGGCAATTGAAAGAATATTAAGATATCAAAAGCCATCTCCTAAAAAGGGCATTTTGTTTGCAGATCATAGACATCTATGCATATAGACTATACTAACGCAAATTCAGCTAGTGGTGTAGATGACAAAAGGTTGACTACAAGTTTGTGGAGGAAATTGGGTCACTTAGAGAAGCAAGAAACAAGTTGTGGTGGCTAAGTCTAGCGCCGAAGCAGAGTATAAGCCTATGGCACATGGTGTAGCAGAGTTATTGTGGCACATGTCGTAGCATAGTTATTGTGGCTGAAATTTTTGTTACACGATTTGGTAATCAAGGCATATACTCGTATGAAGTTGTTTTATGATAACAAGGTAACTATTAGCATAGCACAAAATCCAGTTTAACATGATCATACTAAGCACATCGAAGTTGACATGACTTTATTTGTGAGCAAGTTCTCTCAAGACCTTTGTTTACCATTTGTAACAACTAAGAATCAATTAGCTGACATTCTCATTAAGAGAGTTAGTAAGACGAAATTAAAATACATTCTTAACAAGCTAGGCATGATATTATATATATATATATAGGGAAATGGTACTGTGAGGTCAACCTCATGGGAGCTTCCCATGAGATTGAGTTGTGCGAGCCCCACTATGATATGTGATGGACATCCACACCGTGCATTTGGTGGGTCCCCTCTAGCTTATGGGATATCCCAAGATTCGGTCGTATCCAGAACTCAAGTGGACCACACCATATGAAACGGTGTGAAATCATACCTAAAACGTCTAAAAGCACTTGTTGGGGTCCACCTGAGTTTTGGATATGGCTGAAACTACGTGTGACCCCTCATCCAAGTGGGACACACAATCGATGGTCTAGATTTCTAAAACACATCTCAATTGGCCCTACAAACAATCATGAAGATTTTCATGGGTGGATATCCACTCTCAACTGTTGTCTATGGTGTGGCCCACCTAAGTCATGGATTGGCCTGATGTTTAGGTTCATGGCCCACCATGGAAGGGTGCATCTAATTGATGGGGTGGATGTCTATCACACATCACGGTGGGTCCCATAGAGCTCGATCGTTCTCATAGTAATATATATATAGACACGCATACGCACGAGTGCACGCACACATATGCACGTGTGTAGCTTGAGGGGAAGTATTAAGATATGTGGTTAAAAGGTTCTTTTTGTAGTACGAATACTAATAAGGAATTATTTGTATTTTTCTAGAAGTGTGTATATATAATAGAAAGGGAGCCCAAAACATCTCTACGTTTTTCCCCCAAAACTTCTCTTTTCTTCTCTTATTTCTTCTTCTCCTTCTATTTCTCTTGCTGGGGCTTAATCTCTATTTCCTCTAGATAGGCTCCACTATGGAGAGACCATGCCCTCCTCAATAGTACAACCCTAACCTTTAATTCAGGGCCCGCACGTAGACCATGAAGAAGAGAAATGGAACAAATGTACACATTGATTAGAGAGAAGGCCCAAGAATGGTGACATGCTTCCATGAACTCTTGGAAAACATGAGAGGAGATAGAAGCCACCGAGATAAGGGGCAACATCCCTTCAGGCTTGAGATAGATAATGAAGCGGCAATTCCATCCCTTTGCGCTTAAGATAGATATCTAAATAGTGAGGGCACGAGGCAACGAACAAAGAAAAAAGAAAAAGCCCACTTAATAACACTTGGAATTCAATCCCGAATCCTTGACGTATTAAAATTCTCAATTGCAAAGAAGTTTCAAGAGAAATTATGGCCACCATCTATGATACAACAATGCTTCAAATGCCTTAGGTATTGATCTTAGATATGCCTTGGCTAGACCAAAATATTGCATATTAATGGCAATTATATATATAGACGTGTGCACGCACCCACCTGTAAATACACACACCTAACCACCCACGTACATGCATGCACACACAAAAACATATATAAGGTCTCAAGTCCAACCAGCTGGACTATTAGTTATGGTCTGCACAGTAAATAACCTCCTACTTTTCAAGCAGATCACCTTGTGCAAAAATCAGCCCAATCTACTCATCGAATGGACCACACTTGTATTCTGCTATTTATCAATGGCTAGACATTGTTGTGTTATCCATTGGGTTGACCGTGCCATGTGGTCCAACTAGTTGAACTTGAGATGACACATGCAAGCGCGAGCGCACACACACACATAGAGAGAGAGAGAGAGAAAGAGAGAGAGATTCTCCTAGGAATTGGTTCTCATGAGAACCCTTTGAAAACTCATCTCACTTGATGTGTGCACAAAATCCTAACCGTCCACTAGATAAGTCACCCCATGAAACCCCTAGGGCCCAAAAGTCAGCCTAATCCAAAAATCAGTTGGGCCATAGCACACACACGCACACACACAATATGTAGTTCTATAAATAATATGTAATATTCAGGTACAAGCCACATGTAACGTAATTTTTAAAAAATATTTCACATTAACAACAAGACTTTTTTTTAGTCGACATTTTTTATTATTTCAAGTTATTGTAATATAAGATCGATACCTTTTGTATTTACTGTTAGAACAACTGCATGTTAAAATATTACATGTATAGCCATGTTCCATAATATAACAGTTGGGGATCAAGCATGTCCAATACTAGATCCACACCAATCTTCAAAAACATAAAATAAAATAAAATAAAAATACTAAATCCACACCCACACCCAACATCCGTACAGATACCCAAAGTAACATAGCCATCACACTACTAAACTGTAACAGCAGTAAGACAAATATCACCAAGATTTTTAAATTTTCACAACAATGTCACAAAAACTAAACTAAACGATATATCACAATACTATCACAAGATTTTCAAAATATCAGCATTTTTTTAAAATATCGTGGTTTTTTCATGATATTAAACATCTTAAGGAATTCATTATATAAATATATATTTATTTTAAATTTTAAATTTATATATAAATTTACAATAAATACTTTGAAGTATTTTTATTTTCTGCAAGATTTTCCAGATAATACCCAAAAATCTCTCGAGAAATTTCCAAGCTGAGAAAATGCCGAGAATGAGGTTTGTCATTATGGTCCATTGGACCACATCAGCAACTTTTGCTTAGTTTGTCTATAGAGGGAAATGAAGGAATGCTTAATGCATCTGATGAGAACAACATAACTAGAAGAAAAAAAAAAAAACATGAAAATTAAATGAGAAAGAAGCTGTGATTCCAAGTTCATCTCCCAAGTGCAATAAATAGCATAAGGCATTTTCTGCATGGCCCGGTGGATAGAGATCTATTCATGAAAATTACTTCATACCAAACTTAAAGAGTACTTAAATCACATCACATGTCAGCATCAGAAGAAAATAAAAAAAACTTGGTGCAAATGTTGTAAAATTTCCAGAAAGCATCTGAGCTAGACTACACTTCTCATTTTCTACCATTTCTTAAATAATGGTGACTCATCCACCATACATTTATGTCAATTAGAACACCCAAATCGTCAGTCCCGTTGTGAAGGGATTTTAGCCCAAAAATCACACTGACCAGATGATCTTAACTAGATATCTGCAGTTGAATATGCCTGCTGATATTTTTCTTTTCAACCATCTAATTTGATTGCCACCGAGTGTTTGCTTAGGATCGTCCTATCAATAGGATTTCCAGGACACCCCAACAACAATGGATCACACAATTTGAATTAGAGAGGATTGACAGGTGTAGAATATGAGTCTCCAGTGTTTCAGAAATGTAGTGGAGTCTCTTTTTTTATTCTTTTTTCTTTTTTAATTGAATGATAATGAGTCAAGCCTAATAACATTAGAACAATGGAATGTTGATACATACTTCTTTCCCGGTAAGATAGGGGGCGCTAGAGGGTTGAGGGTATATCCCTTGGCTGTTGAATAGACAAGGATCGACACCCTACCAATCCAAACAGACAGGTATATGAGGTAAGCAGGCATGCAAACAAAACGATTTATTAAAATGACACACTCCAGTGGAACCGGCCATATGTGGGACCCACATGATGTATTCACACCATCCAACCCATGCATAAAATGCACCAACTTCAAAAAAATCCCAAGGCCCAATGTTAAGCCCAACCCAAAACTGAAGTGGGCCATAACATAAGGAACAAGCTATGAGGGAACAGCCAACCTTAAATTTCATAGGGCCACACCTCAGTCATAAAACAGCCTGATTTCTGGCCTGACCCTTCATCTGGCCTTGAGGAAGGGTCTGAATGGCCTGGACTCTATAAATACAACATGGTATTCCCCCCTCCAATCAACAGTGGGCATTCCCTCAACATGTTCCATGTGCAATGGCCCACCTAAGTCTTGGATCAGGCTGATTTTTTTTTTTTTTTTTTTTTTTTTTGGGGGGGGGGGGGGGGGGCTTTTTTGAGGTGAAGCATCTAATGGACGGGTTGGATTCTGTGAACACGTCACTGGATCCGACATCTGGCTGGCACCACTGGAGCAAGCCATTTTATTAAATGGGACTATTAATAAATAAGCGCTCGGAGAAAAACTATATAAATGAGGCACTAGCCTTATCCTTGAATTTCATTGGACCTGAACTTGTATGGCTTTCCATATCCGAGAACCGCTGGTCTCCAATATCTTGAACATAGTTTTTTATTTCCATGGTCGACAAGGGTGATAAGTGGTGTTGCTTGACATAAATTACGTCCTTGCCACCAATCGTCACAGAGGCAATGATATGTGTTCCGAAATTCTCAATAAAGCTGGCAAACGAGAGCAGTATGATCAAATTCAAGGGGGTACAAGAACTTTTCCAACAACGACCAAAAAAAAAAAAAAAAAAGGCATACAGGAACTCTAGCTATCAAGCATTCTTCTTGCTAAGCCTGCATGTACGGATACGTCGAGCCACAAGTGCTAGCATTCTACATATTATCAACATCTGACCTATGGATCAGTAAGGCCAAACGTGAAAGATTACCTGGCTGTGAATCAGGCCTGTCAACTCATTAGGTAGACTGTGAAACATAACGATCAGTTAGGTAAAGTTGTCAACAGTCTAATAGGGCTATAATTTGGGTTCAGGTCCAAGTCCAGTTTGGGTTGGGTCGGGTTGTCAAGGTCCTCGGGTTGCATTCAGGTTGGAAAATGCCAACCCGATCTGAAATCAGGTTAGGTTCATGTATAGAAGATTTGGGTAGGGTTAGGTCGGGTTGTGAAAAATCACATGTATTGGGATCAAGTTGGGTCGGGTCGGGTTGGGTCAAGTATGGTGGTATTTGGGTTGGGTTCAGGTTGGGCACCTTGCTTGGAATTTGGGTTGGGTCAGGTTGTGGGTTGGGTTCTCTTGAGGTTGGATCAGGCTCGAGTTGACTCCCAACCCAACCCAACCCAACCCAACCCACCCGAGGTGCACCACTACAGTTTTCACTCACCGTACATATGTTGCTGACCTGATAAGGTGGGTCAGGTTATGTGCAGTGGTGGGGTGCAACTGATGCACAAGTCAGATGTTCGACATGCTTATCAGGATGACAGGCATGGCAGCATGTAGATGCTCATGTGGAGTGGTGTGCGGCGGGGATTTAGCAAAACCTTCTTTACAATAAAATATGCATTTTTTTACCTTGATAAGGATGACGGTTCCCATGATATTGGGACGGCTCGTCTTACATCTTCTTTCAATACTAAAGGGCTCTTCATCAGCTGAACCTTGAAGAGGGGTATGAAAAATCCATCCATGGCAAGACTTTTTGTAGCTGCAGCATCAATCTGCTTGGAGCCTGTAAAGCTAAATACGGAATTAAAGTTTCCAAGAGGAACAGATCCAGATAGATGAGCCTTCCTGTTGAAATACTCCACCATCTGCAGCCATTAACCAAGGCAATCACAAGAGTTCATTATATTCCGGATTACCCGTATTCAAAAGCAGCCTTCCCATTCTTCTCTCAACAACAGTTTAGGGATAATGCGGGTTGCATTCTCCCCATTGACACAAACACCAAGTGCATTGAGTTGCTTGGAAAGACTCGCCAATATTTTATTATCACAAGCATAGCAGGAGATTTTCAAAAATCTCAGCAGTTTTTTATTTTTCACAATTTTATAGCAAATTATCGTGTTTTTTACAAAATAAAATGTTTAGAAGTTTAAATAAATTCATTTTGACCCTAATTTTTAAGTTTTTAAAATCATTTATTGATTTATAATAAATATTTTTTTAATATTTTATATTCAGTGAGATTTTCCTGATATTATCACGAGAAAAAAAAAAAAAAAAAACAACAAAATCTGAAAATCTCCTAAGAATTCCCATAGGAGCCGAGAATTCCCATAGAAACACTGTATAAACCAGCTAAGGGACTTCCCTTCACCTCCATTCCACCACACTTGCAAGTTGCAAGTGACAAAAAAATCAGTCAGACAATAACAATCTTGGACCATAAGTTTCTCGACAATGATGGGAAGACAAACCAATCTTTCAAAAATTCTTTGTTTTCCATAAGATAATGAGAATTTTAGTGGTCGTAAGAGAAAAGCTAACAGAATAGAATTCCCAGTGCAAAGGGCCAACTGGCCAACACCCTCCCTTGCCACACCATTAGCTTCAAAATTACTTTACACAAAGCATGAAGCGAAGTGGCAACAAATTCAGATATGAGAGCAGTGAAGTGTCTCTTTCAAAATGTAAACAAGTATAAAGTAGGAGCGGAAGCAAGGATTCGAAGCGGGAGCAGAAGTGAGATTTTGAAGCGAGAATTCAAAGTGGGAGCAGCACCTAGTTAGAAGGATCCTGCAACTAAGAGCATTACCCTCTCCCTACATAAGTAAACAAAATGTTTACCCTAGTAGCATGAGATCTAATTTTGTTGAAGATGAGACAAATCACACGGTTATGTTGCCTTTCCTTTCAACCATTTTACAACATTAGAAGACTCACCTTTGACTATAACCTTACCAGTCGACTCTCTACCTAAAATATGAACAGCTCCCTTAGTGCCAATACTTCCTCTAGATGAGCTGAACCTTGAAGCATGGGACCCATGAAAGCCAAGATAACACTTCTTCTATCATCCTTTAGAAGCCCCTAAACCCGAAACTCCAGGATTACCATTCAAGGGATCATTCATGTTCATTTTCCAAACTCCTGGAGGTGGCAAGAACCATATAGCAATAGACTTATTACTGCACTGAGTACTCACCATCACAGACAACTAGTCCTTACATAGGAAATGCCCTCGCTTTAATTATGTCATGTAACCTGGATATTGGTAACGACTCATCCTCAAAACTGCAGTTCTTCCCTTCTTTCCAAATCTCCCAGCATAAGGCGTAAGAAAACAATTCCCAAAAGATGGATGGAGAATGAAGAATCGTGTATGTGGAGATGAGGAGTTGCCAGACTCGCGTGGGGATGTGCAAGGAATGCCAAAACGGTTACGTATCGGCCGATACGGCCGATACGTAACGGTAACGGACCGAGCCGATACGCGTTACAGGGTCGTATCGGCCGATACGATTTTTTGCACCCATATCGGCCGATACGGGGCGTAACGGTCGACCCGTAACGGGCCGCCCGTAACGGTCAAAAAACGGAATTTTTTTTTTGCCATTTTAAGCACTGTTTTGCTGTTTTTTTTCAAATTTCTTGCTTCCAAAGTACTTCTCACCCCTTCTACTGCCAATTTCGACCAACCTTGGTTGGGTTTTTGTGATAAAAACGCATTGTATTGCGGTTTTTGTTGAATCGAAGCTCGGGGGGCCATTTTTCAGAAATTCCGAATTCGTCAAAAATAGGTATTTATACTTTTTTAACATGTTTTGCTGTTTTAATCATGCCATATGTTGTGTTAATCATAGTAGAACATATTAATTGCATTTTGCAGATTTGGAGTGCCATTTAATATTTTTTATTATTTTTTTCTATTTACGCATGTATTTTTACCCTTTGTTTAAAAATTCAAAAAATCAAATTTTAATGATTGTTTTGCTGTTTTAATCATGCCATATGATGTGTTAATCATAGTAGAACATAGTAATGTGCATTTTACAGATTTGGAGTGTCATTTAATATTTTTTATTATTTTTTTTCTATTTACGCATGTATTTTTACCCTTTTTTTAAAAATTCGAAAAATCAAATTTTAATGATTGTTTTGCTGTTTTAATCATGCCATATGATGTGTTAATCATAGTAGAACATATTAATGTGCGTTTTACAGATTTGGGGTGCCATTTAATATTTTTTAAATATTTTTTTCTATTTACGCATGTATTTTTACCCTTTTTTTTAAATTCGAAAAATCAAATTTTAATGATTGTTTTACTGTTTTAATCATGCCATATGATGTGTTAATCATATTAGAACATATTAATGTGCATTTTACAGACTTGGGGTGCCATTTAATATTTTTTATTATTTTTTTCTATTTACGCATGTATTTTTACCTTTTTTTTTTTAATTCGAAAAATCAAATTTTAATGGTTGTTTTACTGTTTTAATCATGCCATATGATGTGTTAATCATATTAGAACATATTAATGTGCATTTTACATATTTGGGGTGCCATTTAATATTTTTTATTATTTTTTTTCTATTTACGCATGTATTTTTACCTTTTTTTTTTAATTCGAAAAATCAAATTTTATTGATTGTTTTGCTGTTTTAATCATGCCATATGATGTGTTAATCATATTAGAACATATTAATGTGCATTTTACAGATTTGGGGTGCCATTTAATATTTTTTTAATATTTTTTTCTATTTACGCATGTATTTTTACCCTTTTTTTTTTAAATTCGAAAAATCAAATTTTAATGGTTGTTTTACTGTTTTAATCATGCCATATGATGTGTTAATCATATTAGAACATATTAATGTACATTTTACAGATTTGGGGTGCCATTTAATATTTTTTAAATATTTTTTTTCTATTTACGCATGTATTTTTACCCTTTTTTTTTAATTCGAAAAATCAATTTTTAATGGTTATTTTTCTGTTTTAATCATGCCATGTGATATGTTAATCATAATAGAAAATGTTAATGTGCATTTTACAGATTTGGGGTGCTATTTAATATTTTTTTTGTATTTTCGAATTAGTGACTTTATATTTTTATTTGCTTATATTGGACAGGTTTTGGAGCTTCTTAGGGTTTAGTATTTTACTTAGAACATAAAATCATCTTTATTAATATAGGTCATACAGACATACACTCATCTACCTAAACTTAAAGAAATGTCTGGGTCTGGCCAACAACAAGTAAGTGAGGATATTGGATGGCAACATTGTGAGAGGGTTGGTGGTACTAGGCACCAAATGAAGTGCAACTATTGTGATAGACATGTGACTGGTGGAATTACCCGTCTCAAACAACATTTAGCACATCGAAAAGGTCAAGTTGCGCCATGTGCCAGAGTACCGAGAGAGATAATGCTTTTAATGTAAGCTAGTCTGGATGAGTCGAAGGGTAAATGTGCTGCTGTACAAAAGAAGAAAGATGATATTTTGGATGCAGCTCAACAGGAGGTGTTTGGTCCTGAATATATGGGCGTTCGTGATGAAGATATTATTGATTCTGACGAAGATTCAGATCGGGAATTAACTATAGCTAAGAGAGAGAGCTTGCGTGTAGCTCGTGAAGAGGAAGAACGTCGCCGCATGTTTGGCACGCATGGGTCAGTGCGTGATAGAGGGGGGGGCAGTGGGAGTGGGAGTGGGAGTGCAACTGGAAGTGCAACTGCTTCTGTAGGTGGGACTGAGGGTCTGGGGGGTAGGTTTGGTGGGTTACGACGTATGTTTGGGAGCCGACGACAAACATCTTCACGTGATGCCCCTATACGTGAAGATGAAGAAGTAAATGAGTCTAGGAGACCCTCTATTGATCCAATCCTATTTAGGAAAGAATCAACTAAACAAAAAAAAAAATAAAACAAATGTGGAGTAGAACTTCCGTTGAGAAATTAGGTAGAGCAGCAGCAAAGTTATTTATACATGCTAACATACCTCCTAATGCGGCCAATTCTCCATATTGGCAGGTGGTAATTGATGCTGCAGCAGAAGCAGGTGAAGGAATAAAAGCTCCCACGGCTAAGGACATTAGAGGGAAATGGACAAATGCAGAGTATGCGGATGTGAAAGCATACGTGGCTACCTTTAAACCTGTATGGCAAGCCAGAGGATGCACGATTATGTGTGATGGTTGGACTGGCCCAACCAAACGTAGCATGATCAACTTCATGGTGTACTGCCACTTAGGAACTATATACCATAAGTCAATTGATGCGTCAGAGGCAACAAAAAATGCTAATTATATTAATGAACTAATGGATAAAGTTGTGAACGAGATTGGAGAGGAGAATATAGTGCAGATTGTGACAGATAATGAAGCAACATATAAGCTTGCAGGACATATGTTAATGGATAAGAGAAAACATCTTTTTTGG
Organism: Magnolia officinalis; assembly: GCA_021015155.1. NCBI lineage: Eukaryota > Viridiplantae > Streptophyta > Magnoliopsida > Magnoliales > Magnoliaceae > Magnolia > Magnolia officinalis. The sequence continues at coordinate 72,365,447 of JAJHSJ010000008.1, read as the reverse complement.
TCACCATGTGCTGCCCATTGTATTGATCTTATATTGGAAGATATTGGGAAGAAGAAGAATGTTAAGGAAATGGTCGAAAGGGCAAGGGAAGTGACGACGTTTATTTACAACCATAATCAAGTAGTCGCAATAATGAGAAAGTTCACGAAAGGACGAGAGTTGTTGAGGCCTGCGGCGACTAGATTCGCAACAAACTTTATAGCATTAGAGAGTTTATTCCAGCATAGGGGAGAGTTGAGTGAGATGTTCGCTTCCCGAGAATGGCTCAACACAAAATATGGGAAGAAGACATCAGGGACACCGGTCGACGTTGCGAACACCATACGGGACAACAAATATTGGAAGAAGGTTAAGGCGATCCTAAAGGTGATGGAGCCACTAATGAGGGTACTCCGTCTTGTTGAAACCGATGAAGCACCTACCATGGGCTTCCTATATGATGCCATGGATAAGGCAAAGCTTGCAATTCAACGTGATTGTAGAAGTTGGGAGACTTATTGGAAGATGATCGACAAGAGATGGACAAAGCAACTCCATCACGATCTTCATGCAGCAGGTTACTACCTAAATCCTAGGTATAGATATGCCCAATCATTTGTTGCGGATGATGAAGTTCGTGTCGGGCTAAAAAATGTGATAAAGAGATTAGAGCCTGACTTAGATCTGCAAATAAAGGCGTTGAATGAATTAGATACATTTGGAAATCGCCTTGGTAGCTTTGGAGATGCTCTTGCACAGCATGCAGTATCTAGGTTGCAACCGGCCGAATGGTGGATTAATTTCGGAGAGAGTACGAAGGCTCTCCAAAAAATTGCAGTAAAAGTTTTGAGGCAGACAACGTCTTCCTCTAGCTGTGAAAGGAATTGGAGTTGTTTTGCGCTCATTCATTCAAAGAATAGGAATAGATTGCAGACTAGAACATTAGATAGACTTGTCTTCATGCACTACAATATAAAACTAAGAATGCGACGACATCATAGGAGCATTACAGCTGCTGATGACGGAGACTACTGTCCAATAAACTTGGACAATATTTATGATGAGGATGACCCACTTCTACCTTGGTTGGAAACAAGGGAAAAGCAAATTGAAGAGGATAGTGAAGAATTGGAAATTGATGACCCAGAAATACGCAGAGCGCAACAAGAGAGTCGTGCAGATGTGTTGGACCCAGTAAGAGGGGCAGCGTTTATGCCACGTACGGATACGGCTCAAGATCAACAAAAGAGTACAAGCAGTGGTAGCGTGACCGTGTCAGATGATGACGACCCCCCTGCCCCTGGTGCTGGCACTTCTGGTGTTGCTTACCCCCCTATACAGCCGTCTACAGATCGCGATGACGATGAACATCGACGACGTGGTACACGAGGTCGGACTTACGAGTATACCGAGTCACGATACAGCCAGCCGGAGGAGGGTACATCTAGTGGTGCACGGGGACCGGGAGGTCCGGAATATCAACAGGCTCATGGTTTTGGTTATTATGATGGATATTCTTATGGTCAATTGGATTATAATTATGGTGGTTATACTAAGCCTATTCCATCACATTCATGTTGGAGTAGCCTTCCCGATCAATATCCATATGATTATAGATATCCAGATTCAAATCCAAGTTACTCATCACAGCAGACGCACTCTCAATCTCAAGATTCTCAACAGCCTGAGTATGGGCACCAGTATGGCTATTCGACGGGCACTGGTGGATATCCTTACTCGGGGTCAGAGTCGTTGCCTAGTCAGGATCAGTCATCCTCTGGTTTCGTTGATCTAGTATTTCCTTCTGGCACTGGATATTATGGATATGCAGCACCTACACCTATTGGACAGCCTCAGCCTGATGGTGACGATGACGATGATGTGGAGGTCGAGCAACCACAAAAAAGCAGATTTTCATTTTGGTGGTGAGTCTGGTGACTTGTGATTGTGAGTATATATTTGTATTAAGGTAAGTATTTGCAGCAGACAGGTCACAACAGTATTATTGCAAGAAGCCATGTAGTCATGCACACACTTGACACTACCGAACTTGTATTTAAAATAACTCCCCTGACAACCAATCAAGTAATCCTTAATCAAGTTGCAGGGGAGTATATCAGACACTACTAATTTTTTTAAATATTCTTGACTTGAGGATGACAGGTTATAGACAGGAATCACAATCACGTGCACAGGTATGTTCGAGAAATTCCTCAAAAATAATTGCAAACACCTAATGTAAGATATTTTCATATTACATTCATTCTAATATATCTATCATTGATAGTAGATAGTTAGAAAAATAAATATATGAATTTTGTAGTCAAATTTAGGTTATCTGATTCATAAATTCATCAGACAATCCGATACAACTTCTCACCAAAGAGTGGACCGTTACACCACCGTAACCATGTTCCAATTTATAAATGAATGCATATTTGGATTGCTTAGAATATTCCGGATTTAATCCATATTTTTTCATATTTTTTTGGCAAAAAAAAAATTTTACGTCGTTACGGGCCGTTACGCCCCCGTATCGCCGTTACGCCCCCGTATCCGTATCGGTTTTGGCGGTCACCGTTACGCCAACCGATACCGATACGGGACACCTTGGGGATGTGGATACCTCTCTTTCTGTTCCAGCAGAACTTCAATAACTAATCTCCTATGGGTTAGTAAACCAATTAAATTAATGAAAAGTTCCATCCCAGCATTGAGTCAAAAGATGAAAGATTGTAACTTGTTCATTAGTGAAAAATCCAAGTTAAATAGCAAGATGTTTCCGCTAAGAAGGGAATCATATGATTAGTGTAACCTAGTCTATTAAGAATCGAAACCCTCATTTGCGGTTCCTTCAGTGTGGGTGATCTCACCTTGGAATTTTATTCCCTCTTCAATCGATTTTTTATTGATCAAAAATGAAAAAAAAAAAAAAAAAAAAAAAAAAAAAAAATCTGAAGAAGCAATTAAACTGAAAACAAAAAACAAAAATTAGTGACAAAGAAATGCCTATAAAGACATGAGCTTTGCCAAGCACACATGCATGTGCAATAAAGTTCACATACACACCACCACACGTGCCACCATGGTATGATAGGTCACATGTGCCAGCACCACATGTTAGGTCTGAGATCCAATCCATCCATCAGAATGGCACCACTATATTGATGGCCTAGCCCAAGAATAGGGTTGATCCATTGGTCAGGGGAGCCGCAGTTTGCAAAAAGAAAAAAAAAATGCACAGCTCTTAAAAACTTGGCTGATATTTTCTAAACTATCCAACTGTTTCCAATATTGGAGCCCACATGCCGATTGGGCCAGATTTTACTTCTGGGAAAACAGGTGAAGGTTGGACCAACCAGCTGGATGGCTTAGATCTCGCACGTTTGTGCCATGCTAGCACATGCATGGTATGTGCATGAGCTTTATCGCACAGACATGTGGACTTTGCAAAGCTCTGAAAACATTACTTCGGTTACAATCTGTTTTTAACAATTAGCATCACATATTACTATTCATACAGGGCAACAACTGTATACCCTATCTTTCCTGTAAATAAGACTAGAGGTTCACCCGAGCATTCTAAATTTCTAAGGAGGTACTTCAATGCATGCATCCCGGGCAAATGCAGGTCAATACTCGATCAAAACTATGGGGTAGAAGCAGAACTCCACTTCCCTGCAGTACTAGTTGAAAAATGCTGACCTATGACAACATGCTTCCCATGATCTCCACTCGTGAAAACCTTCTTTTAACATGGTATTCTTTTAACAGGGTGTTTTACACACCAGACTTGCCCACAGAATGAAACCAGTATGACTGCCCCAGCTTCATATGGTGCCATCATAATCAATCTGTATTCTTTTAACAGGGTGTTCACACCAGACTTGCCCACAGAATGGTAACTTCATATGGTGCCATCATAATCAATCTGTCTGGTTTCAAGGTGGAATTCGCGTGAGGGCCTGTTTCACTCTATTTAGTTTCAGAGCCCAACTCCATTTGGACCAAAATGGAATGCCTTGCCACAACAAGTTCCAACGCAGTCAGAATCATTCCAACTCTATCTGGTTTCAGAGTGCAACTCACCTGGTGACCTGTTTCATTCTTCACCAACACCAACTCACTCGGCCTAGACAACTCTATATCAGATGATATTTAGACCAAAATGGTATGACTTGCCCAGAGACTGAAATGGTATAACTTGCCCCAACTCATTCTGGCACTGTCAGAATCATTGACTCTTATCTTGTTTTACAGTGCAACACACCCCGTGACTGTTTCATTCTCCACCAACACCAAATAGCTCAGCTGTGTCAACTCAGTGCCCGTTAGAACCAAATGTCAATTGTTTCTTACAAAATCATCAGTCCGCCTTCATAAAGTTCCTCCAATTTCAATGAGTTACTAAATACTGACATGTTTGGAATCCACATGCTGAAAATCTAGCTTTTAAAAAAAAAAATTAGTAATCTAACTTCGAATAACCATCAGCACAAAAAGGACTCTTTTTCTAAACTTAATTGGCATTACCAACCTTGTAGCACTGTTTATCAAAAGCTCCTGAAAAGTGCCAATTCCCCTTCATTAATGTAGCTGCTTCAATCCCCCCAAGACTGGAATAAACATGTAACTGATCAAAGGGATTAATTTTCAATTATCAAAGGAGTGGAAAGAAACCATGTAGAAAGAACAAAATCTGCATGCTTGCAACTGATGGATGAATAAGCTCAACACTTGCAGTCAATACTCATCCATATGTATCTAAACTAGTTGTAAGAACTTCTACAACTGCCTCCCATCCTTTGAACTCACATTCCCTCTCCATGGGTCAATGGGTCAGGTTTGGGTCATATAGTACCTATACCCGGGCTAACTGGGTTCAAGTCTTGTCGGGTCCGGGTCTATTTCTTGAAGACTTGGACCCATATCTGATCAGGTTCAAGTATCCATCGGGTCTTTGAATCTAGATTTCGAGTAGGGTTTGGGACACATAAGAGCATTTATATGGTTGGGGACGACCCGATGGATGGATTAAATTGCACACATGAGTCACTTTGTGATGCAGGACAATTAACCACTTGCTCTAAAAGCTCGAACTGATAGAGCATGGCGAATCAATCCCTTTATCTCATAGCCCAGGCCCCACATCCCATGGGTTAGGACCTCGGCCGAACCCCCCTCATGGGCCCCACATCACATGGGTACCGCCTCGCGCAGGTGGGGCCCCACCTCACATGGGCCGCCCACCCCGAATGTGCCCCTGCATCCCACAGGGGACCCCACTCAAGCCCGTGTGAAAATACCCCTGCATTAATCACCCCGGTGAGGAGTCTCGAACACAAGATCTCTCACTCTGATACGCTTTGATGCAAGACAATTAGGGCCTGTTTGTTTTTTCAAAGCAAACGTAAATACCGTGGAAATGGTAATTATTACCGTTTCACAGCGTTTGAATCATAAGAATTTGTGCATTTGAAATCTGTTCGAAAGAGATAGTTTTAATTTTTGAACCACACAGTAATGTATATGATATATCCGTTCCGTCCATCCGTTTTACAACAGAATTTTGAGATATGAGCCAAAAATCGAGGAAGATCCAGCACGCAAGTGGCCCACACCAAAAGAAATAGTGGCTCAAAAAAATTTTAACAGTAAGTGTTCAATTCCCTTTTTCCTGTGGCGTGGTCCACCTAAGCTTTGGATATGCCCCATTTTTTGGCTCATGCCATAAATTCAGCTGGCATAATGGATGAACGGTGTGGATAAGCGACACACATCACGGTGGGACCCACAAATATGTTGCAGCCTTCTCGATTTTTGTGTAAAAAAAGTAGAATGTCAAATCACGTACAGGAAAACGTGTAGGGAAATAATCATTACCAATTTACCAGGCATTTACCAATGAACTGGAAAATCAAACACGCCCTTAACCACTTGCTCTAAAAGCTGGAATTGATAGAGCATGGCGAATCAATCCTTTATCTCATAGCCCAGGCCCCACATCCCGTGGGTTAGGACCTCGGCCGAAACCCCCTCGTGGGCCCCACATCACATGGGTACCGCCTCACATGAGCCACTCGCCTCACACGGACCGCCCACCCTGAGTGTGCCCCTGCATCACACAGGCAACCCCACTCGAGCTCGGTGTGAAAATGCCACTGCATTACTTTGACTTGTGCATGGTGCGTAAACAGGTTCTCTTACATGTGCGTGTGTGGCTTAGGAAACCTCATTTCTCTTGCTAGAATAATCAATATCTATTAAACAGAAATAAATTTACTATCAAAACTAATTGGACCCAACTTTAACCAGGTCCATTGCATGGACCTGGCCTAAACCCAACCAAACCCGAATTTTAACTGGGTCCAAAAGATGTGATCCAAACCCAATCCGATTTCTTAATGGGTCCATAAATGGGACCTGGACCTGTTAAAATTGGGTCGGGTTCATCAGGTACCCGCAGATCCAGGTACCCATTGACAGCTGGAGAGCAATGGAAGTGACCTAAACCCAACCAAACCCAGTTTTTAACCGGGTCCAAAAGGTGTGACCCAAAACCGACCTGATTTCTTAACAGGTCCATAAATGGGTCCTGGACCTGTTAAAAATGGGTCAGGTTCATTGGGTACCTGCGGGTCCAGGTACCCATTGACAGCTCTAGACCTCCAACTCCATAGCCATTTCTAATGGCTAACATTTTGAGACAGATGACCCACTACCTCTCCACCCCAAGCTTCGCACAACAAAGATCCAAAATACTTATCTCGATGTTAGAGGCTCCATAGGCCAATGCCCATTAGATCAAGTAGCCTATCCAACTGGAGATCTGTGCTGAAACGCATGACTGCATACCACCACCACCTCACTCAATCAAGATGGTGTAACCAAGAAAGCACAGCTACAATAGCAACTAGCCTGCTAATGAAGGACGACACTGATTTTTTTTTTCACTTAAATGACAATGGGAAGTCATGAGAAATCATACGAGTTTGAAGTACAGAAAGACTTTGATACTCTGGCAGAGTGTGATGGATGATATGCAAGCAGTTGGTAATTACTTAGAAGTTACAGATGTGGAATACAAGTAATTCAAATTAAACTGTCCAAATTATGGTTCCTAGTCTGGTTGTATCATGATCCAAAAATTACAATTATTTGATTATCCAACTATTGAATTGATGGGCATTTATTGGACAGTTACAAATGAAAGATATCCAATGGCCTTATTTGAACAACGTCCCTGAATCAGAGGTTGTGATTGTTCAATCAATCTGATCTTCATATTTTTTACCTAACGCAAATCATTTCCACAATTTTAGTCAGTCTAATTTGAGTTCATGTAAAGATAGTGATTTCCACAATTAGTCAGCTTTATTTGAGTTCAAGCATCATATGCAGCCGGAGTATCAAATAACTCAACATAAGTGCAATTAATGAACTCCAACACTAAGTATTCAACCTACAGTAAACGGAAGTCCAGATCTACGAATGGTATGGGAACAGAATCTTGATTCCTCGGATTCTGCATATTCCATTCATCGATTAGTTTAAGAGAAAAGACACAGAGCATCTTTAACAATATGCATAGAGGAAATCCTTCACGCCTTTGTTGCCTGGCATTCCACCCATGTTAAGTGATGTCCCCCCCCAAGTAACAAAAGAAGGTTGGCTGGATCCCCAACTACGTTCGATTCATAGCCAAATTTTCATTGTGGAAAAAACAGTAAATGTTTCAAAAATTCTACTGTAATGGCAATCATATACAATCACCAGCACCACAATATAGATCTCCCATATTCTTTCCCGAATCCCGACAAATGAAATCCATCACCAGCACCATCTGTGGCCAATGTCATTCATCTGTGCGGATCCACAATAAAAGGACCATGCCCCATAAATCCACCCCACCTGAAAACATTACCCATCCGACCAGTGGATTCTTTTTTTAACTTTGAATGTGGACTAGTGGCTAAATCATCGATTTCCTGACCACCAATCGGACAGTTACAACCCCCAGGAAGGTTACAGCCGATAGATAACAAGGTCCATCAGATGAACACTGTCTTGAAAATTGAAGGGGTAGGCCCCACATGTACACAAGCCACAGCATCATATGATATTACCTCTTAATTCATACCCAAATCACATGAAAAACCAAAATTTTATTTTTATTTTTATTTTTTTGGGGTTAGCTTGTTAGTACACACCCATGTCAGTACACACTCTATGTTAGCCACCCCCACTAGGGATCGATACCAAGACCTCAAGTATTGAAACGAGGTATCTCCACTCAGAAAAAAAAAAAAAAAACCAAAAATTTATGTTAATAGAAAAATCCCAAAATCAAACCCAGCAACATCATCATCATCATCATCAACTAAAAAAAAAAAACATAAAATGAAAGATAACCAATTACAAGAGAGAGAAAGAGTACTACCTCATAGAAGCTGCAAACTCCAGTACTCTCACGCCCACTGCTCTCCTGACCACACCTGATATCCCTCGAAACATCCGGCACGATCATCTCATCACACACCAACAGATCCTTTGTGTGCTCTTCATCAACCTCAACGATTCTTGACCCTGCGACTCCCTTGCAGTAGAGCAACCTCGTGTCGAAGTTCACGTCGAAACCCCTCCCCAATGCTTGGATTGCATTCAAAACAGTGTGGAAAGCTGCTGCATTCTCCCCCATTCTCATCACACACCCCACAAGAGGGGGGGAAATGGAAGAAGAAGAAGTGGAAAAAAAATCAAGCTTTCCAATCCCACTCCAAAACCCAATTCCCCATCTGGGTATTGTCAAAAAAACCCCAAAAAATCAAAATGATTGGATCTTTTCCCAAATCCAATATTTCACCTTCCACTCTCTTTTGCTTCTTGGGTTCTTGAAAAATACCAAAAAGATTGGAAATTTTGGGTCTTTTGACTCTTGTGTTACTGAAAAACCCCAGAAAAGCTTGAAAAGATGGGATGTTTTCTCCTTTTTGCTTCTTGGATTCTTCAAAAAAAAAAAATAAAATTAAAAAAAAAGCCAAAAAGTAAAAGATTGGAAAGAGTGGATCTTTTCTCCTTTTTGCCCTCTTCTTTTGAACTAAAATACCCAATAAAGATTGAAAGGACTGGAATTTTTTTTGCTGACTTAAAATACCCAAAATATAAATTTAAAAAAAAAAAAAAAAAATCTGTAACTCTTTTTTTCCTACCTCAAAAAAGCCCAGAAAGAAGGAGATTTAACTCCACTAATGATGTTTGAAGACCCACTGAAAAGACCCAGTCACACCTTTTTCACCCTTTTTTTTTTTTTTTAAGGAAGACTGAGGAGAGTTTGAGAAGAGAAAGAAAAACAGATAGTATTCAGATCTCTCCCTCCCTCTCTCTCTCTCTCTCTCTCTCGTTAAAAGACTTTTACAGTTTTTCTTCCTTTTACTCTCACTTTCACTCTCAGGACTACAAACCATCGACCCGAGGACTTTCACACTATGCTCGCCTTTTCATTTTTGTACAAGTGGGGCCCATGGTTCAGTAATCCAGACCATTGCTCTGGTTTGACTTCATCTTATATAAACGTTTCCATGGAAATGTTCATGACAGAATAGTCTAAACCTTTTAAATATGCACCCTTATGCAAATGGGAAAGGTCTCAAAATTGAATGGATGAGATCAAATTATTTGATATACTCTTGGGCATGATCATGTATTATGATGGTAATCATTCAACGGTCTAGATCAGTGATTCAGTGGCCCACTTGCATAAACTGAAGACGCGAGTGTACTGTACACGTAATGCGGCGCATGTACCAAGAGGTAAAGGCATTGACTCTTTTGGGTGGTCTGTTCCATAAGGAGTTGATGGGATTTGTTTTCAATGTATGGCCTTCGCAAGGCATCTTCCTCGGTTTTCTCGTCAATTTATCGTCAATATTTCGTATGACGATAAATTGAGATTCTCGTATGCCGTACGTGTCTACCCAAGGATAGCGGACCACGGTATTTTCGTGTCGCGAGATTCTGCACATGTACGTGTCACACGTACATGATGATCTGGACCATGCATCATGCGTGATTCACACGTTGATTGGCTGATCGATGATAATTTCTTTGATCGAACTGTTAAATGAATGGGAACCGTTGCTGATTTTATCTCATGGTATTTATTTTCATGGCACCAAGTAAAAGGATAGAATCATCTGGGCATTCTGATTTCTGGCATATGGCCCACTTAATACTGTAAATGACAAGTTAACGGTTGGGATCTTGTTCCCACGTTACACATGTGCATAAATGAGTGGAGCCGGATTCAGTCACATTATTAGACCGGACTGTGGACCCGGATCCACGCCGTACATCCGTTTTTTGGACCGATTTTTAAAGGTCGGCAAAAAAAATGAAGGCATTCCAAGATTCGGGTAAACCACACCACATGAAGCAGTGGTGATTGACCATTCAAAGTAGCAAATAAGCATTATGGTGGGCCCTGTGAAAATTTTAATATTGGGCATTTAATCCATGGCTATTTTCTAGGGTGTGTGGTTCACTTGATATTTATATCTTTTTAATCCAAAGTCCAAAACTGACCGAAAAATTAGATAGATTGTGTGGATATACAACACATATATAAAAGTAGCCGCATGACTTGACTAAGAGTGCAATTTGGTTGCAATCCCAATACGAGATGTGGGCGAGATCCTTCTTACAGGGACACATTTGTATATATCTTTTTTCAACTTATTTGAGGACCTGGTCCCAAAAGAAGCATATGCAAAATTCAAGTGGACCACACAATGGAAACGATAGTTATTGAATGCTCACTATTACAATTTTCATAGGGTCTATCATAATGTTTATTGATATTGACCATCCAACTTGTTGGTATAGATATATAGGCATATATGAAAGTAAAAAAATAAATATCAGCTTAATCTAAAACTTATGTGGCTGCTAAGAAGTTTTTAATGATTAATACTCACTGTTCCTTGTAGTGTGGTCCATCTAAATTTGCACCTTCTTTGTATTTTTACGATGCCTTAAAATAAGCTGGCAAAATGACTGGACAACGAGGATATTCAATACATATATCAAAGTGGATCCTACAGTCAAGATCCTACCTCTGTCGTTGGTTCTAGGTCGCGACTTGTGCTCCTTTAGCAAATCCCACCCTAATTGACTGCAATGCTTTGTGGGCAATTAACTCACTCTCCACTCTTGACCTGCATTGCCTGGTGACCTGGCCACTTGCAATACCTTTGATGGCATGACTTTGTGGGGCTCATGATAATATTTTATCAACGTTGTCCATGTTATTTTCTAACTCATTTTAGGTAATGACTTAAAAAATGAGGCAAATTCAGAGCTCAAGTAGTTCACTACACAAGAAAAAGAGTGGAGAGTGGGGATAGTAATGCCCACCACTAAAACTTTCTTAAGGCCCACCATGATGTTTATTTATCATTCAATCAGCTCATAAGGTCACACAAACATAGATGAAGAGAAAACGCATGTGAGCTTGATCCAAAACCTATGTGAACCCCAAGAAGTTTATGATGGCAAGCATTGAATCTCTATTCTTTGGTGTGGTGTGTCGACCACTTTAAATTTCAATGTTAGGCGTGAATAAAACACATGCATCATTATTGACCCCATGGAGTCATGCCACTAGGGATATTCCTAATGATCGGGTCATCACAAGGTCCGCTCCAACCTACGAGAGGTCTTCACGCACATGCCCTCACACACGCCACCTAGGTACTTGAACCCATGACATCAGTTGTTTAAACCACAAGGTCTGCCAAGCCATTATAGGGACCCAATCACCCACCCCATCTCCACCATATGGATAAGATTTACTTAGGATATATACCTATTGTCGAACTTACCTTGTTGATTTGTTGCATATCCCTATCATCCATCCCATTTTAATGCAGAGGTCCAAAAAAGGTAAAGAGATCCAAATCTCAAGTGTACTACACCTAGGAAACAATGGTGATTGAATGCCCACCATTAATGTTTATTTATCATCCATCTCTAATATTTATTTAGCATCTAGAACTGTTTGTAGTAAACTATTTTGGACTATAAAAAATTTCTAATGGTTATTCACCACTTTTTCCAATGGTATGGTCCATTGGAAATTTAGATCAACTTAAACTTTAATGATCCGAGGGGCCACCTTGATGTATGAGCTTTATCAACATGGTCCATCCAATTTTTCATATGATTTTAAGGTACAAGCCCTAAAATGGGTTAGTTCCTTACCTATTTTAAATCCAATTTTAAGGTACACCTTGATCTAGAACTGTTTCATATGATTTCTATCAAAATGGTATTAAAGATGAAATTCATATATATGTTCATATAAGATTGAATGACTTACCATTGATACGCTGTTGAGTCCCTTTCCATGGTATAAGTGGTTTTTGACCCTTGAATGCATACAATAAGGGAGATGAAAAAATATTTAATGCATCTTTTGACTAAAAGAACCCTCTCTATTACAAGTTCTACTTATAGCTTTAGATGTATAATAAGGTAATCTTTAAACATAGGGTGATTAAGGAGGCCAACAAGGCAAAATCAAAATGTTGAATAGGCTCACCTAAACAATTCAAACTTTGGGCTGAAGTCACCCCAAGCTTAGCTCATTGACAACTGTATTAGATATTATAGTCCACATATGACATTGGTTGCCAGAGCAACGGAATGAATAGCTAGTGGATTATCAGAGACAATTTCAAGTGGAACACAAAGATGTATAGCACGCACGGCCTCTCAAGTAATGGATGACTTGAGAAAAAAACTTGTGATCCTATTCTTGCATAGTGTACGTAGCCAGCAACCACTCTTTAGTTTTTTATTATTTCTTTAATTGAGATGGTTTTTTCATATAAAAATAATGTCTTAGTAATATTTTTGCTCTCTTTATTTCTTTTGTTCAATTTATTGCTATGTTTGTGTGTATATACTTTTGCTTGTGTCCCTCGTACATCTTGAAATTCTAAAATTATACTTGTTCTTTCTCTTTATTTGTTAAAAGGATATAAATTTGTAAGCATTTAATTGTCAAATGCATGAATTAGTAGTGTGCTTGACACTAATTATCCAATTTAGAAAATAAAAACGAAACTCTACAACTCATGAAGTTGGAATTTCAAGATTCTCCTAGGATAAAGCTAGATAATGGTTCTTAGGCCCAGCAATGAATGGGTCGAGCTCAAGCTTGGATTTTGAAGTAGTATAATAGAGTTTTCAGGTTAGCCCTATTCAAAATTTTGATTTTTCTAGGCTTAGACCTAGAGGTGTACATGCGTTGAACCGAGTTGAGCTTGGCACTGCTCGACTCAACTTGGCCACTAGCTAACCCAGCTTGAAATCGGCTCGGCTCGGTCTTCGAGCCTGACTAGCCAACTCGACTCGACTCAGCTCGGTTCAATTAGTAGCTCGGGCCAGTTCGAGCCGAGTTCGAGCCAAGATCGAGCCGAGTTCACCTATGCAGCATTGTCACAAATACATTGAGTGCACTTTCAATTTTTCACTGTATGTAAAGCAGCAGTAGCGGTTTTACAGGTATTTCATCAAATGCTTAGTAGACAACATCAAAATCTAGACACAAGGGTATTTGTTTCATATCCATACCTTCCTTGCCACTAGCTGACACTTCATTAAGTCATTTCATCAAACACGCGGTGAGCAACATCAATATCAAAACAACCGAGTCACCAAACTAGTTCGATTTGAGTTGGGGTTCGATCCGAGTCGAGTGGAGCTCAGGCAAGCTCGAAACTCGATTCGAAATTTTTTCAAGCTCAAAAAATCAGCTCGACTCGGCTCGAACTTAGTTTCAAACGAGTCGAAACAAGCTTTTTCGAGTCGAGTCGAGCAAGCTAATCGAGCTAACTCAGTTCATGTACAGTCCTACTTAGACCTGAGCCATTGCTAGCCGCAACAATTCCACCCGCCAAAAACATGTCTATTTTTCTAGACATTTGGTTTAAAATCAAAGTGGTTTTTCGAAGAGATTGGCAATCAAAAGCGATATCCACATGGTAAGAGGTCAAAAAATGTTTTTGGTATATTAAATATGGATTATCCATTTCTTACTTATTGATTAGATGGTTAGGATCATGATAGAGTGATTTTTCGGAGAGATGTCAAGTCAATGGTGGGCTTCCAATGGTAGATGATCCAAATCAATAACTCAAACTTCTTTGCATACTAGCCATTTTCCTAGCTATAAATAAGTTGGTTAGGACCATCCTATTAAAGTGATTTGAGGATAAGCAATGAAAGGTGGGCCCATGTTATGATTATCCAAATTCATTATTTACGTTTCTCTATTTAATGAATATAGACGATCCATTTTACTAGTCATTGGTTGGATGGTTATGATCATCAAAGTGAATTTTAAGAGGAACAAGGAATAAACGGTGGCCCCATATGAAGAACAGTTCGGATCAATGATCGAATATTCCATTCGAATTCACTATTTTAATTAATACGAATTGCCTACTATTCTCTATTTTAATTAATACGGATTATATACTTTTCTAGCCACTAATTGGATGGTTAAAATCATATTATCAATGTGATTTTATGGGAGTGATTATTGGTATATTCAAAGGTAGGTTGAATACCAAATACCATGGAGATCACTAATCAAAACCTATTTTAGTATAGCACCAACATCCATTTTCCTAACAATTTCGGATGGTTAGGATCATATGGTGAAAGGGTCTTTTAAGAGGATGAGTAACCAAAGGTAGGCCCATAGATGATGATCCAGATCAATGATCATAACTTCTATATTACAATCAATATGGACCATTCCATTTTCCCATCGGTTGATAGGGTAGTCAGAATTATCAAACCAACCTGCTGTGAGACATGGTCAAACATGAAAACTATGATGAATGGCTCAGATCCATGGTTGAATCGAGATATATTATACTTATTCACCATAAATTTTAATAAACCTTATTTTGATGGTTTAGACGATAAAATATCATGTGATTTCAAGGGCATGTTTGGTCAATGGGTATGGAATTGTATTTGGATATGATTAATACTATTATTGCACAATAATTACATGTTTGGAAGTACCATAGTTTTTGGGCCATCCAATCCCATGTTTGGGACAAAATTATTACCACGAAAAAACATTAGATTAAGCAAAATCCCATTTAGTGGACCATAAAATTGTAATCAATGAACCAAATTCGCAATGGATATTGATCATTTGTACACGAATATAATTAGAATATTATATGTAAAGAGGGTATATGGATGGACGACATGGATAAAACACATGGATCGATGTGAGTCCACATGTAACAGATTTCAAAATCCACCATAAGTCTCACTTACCAAATACAATTTCATCCCACCTAATCTCTTATTATAAGTTTTTTTTTTTTTTTTTTTTTTTTTTTTTTTTTTTTTTGTTAGCTGATTAGTACACCCCACTGTCAGTTCACACTCACTGTTAGCTGGTTAGTACATCCCACCTAATCTCAGTCATTCTCGTACTCTGACCAAATGCAATTTCATCTCACCTAATCCCATGTAAGCCGACGTACCAAACAGACCCACAGGCTTAAAAAGTAATGGAAACCTCTCCATTACTTTTTGATAAAAAATCATCAATTTGATAAAAGAGAAAGCAAACAACGAATTTATCAAATCTCTAAGTTACAATTTCATAGAGACACCAATTAATGAAGTTTTAATAACCAAACTCACGGTGTTGGTTAAACTAGACCGTCCAAACTACACGCTCTAAAACTTAAAGCCATCAAAAAATCTCAGCCATCTGATATCAATTCTTGAATTTGGACGGTTGGCTTTATTGGGGCCGCTAGGTTGATGTTAGGAATTGTTAATATATACTCCATCAAGAGAGAAAGAGAGAAAGAAGAAGAGTGAGAGTATGAGTGGGGAAGCTTTAGTGCTTCCCTTCATCGGTTTCCTCCAATCAAAGCCCTAACATCGATCATTTTTCTCCTCCGAATCTAGCCCATTTACGATTTGGATGTAAGAAACAATCCTACTTCCTAACCTAGGTTCTTTCTAAAATGAATTGCATGAATATCATATAGTTCTTGGTGTTTATATAGGAATTTGTGATTTTCTTCAAATTTCTAACCATAGGAGCTTAAAAATCGGATATTCCTTCTTAAGGTACGGACCATTATTTCTAGTTTTCCATTTATCGACCCTTGAGGGTCTCAGATAATGATGTCTTATATTGAATGAGTTGTAATAGCTAGCATGTTTATATTTCATATTTGATTGTATTATATGCTATTTGTTGGATATGGATGCTTACATGTTTGATGAAATGCTTGAATGGTGGAACGTATTGCTATTTTTGGTGCTCATGTGTTTGATTTAATACTTAAATGATTGTATTACTTTATACATGCTCATATATTTGATTTAATGCTTTAGTGAACGTAGTATCCTATGTATGCTTACATGTTCGATGAAATGCCTAAGTGGTTGTATATATAGTAGAACTTATGCTACAATCGTGTGATGTAGTGTTTAGTCTATATTGAAACTTAAGATTACTTACAATATTGGGTCAGTCGGTAAATCGCTCAAACCAAGGGGTGACTTTAGTTAGGTCGGTCACCCTAGGTTTGTTTGATCAACCCGGGTGAACACGGACGACCGACAGTAGCTAGACTACACGAGTTGTTTACACCCAATGCCGGTTGTGTTATAGTTCTCTCAAGTCAATTAAATTAGTCCACTAGCCGACTGGTCATGTATGTTCATAATGTATGATAGACTAAATGGAATATAAGATACCCCGTTCCCAATGAATATGTCCATTCATAACCGTAGTGTGATACGATCCCACTAAGACTCATGAGTAAGACATGGTGGTATGGGACACCGTGTCCGAGCTGTCGGCCTATGCTGGGGTGACGAGCCTCCCCGTAGTGACCAGTGAGCAACCAAGACTCATGAGCCGAGCATGGTCGTGTCCGAGCTGTCGGCCTATGCTGGGGTGACGAGTCTCCCCATAGTGACCAGTGAGTACTGATGGAGGTGATAGACCATTGTTCGAATGACTCCTGTCAAATTACTCAGCCGATGGTTGCGTGCTAGAGTACCGTTCGAACAACTCAAGGCGTGAATGGAATTGGGCAACGAGCCATTTCCTTTGTGTTTTGGTTTTATGTGATAAGCCCGCACCTCAGAATTGAGTGATCACACCCGGTATTGGGTGACGATTCATATTGGGTTGATCCTCATATATTTAGATATTATGTCGTACCTTTGAAATTGTTGATTTGTGAGATAAACGGGTGATACCTAAAGTTGGATCAATGGACACTGGTAAGGAGTCGCTACGTGTGACAATGAGCCACGTGATCCAGATAAAGACTTGTGATATAACGTCGGTATCCTAACTTCGCCAATATGCTGAATGAATTGAACTTAATAATTACTCGGCTAACATGATCATTCACCGCATTACATTAGATTAGGATGCGGCGAACTAACGTGGTTGTCGCGTGATGAGAGAGTGTTATCATTTGCAAAACAGGTGGTTGGAGTCACGTGTGAGGGAGTATTGTTTGAAAAGGGCATGCATCATGTTATATCTTCATATGCATATTTAACAAGAGTATTTAGGAATTGTTTGATTTCTTGTTTATCATCAACTACGATGATTGTGTCGATAACATGTGTAACTTATAACCAATGGAACCACTGAGTTAGCTACTCACTCTTACCTAGGACGGTGTTTTAAAACACCAACTAGGCGTATCATTGATGCAGGTACTAGTGAGTCCTCAGGCAGGTGGGCTCATATCGGGTTGTGCCAACGCCGTTATTTTTGGAGAATTGTGTGTAAACTGAAGGCTGTGGTTTAACCGTCTTCGGTATGTATATTGCGGATTGTGGTTTGTATAATCCCATTTTGGGCGATCATCACAATTGGAACTGTACTTTTAACTCTTAACCCTATATTTCTGAATCTATTGTTATATCTACGTCGCTTTGGATCCGCTAATTTGAATTGCGCTACTTTGATTATTTGTGTGTAAAATAAATTTGAATCTGAATGAGGACACACGTGCATTATCATTAGGTTAACACCCGGGAACTCGGGATCAGAGTCTTTGTACTCGGGTGCCGATTTTCGGGGCGTTACAATAGCATAACACCCAAAATAGGAAATAATTTACGTAATTAATAAAATTACGCACACCATCAATCTAAGCATTAATCGATTGACATCGATCGAGCAACTCTCAATCAATCGACAGCCACATGTTCAATTACTTGAATATGCTCAAAAGGGACATGAGAATTTATAAGTATTACCCGAAAATAGTTGATTGCTCGAACCTCCTGGGTTGATCGATCGAACTTGTTTAGAACTGTCCAGAGACCAACTGTATAATTCGAGGTTCACTTGATCGATCAAATAGGCAGTTCGGTCGATCAAACTTCTCTATTTATATACAAATTGAAGACATCTAGATAACAATTTGGCAATATAATGCAAATCTTCGTACCGCTCATGCCAAGTTATTCATCTTCCTCAAGGGAAAGAGCTAACAAATGAAAGAAAACTTTTCCATATACAGTAAATGACTTGGTGATAATGTCATTATTTGCTGCTATTGGGGGATGTTGGGCTTTGGAGAGGGAGTTGAGAATGTGAAGAGGTACATGTTGAGCATGAGGATGATCTGGCAGAAGTTAGGTTATGGCTGTATAATGAAGATGATATCTCGATGCATGTTGTCGGAAAGATCTAGCCTCACTTGATGGTTTTGGAAAGTAACAAAGGTCATTATCACGTGTTGGGACAATTGCTTCTGCCAAAATTACATCAATGCACATACATATGAACATAACTCATAAATTCTATTAACTTATACCTTTTATTCATTAAAGAATGCACAACATGTTTCTTTTAATTAGAGCATGTTTGATTTACAAATCTCATGTAAATGCCAGTGAATTAGTAATTGTTATTCCTCCACCCCATTTGAAAATGCACTTGCATTTCAGTTTCGAAAATTGAATAAAAAAACTGGTTTAAATTTTTGGGCCCCACCATGATATATATGATATATCTGCGCCGTCCATCCATTTTAGTGTAACATTTTGAGGCATGAGCCAAAAAATGAGGCTGATCCAATACTCAAGTGGCCCACACTAAGGGAAATAGTGGCATCGATAAGTTTTTAATGGTAGATGTTCGGTTCCCTAAATCTTGTGGTGTGGTCCACTTGAGCTTTGTATCAGCCTCATTTTTTTGGTCAAGCCCTGAATTCAGCTGACATAACAGATGGACGGTGTGGATAAGCCACATGCATCACTGTGAGGCCCTAAATATATCTGGCATTGTCATCGGTTTTAGAGCTTGAAAAAGTAACCGTCAAATCAAGCATCAGTAATAATGCCACACTTACCAAATGAAATAATCATTACCCATTCGTACTGTATTTACCGAAAGTTTAGAAAATCAAACACGCCCTTATATGTTTTATTATGATCATTCCCTCATGGCAATATATGGCAAATGTTAATTTGGCGAGATTCTCGATCTGGTGGGTCACCATGTGGATGTCAAGGAGACCAAAACACTAAGTTCAAATAACTATGACCATCTATTTGTTGCGAGTTTTCATGATTGAATGTGAACCTCTTTTTTTTTTTTAACCAATTGTTCGTTTTGTAGGCCATCAATTAGATCAATGTATTCCAAAATGATTAAATAGTGACTGGTATGGAAAAAGAGCCTTGTAACGACTATAATGGCCTCGTAATGGTCCATTTCGAGGCTAAAATAAGTTTCTTTAAAAAATCCATAATCGTCTTTATGGCTCATGTTGTAATGGTAGTGTCAGTGGTCATTATGGTCAATATTACCTCTATGGAATAACTTAGATCAAATGACTACCACATTCTAATCCCTTTGCTTTTGACATATGATCTATCCAAGTGGTAGCCATTAGATTAATAATCACAATTACAACTTGTAATTTTCGTGTATACTATATGGAGGGAGCCATGTGGAACTAACACGATTGTTCATTCCTAGACTGCTAAAAAATTGTTTTAAAAATCATTATTTAAGTTTAGTAGTTTGGTTAATAAAAAATGACTTGTTTATCATGATAAAATCACAAACCTAATTTCATTTTATTAAGTGTGGAGAAGTAGAATTCCACAAGAAATCAATGTTTACAAGAGATAAAAGAAAATTGATAAATGAAATAAGCAACATATTGAAACGATTACATTTATAACTATTATATATTGATAAAAGTAAGACCCATTACACGGTATATAACACTAACCCCATTATGAAAAAAGAAATGATTTTGCTAACATCCCCCACCTTTATGGGGACATTAACAACACCCCAAAGCTTCTAATTGACACATATGATGCTTGATCATCAATTTAGCCTATCTACTCATTCATACAACTAGGCATAAGGCATGATGCAAAAATTATACCAATTAGATCCTGGACATCATATCAATATCATGGAAAATGGAGAATCAAGATTGATCAGAAAAATAAAATAGGTTGGTTCAATCATCGTTTTGAAACATATAGTCAAGAATCTCATATTATATTATTTATAACTCCAAAGTACCATTTTGGTTTGATGATTCTAATCATGTGATCTATAGATCTTAAATAATGGATAATTCTAACAAATTTGGGCGTTCAAAAAGTTAAGATCATCCAATTTGTGAGATTAGCATGCCAAGATTTTCTCCTAATGGTACTGTTAAATGAACCATTCCGATTGATGATCGAGACATTCAATGTTGGCAGTATTTACAAAAAAGATAAAACCATGTGTTGTTTTTGTTGGTTCAAAGGCAAAATTTTAGTTTGACATCGGATGGGGTATGGAGAATGAGAACTCTTTATAAGTCTTTTATCTTCTTAATGTTTTGAGTGTATGCATTACTATGCTTTGGCCCGTATGAGCGCCCGAGGCCGACCTAGTGGAAAACTAGCTTGAAAACCAGTTAAACATAGATAAGTGCACGTATACTTATACGCAGGGGGGATCAGACCCTGGTAGGCTTGAGCAATCCCTTTCTTTGAGTTTTAGTTGGTTAGATTTTTTTTTTTTTCTCCATACACATGAATTGCCTCTACATATGCGTGGAGTAGTAGTGTCGTAGTGGGATTATATCTCTCTCTTTCTGCGTATATGAAAAGGGTTTTTGTCTCTCGAGTTTTACACATCTTCTCCTCTTTCTTTTCAAAATTTCCCTCTCTTCTTCTCCCCAGACGTATGAAGGTGTGGTGGTGTTCTTGATGTTAGGTTTTACATGACATATGCATACAATTAAGATCATACGTAGGGTGATCGTATCCAAGGGATGGCGCACTACAAACCTTCTACACTAGATATATTCTATTACATTGAGAGGTGTAAATTATCTAAAAGAGAGTGACTTAATCTGCGCCTCGTCCAATAAAAAGACACCTTCTACATTGATCAAGAGTATTGCTTTCACAATTATCTCAATAGGTGTAAGGTTTTATTTTCCACCAATTTATCTAGTTTGAATATTTTTTTATTCCATTATTTTCAATATTCAAGAAGTCAAGGGGCGTTACTAACACCCCTATAAAGGTAAAGACATTAACAAAACCCAAAAATGACCAATATGGGGCTTGTAATAGCCATAGTAAACTAATATGAGTTATTTTATTTTATTTTTACCTTTTTTTTTTGCTTTAAAACATTCAACCATTAAAGGGCCTTAATGGCCATTCTAAAATGGGCATATTGATGACCGTTGAGCCAATAGTTACCTTTACCAAATACCTTGGGCATAAGGCATCTTGCTTCAAATGAAAGGGAAGTGATAAGCACTCAAGTGACCCATCGACAAGGAAATAACCAACATTGCTACCAACGCAAGGTATGATTTTAAGACTTAGCGTCTTGGACCAAGTTGTTCGGCCATGAGCCAAGTCATTGCTAGAGAATTACGAGGCAAATCAACATGAGTTGCCTCTAACTCCCCAATTTTGATGGATGCGGCCCATGGATTGGTAATCTAAACCATTGATATGTTGATTTGCATCTTTAGTCAAGTACGCTCCTGAATTTCACGTATATCGTATTTCTTCATAAAGAGAAATATTGAAATACAATAACAACCTACATTGCTCTAGAAATATTGAAATAATGCACTTTTTTAGTTGATAGTAGTCAACCTATGTAATAAATTATTAGACAGTGGTTGATTGCACTTAATCTATATATTAATTTATTTATTTTTTACATTGCTTATGTGAGGGTGTATTTGGTAGGCGGGCTTTGGAGGGATTAAGTGGGATGGAATTGTACTTGGTTCTATGTAAATTCTATTGGACATTTGGGGATCACGGGAAGGAATGAAATTAGGTGAAATGAAATTGCATTTGGTTCCACGTGAAATTTTTGGTGGATTTTAAAATCCACCACATGGGTAGGCCCCACATTGATGCATGTGTTTTTATCCAAGTGGTCCATCCATATGCATCCTTTACACGTGACATTCAAGCTGTATGTGTGTGCGGTGACCAACATTAGTTGTGAATCTGGTCTCTTGATTACAAATCCATGGTCCAAGCAAGGTTTTGCTTAGTATAAAATTTTTGTCCAAGGAATAATCTGATCACAAAGGTAGGGATTGGATTGGCAAAATACCATGATATTTATAGGCATATATAGTCAGTGTGTAATAATAATACTAATCCATTTAATCTAATTATATACCATTTAGCTGCATAGACCAAATAAGCAAAATTTTTTAGGGTCAGCTTGGGCAGTGGGATTAGAAGGGATTAGGTCGGGATGGGATTCAAAAAACATAATTATTACCCATGGCAGGGGTTGTCCCCTATTACCATGGGATTAAATTAATGCCCTACTTTGTTGATAATACGGTGGTACATTGAATGAATATACCCACCATCATTTGAAATTACTGAGAATAACATACATGTGTTATATCTAAACCGTTTATTTATTTCGTAATCTCATTTTATGGCATGGGCCTAAAAATTAGATAGATCCAAAACTTATGTAGCACCAAAGAAGTTTTCAGCGGTAAGTATTCAATCCCTATTGATTTCTATGGTGGAGTCCACTTGAGCATTAGATTTACCTGATTTTTTGGCCCATGTTCTAAAATAATCTCTATAAATGGGTGGACAGTGTGGATATAGCCCACACATCATGTTGGGACCTACACAACTTTCCAAACATTGAGTGAAATTAGCACACGACCCAATGCAATTTCATTTAATGTAATTCCAAGCATTTTCATTCCTCCCAATCAAGGAGTGGAATTGGCACAAGACCAGATGAATCGCATCCCCACCTAATCCCTTCTAATCCCACTGCCCAAACTGACCCTTATTGTCTGTCCCAAGCCTAGCTAAGGTAGCAGCCAACTTTGAAATTTGATGAAAACTTCCAACATAAATCTACCATGATGACAGTGCACCAATGTACGCTATACATTGATAGGGATACGTTAGTTGGGTCACATCGGAAAAAGCTAATATCAATCAGATGCCTCTTGTCATCCCATCATAGCTTACTCTCATGCGGAAGTGGATGGGCTGGTGTCCCACAGACCACCGACATGGCTCCTCGATCTTAACGTTCAAAGGAGATCAAAGTTACATGGGACCTAAAATGATGTTTTTATTATATCCACACCGTTTATCCACTTGGCAAGATCATTTTAAAGTAAAATGATTCATATACACAGTTTAAGTAGACCACACCACAAATAGTTCAGGGGACAATAATTCTCACCATTAAAACATTTGTAGGGCCCTTCATAATGTTTATTTTCCATCCAATCTGTTCATTAGGTCACATAGACCTACATGAAGAGGAAAACAAATATCATATTAATCCAAAACTTTTGTGACCCAAAAGAGTTTCGATGGTAGTCGTTTAATCCCCCACTGCCTTTGTCAGTGTGGTCCACTTGATCCTTTAATCTATCTTATTTTTCGTCTCAACCCTTACGACAAGCTCACAAAATGGACAGTTGGTTTGTTTATAATACATACCTCGTGATAGGACCTACAAAACTTGCTAACATTAACACACCGGCCAAGTCGGTGGTGTGTGGTACACCAGCCAATCCGCTTCTGGGTGGACAGAAGACATTGCCAGAACTCCTGAATAATGCAACGAATTTCTCAGGGCCATGTTTGGGGGTATGGACCATCCAAGAGACGGGCAGGGCGAATGTACTACTGTACGACGCACTTGATTATTGACCCATGTTTTCAAATGGAGGATTTTTCATGCTCATCTTATTCTTAATGTGTCATTTGTATGGAGCATCTGAGCCGTTGAAAAGGTAGGATCATGGGGCACAAATCAGGTTGATCCATTCATCAGGTGGGCCACACGTTTACATTGACTAAATTCATTGGCGGCCGTTGTTTTATTCACTGCAGTCCACTTGATTAATGGATTAGCCTGATTTTTGTACCCAATGATCTTCAGTGTGGGGCCCACCTTTTCAACGGACTGAATGTCATATAATTGCCTGTATGAGCTAAATAAGCTATAACGTTGTGGACCGTAAGGATTACCATTTGCAAACTTCAGAACAATCCATTCATCAGTTGGTCTAGATAATTTATCCTTTTATCATAACCATTCATTATTTTCAGTAGTGTGGCCCACCTAACTTGCAATGGATGGTCTTCATTTCTGGGCCAGCCAACTCGACAGGTTGGATGTCGCCCACAAATGACAGGTTGGAGCTTATCTACTGGTTGTTGGACAGTAACTTGTCATCCAAACGGTTGGACAAGAACTAATATAAATAAAATATAATAACGTGAAGTTCGAGTTACATTTAAAGTTTTTTTTTTTTTTTTTAATTGATTTTTTTTTTCACACTTAACCAAGTCAAGCTGACTAATTTATTTATTTATTTTCCTATAGTCTTGGGATCAAATCAATATCTTTTTAGGTGTTACCAAAGAAATTTGGTTGGCTAAACTTTTTCCAATTTATGAGCCGTGATCAAGTAGGGTCTTGGAGTACCATAACTAGGGCTGAATGGCGGGTGGGTTCAACCCAACCCACCGTTGACCGATCCGACATTGGGTTGGGCTCGGGCAGGATTTATTGGGTTTGGTCTCAGGCTTGGGTTATACAAATACCAACTCGATAAAACTTTTGTTGGACTTGGGTTGAGGTCTTGGGTTGCCCGACCAAACTCGAACCCAAACCCAATCGATATATAATTGAGTGTGGATCGTCTGCGTTAAAGGCACGGGAATTTCCAATGCCATTGGGTCTCATTAGTCCACGTTATTTCCGATGACCCATGCTAACAAGATATGCCGAATTTCTCTCTCCCAAATAGATTGGGTGCAACACAACATGACTTTTAAAGGAGTGGTTGTCCTATATTTTAGCTTGTTTATTTAGAAAAAATGAAGTTCTTCATGATAAATAATTACATATATAATTAATAAAATACAAAAAATAAGACATGTATAGAAATATGATAAACTAATGTAATAACGAAAATTTTAGCACATATCTGCCTAGCCAACCCAACCAACCCGACTGAGACCGCTTGGGTTGGGCTTGGGTTGAGAATTCCCAACCCGAGGTTGGGTTGGGTTGGGTTAGGGTTGAGGTAAAGGAACCTGGGGTTGGTCTAGGGTTGAGCACCAACTTGACCCAACTCGCCCGACTTTCATCCCTAATCATAACTGGATTAAACGGGTTTGAATCTTGTTGAACCTGAGCCATTTAGGTTTGGGTCTTGTTTTTATGACATGAACACGAATTTGACAGGCTTCAGGCACCCACGAGTGCCATAAGTCCTTCGTAACCATCTCATTTACATGATCTTGCCCAACCAACGTATATGTTAGATAATGTGGTGACTTATTAGACCTATTTCGACCCATGCCTTGTACTACGGAGTCAATCTAGGGGCGGCAATGGCTGGGTTGAAGTAGGACCCAAGCTCGGGCCTAATCGAAACTCAACATGAGCGTAGCACGGAAGGTTCAAGCCTGAGCTTGACCCACCTTGAAATTTGATAAAAGGCCTTATTTCCCACTTGAATAAGGCCTAAGGGCGTGTTTGGACGGGCCCATCCCATGGGATTGGATTGTATTAGGGTGGATGACAAGTAATGATGGTTGTATCAGTGGATTGCTATATCCAGGGAATTCACCACCGAGTATGTTTGGCTCGCCCCGCCAATCCCAAGATTACGTCAGCCAATTCCGGGATTGTTCCGTCTAACCAAACATGTCCCAAGCAAAATAGATGGGATTAAGAGAGATTGGGTGGATTTCAAGGTAATGATGGTGATGTCAATGGATTGCTGGCAATCCCATGGGATTGCTATATCCAACTTTTGCCTGTTTGGCACGGCCGGCTAAATCTCGGGATTGCTCCTTCCAATCCATCCTAATACAACCTAATCCCATCCACCCTGCTGGGCCAAACAGGCCCTAAAGCACCCATATAGTAAATGGAGTTAGGTCGACATATTCTAAAAAGGGTTTGCTGGAATTCATCCCAATGTATTGCAATGTGATAGGTTGGATTATATTCATTGGAATTTTTTATTTTTTATTTTTTATTTTTTTTTTAATGATTCAAACTACTTATATGACTAGACTTTTAATAGTCGAAGTATGCTAAAATAATTATCAGATATTTGATATTTCAATCCTTTGATTACGAAGAGATTACAGATAATCCAAACGGATTTAGAGGCTAAAGTCCTAACATGCTATATTGCAATATATCATGATGTATTGGGACAGACCTCTCTACCAAACCTGTCCTTGTGATTCAAGTAGGCCACATTACTCCATATACATACACTTTATCACATTTTGCATGTGTAGCCCATATCGCATTGATGGGGAATGCAACATTCTCAAATCTAGCTTTCACAAAGGTGGCAATGGGCCCACTAATCTAACTTTAGGTTGGGTTTGAACCTTTTAGTCGTAGGTTGATATGTCATTACCCATGATCATTTTTAAAATGGACTTGGGCTCAAGTCATTTTAGCCTCCCTTAACCAAACCTAATGCAATTGAATTTGACTTTTTAGATGCAATATTTTATATCATTTTAATCTTTAGTTAAATAATCATCTATTCTAAATTTTAGAGTATTAATTTTATTATATATATATATATATATATATATATATATATATATATATATATATATATATATATATATATATATATATATATGGGGTTTAGGTACTATGCGCTCCACCTCAAGATAAGGGTTTGTGAGGTCGAGCTGTGTGGGCCCCACCGTGATGCGTGTCGACCATCAATACCGTGCATTTGATGGGTCCCCTTTAAATTATGGGATACCCCAAAAATCAGCCGTATACAGAACTTAGGTGGGCCATATCATCTAAAATCATGTGAAGACATGCCAAAAACATATAAAAGCACTTGGTGGGGCCCACCTGAGTTTTGAATGCTGCTGAAACTTGGTCTGAACCCTCATCCAAGTGGGAAACACATAATGGATGGTTTGGATTTGCAAACCACATCTCAGTGGACCCAAAAAACATCCCATGAATGTTTTAATGGTGCACGGCCCCTCTCCACTTCTGTATGTGGTGTGGCCCACAAAAGTCACGGATTGCCTTGATTTTTGAGACCTAGGCCCACGATAGAATGGTGCATCCGACTGATGGGGTAGATTTTCGAAACATATCACGGTAGGGCCCACACAGCTCGACCTCATGGGACGTTAAAATCAGCTCAAGCGCATAGTACCTTTTTCCATATATATATATATATATATATATATATATATATTTCATGTATGTTTAACCTAATAAATGAATATATTTATCAATTTTCGGGTTAGATGGACTCGGGCCTGGGCCCAGCCTTTTTTTTTTTCGGGTAGGGCTCGGTCTATGAGGGGTTAGGGCCGGGGTGGGGTCTTGGGTCCTGAGTTTCTAGCGGGCCTACGCCGGGCTGGTGCGGCCCTAACTCGGGCCATTGCGACCCACACTCGCAAGTGGCCTCCTCATTAAAAAATTAAAAAAAAATGAAAATCCCATTTACCGCGGCGTGAAAAGGGTGACAAAATGCAGCACCGAGCTCTGCTTTCTTCTTAAGATCTCTCTCTCTCTCTCTCTCTCTCTCTCTCTCTCTCTGTTTTCTGCTCTCCTCAGCTCATAAAGATAGAAGCAGATCTGGGGTTTTCATCTACGTTTCCTCTTTATCTCGCTCTCTCGTCAATTCCTCTCCAAATGAGGTGAGTTTCATCTCAGATTTTCATATTCCTCTTTCAATTCTGTTTTCTTTTCCCTTTCTGTGATGTGACAATGACCAGAGGAAATTAAAATGCTAGATCTAGATCGCAGAAGAACCTCTGAAGAAGATGAGTGAGAGCGAGAGGTTTCAGCTCGGAACCGTCGGAGCGCTGTCCCTGTCGGTGGTCTCCTCCGTCTCGATCGTGATCTGCAACAAGGCCCTCATCAGCTCCCTCGGCTTCACCTTTGGTAAGCGGAATGATCTCCACTGTTCCTAGATTAAAGAAGGAAGTGAATATGATGGAGCTTTTATTGAATTCAAATTCCCATTTTGTTTGTTTGCTTCTTCTGGGAATGTGATTCTTTTACTGCGAGTGGGGTTAGTGGAATTCCTTATGTTTTTCCGGCATGAGGGCACGCTTACCGGGTAGATGTGGGGCCCACTGATGTCTTCACGGCATCTGTCCAATGCATCAGATGCATCGCCTCACGATACCCTCAGGTACCAAAGATTAGCACAAACAAAAACTCAGGTAGGCCACTGCACAGGAGACAAGTTGAGAGGGGGCAGCCACCATTGACGTCCGTTGGGG
This sequence comes from Magnolia officinalis, assembly GCA_021015155.1. Lineage (NCBI taxonomy): Eukaryota > Viridiplantae > Streptophyta > Magnoliopsida > Magnoliales > Magnoliaceae > Magnolia > Magnolia officinalis. The sequence goes on along the minus strand of JAJHSJ010000008.1, from coordinate 72,336,566 downwards.
CCCACCATGTTGTGTAGACGGGATCAAGGCCGTCCAGATCCTTCATCTGCCCTGGATGAAGAGCCTTCACAAAATCAGGCTGTTCTGCAGCTAAGGTGGGACCCAGTGAAAATAAAGAGTGGGCGCCCCCTCGGAACTTGTTTCCTGTGGTTGTGGCCCACCTGACTTTTGGGTCGAGCTGATTTTCAAACTTCTGGTGGGACAATTCCGAGGGACAGGTTGGATGTGATACATAGACCATGTGGGTCCCACTTCTGCCCAGTACCACCGTCCGCTGCCACTGGACCACACCTCTTTCCGGAAATGGTATTTCCACCCTAATTTTGACAATTAGACCCTAAAATCAATGACCTGGTTAGAAGCATTAATAGGTAAATAAAAGGAAGTGAAGACCATATTACTGCTGTAGGAGGGTGGGAATACCAAATTTTGGGAGTGGGTATGTCATTTCTATTGTTAATTATATTTTTATTTTTAAATTAAAGATGAAATGCCGACAAATGCCATATTCGTTTGCAGTTCACTTCTCGGATCTAGCTATCGATTCTGCTTGATTGGTTTAGTTGTTGAATTGTCAAAAATTTTAGTGGGTTGGAAACAGCATTGCCATTTTTTTCTTAAACATGAAATGTCTGTCAATGCCATCTTAGTTTTAGTTCAAGAGAGTTGATCACCTGTTGGCAAGGTACCGGAGCTTGTGGTACTGTACTATCTTTCCCTCCAACACACTTGTGTAGGATATCAGTACCCTGAAAACTGTAGGCCCCACCATGGGGATCACCTGCCACGAAAATATGCTGGTCATCTCATCAAGTGGGAGAATCTGAATCAACATACCTTTGTGGCCCACCTAGTGAGTGGATCAGCCTGATTTTGGAGAAGTGTGATCTCCATGGTGGGTTCAATCATTTTCATGGTACTGATTTCGCAAACAAGTGGCATGTTGGCTGGAAAGATGGTACGGTGCCACGAGTTGGATGTTTTGTGGCTTTGGCCTTTCCAATGGACATAACACATTGAGAAGTTGCAGAAAGAGAAATATGCAATGCCTTTCTCAATATTAAAGAACAACAAAATTTCCATATTTAAACCTCATTTCATCTCCTAATAAATATGTGCCGTGTGTTCGAAATGTCGGTATCGCATTACGTATCTCATCCTTAAGATACAGATACATATCGGTTATTGCACGGGATTTATTGTTTGTATGGGGTAAGTTATCGAACTTTTTGGGAAACATGTGAAAACATTGTGAAAATTGTTGAATTTTCAATGAAATTTTAGGGATTGTTAACAAGGACCTTAACACACACTATTAAATCATAACATCTAAAAAAAGAAGTGCACATAATAGGTTTCCTTTGTATGAGGTCCTTAGCTATGTGTTGTCTAATTGAACTAATGCAATTATATTCAAATTGAATGCATAGCATTTAGAGTGTATGTGAAGATCATTTCATCAAATATTCCTAAATACTTTGTAATTAGTCTCAATGGATAGCTGGTTAAAGGGAAATTTCAAAAAAAAAAAATATTTTATTAAATTTTAATTAAAAATAATAATTTTTATTTTTCAAAATTGACAAGGGCTTAACAAATCAGTGGATTAGCCGTCATACGTGCTTGATTTCATGTTTGGAGTGCAACATTGCAAGCAATTTGGGAGAAATTGGAGAAATTTCGAATTTTGCCCAATTTTCCACAAATCGGATCACCTACACTTAAATATCATTATTAGAGTGCATGTGATTCATTTCATCAAATACTCGTAAATACTTGGAAATTAGTCTAATTGATAGCTGGTTGAAGGAAATTTTCAAAAAAAAAAAGGAGAACAAGAATCACCAATGGATATCGAAATCAAAGCTCCAACTCCATGATTTTTCATGCAAAACATGAAGAACTATTGGATTTATAACCATTTGACACTGATTCAACATAATTTCAACAAAAAAAGGGATTGGAAATTGAAAATGCTCACCGGATCAAACATCTAGGATATATTGGCACTACCTGTACGTTTCGTATCGCACAAGTGGGATACAAGATATATCGTGGGATATATCGGCCGATGTCATTGATATTTAAAACATTGGATGTGCCTAACTGAGATGCCAAACATATCATCATGTTCTAAGCAAGAATCTCCAAGCCAGACCAAAACAACTGCAATTTGAATTGTACTAGCCAAAAATGGCTGAAAATTGGAAAAATAAATAAATTCGCCACCCTGCTAAAACAGTCTGAAAACGATCAGAACATGCCCAACCAAGTACTGTAAAGTTTTTCTTATTTCACTTGATATGGAATATAAGTGATAACTACATACCAAATTTTCATATAAGGAGTGGTCATGTTTTATGTTATTCTTTAGGTGTCTTCCAAATTGAAATGTATACAAGGTTTTGGATATTAGTATCGTGCATTGTATCAACAGGGCCCAAAATGATACAAGATGGGGCATATCTGACTGTATTGGACCCATAATGGAAGATAAGGTCCAGTATTGGCCAGTCCCAGGAAATCTTGAAAAATATTGGGAATATAGTAAAAATGTAAAACACCAGAATCTATCAATTATGTGGTTTTAACATGTATCTGATGATGTATCAGACCATTCTTTGATAAAAATACCGTCCATAGGCTAGAGCTGTCAAAAGTCAACCATATAAGCACCAATCAAACATGGATCAAGCATGATTTGGTGGATTAGGGCCCATTACGTTGAAATACAACAAAATAAGATTTAAAAAAATAAATAACTGATGGTCTACCCCTTCTTCCGATATTTTTCAAAATTATTCATTTTGCTTTGATTTGTTGAACTCCACCCAAATATTGCATTTTCATCCTCAAGTATTGTTTGTCAAATGGCATAAGCGATTATATGCGACTAAAGGGTGCTATGCGCATATGCCATCGCACAGTCACATATGCCATCGTACAGTTACAAATGCCATTGCATAATTGCATATGCCACTATGCGATTGCATATGACAACACTGTCCTTAAGGCCGTATTTGCACCACATCGGCCGATACACCCATGGTGTGTTGTTTTTTTTTTAAAATTTATAGAAGCAACAAAGAAAATATATTAAAAGGAAAAGAGAGAATACAAGCGAAAAGAAGAAGAAAACAGAACTGCTAAGATAGCAGAACTGGAAACAGAAAACTAGCAACCTAGGAAGCAAAGGTCATAGCCTTTCAATCCTTTTACATTGGCAGCCCATTCAACCAACATCCTTTTGGCTTTGGCTCCAATCACGGAGGCAGAAGACGACCTATCATTAAAGAATCTGTCATTTCTTTCTAACCAGACCGACCACCAAATAGCCATGATGGCCATTCTCCAAATGATTCTTCTGGGTTTTCCAAGCTTCCAGCCGTGCCAAGACGAGAGGAAGTTATGGGCCGAGTCTGGGCTACACCAGGATAGGTCGAACTGCTGGCTAAAATCGTTCCAGATTTGACGGATGAAGGGGCAATGCACCAGAAGATGGTCCACTGATTCCGCATCTTGCATAGAACAAAGGCAGACATTAACCAGCTGCATACCTCTTTTCCGGAGGTTGTCGATAGTTAGGATTCTATTGTGGTCCACCAACCAAGCAAAACAAATGTATTTTGGGGGGGGGGGGGGGGGGGGGGGGGGATATCTCCAGATGAAAGGAGGGGGGGGATATCTCCAGATGAAAGGAGAGGCTGAGATCGGGGGAATTGAAGGGAGGGATAAAGAGGAATATAGAGATCTGACCGTGAAGCGACCCATGGTGTGTTGTAACGGCTGTTATGGGGCCACAAAGGCCGTTACATAAAGGTAATGCTGGCAACAGTTACACATTATGGGGTTGTAATAGCCGTAACAGCTGTTACGGAAAAAAGGCCCGTAACGGCCTGTTACGCTCCCCATAAAGGCTGTAATGGCCTGTTACAGGGTAGATACAGGTTTCTCAGTTTTATTATTATTTTTTTTCAAAAAGAAAAAAGAAAAAAGATATTGTAACAGCTGTTACAACCTGTATCATAAAGGTAATGGTGGTGGCCATCACGGCCACTGTTACTGTTATGGAATACCTTGGATACATCCCATTTTTCCATAACGGGCTGGTTCACCCCCATATTGCATAACGAGGGTGGCAGCGGATACAATTACAATATTGGCCGAAACTGCAGTACGTTTGTGCCTAGTTCCTGAATAGCATGGAGCAGATATCTGTTGTATTTGTACTAATGAGTTTTGGCAAGCCTATTAACATCTCTACACATGTTCCCAAGCCATGTGTCAGGTGTGCTCCTCTGTAACAGACTTGACAAAAAGTTAGACCCGTTGGCTCATTAGGTGGACCACACACATCTAGGTTGATGTGGAACACAGTACATCTTGTAAACCATCCATTATTTTCTCACATGTGGCATACATAATGAGTTGATTTGCTTGATTTTGTGTCCAGGTCATCTGTAGGTGGGGCCTCATGGCTTGCACAATTTTCTGAATCCATGTCTTGGGTTTCAAAATGTGGTCACATCCTCATTCCTAGTATCCATATGTGAGTTCATATTTATAACTAGGCATCCTAATGTCGACAAATCTTCTTCCACATTTGAAGTTAAGCACTTCCAAAGGATAATCACCATCTGATTGATGCAGGATGAAACAGACACTCCTCAAAAATCATAGACTTGACAGAGAAAATGTAGGAAGAAGAGGGATGGAAGGCAAAAAAAAAAAAAAAAACAGAGAGAGAGAGAGAAGAAGAAGAAAGAAAGAAAGAAGGAAAAAAGAAAAAAGAAGAGAAAAGAAAAGGGAAAGATGATTTTGAATCTCTTCAAATTGTATTGTGAGGAGTCTCACCACATGATCTAGAAGAGTTGCACTTCTAGCAAAGGAGCATCACGACCTTAGGAACGCCCATTGCAGGTTTCAACAAAGAGTAAACTGAAATTTCACTGATCATTCAACTATTCATAAAAGAATCTTTCAACATGCAGATATTTCCCGAAGCAAAAGAAACCCAATCTAATCCTAACCAGTAACCACTCATTAAGACTAAGCCTAAATGTCTGTTTTAATAAAATATTTATGATGACTAAAATATCCATAAATCATGTCAGCCATATAACCCTTCCAGAAATAAGCCTCACTCAAATGATATTAGAACCACATGATTTAGGGCTCATTTTTTAAATAACTCGATAGACCACCTTCTCGCATTAGTCATCTTTTAGTACTCGAGAACTGGAAACATAATAAGTCACAAAAAAAGAAAAACTTGCTCAATGAGTAATTGTCTATCTAACTACTATAGAAAATAGTTCCAATCATATGGATATATATGTTGTTAACTTGTGCATCGCCATTTCCATCTTTTTCTTGTTTGCAGCTACAACTTTGACAAGCTGGCATCTTTTGGTCACATTCTGTTCACTTCATGTGGCACTATGGATGAAATTATTCGAGCACAAACCATTCGATGCAAGAGCTGTTATGGGCTTCGGGATACTCAATGGGATCTCCATTGGACTTTTAAATCTTAGTTTGGGTTTCAACTCAGTTGGTTTCTATCAGGTCTAATTTCTTCACACGATCGTTTGTTTGATGTCAAATGTTACTTGGGTAATCTCTGTATTATGAATGTATTCCTTTGTGCCTTAATATAGAAACGTTTGTTCACTCTAAACCTCAGCTTATATTGTACTTGTATTTTCTCTTCTTTTTGCCAAATATTTTTTGAAGGATAATTGAGTTGATTTTATTGATAAACTGCTAGGACGAAAGTCTGAATGGGAAAAAATACAACCCCATAACCACAACCTGAGCAAAGACAAATTTGTACTCTCTTTTACATTCTTTTTGCCAAATATTGGTCATTGTTGCTTCTCAATGCATCATTATTTGCAAATTGCGCTTATCTTGCCAGATAACCGCCTCGAAGTAAGAGATATGTGAACTATTACAAGCTATGTTAGTGGATACTTTAAACATTTGGAGAGCCCGAGTGCGATAGTTTGGATGAGGGTAAGGATAAGGGGTCCCCCTTTTCTGGAGACTTGCAATATAGATCTATGGCTTATTTAGAATTTATAGTGAACCTCAACAAATTCAACTTGCATTATTGTTACTTTGTTATGGTAACATGATTTGATGTATGTGTAGCGACCCATCCATCTCGTACCTCTATACTTAGAACTTGGATTTAGAAGATCAATCACACGGGATCATTGCAGTAATCGTTTCCAGAATATGTACTCTGGTAGCTTGGGTTACGAGATCTTTTTTGCTAGATGACCTTAAAGTAACAGATACATGAATTGTTAGTTTGTTACAAGCAATGCAATTATGTCCTTCAAAAAAATGGGAGGGGCCAAGTAGCATACTCGGGATAAGAGTAAGGCAAGGAACTCCATTACCTGAGGCTTGAAATCCTATTTCGATGATCAACTGTATCATGCATTATTTCCTCACTCACCCTGAGCTTGAAAGAACTCATCCTCGATTTTGGGCTGGTTACTTGCCATATATTACCCTGTATAATGTCTTCACCAGCTTCCAAGGTAGCTGGTGATGAAGGCCTAATCATCAGATTGGCTTGATTATCACCATACCCATGTTAACGTGTGCTGTTGTTTCTTCTGACATCGTTCACTTCATCTTCTCATGCTTATTTGATCTCTCATATAATATTTACTACGAATCACCATCTCCAAATAACTGACTTATTGGGATGATTTTGTTGTAAAAGGTAGAACATGGATATGGACAATCGTAGTAATCATAGGAAAATGGACAGAGACCAGCATAATAAGCGTGGGAAGATAAATGACTATTATAATAAGCATGGGAAGATAAATGACTATTATAATAAGCATGGGAGTGGCCACTTCTCATCAACATCTCACATTAAGAAACAGGACTGCTGGGGAAAAATTATAGGCTGAAATTTAGGTGCAGGTTCTGGAAACCATTTGTAGCTGTATAGAGGCTTATTTTGGGTCAAATTACAAGCTGGAGTTAAATATCTGGGATATAGAGTTGAGTCAGGGGACGATTTTGATGCTGATGTTCTGCTGAAATAGGGACTGAGTGAATATAAATGGCTTTGGATAGTGATGCGGGGGTTGTTTGGATATAGCAGGATTATACAGTAACTAATTGCTGAAATCAGAAAAAGTATGTGTCACTTCAATGCAGATTTCCAGTTGCAGGAAGTCACAAAGGAATCTTTTCCGGTCACAAAAAAGAGAATAAACTTGACTCAATCAAATAAAGGCATAATTGTTGATCTTTTGTCTCATACACATGAGTTTATATACCTGTCTATGCAACCAAATAAAGAAATACTATCCACCTAGAACTTTTAGAAACAAAAGAAAACTATCTAATAAAAGGTTAAGGCAACATAAAATTCTAATACTCGCTGCATGACTTCCAGAGGCCTATGGTTGGAACTTTTCTTGCTGCCACACATATGGGACCACATGTGGAGCCACTGAAATATACACACCATTTTGGACCATCTGATTATCTATACGGGTCCAAAACTGGTCCAGATTTCAGATCCAGCCCCCAACACAGTTTGGATGGCCAGATCTCTCAATAATAGAGGCGTTGAGTCCACCTTGGCCCCATTTCGATGCTCGAATGTGGTTCCACATGACTTATCATGGAGGTATGTGTTGTTTAATCTGCTCTTTTTATATTTTGTCTGCTACCTTGTTGAAATTATGTCCTTCAAAATCTCAGATGTTCCAATTCTCCTCCTCGTCTTGGAGAGCAGGGAATTAATTTTCTCATCATTTGTTCCATCTCTTTTTCTCTGCAGATGACAAAGCTAGCCATCATTCCGTGCACCGTTATTCTGGAGACTCTTTTCTTCAGGAAAAAGTTCAGGTCCGTCTGTACACTGTTGACATTTATGTTGAAATGGTAAAGATGTTGATTTGTTTGATATGGATTTATGTTGCAGAACTTTGCTCCCTCATCTCTGTAGCAAACCACTGATGGAAATACACCTTTTCTCTTCGTGAAGATATTTGTCACTGGAGAGTGGTGTTTCCATTTCTTTGTGATTGCATTGTGCTGAACAATGTTCTCTAAAAGTTTTAAGTCCTCCACTTGTCCCACCCATTTCTATATTTCTCTTGATGTTTTTCTTTACCCATTTCCTTGATTGCTCTCACATCTCTGAACTTATTTTTTTGAACTTGAATCGACACCAAGCACATATTCTTACTGACAAAACTCTCTTGTATCAGTCATGCATATTAATTGGTTAACTCGCAAAACTTTATATGTGATTCATCCTTTGATTTATCTTGTCTGGTTATGATTCTTTTTGGCTAATAGTTTGCTTCTCAATTTACAGTAGGAGCATCCAGTTTTCACTTACCATCCTTCTTTTGGGTGTTGGAATTGCAACTGTGACGGACCTGCAGCTCAATGTTCTGGGTTCTGTACTATCTCTGCTTGCAGTTATTACAACTTGCGTTGCTCAAATTGTATCCTCTTTCAATGTGTACCCTTTGCTGGAGTTTTTGCAAGATTTCCACCCTTTGGATGAACTCACTTAGCCTAAAGACTCCATGTTAAAGCAAAGTGGTAGAATTTTCAAATAATGGGTTAAATGGTCTCCAACGAAGATGTTTAGTCTCAAAGCGAAACTGCTGTCACTTTCTAGATGTATTTTCTGATCACAACATATTTGCAAAGAATTGAGTATGCTGAAAATGCAATAAACAGACCCTTGGTCAACTAGAATTTACATGGTCACTGAGTGTCAGGATCTACACTACATCCATGAGGAACCATAGTTTCAGGTCCTCCCAAAAATATCCATTTTGCTGATTGCTGAGATACTTGATTTCCTACATATGGGGCCCATGGTTCAGTGATTCAAACTGTTGATCTGGTGGACTACTTTGGATGGGGGATACCCCAAAAATCTCCCAGATAGGTAGACTTGAGCCTTCAATTTAAAGATAGACGATGAAGTAAAATACATCAAAGGTTCACATTCAATGGACAGAAGACCAAATATTGAATGGTTAAGATCTTCCAATCTGGGATATCTTTGCGGCATCCCCCATCAATGGTGGAGCCATCGTTTCAATGGTCTTGGTAACTATGGGTTGCTCATGTCTGGAATTGGGTGAACTTTGGGCTCCTCATGTAGGGAATTGGGTACCTCAGCAAACTGTAGGATCCTAAACTTGTCCAACATCCTTTTAGCTGGATTTAAACTTGGTGTAACGCAACATATATAGTTATGTACTTACTACATGCCATCTGAATACAATGATGGCACTCTTCTTCTAATCTCTTCGACAAGGCATTCTGAAGGGACGAAAGATCTTCACTCTACATAAGGCAGGGAGCTTTAAGAACTCCAGCAATGTAATGAGCATTTGCTATCAGATTGAAAATTTTCAGTTGTTTTTGCCATTTCCTATAAATACTTTCTCAGAAGACCTTTTTGTGCTTCTGATGATTTTCATCCTCAACTTTGTTCCCAATTGTGGGGACATTTTTGAGATGATGGCTATCCTGAACCTCAATGATAGCATAGCTTGCTGGGGTGCATGATTCTGTAAATGTGGACTCATGGGGAACATGGTTCTTCAATCCATACCATTGATCTGATTGGCCCTTTTGTGAATGGGGATATCTCACATGCCTAGATTGGAAGATCCTATTTATCTTCGCTCTATCTTCCTTCATTGCTGTAATTCTCTTTTAACCATCTATTAGTAAGCCACTGCTGAAAAAAGTAAGAATCTTCCAATCCGAGAATTATTGGCATCCTCCATTGATTTGCTGCTGATCAGAATATCAGATCCATGATCTGTATCACTGAACCATGGGCTCCACATGTCTGGAATCCCATACCTCAGCAAATCTTTATACTTGCCAAAGCATAGGACCTGAGGTACCTCCTTTTCCTTTTTTAGTGCACGTGTAAATAGAATCATGCGTTATGCTATTTCAGATGCAAACATCTGTCTCAGTGATCTTTTAGCATTTGAAAGGTTGTAAGGTTTGATAATGTGTATTGTTTAAGATCTTAACAAGTTCCCAGATGACAAACACCATTCAGAAGAGGTTTAAGGTCTCTTCGACCCAACTCTTGTATCAATCTTGCCCCTATCAAGCAATGACACTGTTCATTGCTGGTCCATTTCTTGATGGGCTTTTGACCAATCAGAATGTTTTTGCTTTCAAGTATACACCTCAAGTGCTGGTAAGCATTGAATAGTTGATAGAATGTTTTGATAAATACTACTTAGAGATGCAATCTGTGGTGTGCAACCTTGCACACATGATCTAGGTTGTTCATACAGGTGGGATCCACTGATAATGTGCCGTGGCCAAAAATCAGCTCAGTCTGTTCAAGGTGCATCTGCATGTTTTACAAAAAAAGTGGATGGCTAAAAATAATAACCAATGGTCTACATTTAACATACATGTGTGGCCCACCTGATGAGCAGACTCGTTTGATTTTTGAGCTAGAGCACATTCACGGTGCATATGAACAGCCGAGTCCTCACACACTAGTGCCACTTCTTAACATGTGAGGGTATCTGGATTTGGCACACAGCAAATGCATGTCTGCAAGTAACATTCTTCATGTTTGTAGCTGCTATGTCCCCATATGTTCTTCGTTCATAATTTTTAATGGGTATTTTATTTTAATTGCAGGTTTTCATTGTCCTATCTTGCCTGATCTCTGTTTCTGTGAACTTCAGTACATTTCTTGTAATTGGAAAGACATCACCAGTCACCTATCAGGTCTTGGGACATCTGAAAACATGTCTGGTTTTGGCGTTTGGATATGTTTTACTTCATGATCCATTTAGCTGGCGGAACATCTTTGGTATACTGATTGCTCTAATTGGAATGATCCTTTATTCTTACTTCTGCTCGATCGAGAGCCAGCAGAAGGCTAGTGAAGCAACTGCACAGTTGTCACAGGTACCATCAGCTCTTGCTTTTTACGTATATTTCATCCATTAATCAGATATTGTCCTTTTGAGTACTCATTTGTTCATCAAATGATATATTGGTAGCATGACTTTTGATAAGTCGATGAGTCACCTCAGATGCAGTTGTAGGTGCTGACCTGGCACACTGTGGGGCATCCAGGTTGTGCATCAGTTGGGCCCTTTGTTTAGATTACCTGGCTGGCATTAGGCATGTCAACTCACCAGGTGCATCACATTTACAAAAACAGCAGTGGCTTAAAAACTGGATGCATGGCTTGGATGATCACACCATCCATGTGCTAGGCTGTCGCATGTGGCTGATTATGGAGGTGCATGTGGGCTGTCAAAAATGCTGCTGGCAGACTTCCACCTACGGTAGAACCATGTCTTGTCCTTGGAGCTGTCCAGTTGGAAATAGGAAGTTTTGGTTGCTTGTGTGATTCAATAACCTTGTCTAATGAGTTGACTGAATGGGTTGTTGTTTGGGAGTTTTAATGCTAAATTTTCTGAGAATACTGATTCTAGGCAATGCCTTGACTAATTGAAATGCCAAAAAAGTGCTTTTTTGGATGGTGGATTGACTGAAATGCCCTCATCCTCTTTCCTAGGAAATGGTGAAGTCAAGTATTGTGAGGCCTATGTGGTGTGTATGACATCCAACCGATGTACAGGTGATAAAAGGAACCAAAAAATAGGAAGTACTATAATCAGGTGGACCACACATGAATTGAGAGTTTTTTGGGTGTTTTAGATCATTCTATGGTGTGGTGCACCTGCTGATTGGATCAACCTTGATATTTATTAGTTCGATTTGATACACACCATGTGGACCCCATGATGCTCGACTTCGCCACTTTCTAGAAAAAATAGACGAGGGCATTTTGGTCATTTCACCTCCTGAAAAACTTCTTTTTAGTGTTTCAGTTAATCAAGGTATTGTTTGATCAAATCATTCTTGAGGGATGTTGCTGTAAAAATCCCTTTCTTGTTTCCAATGCATGGATGATGAATAGTTTTGTTCATAATCCTTCTAAAGGAGTGTCATATTGGATAATGTTTTAAGAAATGCCCAACACATGCATATGCCTAAGTCAAGATACAACCTCAAACCTCCTCATATTCACACCAAAATAGTTAATGTCATATTCACACCCAAAATATTTAATGCATGTGAGGTATCTGATTTGGAAGCTGTATGCCTCATGTTAAAACCAACCACATGTTTCAATTTTCTTGTGTGCTTTTGTATCGATATGTGCAGGTTGGGGATAAGGTATCAAACATGTCTTTCATCAATTTTCTCCGCTTTAGGTCAAACTCACATTTTCATTTTAAGCATGATGTTTCGATTCGAAACATCATAACATTGACCAGAATCAAAACCTTCTACTAGTGCATTGTTTCTATTGCTGAAGCAGGAGTTAGGTTGCAATCCCTTTTTAGGTGCCTGACCTGATGGAGTTCTATTTCCTACTCTTCAAATTTTGTGTTCACACGCCTTGCCCACCATTTACTCGACGGTTTATTTATTTTTATTTTTATTTTGAAACGATTACTAAACTGTTTATTGTCCATGTAAATTTTGAATTATCATATGATAGTGTGCACAAGCTTGTGCACGTGGTATCTTCCACTCGTTGGCACCCACCAGTATGACAAATATCACCAAGATTTCGACATTCTCAACATAATATCGTGAAAAATACAGTAAACGTTATTATTGCAATATTATCACGAGATTCTCAAAATATTGGAAGATTTATAACATATCATGTTTTTATCGTGAGAAATAATAAAAGCTTAAGGAATTTGTTATATATATGTGTGCGCGCGCGCGCGTGTTTGTGTTAAATTTTTATTTATTAATTAGAATAAATATGTTTTTATTTTTGGCAAGATTTTCTTGATTATATCCTGAGAAAACCCTCAATCTGAACATCTCCCGTGAATTTGCTGAGAATGAGAATTGTCAGTATGGCACCCACCGCATTGGTAGTATAATAATTAGTGTCATGAGTCTTTGGAGTTTGGTTGTTTATAATCTCAGGTTTGAACCCAGCTTACCTTAAAAAATTTTAAAAGAAGAAGACAGAAGAATCATGTAGGTGGGCCACAATGTGCAAATGAAATTGATGACAAAGGAAGTTTGGCAAAGTTTTTTAGCCTTTTGAGTGAGCTCAATAGGCTCTACCCACTTGCCACTCCTGCTCCAGATTGTGCTTTGACTTGTGCTCCTGCTTCCTAGCTGTTTCTACTCACAAAATTTTGAAATAGACCTGTCAATGCTCCTGCACCCGAATCTGTCACCACTTCATGCTTCGCAACTATATGTCTCACGCTGCATGCTCGAAGACCCTAACTATTTGCAAAGCCTGTATGTGGTTAGCATGCAATAGTTGGGCAAACATGCAGCAGGGCATGACCGTGTTAGCATGTAAGTGGTGTTTGTTAAACATAGAACACCAGGTTCATTTCTCTTATCTGCAGCTATGCACTCGAGCACAAACTTCCATGCATGCATGTGTTTTGCACTTGGCAACTACTCATGGTTCTAAAACTCCATGACTTGACTTGAAACTCGCTTGAGTCAACTTGATGAAATTTCAAGCAGAGTCACCATGAAACTTGCCGGTGCCCTCAACTTGGATGGACTTGTTGAGTTGGCTTGGCATGATTTAAGCTAAGTCACTGATTGTTGTTGCTTTTCAAAATTTAAAAAAAAAAAAAAACAAAATAACAGGACTGAGAGATTAGAACACCCGACCCTTGTAAAAGAGTCAACCAACTCTACCAACGAGCCATACATTTCATCCATAGCCATTATGTCAATTTTTATATTTATAACCTGTTAATAGCTGTTATTACTTAAATATTCTTATTAATTTATTAATTAAATATTGAATAGAATCTTCGAGTTGACCCAAGCCCCGGCTGGACATCGAGTCAAGTTTTTGGGTCTTTGAATCATGCTACCCCTCCGACCTTGCGTTCTTGCTTGCCCTTTGGGCATGTGCATTTTAGTCGGGCTTGGGGTTTAGTACCAGATGCAACTGTGTTTTCCCATGCGCATGTTTTTAATTTTTTTTGAAAGGTGATAATATTTCATTGAAAGGACCGTGGCCAGAATATACAAAAGAATAGAAATGAAAACAATGAAAAAAAGAAACACTAGTGCCAGCCCAACAGAAACTGAAACATAGAATTTGAGACGAAGGCCCATTCTATGACAAAAGATTTGGCCCTTATGAAGACATAAACCACTTTCTCACTACTCTTAAAGGACTGGCCATTCTGTTCAAGCCATATAGCCCACAAACCCGCTAAGCAGCTCAGCCTCCATAATCTTTTCTCTGCTTTCCCAATACCCCCTCCATGCCATGATAGAAGAAAACTATCAATGGAAGCCGGAAGCACCCACTGTACCCCAAAGAGCTGAAAGAAGGAGACCCATATATCCCTTGCAAAAAGACAATGAATGAACAAGTGGTCCACTGATTCCGTGTTTTGATGACAGAGTAAATATATATTCAGAGGAACCATGTTGCTCTTACAGAGATTGTCAATAGTTTGCACCTTGTTCCTTCCAGCAAGCCAACCAAAACCACTACCTTCAATGGAGTGCCATATTGCCAAACAAATGCTGTCGAGAAAATCCCTTCATTTTCCCCCTCTTCAGTTAAAACCCGATACATTGATTTCACAGAAAAATTTCCCGAGTTTTCTTTTAACCATCTTAGCGAATCTGTACTTGACGCAACCGGAACGACCTTACCCAACAACAAAAGTAACAAGGAACATTCTTGGAATTCTTCTTCATCCAAACTCCTTTTGCACGGGGGAGTCCAGATAACTTCCTTGTCCTGCCATGAGAAACAGCTACTAACCTTTACATTTGCTTCAAGAGCTAACCTCGCTAACCTGGTGAAAGATACACTCAAAAACTCTCCTAACCATGTCTTCCCAAGAACGATTATTTTCGTAATTTCCCAACTCAGAACCCATCCCATCCCAAACTTTTTGTTTTAAGGAGGCCACCAACTTCCATAAGTAAGAAGCACGATACAACGAAGACGGTTTAGTCCACCACCCAGAAGCATCTACCCCATATTTCTTTTCTAGCGTCACTCTCCATCTAGTGTCACTCTCCATCTAGCGCCGCCCTCTACCCCAAACCTCCACACACATTTCCCAAGCAACGCTTGATTAATCTCCTCCAGCTTCCTCAGACCTGCTCTTCTTTGGTCTTGCGGTTTACACACCTCTTCCCATTTCATAAGATGAAATTTGTGTCTCTTCCGAGACTTTCCACAGGAAATCCCTCTGCTTTTCCTAGACATTTAGAACTGATTTTGGGCACTTGAATAGCGACATAAAGTAAATAGGAAGGTTTGACATAGACAGCTGAATCGAAATCATTCTCCCACCCATTGATAAATATCTCAATTTCCATTTGGACATCTTCCTCTCACATCTCTCAGTGACTTTGTCCCACATGTTTAGTAGGTTTGCCAATGCATAATGGAAGACCAAGGTAAGTGGTCAGAAAGGACCCCTCCTTGCAACAAAAAATAGACGTGTGTTTGCAAATGCATAATTGCACTGTGTTTTTAATTTGAGACAAACTTTCCTAAAACCTGACATACATGTATCATAGTTAAAAAAACTCAGTACTTGATTTGAAACTCATCTGAGTTAACTCAACTTGGCAAGATTTCGAGCTGAGTCTTTGTGACACTCGGCTCTAAGCCTGACTTGGCCTTGAGTTGGCGTGACTCATTGAGTCAACTCGCTCACTCGACTCAACATGATTCCAAGTAAGTCACTTGCAAAGTGTTTTTAACAAGAAAGTAAGAAATGGGTTTTGAACCCATGATCTCAAGGAATGGCAACAAGCACTAAACCAAGCACCATGTTCTTTCATGTCCATCCATTATTTTTACACTGTATACATATATAACTATTTAAATTATTAATAAATAATATTAATTTAATTATTAAATATTAAATCAAGTAAAGACTCTTCCAAGTCTTTGAGTCAACCCAACCTAGCTAGATATCAAGTTGAGTTTTTGAGTTTTTGAAGTTTAAACTACGGCGTGTATGAGGCAACTCATGTACAAGGTTCACATGCCAGCATGTAGTGTGTTTGTGTTTGGCTCTCAAAGATGAGCATCTCAAATTAGAATTCGATTTCGTGCGAACTATGCTAGTTGGTGGTGCCTTTTGTACAAAAAGTCTTTTGGTTGTATTCTTTATAAGAGAGGTTAAACTAGGAACACACCCCTCCACTTAGTGATCAAGATGTCCATCTAGTTGGTCACACCACATGGGTGTGGAAGGAATGAGCCTCACCAGTTTTCTCTTGAAGTAGTTTCTTCTGTCGTGCTTGTGCACTCATCCTCCTGTTTGAATTGTTTTCAGGCAAAAGAAGCTGAAGCCGATCCTCTATTGACTGTTGAAAATGGATCGGGTACCATTGCGGATATTGTCCCTAAAGCCCCGGTGTGGAGCTCAGACAAAGATCTACATGCATGATATCTCCAATCTTTCTAATCATCGACATTAGAGAAAATCAATGGACGAAATAGTCTCAAAGATGTAGACTTCAGCAAGGAAAATGTCCATATGCTTTGCATCTACAAATAGCGGGCCATTAAAAGAACTCTTTAAATGTAGTTATAGGAGATGGAAAGAAATGTATTTTCTTAGCAGTTTTGGGTATTGTTTATGACCTGACATTGATTATTATTCATCTGATATGTAGGGTCTGATGTTCGATGATGATTGATTCAATTAATCGGGTGTCATTCTTGCGCTAAAAGAGATGATTCTTCGGTTGTCATGGCCCTCCTATGAAAGCCTAATTCCTATCTCTGTATGTGGTTTAGGATTTTGTAGCTTTGTAAGAGGAGAAGGTATTGAAGATTTAAGAGCAAAATTCATCCACCTTCCACAAGGCATGAATCCAGGCCAGCAAAACCTTGGGCCCCAATGTGGAGGACCTATTCTAAACATCGATTCGAATGGATGTTCCCAAACTAATAACTTGATGGTGACTGGTTCAATGGACAAAAAACAGAAAAGATCCATGGTCCGACTTCAGTGCAGAAATCAGATGGTTGAGATCATATTATTTTGCCATGCTCCACAAACAATGGATCATAGTACGGAAACTTAGCTGAGTCAACTCAATTTGGCAAGATTCAAGCCAAGTTTCTTAGAGACTCGCTGGCCAGCATGACTCGGTCGGGGAATTGACAGAGTTGCTGGCATTTTATGTTTTTTCAAAAGAAGTATTCATTTGAGAACTGAACAGCCTAATTTTAATAGGTTTTCATCTCCCCGAGTTTCAAATACAGTTTTATAAGGTTTGCTAATGTCCTCACATTCATGTGGATGATAAATGTACCTAAAATCCTTTAAAGGTCACGAGGGATTGTTGTGCGGATGCCTTGGATCTTACACAGTTTAGGAGTTGAAGCAGGGTTCTGTCAATCGGACCAAACTGGGTTCGATTTGATGTACAAGTACGGTCCAAACTATAGTGTAGGATTTCTCAATCAGAAGTTGGGAGCGGAGCAAGACTGTTAGTTCAACTGATAGTGAGTTTTGTCCGACCGAACATTGCCGATTCTATCATGTAGTTTTGTGTAAGTCGGGCTATATAAGTCCTGATTTGATTAGGGCTTGTGATGACAAGTGTTTTCTCTCATAGAGCAAGGGTTTTGTAGGATGAGAAGGTTTTCGACACTTGTAAGGGCTCAAGAAGGGACTTTTTTCAAGGACAGGTTTTTCTTAGGGCGTGCATTGTAAGGGGAGATCGGGTTGCTTCTATAATCGAAGAAGATGAGTAATATGATTCTAAGGTTTTGATTATAATGGAGATCTCTATCACTTTATGCCGTGGTTTTTTTTCTGCTAGGGTTTTCCACGTAAAATCACGTGTTTGTGACTGTTTGATTGGTTGTTTTCTATTTTGATTGTTTCATCTTCATTGAACATGCTCATGCAAAATGCAGGATTGACAAGTGATATTAGATCTGAATTTCTAATATCAAGGGTTGATACACATTTGTTATGGCTTGAAATTATAACAAATGCTCATTCTTCACAGGTCCTATCAGCAAATAAGCCTCCCTATTTTTTTTTAATTTTTTATTTTTTCTTTCACTGTTGGCTCTATTGGTTGACCCACTTCAAACTCATTTGATCTATAATGAGTGTAAAGTCTATATTGGTTAATTTCATGATGGTGCCCTAAACATCGAAAGTCATGTCACTAATATGCATAAGGCAAAGTATTATTTGACCGTGAGCTATCCGCACATCCACTGGGAAATCCAACGGATATTTGAAACTAATCTTCCTAAACATCTCTTTTCTAATAGGATAGGTGGCAAAATCTTCTAACATGTAGCCCTTTAAAAATCCGGCAGAACACTTCCAGTCAACTGCGCAGGCATTAGAAACTGGGCAGAGCACTTCGGGTAAACTGCTTAGGCATTAAAACTGGGCAGAGCACTTCGGGTAAATTGCGCAGGCATTCCTTCTTGTTTCTCCAGGACTTGTAATATATTGATCCCAGCAAGCGGAGTTGTCAACAAGTCATGAAGGGTCGAGATTGTCATCCATTATCAGTTGAGGTTGGCATTTTGTCAAGACAGGTCAAGGTTGTCATCCATTACGGGTCAATGTTATCATCCATTATGAATTGAGGTTGACAATTAGTCACCATAGGTCAAGGTTATCATCCATTACAGGTCTATGTTGTCATCCATATATGTTGACAGCCTCGACCTTTATTGAATGATAATCTCGACCCTTACACCTACAACGACTACTGAATTTCTCCTTCATATTTCAATGTGACAACCCACTCAATTCATTTAAAAACTACCACTCTTCCTTCTTCATTGTCTTCCACATGACCTCCAAACCTCAAAACCCTTGTCAAAATCACATCTTCCCACAATAACAACCTCAATCCACAACCACAACATCATCTATACGGAAAACAAAAAATGAAACTTAAGAAAACCATTTCAAATATGCTCCACCTACGGAGGACCATCATCTATACAGAATTTCGATTGCTGAATATTGTTTTTTTCAGTTGAAGTTGATGCCAGAGAAGAAGCTTCCAGAGAAGACGGCAAAGAAGATCATGTCAAACAACAATGCCAAATGGGGTAGTCGGTGCAGATAACATTTTCTTAAAGAAAGTCTAGGCCACGAACATTATCAACGAATTGGATCTACCTTTAGATGGGCCTCGTGATCAAACGAATGTAATGTCATGCATCAGGATTTGATTCCTTGGAAGCTTCTCATGCACACAATTAAACTCCGTATCGACTAGCGATTAACCACAACCATGCATAGTAAGCTTTGTGGGGCCGTCCATGTATGTATGTGTCTGATTCATGCCGTACATATGTTTTTACAAACTATTTTAAAGCATGGTCCCAAAATTCAATCATATCCAAAACATTTGTGGCTCAACAAGAAATTTTCAATAGTAGAATGAAATTCACACTTTTTCCTGTGGGTTGGTCCACTTAATCTTTAGATACACTTCAATTTTGGAGTCCAGCATTAAAATAAGCTCATAAAACAGATGGACAGTGTGGATAAAATACTTCAATTACATCATTACAGCCCAGGTGCTCCAAGCAGGAGTGATTTTGTCCTCTTTTTTTTTTTTTTTTTAAATGGTCAAAGGGTAATCATAGGAATTTTATTTTATTTTAGCTTGTTTTTTAGAGCATTTGGCCATACCAGGAGGTCATTTTGGTCAAATTTCCTATAATAAAATACCAACACATTCCTACCAAACATGGAGTTTTCACTATTATTAGTTGATATAAAATGCAATTTTGTTGAATTTCATGTATATTTTAATAAATTTCCGAAACAACATGTTGCTTTCACAAATTTCATGTAACAGCCTATCTCAGAGATTGATTATTCATAGGATTTCAGGACTATGTTCTTCTTTCAGTGAAGGAGTGGACTAGCCTCCAACTCCAAGTCATCATTCTCCCCTTCTGCAGCCTCTGTCAGCTCCTTAGCTCTCTCAACTTGAAGTTTCCAATCAGTGCATCTGATGGCTCTCACCATCATAAACACACATGAAGCCTGGGCCGCAACAAGCCCAAACCAAAGCCCAAAAAAACCGATCTTGAGACCGAACCCCAGGATCGCCGCAACCGGCAATCCGATCAGATAGAATGCGCCAAAGTTTATGTGGGCCCCAACTGTGGCCCTGGCACTACCCATCATGACTCCACATCCGGCCGTCTGTGGGCAATTGCCGAGCTCGCAGAATCCAACGATCGGGAGCGCTATGGACGTTAGCGCGAGGATCTGCGGCTCCGATGTGAACATCTTCCCCCACACGTTCCTCACGGCGGTTGTGAAAGCAAATGCTGATAGACCACATGCCACCGCGATGGCAAGGCCCACCTCTGTGGCCCATTGGGCCCTGGTGGGCCTTCCGGCGCCTAGCTCATGGCCCACCCTAGTTGAAAGGCCTGAGCTGATTGATGAGGGGAATATGTAAATCAAGCCCGTCATCTGTATCAGAATCCCCATCGCCGCCACGCTTGCGCGTGGGTTGCTCAGCAGCCCACACAAGATCAACATCACTTCATACCACCACCACTCCAAGCAGACCGACACCACGCTCGGCATTGCCAATTTCAGCAGCGGAAGCCAGCCTCGGAAAAGCCCGACGGCCGTCAGGCTGTCCCAAGGCTTGAGGGCCTTCTTAGAGAATACCAAGTAAACCAACAGGCCCAAATTCAAATTCAAGGTGGTCCATGTTGAGGCAAGGGCTACACCCTTCACACCCAAATTCAAGTGGACCACCAGAAGGTAGTTGATTGGAAGGTGTAGTACAAGTGCAGCTGTAGCTGCTAGAGTGAGAGGTGTGGTTAGACTTTGGGTCCTTAGAAAAATCCTCAACGGTTGTAAGTAGGCCTGGCCCAGTAAGTCAGGCAGTGAGAATGTTATGTAGATCCTGGCCGTTGATGTGATGGTTAGATCTTGGCCTAGCCAGAGTAGGATTGGTTCCATGTTCAACCAAAGTAGGGAGATAGGGATGGAAGCCAGGAGGAGGAGAATGAGTGTCTTTTGATAGGTTTGGCTGAGGATGGCCCACCTCTTGGCTCCATAGGCCTGGCCACAGATGGGGTCCATTCCCATGGCTAGACCTTTGATGACTGAGTAGCCAGTGATGTTGGCAAACCCAATTGAGAGGGACCCACCAGCTAGTTCAATGTCTCCTAGATGGCCCAGGAAAAGCATGGATATGATGGATCTTGAGTATAAGAGAAAGCCTGTTATTACTATGGGGTATGTGATCTTGCCAAGGGAGATTAGCTCCTCTGAAACCTGCGAGTATACACGCAAACAACATGTAATTAATATAAGAAAAATCAATCAGAAAAGTTAGGAGGAGAAATGATTCAGTGCTCCTACTTGTATAGGGAAATATGGATATTCTAATGAATAGATCTGGACTGTCCATTTTATCTGCCCACTTTTCATGGACCATTGAGCAAAAATTACAGTGATCAGATTATTTCGAGAATTTAGACAGTCAGCTACAAAATGAATGGTTAAGATTGTTTGTAGAAATTATTTCAGCCATCAATTTGAAATTATCCACTTGGTGAGGGCCGAGATGGAGAGCATCATCTAATCAGTGTAATTTTTATATGGCCATGCGCCAACTGAGGTCTGGACATAACGAACGGCCTGGATTGTATCGACTCCCCACCATATATATATAGTAACAAATCTTGTTCTCGAGAATTTCAGGCCTTAAATTTCCTGGGAGATTTTAAAATTCTAATCTTTTCTCCGGGTATTATAAGGAAAATATCGCCAAATTTTTTTTATTATAAATAGTTAAGTATATTTAAATTTCAAATATATAAATTAAATAACAGATTCTTTAATATGGTCAATAAACGTTTCCAAGGGCAACCTATAAATATAGGTTTCATTTTCGAAGTTTTATTTGAATAGTAAATGGAAATCTCAAAATTATTAGATAATAATCATTTTTCTCTGATAGAAAATTTTAACTATTAAAACACATGATAATTATTTTATGAAATCCTTTCTTTATTCTATAAATATTTCAAATTCTCAATATATATATAATTTTTTCTATAAATTCCAAAAGATTGGTGATATCAGGGTACATATCCAAATTTCAAATGAGAAGATTGTTTAACTAGTATATGTGTGGATTGTGAAAAAAGAAAAGAAAATTAAATTTGTAAGGGAAATCAAATTGGAATCACATGGACCATATAAGTACCATGGTGACAAATCTCGTTCTCGGCAATTTTTCAGTTGAAAAGTTCCTAGTGAATTTTAAAATTTGAGGTTTTGCTCTGGATATTAACAGAGCACTTTCATCAAAAATAAAATTATATATTTTAAATTAATAAATAAATATAACATTTAACTATATCCTATGTTTCAAGATTTGCAATAGTACCACGTATGGACGGTGATATTTTAATATATGCTAAGATTTGAAAATCTCATGATAATATCATGAAGTTTAATTTTTACAATATTATTAGAAGGTTTTCAAATTCTCGATAAATATTATTTAAATATAAAATTTTATTAATTTTATCTTTTTATTTGATAAAATTTTATTATTTTTAAGACAATAGTTACCTTATATCTTATGGAATATAAAAGTTAATTATAGAAAAGATTAATAAATCATTATACATTTTTCATTACTATTTTTAATATAAAAAATTAGTAAAATGTACTATACTGAGAAATGTATATTATTTTATTTTCTTTCCCTTCCCACCCTTCCCACAATCCAAATAGGCCGTTGGACTGATTTTGGATCGTTGATTTCAAAATCTAATCTGCTTAATTTCTAGTTAAGCCACGTGTGAGTGCCTACGTATCCTCCATTGTACTCTTTCATATTATCAAATAATTCCCGAATGCTCCATGCCCCATCTGTGGGCCGTAAAAACGCAAGTGCCAAACATTACAATACAAGGCACCAACGGAAGATCTGGACCGTTCATTAGAGAGACCCACAGTGAATTTGCCATAGGCCAAAAAATAAGGCATGCCACTCATCAGGTGAGCCGATGATGAATAAAAAATTATTAAAATGAACCAATGGACATTAATCAAGGCACAAACAAGATGAACGACTGGATATTGCTCACCCCAGCCACGTTGCACATGTGGGGGCTCAAGTTTAGCCTTCCCATAATCGTGAAGCGCAAGCATTTGTGTTGATCATTGGCGTAGGGACGTGGCACATATACATTGGTAGCATGGCTGGATCATGGCACATATACATTCCTAGCATGGATGGATCGGAAGAAGATTAAACCGAAGCGAAAGTAATCTAGGGCCTAATTTTAAATAGGACATGCCATAGTTAGGCGTAGGTAGAGTTGTGCACTAACCAAGCTAGCTTGAAAAGCTCGCTTGGCTAGGTTCGCTCTAGGTCGGCTTAGCTTGGCTTGAACGATGATTCGAGGCAAGCCAAGCTTCATATGACCCAACTCATTTTGAAAATAAACCGAGTTCGATTATAGTGGATCTTGACTCGACTCGACTTGAACTCGGTTTGGGTCGAAGCTCGAGTTCAGCTCGACTCGAATATATATATAATTTTTCAAAAAAATATATTACTTAAATCCTATCCTACCTATCCGTCCATATCTTACCATTTTCATTTTCATTTTCTTACCCAACTCACCGCACCCGAGCTCCATAGTCTCTCTCTCTCTCTCTCTCTCTCTCTCTCTCTCTCTCTCTCTCTCTCTCTCTCTCTCTCTCTCTCTCTCTCTCTCTCCCTACCAACAACAAGGTACGTCTATTGCTTTATCTGATATATATATATATATATATATATATATATATTATTAATTAAATATTTGATTTGAGAGTTGGGTCGGGTGCGAGCTGGGTCAGTTGGGTCAGGTGGCTCAATTGAATCGAGTGTGGTTTGGGTCAGGTTACTGTTGAGTCGGGTGCAGGTTGGGTGTTGGGTTTGGTCGGGTTGGGAGCAAACTCGACTCGACTCAAGGTAAGCTCGCCTCGAACTCGACTTGAAAAGTTTGGCAAACAAGCCAAGTTCCAATGGTAAGCTCGAGCTCAAACTCAATGAGAGCACGGACGAGTCAAGCCAAGCCTAACTCGATGTATAGCCGAAGGCCCAAGTGTGTTCGATTTGAAGAAATTCAATCCAAATAGAGGAATTGTAAATCGATCATAACTTTTGATATCAAGGTATCATTAGGGGATAAAATCTATCAATCTTTATCATAGCAGGCCATCCAGAGTCAATGGGTTGTGTCTGTTTGTTTTGCAAGAAAAAATACACTTCTAATTCAAAAACAAAATTTTAAGAAAAAAATTATATTTTAATTATTCTAATTTTTTTCATATTTCCTTATTTTTTAAAATTTTAGAATTTTATCTTTTTTGAAAAAAATATATTTGTAATCATGCTAAGAATCCTCTAATAAGATTAATTTAGGATTTTCTATTTCATGATAATATTATTAAGTAAAATAACAATGAATGGTGGCCGTTTACTCCTAACTATTCCTTATGGTGGGGTCCACCTTATCTATCGATGTAACTCATTCCTTAGCTATAGAAAGTAGTGAGATTGAAAACCTACCATTGAAAACTTCTTGGGAGCTACAAAATTTTTGGATGTACCTTATTCTTTGACTCATGTCATTAAATTAGATTCTGAATTCAATAGATAGAGTAGATCTTCGACATATATACCATGGTGGGCCCCACAACCCTTAACACAAGACGACCTAGACCTTTAACACATGACTATCTCGACCCTTAACATATACTCGATAGCGAGCCCCACAAACGACGTCCTTGCACTGTTAAGGGTCAGATTGTTATGTATTAAGGGTCAAGGTTGTCAAGGTCGAGATTTTCATGTGTTAAGAGTTGAGGTTATCATGCATTAAGGGTAAGTTCGTTAAGGTTGAGGTTGTCATGAGTTAAAGGTCAATGTTAAATGTTGAAAAAGATCTAGAATCAATGCATGTATGTTATCAAGTGTCATAGTACTCTACTAGAATTTCAAAATAGTTCTCCTTATTACGGTTGATCCGCCTCTTCCATGGGAGCGGATTAGGTGAGACCCCGAATCCACCAAAGTGGGTGGGACCCCTGACTGTGGGACTCACGGTGATATATGTGTTAGATCCACACTGTCCAACCAGTTGAGAGCATATTTTAGGACATGAACCTACAAAAAAATGCTGACTCAAATCTTAGGTGGTCCATGCGATAGGAAACAGTTGTGATTGAATCCTCACCATAAAAAACTTCATGGATTCCACCATAATGTTTATTTGTCATCCAGCCTATAATGATAAGGTCACAAACACCTAGGTGAAGAAACTAAACAAATACCATCTTGATCCAAAGCTTTTGTGGCCCACGAGAAGTTTGTAATGGTCATTCACCATTGTTTCCTGTACAATGGTCCATCTAGGATTTAGAACTGCTTCATTTTTTGTATCATGTCCTAAAATGAGCTTTCATGACTAGAACTGATGGCATGGATGTAGTCAGATACATCACACTAGGCCCCACAGTCGGGGGTCCCACCCACCTCAGTTGTCTCACCTAATCGCTAATCCCTCCTTTCACATCTTGAAAACTGCTTACTCTCTCCATTTGTGTCATACTCAATATTAGGTATATATAAATAAATGACAGTAGAGATATGTAAGTAGTAAAAGTATATATGTTGGAATCTTTTTCATTTATTTTATGAGTGGGTTAAGTCAGCTGAGCTTAAGCACATAAGAATTTTTATGGGTTGATCATGAACCTATGAATCCGATAGTTAGTCAAGCTTAGACTTGGATATTGTTTGATTTAGTAAATTAGTTGCCGCTTGTTGTTATCAATACATATATCTATACTATTATTAAAAGTCAAAATAAATTTTCAGATTTTTCTTTTCTTAGATCATTTATATTTTCAAAACTTTTGAATGACTAAAATACTCCAATCTATGATGAAATTAGCACTAGGATCCACCTTTTCACACATTTACCTCTATGGTACTGCATCCCCACTTATTTTTAATTAATTGATACATCATCAGGAGATAGCCATTGATCTGAGGCCATTTTCCCTTGATGCAACCACATCGGATTGGCTGAGGAATTTGACGATTCTTTACTTGACTCAACTCAATATTTAATCATTTAATTAATTATATTTTATTAGTCATTAAT
This sequence comes from Magnolia officinalis, assembly GCA_021015155.1. Lineage (NCBI taxonomy): Eukaryota > Viridiplantae > Streptophyta > Magnoliopsida > Magnoliales > Magnoliaceae > Magnolia > Magnolia officinalis. The sequence continues at coordinate 72,310,291 of JAJHSJ010000008.1, read as the reverse complement.
GTTTAGTATACACAAAATCTATAAATTTAAGAAAGTTAACACAGCAACACTTGTGGATAATCGATTATAGATGTTCTTCTCCCTCCCGACACATTTTATCCAACTGTTTCATACAAGTGAGTCGGTTTCATTTGTCATGAATCAACCCGGTACAGATTAAACTCGATGAGTCTGGTCATGTCAATACCAAGTCATAATCTGAGTTGAGTTTTATAGCGACTCGGCTTAAAATCCCATCAAGTTGAGTTGACTTAACTAAGTTTCGAGTCGAGTCACCAAGTTTTATAACTATGTCGAAACTAGTCTAATTGGTTGAATGATAGTTGGACCGAAACTATCCACGAGAATGGGTGGATGTCCGGTCCGGGATTTAAGACATCGACCGACAATATGAAAAACCCGGTTTACGCTCATGACCGTTCTTACATTGAATCGGCACACAGAGCCCACTGAATTTGCAAATTATAATAAAAGTGGAACATTATAATTTTTCCAACTTGATAACTTCCTTTCTAAGCTGGCAGGCAAAAACCTAATAGTGGAAATTGGAAAAATCCAAATATATGATTTTTTTTAAAAATAAATAAAAATATCTGTACAAACATGCACATCCATTAACATAATACACAATGCCATGCATGTGAAGTGCTTATCAACGCCCGTATGTGTACATTCATGAGGCACATATCCTATTTATATATTATACATGAGATGGTGTGTATGTACATATATACATTTTCTAGTACTGCCCAGATTCCTGGCCCGAATTAAAGCAAAAATAGAATAATTAAGAAATGAGAAAATAAATGGATGGATGGACATTTGAAAATCATGTCTAAGGGTGATGAACAGCAAGTGAAGAAAATTTAATGGGTGTCCTCCACTAGTGTGTGCATTAAAGTATGCACACATTAGATGGATTGGATGTTCTCCACCAATCACAGTGGGCTCCAAATGCAATCTAAAAGTTTTTAATGGTTCGCGTCCCATCCTTCCCTCATGTGGTCCATTTGATAATCAACGATCTATTTTTTAAGGTCGTAAGCTCAAAGGAAGCATGTGATGGATAAATTAGATGTACCATATACATTACGGTGGCCCCATAAATCATGAATGGATATCAACTATTGTGTTTAGTATGTATAATGCCCTGTAAAGATTTTATTTGTAATATGAAATATGGCTTTGATAAAAGTTGTAATATGTTACAATTTTGTAATTCGACTATTTGTAATTCATTTACAACTTAAAGACTTTATAGTCATCCAAACAAGGTATAAGTTTTAGGTGTTCATGGAAACATGCAAACCCTAAATATTATACAGTTTGAATGACAAAAATACCCTTGATTCTCTAAAGTCAGGCTAACATGATGTCACCATTTTGATGGTAAGGTGAAGAACTTGTCTGCCCTGGTCAAAAGGACTTAGCAAATGACATGCACAAAACAGATTTTCAGGTCATTTTCAAAGAAGATAGAGAGCACTGGTATTGGGAGATGAATCATTCGGTGGAGCTGCAAGAACCGTAGTATGGTAGAGTCATCTCTCTACGCTATATAACATGGCTGGGTTATCCATCAATCTGGACTGTCCAACTAGTGGGCCTCATTACATATGGACGATGTTTAAGAAATCATATTTATTTAAAAGCCATAGCAATCACTTAATGTTGATTATTGTCATCTCGTTTTCTTCCCAGCCGTTGATTTAAAGGCAACTGCATGGACAGCTAAGATCATCCGATCTATGCATATACTGTATCAATTTCCATGCATGTTCTGTCCCACTAGATAGAAAATCCTGATCAAAAGATAACCATGCCACGTGTAATGTAATAATACGCGGCTCTACTGTATCATCTCCTACTGTTCTTTCCTATTAAACAGCGATTAAGCCAAAAGAAACGTTGGTGTTGCCTCAAATACCATAGATAGATAGGAGAGAGAGAAAGAAAGAGAGATATTGTGATCTTCTAACACTAACTTGTATCTTTCAAATACCATAGAGAGAGACTGTGATCTTCTAACACTAACTTATATCTTTCAAATACCATAGAGAGAGATTGTGATCTTCTAACACTAACTTATATCTTTCAAATACCATAGAGAGGGATTGTGATCTTTTAACACGAACTTATATCTTTCAAATACCATAGAGAGATTGTGATCTTTTAACACGAACTTATATCTTTCAAATATCATAGATAGATAAATAGAGAGAGAGAGAGAGAGAGATTGTGATATTTGAAGTGTGTAATTCCCAAACATAAGAGAGAGATCTTCTCTAGCTTGCTTTCATTAACTTGTAAGAAACCCAATACCTTGGATGAAAAAAAAAGCTACTTTGGATAGAGGAAAGGAAGAAAAATAGATAAGGAGAGAGAGAAATGCAGTAATCTTTCTTACCCATTTCTCATAACACATCATTAAGCAAGAAAAAAAAAAACATGAACTCTGTGACAGGAGAAGAAAGAAAGAGAGTTATCGGATTACCTCGTTGAAGGGCGGCCAGTAGGCAAAGAGATGATTGATCTTTGCTGTTTCTCCTCCTCCTCCTCTCTCTAATCCTCTATTCTCTCCTCCTTTAGAGACAATACACTGATCACCACATAAAGATGTTTGGGACTCATTGCTTGGGCACATGGTAGAAGAGATACAGAGAGAGACCCAAGAAGAAAGGGAGACTGATGAGAAAGAGAGAGTAAGAAATGAATAGTTGAAAGTAGGATTAAACAAAAAGGAGACTAAACAAGAAATGGGTCTTGTCTAATCAATGAGATTACATAAAATATAAGCTTCTCTCTCTTATTTTAGTCTCACTTTTTCTTTTTTCTTTTTTCCTTGGGTCTCTCTCGTCTCGTTTTCTTCTTCTTCTTCTTCTTCTTCCTCTTCTCTGTTATTATTTCTTCTCTCTCTCTCTCTCTCTCTCTCTCTCTCTCTCTCTCTCTCTCTCTCTCTCTCTCTCTCTTCTTTTTTTAAACTTGCCAGCTGATATCCAAGAAACCTTAACACCTTCACAGCTTCCTTTGTCGTTACCCCGTGGTGGTGTTCTTAGACAGGGAAGCGAACTCATACAATACAAGTCCCCTCATCTTTCTACACTCTATCTGACCTATCAATTTAGAAAATAACACCCTTTTCTATTAAATCTAAACCATTGATATTTCATCTCTATTAGATATATCGCTATTACAAAAAACCATCTTCAAAGACCCTTCAATTCATCATGGACCATTGTTTTATCCCTTCTCAACCGTACATCTGAACCCCAACAATTGAAAGGTTAATAACATTTTTTCCAAGATATCTTTGAACCCATACGACTTTGAAGTTTGGATACAACATTCCAGTGTCTGGATTACCAATCTGTGGGTCTCACTTTCAGAATCCAAGATCATGTATACAAAGATACGAGCTACGTGTATCGTAATTTCCGCAGGAGTGTGTTTGGAAAATTGAAATAGTGGGAATGGATGACTACAAGGATACAACTAACCATAGTCATTTATTTATTTATTGAGAAATATTTAATACTCTGGAAATGTGTGTGGTTCATACTCGGGTACTGTGAAATTGAACATGGTGCATGTAATAACTCAAAGTAAGCCGTCCAATTAGTGGAAGATAATGTGGATAGGCGATGGATTTATTATCAAATTGTTTGAGAGTTTCCAAAGCCTGATTAATTGGCATTTATTTGTTGAATTTGGACCATTAACAGTTTTGATCTTAACCGTCCAATAAATATCCACAAATCATCCATTTAAAAGGTTATATTTTATTAAAAATTATTTTCTTTATTCACCTAATCTATGACCACAATTTTAGACGGTTTGAATTTACTTAATCGTACGACATTGGTATAGTTTTTAAGTGTATGTATATCATACACTAGTCAAGATTTTTATTTATTTATTTATGGACGACTGCAATATGAGGCTCAGTTAGGGCGTGGATTAGGTACTACCCCCGGTTGTTCCGAGTTCGGGACAGGCAGAGGCTCCGAGGGCCACTGAGGGGTCTCTGTGATTTATGAGTTTTATCCACACCGTTCATTCATTTTCACATATCATTGTACAAATCGAAACCAAAAATAGTGAATGTCCAGTGCCCAAATGGACCACACAGTGGAAATTAAATTCATACCGTTGAAAATTTCTTAGGAACCACGGAAGTTTTGGATAAAGACTATATTTGTTTTTTCATTTCATCCAACTGTATATGACCATATCAACAGTTTGGATGGAAAATAATAGATACAGTGGACCCTAAGAAGATTTCAATGGTGGGCGTCCTTAGTACCACTGTTTCCAGTGGTGTGGTCCACTTGAGACTTAGATCTGTCCTTTTTTTTTGTTTAGCAATCTAAAATGATATGAAAATATGAATGGACGGTGTGGATAAAACTCATAAATCATGGTGACCCCTCATTAACCCTCAGAGCCTCTGCCTGTCCCCAGCTCCGAACAGGCATCTTATTGTTTGAGATTTAGGGGTAGGTACTGGCATAGGTACCCACGCGAGTGGACCATACCACAGATGACTCTTGCATTTAATGTAACTGACATTTAATGCTTTGTGCATTTTAATGCAACCAAGCTTATTATTTGGTGCGGTCCACTTGGGTGTTTTATCTGCCTCATTTTTGTATTGTTGCCTTAAAATAATATGAGAAAAGGGATAGACGGTTCGGATGTACAGATACATCACGGTGGGCCCGCCCACAGACCTGCCCGTTCGGAGCTAGGGACGTGCAGGGGTAGTACGCAATCCGCGTCCCCAGGTTTCTGGCATTCTGGACTGTCCAAATCGTGGGTCCCATCGTGAATAGGACGTACCACATCGAATCCGACAATCTCGACCATCAATTTGAGGTGTTCCGTGGTCTAAAGCCAATTGACTAAATCGGATGGCTAGGATCACCTAACTCGTGTGGCTTTCAGGCGATGGTCGATTTACAGTGGGCCACATTTGTGCCACGTGTACTGTAGTGAGTCAAACGCGTTTCGAAATGGTGGTCAGCTATCCTCTTTGCAAAACCGAGCATACATCGCGTGGGTACCTAGGCGAGTACCTACCCCTAAATCCTAATGTAGGGGGAACGACTTTATGTAAATGCAATCCATCCGTCCATCAGGTGTACAAATCCGTTTTTTGGACTGATCCCAAAAATATGAAAGATCCAAAATGAAAGTGGACCAGATCATAAGGAATAGTGTAAAATCAGCCGTCAAACCTCTAAATTCATGTGTTATGGCCCACTTTAGATCTGAAATAGCGTGAATTTCGGTGTATTCCTTTATCTTAATGATGTAACGTAGATGAATGGATTGGATGGCATATAAACAATACGGCTAGTCCATACGTAAATAACGGTGGGTTGTCATTCCAACTTTTCTCTACGGTGTGGTCTACCTGGACTTTTCGTCGGCTTGATTTTTGGATTCGATAGTGAGTATGAGGCAGCGGACCTGATGGACGGTGTGGATCTCATGCTCTCTGCCCACGTGTAGCGACTGGTTAGCGGTATATCTGCCTGCCGTATACGAGGTACGCGAACATGGTTCACGTCCGTTGTACGCGTGCATGCATGCATGCAAACAAATCCAGACCGTCAAATGATGGCCCATTGCGGAAAAGTCAGAGTGAAGTCATACATGCTTGCCGATTATGAACCATCTAAATCGTGAGGCCCTCTTTTCAGGACCATGGTTGAAAATCATACTGCTGGGACGATCAGAACCGTCTGATTTTTCTTGTTGAAGCCAGGCCGCTGCTAGCTCTCTTTCTAACCGTCCATTCCATACCATGGACTTTCTAACGGGACGATGTGATTTCGTGGCCATGCCCCATCCACACTGGGCCCATGATCCAGATGGTCTCTTGCATCATTCAACATGTACGGTGGATGAGTGTGTTGCACATGACCGAGGCGCAACTTGCTTGTTTTTAAACTTCTATCCTTTCCGTATACACGCAAGCATACGTGCTAATATGGAATAGGTCTTTGAGATCTGACCCTTCCTTCAGGTGGGCCACACTAGTAAGATATTCTATCCTAAAAAATCAAACCATTTCACAACTCGGATTGGCTACGCCGCAGTTTATTTTGTACACCGATGGAAAGCTCAGATCTCGCACACTTGTATCATATTCGCACGAGTGCCTTCCTGAAGATGGGATTTCAAATGGAGGTCTAGTGAGGAGTAATGAGCCAGGATATGAGTAGTATCCTGATGGCTTCTTGATCCAAAGCGTTAATAAGATGGGCCCAGCTTGGATAGCTGATGCACCAAGAATCTCCCAGCTGGAGCAGTGGTATACATATGGACGGATAGACGGTCCAGAAAAGGCAAGATCATCCCACGGTTCGTTCTTGAGACCGTTGGTGTGTAGCCTTTGAATACTAATGGGCTAATACCGGAAGTCTGGGAAAACCAAATCTGAAAATATTTTAAGGCAAGGTCCATCCAAAATAGATCCATCAAATCAACGGTTGGATCATTGAATGATGGGTCCAATTTTACAGAATTAAGGGTCGAGGATACCATGCAAGTCCTCTGCTTGAGAATCCAAACATATAATTCATATTTATCACGAGATTTTGATAACATTGTAGGTTGCATAGACATTGGATACTCATCTGATAAATAATCGTCCTGATGCATCATTTTCTACAGATCGGACCCATATTTCAGCCATCCAGACCGTTGATCTTATGATGAATACTGTATCAGGATAATAATTAAAATTTTCTAATCATCCTTTGACCAATGGCCTAAAAATACAGATACCGTTCTTTAAAAAAGGGAAGAAATTCAATGTTTAGATTACCCCAGTCTGGCAGTATTTTAGGCTATCCATCTTATGCCTGTGGGTCCGATGATATCAACCGTCCCGATCAAAAACAATGTGGACCTCACAGCTAAGTAATTGAGCAAAGTTGCAAATGTTTGCGAGTTCCCCGCTCCACATGCGATTTCAGCACTACTATCACTTAGGGCTGAAAGTCGGGCGGGTTGGGTTGGGTTGGGTTGGGTTGGGTTGGGTCAACCGTAACGTAACCCAAGGTTTCTATACCTCAAACCTAACCCAACTCAACCCAATCTAAGTTGGGAATTCTCAACCCAAGCCTAACCTAAGTGAGCTTGGTCAGGTATATACATGCTAATATTTTTGTTATTATATTAATTTATTATATTTCAATATAAGACTTAATTTTTACATCTATAATTTTATTAATTATATATGTGATTATTCATTATAAAAAAATTTATTTTTTTCTTGAAAATAACACAATTATTTCTTTAAAAGTTATGTAGCATAGCATGAAGTCTATTTGGGAGAGAGAAATCTAGCATATCTTGTTAGCATGAGTCCTTGGAAATGACATGGACAAATGAGACTCGACATCACTAGTATGCCTTCGACACAAACGATCTACACTCAATTATAATTTATAAGTAACTTATATATTGATCTGGTTCAGGTTGGGTCAGGCAACCTGAGACGTCAACCCAAGCCCAACCCAAGTTTTATCAGGTTAGTGCTTGCATAGCCCAAGCTTAAGATTGAACCGAAATATCCTGCCCGAGCCCAACCCAATGTTAGATCAGTCACAGTCCGTCGGGTTGAACTCGCCTAACTTTCAGCCCTGCTATCACTTAGCTGGTAAGTCTCAATATCGCGCGAGACTATGAGAAGCCCTTCAAAATATCGTGATTTTCCAACCACGTGGAATTTTTCTGTCCTCGACCTCAGGACATGCACAATATACTCCGGTTTTCAAAGTGTACAAGTGGACCTTATTGTTCACAGATGCAGCCACCGTAGATGGACGACGCCCAAATCAAATCCATGATCGAGGATCGTAGCCGCTGATCTGGAACCTTACATTTGAGGCCACAACTTGAAATTAAAGAACAAGATTGTCTACGGAGGAGATTAACACATGGCCATCCACGGCTGGGCCGAGAAACCAACGGTTAAGATCACCAAACCCAAAAACAAAGTGTCCTCGGGCCGAGGACCATCTAATTCTCCTTAAAAAAAAAAAAAACAAGGGGTCCTCTTTGGCCATTGCCATGTGAGGTGGGGCCCACCGAGGGGCATAAAAGTATGATGAGAGCTTGTCCTATTACTCCTTGATTTCAGCTATGAATGTGTTTATTTTCTTCTAAAAATATTTATCTTGCTGATTGTAGGGTGATGGGCCTCCTAAGAGATTTCACTAGGTGGGCCCCTCATATATAGCTATTTCACATACAGCTTATGATACAACCGTTGTTTTCCCAAAAACATGCAACATTTGTAGATTATCAAATCCGTTAAAAAGGTGGTCCACACCATGATGATCACCTGACATGAAGATCAGACCGAGAAACTAATTCTTTGGGACACAACATCAAAATCAGTTGACAACCAATGGTATGATTCGGTGCACTGGTTGGCCCACACAACGAGTGGATCTACGTGATTCTCATAGAAGGTTAATCTTGGTGTGGCCCACCTTTTGGTCGAATTGGATATTCTACACATGTAACATGTTTCTGGGAAACAAATGGCTGTATCACAGATGATGATACAGCTAAGTCTGACCATTTCATTATTCAGGTACCTTAGTATATATTTACCAAAACCTCGCTGTTTTGGGATCTGTTGGCTAAAACCCCCACATGAATATGTGGGTATTTATCAAAAGCGGTTTGGGTTTTTAAGCTTGCACAAGTGGCGCCAAAATTTCAGCGATCGACACCGTTGATATGATGGACTCGGGTACCAAAATCGCATGAGTTTTAAGATCCTAACCGTAGAATATTTGAGAATTTTATCAATAGAGGTTTTTTGCTGTCAGTTTGTACAAGTGGGGCAATGGTTTATTGAACCAAACCATTGATTTATAGGTTCTCATGGTGGATGGTACATGCACCCAAAAATAAAAAATAAAAAAATCCGCTGATTCGAAGATCCTAGCTAGAGCTGGGCACGGGAAGACTCAACTCACCCTACTCCACTCCTTTAGATGGACTCGATCCGAATTGAATGAGTGAGTCAGTCCAAATCGATTAAGCTTCGCCCAATCCAAACTCAAATTGAGTCGAGTCCAAATTACCTAGTAATTTGACCCGACTTGACCCGAAACTCGATCCGGACAGACTCGACTCGACTCGACTTAGATTCGAGTATATATATAATAAAAAGCCCTAATTTCTAAGTACCTGTAACTATAACCCTACTGGCGGCACCCAACCCCAACCCAATTCTAAACTCTCTCTCTCCCTCCCTCCTTCCTCTTCCAAGCCCGGCAGCCACCCACCACCATCACCACCCTCCTTTGTCTCTCCTCTCCACTCCCTCCCTTCCTTCCTCATCTCTTGATCCAATTCCAATTCGGTGCGAACTCAATCCAACTTTTGTACTTTTGACCGGGTCAGACTACCAAACCCGGACTAGGATCGGGTCAGGCATGTTAGACACAGTGCTGAGTCAGGTCAGGCCTATTTTAAAACCGAATCGAGTCGAGTCAGCTCTAACTCAGTCGACTCGGCTGGACACCAAGCTCTAATCCTAACAGCAGAACATTCGGTTATTTATGAAATGAGCTTTTGCAAATTTAGTTTGTGCAAGCAAGTTCAATGGTTCAGATATCCAAACCGTTGATATAACGTAGTTAAAACTAGATAGCCCATGAACCATGGGACCCACATGCAGGGTAAGCCCAAAGTGTTAGATCATTTTTTTGTTCAGGCCGACCATGGGCCTATTTGTGAGTGTGATGGTCCAAGTTGGTCTTCATATTCAAGCTGGAGGGTGGGCCTCCCAACAAATAAGAAGTCCAAGTTGGTAATGGGCCTCCCAACATAGGCCCACTCATGGGCCTCTTTGTGGGTGTGATGGTCCAAGTTAGTCTTGATATTCAAGCTGGAGGGTGGACCCCCAACAAATAAGAATGCGGCGATCAAGCCCGGCCCACTACATACCCCTAATGACCCCATTTATCTATTAATTAAATGGATTAGAAACAATAACCTGTCATGGCCGTATATTCTCCACGGCGGCGGTCGGGTCGTGCCGGAAGATTCACACCCGTCCATCTTAGCTGTACCTTTGTACTATCCATGCGCTGGCGGCCCAGATCTACGGACAGATCCAGTCAGGTGATCTGACTAGGTGGGCCCCACCATGGACAAAGTCCCAGTTAATTCAGCTTGAATTGTACTTATTTTATGCTTTAATATGATGAGGATCATGGTTCAAGCATTAGATTTATCATTTGTCCACTAATCAAATTGCTAGTGGGCTCAATGGAAGTGGGCCCTTGGCCCCTTTTATTTGAGGTGCAATCCAGTCGCACCCTAAGCTTTAGGTAGTACTGGGCATGTGTGGGGCCTACGTGATGTATATATCAAATCCAACCCGTCCATCAGATGGGTCACATCAATAACCCTAATAGATCCAAAAACCAGGTCGATATAAATCTCAGGTGGCCTCAGAAAAGCTTAGAAGGTGGGAGGGGACACCCACCCTTGATTTACACCATCCCCCACCTGAGTTACAAAACAATCTTTCTTTTGGCCTGAACCTTCATCCAGGTTTGATGAATGGTTTGAACAGACCGGATTTAATATAAACAATCCGTAGACAAAAATCAATGGTAAGTATCTCCTCCCACTTTGTTCCCTGTGTTGTGGTCCACTTAAATTTTGGATCAAAATAAATTTTCTATAATGAGATTAGTTTTTGGTGGAACATCTGATGAACGGGTTGGATGATGTGATTACAATTCGTGGACCCTACATCTACCATAGTATTACCATAGTTTACGGTGGTATCAGTACCACCGGATCGTGCCTCTTGTTATTTTATTTTGTAAACGGCCCCATTAATCTAATCAGTTCCTTGTGCTTTTCCCACATTTTATTAGTATTTTCCTGAAGAACTTGAATAAACAAATGGCCCAGGTACTATCATGTGATTAGTGAGATGCTATTAAGCCAATCTGGATTATATTAAGGTCCCTAATCAGTAGCTATAGGCCTCCCACCAAGGAGAAGTAGCTTTTGGATCATGGAAGGGCCATCAATATATTGAAAAAAATAGTTGCCCACTTGCATGATTATGCTCTTTCAGATTCTGATGGTTCATATGCATGCACTCAGAAATTGCTGCACATCACATGTGTAGCTCGAATTGAACTGTCTGATTCATGGGACCCACTTTAGATGGGCCATAACACAAAATGGTTCTGATTGATTGACTGATTTTAGTTTCTAATCAGTTGATGTCTGCTTACCAAATTTCAACCGTTGATGATCGTTCACTAGATTTCTGTGTATTAGCAAAAAGTCTTAAATCTGAAGGTTTTTTTTGTGCTCCACGACCGGTCGTGAGTCTGGCTCAACTGGTCGTGGGAGTAGAGAAATCGTTGGGCATAAATCTGAATCTGAGGGATTAGTAATAATGGCGAGCACCAGGTATGATATTGAGAAGTACTCAGGGAAAAACAATTTTGAGTTATAGAAGATCAAGATAATGAGTTCCTTAATCAAGCAAGGCGAAGATGGTGCTCTTGCGGAGCGAAAGTCTACTATGACTGATGGTGATTGAAATACTCTTGATAAGAATGCATTATCATCGATCTGTTTATGTCTCACGGATGAGGTTCTCTACAATGTTATAAGGGAGAAAACTGCGGCTAAGTTATGGGCGAAGTTAGAGGATGTCTATGCGAAAAAATCTTCTGAAAATCGCCTACACTTGAAACGACAGTGGTATAACTTTAAGATGGCAGAGGGTGGAGATCTGGAGGCTCACATCAGCAACATTAATAAATTAGTTTGCAAATTGCTGGATATGGAGGAAGTGATGAAAGATGAAGAACAAGCATGTATGTTACTGAATTCTCTTCCGGCGTCGTATGAGTCATTCAAGGACACTATGTGCAGCGTGAATAAAACCCTGAGTATCGACACCGTTATCTCAGCCCTTCAAGGGAAGGCTATAAGACAACTAAACAGCGACATGGGGACATCTTCTGATGCACTATTTACAGTGGGTAGAAATTTTGAACAAGGTACAAGTTCTTCAGATTATAGATCCAAATCCAAGGGCAAAGGCAAAGGAAAGGTAAAGTGCTGGAATTGTGGGAAGGAAGGACATGTGAAGAAGGATTGTAGAAATCCTAAATTGAAGAGAGAAGATTTTGAGGCTTCGCACAGGGAGGCCAATATTGTCACGTCAGATGGATCGAGTGGATGTGATGGTGATGTTTTGTCTGTATCTACTATCAAGCAGCCATACGATGATCGTAAGGACAAGTGGATGCTAGACACAAGGGCATCTTTTCACGTGACTCCTCATCGGAGTTAGTTCACCAACTACAAGGAGTGTGATGATGGACAGGTATTTATGGGCAATGATATTGCTTGTAATGTTATGACTGTTGGTTCGGTGTGCATCAAGATGTTTGATGGGGTGGAGCGTACCCTGACTGATGTCAGACACACTCCTGATTTGAAGTAGAATTTGATTTCTCTTGGTGTGCTTGAGGCAAAAGGATGCAAATACACAGGTATTGATAGTGCTCTTAAGGTATCTAAGGGGGCACGGGTAATCATGAAAGCGCAACGACTCGGTAACTTGTACAAGTTGACCGGGAGCACTTCAAAAGGTGGAGCTACAGTGGATGTAGCGGATTCCACCTCTGCACGTGTGTGGCATGATGGGCATAGACACATGAGAGGGCAAGGCAGAAAGGCTGAGACGTGCGGACAGGGATACAGAGCAGGTGGAGCAGCTACCTGTGAGAAGAATCGTACAACATGATCGCAGAATATCGGCGAGGTACATGGACAACTCCAATATCACAGGGGATTCATCTTCTATTCAGATGGCTCTAGGTAAGTGTAACGCCCTGAAAATCGAGGGTCGAGCATAAACTCAACTCCCGAGTTCCAACGCATCACTTATGCAACAAAATGAATGATAATTGAATGTTGTCTGCATTAGTACATTGAACATGAGTGAGATTAAGCCAAAACAGCATATCATAATCCAGAGACAGTTAAATTGTAAGCGGAAGACTGTGATAGATAGATAAAATATATAAACTATGGTGAGTCTCCAGAGTGTGATAAAGTTACCAGGTTAATGAATTACAAGTACAATTCAAATTATACCAAATGTGTAGTGTCATCTAGTCAACATCCCTGTAATCCTGTCGATCAAGACACGGCTCACGTGAAGCCGTCAGCATAGCATATACGAACAAGCATCATTGTCATCATAAAGGTCCAGCTCCGCCTCAAGAGGAGCGTCGCCATCTGCAATCAGACAAAGTCTGGTGGGTGTTCGGAACACCGTCCCGTAACGTAGGAGTGAGTAGCTAACTCAGTGAAACAATAAAGCATAGGTTAACATGTTATCGACTCAGTCAAGCAGTAATGATAAAGCAGTATAATCAAACACTCCTGGCTACTCTTATTAATGCAAGTATGAATGCAGTCATGATGGATGCCCTCACTGACATACTCCCTCATGCGACACCATCTTACGTTCGCGGCATGTTTGCTTTCCTCAATGCTCCACATCTTCCAGGCACATGCAATGCATGATGAGCATGATTACTGAGTTGTTATTAGTCCATTTCAAGCAGCAGGATTGGGAAACTAAGGTACCTCCCTTGTATCATTCCCAAACATGATCCATTCTACGGTCATCAGTCCTAGACAATCTCATACGATGGTGTGTTTCTAGGTCGCTGCAAGGGCTACCAGGGCTGTTATACGGAATCGTTGCACCACTCCCCCATCACTTTATCAATACAGGCCTAGTTTATACTCTATTACTACGGGAAGGCTCATCGCCTCTCCGCAGATTTAGAGTATGCTCGAGGTCACTACACTGGGTACGGTCAGGGTTGCTAGGGCTATTACACGGAATCGTTGCACCACTCCCCAATCACCCATCAAGCAGTGTAGGCCGACAGCTCAGATATAGTGTCTCATACCACCATAATCAGCTCACGAGTCTGGTTGCTCGCTGGTCACTACGGGAAGGCATGTGGCCCTAGCGTAGGCCGAGAGCTCGACCACGGTGTCTCATACCAGCATGCCCGGCTCATGAGTCTTAGCAGATCGAGGTACCATGGTTGACGGGATTCCACTGGTAAGTTTGGTACCCTAGGTTCAAGCAGTGGTGACCAAACATGGTGAACATACATTAGACCATATTGGGTTATTTGACGGGCCTGACTAGCTCGAGCACACAATCCGCTGAACGACATGAAGTACATAAGCACTTCGCATGGCCTAACCATTGTCGCCAACTGATGTACGACTCGGGTTCGTCAAACACATCCTACGTGGCGACATGAATCCTCAACCACGATCTCAAGTCTGGTACCGATTGTCTGGATTATAGACATAGTCCCAAACTCAATCAATCCTTATTTAGAACATGTAGAGTAAGCATAATAGACAAAGTAAATCAAGCATGTTAACAAGTATATCATAAAGCATGTTATAAAGCATGTTGTAAAATACTATATAAACAAGAATACAAACACATATGTTTCACAAATAAGCGGTTAAAGTAAACATCCACATAGAGGAAATCATACAGGTATCTAAGGTAGTTGAAAATCCCATCTCAACACCTATCTAAGGCGCCATTATCCAAGCACTTACTCTCACAAGCATTTTCACAAACACTTAGAATACACTATTTCAACATACATAGTGTATGTTAATAAAACATGTATTAGGGCGAGCCCTTTCGCCAAACAAGTATTTTATCCATATATAATATATTCATACAGCAAATAATCATAGCAAACACATTCCTAAAATTTATACGTATACAGTACTTTCTAGAATACACTATTTCTACATACATAGTGTATATTAGCAAAACATGTATTAGGGTGAGTCCTTTCGCCAAACAAGTATTAGGGCGAGTCCTTTCGCCTAACAAGTATTTTATCCATGTATAATATATTCATACAACAAATAATCATGTCAAACATATTTTCAAAATTTATACGTATACAGTACTTTCTACAAATACCTAGAGTATGTAAAATTTCATATTCTTCACCTTTAATCGAAACGGAAAACAAACAGCACTTTGTACATGTGCAATTGCATACAGATCATGAATCTATCATTATCTGACATTGAAAGCGTTGAAAACCATAACCTATACACCTAAAGTCCGCACCTTTTGTCGTATAATCGTAACGGAGTCGATAAAATTACTAAGCTTCTGTATACGGCAGTTTGGTAACCTATAGAACGAAATAAGTTAGTTATTTCATAACCTACAACCTATCCAACCCCAAAATAGATTAGGGTTAGGGTTTTCTTACCTAGAAACAAAGTCGGAATCGCCGGGAAAGCGATGAGAACGAAGTGGTTGAGCATGGATAGCAGCAGGGAAGAGTGGCAGGGAGATTCTCCCACTTCTCTCTCTCTCTCTTTTCTCTCTTCTCTCTCTAGAGTTTCTCTCAAATTCGTATGGCTGCAATGAGAGAGGGTTTAAGGTCCTTCTATAGCCTAAAAATTCACTGAAATAGACTCCAGGTCAAAGTATACTTAAGTTATAACCAAAGCAGGTCAGTTTCAGCTCAACGGAGGACTTCTGGCGGGCCTCCTTGAGCCAAAGGTCGGACTTAAGCTCACCGACACCGGATCTACGTTTAGTTAAGTTTTTGTTTAGGTCGGGATTCCAGATCACGCGTGGCGGACCAATTTCAGTTCAACGGTCAGCGGATCTCGATCGGAGATTCCGAGTACATGGATATGTGTATGAAATTTCTCCTAATCCGAGGGTGTATTTGGGTCAGATTCTGACGATCTGGTTGCCTAATACTGATCTACAAGCGAGAGGTGCCAAATTACTATTTTAGATATTTATTTTTAAAGAAAATCAAGTGTTTTCACACTCCTCGCTCCGAACTCAAGCGAATAGCGCTGGGATACTATCTGGATTTGATTTTCGAGATGGTTGTCAAGCCCAGCAAGGCGGTCTTAATTCCTTAACTTCGTGTTAATTGGACTTCCGACGTGCGGTTCAGATCTGATATGGTGTTTCGTGATGCTCCCGAGAGCAGACGGGTAATGAGATTGATCCTAGATTTTAAGGTACCCTAGCGTCAATGATTCTACAAGTTTTGGGTCTTGCAGATCGTATTTAAAGTGATTGATGCTAATTTCACGAGTACTCTGGTTTCACACTAGCTAATCCTCGCCTAATTTATAAAGGATTTAGTCCTGGGTGATTTCAGTCTGAGGCGATACCTGGGCCTTTGTAGTTTGTAGATAAAGTAATCCAAGTTATAATACTTAGCTAGTTTAAGATAGTGTCTAGTGTGAAAGTACTTAGAAAATTTAAAGAACAAGGTGGTGAAGGGTGGGATTTGTAAAGGAAATGGGTTAAGGAGCGATTTTAAACTGTGGGATTCAATTCTGACAAGTTAATATGGTGGTAGGATCGACCCATCGCCTAAGGACGTCTAATCCCAGGTTGGCAAAAATCTGAGATGTTACAGTGAGCCTGGTGCTGAGAAGTGAAATGTGACTATAGGCGATGTGATGGATTCGTTGTACCAGACTAACATATGGGAGCTGGTGGAGCTTCTAGTGGGCCGGTGAGCGGTTAGATACAGGTGGATCTTCAGGAGGATACAGCATAGATACAGGGCGATGTTGGTAGTGAGTGTTTATGCTTAGAGAGAAGGGATCGGCTTCTCAGAGATATTCATGCCGACGGTATAGCAGGTGTCTATTAAATCCGTGATTAGTGCTGGTTGGCCATAGTGATCTTGAGCTGGAAGGATAATGTGGAGTCTGTACTTCTGCAAGGGAAAGTGAAGAGCAGACTTACATGAAGCAACCAGAGCGGTTCGAAGTTAAAGGGGCTGAAAAAAGACTTTACAGGAGGTCGTGGTTCGACTTGTCGTCTAGGCAGTGGTTTGATTCCTTCATGGATGAAGGATCGAAGGGATGCAAAGATGGTTCTTGGCATTGATATTGAAGGAGGAGTAGACTGTGGTAATCACAGGAGGAATACATTGTGTGTAGGTATTGATCAAGGATGTGATGGGCTAGGTAAAGCCAGAGAGCGTTCTCTACGCGTCTCTCCTCAAGTTTTCCTCAGGACATGTCCCAAAACAGATGAGGAAAAGCAGGATATCTCATGAGTCTTATTCGAATGCGGTTGGCAGTGTATGACATGGTCTGAATCAGACCGATTATTTCACAGGTTATCAGTGTTGTGAGCAAGTACCCCGGCAAATAATATTGGGTAGCGGTGAGATGGTAAGAAGACTACGTCTTTCCTTTTGAGAAGATAGGAGCAAAGGTGGTTGAGCAAGTGGATCTTGATCCGGCAGACATGCTCTCCTAAATCATTCCTGTAGAGAAGTTCAAGGTCTGTAAGACTTCTCTGGGCTTGGCGATAGCATAAAAGGAAAACGAAGTGTGCACGAGAAGCTATGATGTGATGCAGAGATAAGAGAAAAGGTCAAGGAGTTACACGGTTGAAGATTGAAGACTTGGTGGAGATTATTAGCAAAAAGTCTTAAATCTGAAGGTTTTTTTTGTGCTCCACGACCGATCGTGATTCTGGCTTGACCGGTCGTGGGAGTCTGTTCAACCGATCGAGCAGTGCACCACTCAAAGTCCAGCAAGCAGGGTTGTTTGGGGTCCGAGGTGCTCGACCGGTCGTGGCCTATGCACGACCGGTCGTAGGGGTCCTTCGACTGGTCGTAGCCTTGGCTCGACCAGTCGTAGTTACGCAGATTCGTTTCCGAATCCAATGCGGACTGCGGATTTTGGTGTCGCCTTTCGCAAGGGTGCGAAAATGAAGTTGCCTAAATTATAAATAGGTGTTCCTAGGGCTTTTATAGGTATGAGAAAGTATTCTAAGGCTTCCTGAAGGGGTTCTAGGGAAATCAAAGGGTGTAGCAAGGGTGAGATTCGAGGTTGTTCAAATCGGGTAAGTCCTCTCTCTTTGTAATTTCTGTTTCACAGTGGAGATCTGTCGCTTTGTGCCGTGGTTTTTTCCCAAAAGGGTTTTTCCACGTTAAATTTGTGCGTTCTCTCGTATGTGCTTGGTGCCATTGAATCGCTATCCTAGATCTAGATCTGTGTGATTCCGTAGGCCAAAATCTCAACACTGTTACCTTTTTAAAGTGGAACGCATGATCTGGACGGTTGATTTAGTTATTTTTGTGCAATGTTTATAGTTTTTGGGTGCATATGTATGTACCATCACACTGTACCAGAGTATGTGATAGTTCATATGCATGCACTCAAAAATTTCTTTACATCACATGCATGTAACTCGGATTAAACCATCTGAATCGTTGGATCAGTTTTAGATGGAAACCCCAAATGGTTCCGATTATTGAATGATCTTTACTTCCCATTAGTGGATATTTGTCTGCCAAATCTGAACCGTTGATAGTCGTTCATTAGATGTCTGTTGATCGGCCAGGTAGTTCATTGGTTCAGTCTCTTTCTATGGTTGTGGCCCATTTATAGTGGAATCCATGATTTGGACGGTTGATTGAGTTTGAACATGCCAGGTGTACAATTTTTAAGGTGCGTGTGTTTGTAGGGCAGAACTGTGCCAGAGTACCAAAGTTTTTCTCTCATTCCTCCATCTCATCCACAATTTCAACTTGAGATTTCGATTCCACCTGGACTACTGTCAAATGAAAAATATAAGCGAGATTTTGAAAATATCACGATATTTTCAACATATCGCGCGAAATTACTCTGTTATTATTTATTGAGAGTCACGTGCATAAGCAAGTGTTACAAACGGCCGGACCGTTACATCTCCCCGCACATGTGCCAGGTTGGCACTTGTGAAAATGCACGCATGAGGAGCCTACATGAAAATGACGGCACGTGCCAAGAAAATTTCTACCAACTACCACAAGTACAAGGGCGGGTCACTTGATGAGTGGGCCACCTTTACATACGGTCATTTTCACGTTAATGATCTCTTAGATGTCCTGCACATGCTACACGTGTAAACAAGTGCATGGCGAACCGTGGGGCCCACCCTGATGTATCTTTTGTGTATCCATACCGTCCATCCGTTTCACAATATTATTTTAGGTTACAGGGAATAAATTAAACAGATACAAATATCAGGTGGACCCCACCGTAGGGAATATTGGTGATTGACCGTTAAAAACTCTTTAGTGCGACAAAAGCTTTGGAATATTTGTTTTTTTATTTTTATTAAAAAAAAAAAAAAAAAAAAAACCCTTTATCCATACCTGTCTTACATTACCAACAGGTTGGATGGCAAATAAATATTACAGTGGGCTAGCTTGAGTGGATCTCTGACTGTAGAGCCCACTTTGATGTATGTGCATTATATCCACGCCGACCATATGTTTCATCAGATCGTTTTATGGCATGAGTATGATCTTGTAGCATATTCAAGTCTCAGGTGGACCACACTACAGTAAACAACGACAGTTGACCACTAAAAATTTATTGTGTGCTACAGAAGTTTTGGATCAAGCTGATATTTGTGTGGTCCCTTCATCTAGTTTGTGTAACCAGATCAACAGGATTTATGGAAAATAATCAGTCTTGTGGCCCCAAGTAGTTTTTAATAGTGGGTGTTAAGTCTCCACTGTTTCATGTGGTGCTCCACCTGAGATATGGACATGCTGCATTTTTTGGCTCATGCCTTAAAATGATATGGCGGAATGTGTGGACGGTATGGATATAATACACATACATTAAGGTGAGCCCCACAGTTGAAGCCACGTCCTTTTAATGGTGTACATTCAATCACCACTACTCCAAAAGTGGGTCACCGGTAGAGATAGGCATCAAGTCAAGTTAGACCAAGTTAGGGCTCATCTGACTCAATTTGGTTTTGAAATAGATACTCGATCTGACTTGATATCGAGTCTAGCACGCCAGACCCAATCCAAATCCAAGTCTGACTTGACCGAGTCTAACCTCGTCACAAGTACAGAGTCAAGTCGAGCCAGCACTGAGTTGAGTCAAGTGTAGCAAATCACAACTCAAAACCTAAATTCACTTGCTAGAATTGCAGCCTCTTCAACAGCTACAAGGCATCTCAAGTCTGAAATGTCTGAGTTTTTAAAATATATGTGTATGAGTCGAGTCGAGTCGAGTTACTATGTGACTCGAACTTGACTCGGTTTAAGTTCGGATTGGACGAAGTCAACTCAATTCAAATCAACTCATCCACTTCGTTAGAATCGAGTCGGATATAAACATGTCGAACGAATCAAGTTGTCCCATGCCTAACTCTGGTTGCCAAGTTTATGCAGGATTCGGTTCGGGCCATATATTATCATCACGGCCCAGGCATAGGTCCAAAATTGTTCTACAGACAGGGCATAGATCATCCGAATTCAGCTCGGCTTTGGCAATAACACCTTGCATGTAAGCCAGAAGGTTGTTAGGGAGTTTTTGTATGAGTGGGCCCATCGAACCTTCGGACTTTTCTTCCCACACTAGAGCCTTCTTGTAGTCACACCCCAGGTACACCTGTAAATATCCTCCCCCGTCGGAGAGTGCAGGACTTGACTTGGTTAAACTCAATTCAAATCAACTCACCCACTCAATACAGATCGAGTCCGATCTAAACACGTGGAACGAATCGAGTTGTCCCGTGCCATCTCTGGTCGCCTGGTTTATGCAGGAATAGGATTCAGTTCGGGCCGTATATAGTCATCACGGCCCGACATAGGCCCAGAATTATTCTGCGGGCTGGGCTTAGATGATCTGAATCCAGCTCGTTGACAGCCCATGCCATATAGATGCACATGCACCCTAATGGTTACAGAAGATCAGTGCATGGAGTAACGGTGGGAGATGTGGCTCCACCAATTTCTCACGGGGATACGATGGGGCCATTCCCAGACTAGAGAGCGGCCCCAAATTCGATGGACTAGATCTTCAAGATGGTCTGTTAGCCCATCTTTGATGAAGGTGGGACATTAGACAAGAGGATCCAGTACTGATAGCGTGATCACATCCATCAAATAAGGGCCCATTAAATGGACCAATTTGATTCTTACCGTTCATTTGGTATGAGCTAAATTGGATGGCTGTAGGTGTCCAATCGTAGTTATGTTCAGGCCATATGTAATCTATGGTGGAAAGCTCATCTTTGTCTATCATAGGTGGGCCACTTTGATCCCACGTGGTAATGAAGACCACGGGATCTATTTACGGGGATACGGACCCTGCCACCGCCAACCTCCGTGGTGGCTGGTGGCTGGACAATGTGGAGCCCACTGTGATGTATATGTTGTATCCACACCGTCCATCCATTTTTCCTGAACAATTTAGGCCATTAACCCGGAATTGAAGCATATCCAAATATCAAATGAACCACACCATAGGAAACAACGGGGATAATGATATCCATTGTTGAAATCTTCCTACGGCCCGCAGTGATGTTTCTTTGTCATCCAACTTGTTCCTAAGGTCACACGTACATGGATGAAGGGAAAACACATTCATCACGAGTTGAGTTAGCTCGGTCATCTCACTCGACTCGACTTGGAAAAGCTTGACTAGACTCGCTTGGAATTGGATTCGGACCAAGTTGAGCTGGTTTTTAAACTCAATCAAATTCTGAGCTGAGTTTGAGCTTGACTCTACTCAACTTGGTGACTCGGTTATTTTGATATTGACATTGCTCGCCAAGTGTTTGATAAAATGACTCAACGAAGTGTTGTTTTGAGTGCATACATTCTTGCTTCATCGGCAGGTGCCAATGAAGGAATGGATACAAAACAAATCACTATATATATATATATATATATATATATATATATATATATATATATATATATATATATATATATAAAACTACTACCTTCTTATCTTGATTTCAATGCTGCCATAGGGTATTTGATGAAATACCTAAAAATTATTATTACTATTTTGTATCATGTGAGAGGTTGAAAATGCATTTTATGTGTTTGAGAAAATGTCACAAAGGTTCAACCTGGGCTAAGCAGTTGACAAAACCGAGCTGAGCTGGGCAATCAAGCTCAAGGGCTGAGCCGAGTTCAAACTGCGGTTAGCCACTGGCTGAACTGAACCTAGCTGTGATAAGCTCGACTCGGTTCATCTCGTGTACATCTCTTCATCAGCTTGATTCATAACTTGGGTGCCCCCAAAGAAGCTCCCAACGGTAGGCGTTCACTCCCCCACTGTTTTGCCGAGTTTGGGTCCGGGTTTTCTTCGGCCAGTCAGGCTTAGATAACCCTAATCTAGCTCGTTGATAGCCATGGCCCTATGGAAGCGCACGCATGCCAAACAAATGGTTAAAGAAGACCTGCATGAAGTTACGGTGGGAGATGTGGGCCCACCAATTCCTCGTGGGGATATAACAGGACCATGCCTAAACCAGGGAGCTGACCCATATTTTGACGGACTAGATCTGAATCATCTTTTTTATTGAACTTTTAATATTGATCTGAACCGTCTAATAAGTCAAGTCCGGGTCCAGACCAGCAGATGAGTTAAAATATTGGAAAAAAATGGCCCACCGATGTTGATTTAGGGTCCCACTTTTTGGGCCTTAGATGCAACCCATGTCGAGCCCAAAATGTTTAGTGGGCCGAAATTCAGCCTAGGTTCAACCCATGTGGCTCTGGCTCACCCGAAACCAGGCGCAAATCAGGATGGACTCAGGCCTGACCTGGGTCAGCCTAACCAAGTCAAGATCACAAATATGTGTGGTTATTGATAGATCATTCACAACAAGGCACTGGATGAACGGTCTGGATCATTGATGCACTTGCCATCGGATTGATTCAAAAATGATGGCATTAGCATTTTGATTCCTTCATTACCATCCATCTAGGTGGGCCACATTATCGGGATGGTCCAGTCATGAGGTGGGCCTCCCGTTTAATTAGATGGAAGGCCCACGTTATGAGTGGATCGGCCAGACTCTCATATACTAAGTTGTTCCCCTCTCACTTAATCCGTGCAACTGTCGCTCAAATACAATGCATGGGAGATTGCTTATTAGGGTTGAAAGTTGGGCTGGTTTAACGTGACTGACCCGTGACCGACTTGACATTGGGTTAGGCTTGGTCTAGATGTATGAGGTTTGGTCTTAGGCTTGGGTCATACAAATGCCAGCCTAATAAAACTTGGGTTGAGCTCAGGTGGACGTCTTGGGTAACCCGACCCAACCCGAACCCGATCCATATATAAGTTCCTTATAAATTAATTATAATTGAATACGGATCATCTATGTTGAAGGCACGGGAAATTCTAATGCCGTTGGGTTTCATTAGTCCACGTCATCTTTATTTTCGATGACTCAGGCTAACAAGTTGCACCGGATTTCTCTCTCCTAAATAGATTGCTTGATACACAATATGACTTTTAAAGGAATAATTGTCCTATATTTTAACTTATTTATTAAAAAAAAAAAAAAAAGTTCATTACAATAAATAACTATATATATAATTAATAAAATTACAGATATAAAAAATAAAACTTGTATTGAAAATATAATAAACTAATATAATAATGAAAATATTAGCATATATCTACCTGGCCAACCCGACCCGCCCGCCGCGCTTGCGTTGAGAATTCCTTACCCAAGGTTAGGTTAGGTTAAGTTGGGTTGGGTTAGGGTTGAGTTATAGGAACCTTGGGTTGGGCTAGGGATGAGACCCGACCCGACCCGGCCCGACCCGACCATTTTCAGCGCTGTGTATTACTAAACACAATCAGGACAAATGGTGGGATGAAGATGCTAGAGACTATGATAGTGAGAGGATAATCCAGACCGTCCAATTATAAGCTTAACAGATTGTGGATGTACCGTAGTGTAAAATACAGAAATAAATAAATAAAAATAAAGCGAATTGGACTATTGCTCTTGGAATTTGGATCATTACAGTCTCTCTTATGATTGTCCATTTGATAACCACCAATAATTAGACGATTACGGTCGCTTGATCATTCCAACGTGTGATCCATCTAGAATACACGCTGCAATTTGGATGGTTTGGATAGCATACACGAGTGCTAGATGTGACGAGAATGAGTTACTGACTAGTTCCAACGGTAAAGAAATTTTACCTGATTACTGGCACGATAGATAATCCAGACCGTTAACATGAAGGGCCCCCACCAAAGATGCTATTCCGTTCATGATTTGGCACCGTTACTTGAAAAGTCCAAATTTAAACATGAAACTGCCAGGTGTACGGTTGTAAGGTGACTTTGCCACGTGTACCGCATGGCCGTGATTTTGGACGGTTTGTACTAAGGTCTGAGGCGCATGTTGCCACGTGTACCGCATGCATGCATAGAGATCTCTGTGTAAATCGGAGCGGATTAGGTGAGACCCCGAACTCACCCAAGACAGTGCGGCCCTTACTGTGGGGCCCACCTCGATGTATGTTTTCTGTATCTATTCCGTTCATCTGTTTTTTCATATCATTTTAGGACATTATCCTAAAAATTAATCATATCCAGTTATCATCTGGACCATAGCATAAGAAACAGTGGTGATTGACGATTAATGGGCCACAAGATTATTGGATCAAGCTTATATTTGTTTTTCCTTTCATCCAGGATTACGTGACCTTATCAAAATATTGTATAGAAAATAAAAAAAATACGGAAACATTAAGGAGCTCACTAAGAATTTTTTAATGGTAGGGCGTTCAATCACCAAAGTTTCATACGTTATGGTCCACATGATAATTGGATCCACTTCAATTTTGGTATAATATATTAAAATGATGTGGAAAAACGGATGGACGGCGTGGATAAATAATTCATACATCAAGGTGGGCCCCATGGTAAGGACCGTACTGAATTGGGTGGGGCCAGGGTCTCACCTTATCTGCTCCCTCTGCCAGAGAATCGACGTGTCTCTCTTCAGAGACTGTTATGGCGACTCGCACGAGCAGAGACTGAAATAGCGACTCGCACGCCACGTGGCGTATGTGTACAAGATCCTGTCCGTTCTATCAGGTGTGGGCCCCATTACCATGCCAGGCACCAAAAATCTCAACGGTTAACTTATCAGGAGGTGCACACGTGCCAAGATAGATGAACGGTTGCAGAATAGAAACAAGGAATGCATAAACTAGCCCACCAGAACAGTGTCTCAGACACTCCACACGTGTGAAAGGTGGTTCGTCGGCTGCGAATTACCTCAGCTTCACCACTCTCCTCTCAGACGCGACTGGAGAAATGCTGCGAGTACACTCGCCTCATATGCTAGAGAGCTACACGTGTGAGGTGGACCACGCACGTACACATAATTTGAAGCTTGCGGCTCCATTTAAACGGTTCGTTTATTCTTCCAGATGTGGCCCACCTGATGATCGTACTGGCCTTTATTCTAGTTATGGTATGTACATCGCGACGCCTCATGGACGCTGTGCACTCGCCTCACGTGCCAGTGAGCTACACGTGCAATTCCCACTATTAGATCATCAAGTGGACTACTCACATGCACAGAATTTGAAGCGTGCGGCTCCTTGTAACCGTTCGTTTCTTTGTACAGATGTGGATATCCAATGTTCGGTGGATAATGCACATGCGCAGAATTTGAAGCATGTGGCTACTTGTAACCATTCGTTTCTTCGTACAGATGTGGGCCACTGATTATTATATTGGACTTGCATTCTAGATATGGTATGTACACAGTGATGCCCGACAATAGATCCGGTCGGGCTGGGGCAACACAATCGGGTCTTGACCATAGAGCTCACTTTAATGCATGTGTTATATATCTATGTGGTGCACATGTTTTCCCAACTCATTTTAAGGAATTTAAAAAATTGAAGTGAATCCAATGAGTGGACCACACCACCTGAAATAACAGGTGATTGATCATTAAAAGCTTTTTTAGTGGGCTATAAAAGTTTTGAATCAAGCTAATATTTGTGTTTTCTTTTTATTAACTTTACGGACAATATTATGGTGGGCTTTAGTAAGTTTTTAATAATGGATGTTCAGTCACCACTATTTCCTATGGCGTGGCTCACTTCAAATTTAAATGCTTCATTTTTATGCTCATGTATTTAAATAAGCTCAAACATTGGGTGAACATATGTACATATGACACACATCAAGTGGCTATACAACACACATCAAGGTGGGAATGCAGCGTTACTTTGACTAACCCGTTTGCTCCCTTAACCAGGTGGCTGTATCCACACAAGCCAACCTTATTGTAGGACCCACCTTGATGTGTGTGTATATATATATACACACACACGGAAATACTCACCTGTGAACTGGTTCGTACGTATTATGTACAAACTTTTTTGAGAACCCATTATACGTAATGGGGATCCAAAATCTGAACCGTTCATGTGAAGCAACACCTCGTGAAACCTCCCGGGCCCAAGTTTTACTTTGATCTAAAATTTTGATGGGCATGAAAAATGAAAACAGCTTCCTCCCTTGATTTGCATTTCTCTTTGCTATGACCCACCAGAATTTTAGATCGGGATGAAATTTTGTCACATGGGGTTTCATGGGATTCCACATCACATGGACCGTTCAGATTAGACACCCATAGCACGTGTGTAAAGGTGCGCATGTGCATAGGTGCACAGGGTAGCATGACTATCTATATATATATATATATATAATATATATATATATATAATATATATATATATATATATATATATATATATATATATATATATATATATATATACTCTATCAATCTATTTTTAATATCATTTTAGGGCATGGGACAAATAATAAAATAGATCGAAACCTTAGGTGAACTATATAACAAAAAGTAATGATGGTTGAACACCTTATCGTTAACAATTCCAAGGGCCATCTTATTATTTCTGTATTATTTACTTGCCATCCAGTATATTTATAAGGTCACGGGACTTGAATGGAGGATCCAAAACTTTTGTTGTGGGTCAAATTCTAGTGTTTCCTACGGTATGGTTCACCCGAGAACTGGATCTACTTTATTATTTGGCTTATTAATTAAAATGATATGAAAAAATTAGATAGACAGCATGGGAGAAATTTCCAACTGTACGACCAGTATAGGGCCCATCAACCTTTTGAAGCCCATTTCTTTTTAGTTGCCAAGAATACTCCCCAGGCGTACGGCCCCACTTCTCTGGTCGAAAATGCCCCTGCTTTCCTTCCTGAGGCGGGTCACCTGGTGCTCGAAGACGAGCGCTTCCGCTCCTCGAACTCCGAGTTGAACGAACGGTTCAAAAGAGATCAACGTTACATGGGCCCCACAGTTATGTATTTATTATATCCACAACGTTCATCCATATTTTGAGATCATTTCGGAGCATTATACAAAAAAAAAAAAATCATATCCAAAGATCAACTGGACCACACCAAAAAGAGCAGCAGAAAATTGATTTTCACCGTTGAAACTTTTATAGGGCCCACCATAACATTTATATTCCATCCAATCTATTCATAAGGTCACAAAGACCTGGATGAAGAGGAAAAACAAATTTCGTAATGATCCAAAACTTCTGTAACCCCTAAAAGGGTTTCAATGGTAGACGTTCAATCATCCACAGCCTTTAACAGTGTGGTCCACTTGATAGCTAGATCTGTCTTATTTTTCATCTCAAGCCCTAATACGAGTTCGCAAAAAATATGGACGGTTTGGATATAACACATACCTCATAATAGGACCCACAAAAAGCAGTGGGATTACAACAGCAACAAAATTTAAAAAAAAAAAAAAAAAAAAAAAAAAAAACGTCGGCATATCGAACGTCTTTCGATATATCGAAAATGGTCCAGAACTGTCCAGTGAGTTTTTCTCAAAAATCCAACAATTTTCGATATATCGAAAGACCTTCGATATATCGAAACACCTTTTTCGATATATCGAAATACCTTCGATATATCGAAAAAGGTACTTTACCTTTCGCTACTGATTATAACCGTAGCCAAAACTGTAGTCTGTGCCAGTTTATGAATTTTTTTTTTTTTTTTTTTACATGGAGATATTTATTCTACCTACAATTTTCTCTAATACATATTTATAAAAATACATATATATATAAGCATATAAAAAAATTTTCCCTTTTTTTTTTCATTTATTTCTTTATTCATTTAACAAGAATATCTTCTAAACCAAAATTAGTTACTTGACGTACCATATATGATTTTGGGGTAGGAGAAGCTACTTTAGCCAACTAACATAGTTATTTTTCAAGATTCCATCAGTTCGAAAATCTATTTCATTCACTTTGCGGTTAATTTCATTCACGAAAATTCACGGTCATTTCCGTGCATTTCACTTCACGGTCATTTTCGTGCATTTTGCGGTTCATTTCGCTTCACTTCACCCCCATTTTCATGCATATCACGGTCATTCCCGCATATTCCGTGTTGATTCACGGTCATTTCGACGCATTTCCCTTCACTTCGCGGTCATTTTCATGCATTTAACGGTCATTTCGCTTCACTTTATAGTCATTTCCGTGCATTTCACGGTCATTCCAAACAATTCCGTGTTGATTAACGGTCATTTTGACGCATTTCGCGGTCATTTTCATGCATTTAACGGTCATTTCGCTTCACTTTATAGTCATTTCCGTGCATTTTACGGTCATTCCAAACAATTCCGTGTTGATTAACGGTCATTTCGACGCATTTCGCGGTCATTTCCCTTCACTTCGCAGTCATTTCCGTGCATTTAACGGTCATTTCCACGCATTTAACGGTCATTTCGCGAAGTGAATGGAAATGACCGCGAAATGCGTGGAAATGACCGTTAATCAACACGGAATTGTTTGGAAAGACCGTGAAATGCTCGGAAATGACTGTGAAGCGAAGCGAAATGACCGTTAAATGTATGGAAATGACTGCGAAGTGAAGGGAAATGACCGCGAAATGCGTGGAAATGACCGTTAATCAATACGGAATTGTTTGGAATGACCGTGAAATGCATGGAAATGACCGTGAAATGAATCGAAATGACCGTTAAATGCATGAAAATGACCGCGAAGTGAAGGGAAATGATCGCGAAATGCGTGGAAATGACCGTTAATCAATACGGAATTGTTTGGAATGACCGTGAAATGCATGAAAATGACCGCGAAATGAATCGAAATGACCGTTAAATGCATGAAAATGACCGCGAAGTGAAGGGAAATGACCGCGAAATGCGTCGAAATGACCGTTAATCAACATGGACGGTCATTTCCCTTCACTTCGCGGTCATTTTCATGCATTTAACGGTCATTTCGCTTCACTTTATAGTCATTTTCGTGCATTTCACGGTCATTCCAAACAATTTCGTGTTGATTCACGGTCATTTCAACGCATTTCGCGGTCATTTCCCTTCACTTCGCGGTCATTTTCATGCATTTAACGGTCATTTCACTTCACTTTATAGTCATTTCCGTGCATTTTGCGGTCATTCCAAACAATTCCGTGTTGATTAACGGTCATTTCCACGCATTTCGCGGTCATTTCCCTTCACTTCGCAGTCATTTCCATGCATTTAACGGTCATTTCCATGCATTTAACGATCATTTCGCGAAGTGAATGGAAATGACCGCGAAATGCGTGGAAATGACCGTTAATCAACACGGAATTGTTTGAAAAGACCGTGAAATGCTCGGAAATGACTGTGAAGTGAAGCGAAATGACCGTTAAATGCATGGAAATGACTGTGAAGTGAAGGGAAATGACCGCGAAATGCGTGGAAATGACCGTTAATCAATACGGAATTGTTTGGAATGACCGTGAAATGCATGGAAATGACCGTGAAATGAATCGAAATGACCGTTAAATGCATGGAAATGACCGCGAAGTGAAGGGCAATGACCGCGAAATGCGTGGAAATGACCGTTAATCAATACGGAATTGTTTGGAATGACCGTGAAATGCATGAAAATGACCGCGAAATGAATCGAAATGACCGTTAAATGCATGAAAATGACCGCGAAGTGAAGGAAAATGACCGCGAAATGCGTCGAAATGACCGTTAATCAACACGGACGGTCATTTCCCTTCACTTCGCGGTCATTTTCATGCATTTAACGGTCATTTCGCTTCACTTTATAGTCATTTCCGTGCATTTCACGGTCATTCCAAACAATTTCGTGTTGATTCACGGTCATTTCGACGCATTTCGCGGTCATTTCCCTTCACTTCGCGGTCATTTTCATGCATTTCACGGTCATTTCGATTCATTTCACGGTCATTTTCATGCATTTCATGGTCATTCCAAACAATTCCGTGTTGATTCACGGTCATTTCGACGCATTTCGTGGTCATTTCCCTTCACTTCGCGGTCATTTTCATGCATTTAACGGTCATTTCGCTTCACTTTACAGTCATTTCCGTGCATTTCACGGTCATTCCAAACAATTCCGTGTTGATTCACGGTCATTTCGACGCATTTCGCGATCATTTCCCTTCACTTCGCGGTCATTTTCATGCATTTAACGGTCATTTCGCTTCACTTTACAATCATTTCCGTGCATTTTACGGTCATTCCAAACAATTCTGTGTTGATTCACGATCATTTCGACGCATTTCGCGGTCATTTCCCTTCACTTCGCGGTCATTTCCATGCATTTAACAGTCATTTCGATTCACTTTACAGTCATTTTCGTGCATTTCACGGTCTTTCCAAACAATTCCGTGTTGATTAACGGTCATTTCCACGCATTTCGCGGTCATTTCCCTTCACTTCGCAGTCATTTCCATGCATTTAACGGTCATTTCGCGAAGTGAATGGAAATGACCGCGAAATGCGTGGAAATGACCGTTAATCAACACGGAATTGTTTGGAAAGACTGTGAAATGCTCGGAAATGACTGTGAAATGAAGTGAAATGACCGTTAAATGCATGAAAATGACTGCGAAGTGAAAGGAAATGACCGCGAAATGCGTGAAAATGACCGTTAATCAATACGGAATTGTTTGGAATGACCATGAAATGCATGGAAATGACCGTGAAATGAATCGAAATGACCGTTAAATGCATTGAAATGACCGCGAAGTGAAGGGAAATGACCGCGAAATGCGTCGAAATGACCGTTAATCAACACGGAATTGTTTGGAAAGACCGTGAAATGCTCGGAAATGACTGTGAAGTGAAGCGAAATGACCGTTAAATGCATGGAAATGGCTGCGAAGTGAAGGAAAATGACAACAAAATGCGTCGAAATGACCGTGAATCAACACTGAATTGTTTGGAATGACCGTGAAATGCACGGAAATGACTGTAATGTGAAGCGAAATGACCGTTAAATGCATGGAAATGACCGCGAAGTGAAGGGAAATGACCGCGAAATGCGTCGAAATGACCGTGAATCAACACGGAATTGTTTGGAATGACCGTGAAATGCACGGAAATGATTGTGAAGTGAAGCGAAATGACCGTGAAATGCATGGAAATGACTGTGAAGTGAATCGAAATGACCGTGAAATGCATGAAAATGACTGTGAAGTGAAGGGAAATGACCGCGAAATGCATCGAAATGACCGTGAAATGCGTCGAAATGACCGTGAATGAACACGGAATAGGCGAGAATAACCGTGAAATGCATGAAAATGACATTTAAGTGAAGAGAAATGACCATGAAATGCATGGAAATGACCATGAAATGCATGGAAATGAATGAAATTGACCACGAACTTATTAAAATTGACCGCAAAGTGAATGAAATGGATTTTCGACCATCGACCCGATGGAATCTTGAAAAATAACTATGTTAGTTGGCTAAAGTAGCTTCTCCTACCCCAAAATCATATTGGGTACATCAAGTAACTAATTTTGGTTTAGAAGATATTTTTGTTAAATGAATAAAGAAAGAAATGAAAAAGAGAGAGAATTTTTTTTTATGCTTATATATACATATTTATACAAATATGTATTTGAGAAAATTGTAGGTAGAATAAAGTTCTCCATGTAAAAAAAAAAAAAATAAATAAATAAATAAATTTCATAGATTGGCACAGAATACAGTTTTGGCTACGGTTATAATCTGTAGCTAAAGGTAAAATACCTTTTTTGATATATCGAATGAGCTTCGATATATCGAAAATTAAAGGAATTTTGAGGCAAACTCGCTGGACAGTTTTGGACCTTTTTCGATATATCGAATGAACTTCGATATATCGAAGTACATTGCTGTTGGGCTATAGCTACGGCTATAGCTACGGCTCTAATCCGTAGCCAAAGGTAGCCCCAGCACTCACATATTGAAGAGCGGAAAAGCAGGGGCATTTTTGACCTGAGAAATGGGGCCGTACAGCTGGGGAGTATTCTTGGGAGGTGAAAAGCGAGTGGGCTTCAAAAGGTTGATGGGCCATATATGGGTCGTACAGTTGGAAATTTCTCACAGCATGGATATACAATACATGCATCAAGGTTGGCCCCATGGTAAGTGGGGCACCACCTTGGGTGAGACCATGGCCGCACCCAAACCACTCCGACAATTGTAACTAGTTTTACATGAGAGGCGCAGGGGCGGCTCAAAGGGGTAGGCAAGTGAGGCAATCACATAAAGCCACCTAATTGAAATCGGATAGCCTATTGAGTAAGTTCTTACAGTACTGATTAAACTCAATTGGGCCCACTGTGAATGTTTTTGTCTTATTCACTCCGTTCATCCATTTTTTCATATCATTTTAGTGGTTGAGCCCAAATTTGAGGTATATCTAAAGCTCAAGTGGACCATACCGCAGGAAACCATGGAAATAACGATTTCTACCGTTGAAACCTTTCTATGGACCACAATGATATTTATTGTGTGGTCCATTTGACCTTTGGATATGCTTCATTTTTGGGCTAACAACCTACACTTATCTGCTAAAATGTATGGACGGAGGGGATAAAATGCATGAATGACCATGGGACACAATCCACTTCTCCTAAATATAAATGCCCTTGTGAAGGTCCTATATTATAGCAAAATTAAAATCAAGAGTAAATTTTTTGAAATAAAAATTAAACAAATATCAGAAACTAGTACCATCAATGATGACCGTCTAACTTTATCGTTTCTTTTCAAAATAATAGCATCATTCCCGATAAATTTTTCTCCTAACACCTAGGACCACAACTACCTACTTTATTATTAATTAATTTCTCAAAAAAATTAAATTATAATACCCATTTTTATGACTTGCTTGATGCCCCTAGAGATGTTGAGCCGCCCCTGAAGAGGCGAGGGGCGCCAATGGATTGGGTGAGACAATGATAGGCGAGGCCTGACCGTGGGGCCCACCTTGATGTATGTGTTGTACATCCATGCCGTCCATTTATTTTTCTAGTTTATTTAAGACGAGGTTAAAAAATATAAGGGATTCAAAAGTCAAATGGATCACACGATAAAGATTAAATTCTCACCGTTACAAAACTCGTGGGGGCCACAAAAGTTTTGGATGTGGCTGCGATTGATAGTTTCCAATCTCCCAGGTTTGTGTGACCTCGTCAATAGTTTGGATGGCAAATAAATAGTATAGTCGGCTCTATATAGTTTTTAACGGTGGTTGTTCAATTACCACTTTTTTCTGTGATGTGGTCCACCTAAGATTTTTATTTACCTAATTTTTAGAAGCATGCCCTAAAACGAGCCGGAAAAACGGATGGACGGCGTGGATATACATCACATACATTGAGATGGGCCCCACGGTCAACCCTCACTCACTAAGCTCTCAACCCTGCCTCACCTAATCCGCGCCCGCCAGCGAGTACACTTGCTTATTCACTCTTCTCAATACCACCTCCGGAATTCGCCATTTGTTATCACTCTCTCCTTCTCGCACTCTCTGCAGCAACGGCGATGGCTCTTCGGACCCTCTCCAGCAAGAAAACCCTAGGTTTAGGGTTAGGGTTTGGGATTCGACATTTGCAGACCTGCACTCTCCCGGACCTTCCGTACGACTATGGCGCGCTCGAGCCGGTCATTAGTGGGGAGATCATGACGCTCCACCACCAGAAGCACCACCAGACTTACATCACCAACTACAACAAGGCCCTCGAGCAGCTCGATGAGGCCATGACCAAGGGAGATTCATCAACAGTCGTCCAATTGCAAAGCGCCATCAAATTCAACGGCGGAGGTCTCGTTTTTCCTCTTCTCTCTCTCTCTCTTTCAATGAATTGGAGGAACTGTATGGCATTTGGAAGAGTATGGTGGATCATGCAAGTGCGTCCATGCGCTTTACATGCCGTATGCACGTAATGAGCCAATCCGAACCGTTTGAATATTGGCCGCTCGGTGGATGGGTGCTGATCTAAAAATTGCACTTATTGGATGGTAGAAATTAGAAATGCCCGATTGATGGACAGTCACTTGCTCAATTTGGACTCCTAACCGTCCCTTTGATGTCCACCTCCAGATGCTTGATGCCTGGCATGCTCTGAATTAGAGATGTTATGACATTGCTTAACAGAACAAAATTGTTTCTTAGATCAGTCCAAAAACTGTGAAAGCGGAGCCTACCTTCAGTGATTGGCACCATTCATCTTTCATGCGATTGGAACAGGAGACGGCTCAAGATTTTAAGATGGGTATTTATTATTATTATCTTTTGTGGCATGACCTGTTCATGATGGCTTCAACAGATGAATGGCGTGGATGACAGAAAGGTTTGAGCCTGCCTATTGGATGTTGGCTGAACAAAAACTACCCTTTTATATTTGGCTGAGAATTGCATATTTCCCTACGAATTAACCAGCCTAGAAAATTTTGTAGAGAATCAAATACTTTAATTTAAAATATTTGACTAGAGATAATTAAATTCTCTTTAGTTAAGATTTCTCTAGTGAATTAAACTCACGTAAATATGAGAGAGTTCAAGCAAGGTTTCAAAGTATCATCTGAAACTGGTACATATCGCCTAAGATGCACCAGTTTTGTCTGTAAATGATGCCAGCCATGTGGCTATATCATCCATTTTCAGCCCGAAATGGACTGATATGGGGTGACATGAGTGATACAACCCAGTTTCAGTGGTGACCAATATGGTATGCTGAAACTGATTTTTAACCTGGTTGGGACCCTCAAGTTGCCTGATACTGGCAATTTGGGGCAATATGGCCTAGTGTCAGTGGTGACTGACATGGTACCCCGTAATCAATTTTCAAATCCTTGAGTTCAAATGAGTTTTCATGTATAGAGAGGAATTTTCCCTCCATATCTAAATCCCTTTATACAGGGGATGGATACATACACCTTTGGGCCACCCATATTCAAAGGTGTTTATGCACTAACCACATGATTCTACTCTTTAACAACTAACACCGACATGTACACCTCCTTCATGATGTGTACACTTGTTACAAGGTGCATGATGGTACCTCATTTTTTATGGCACACCCAAACCAACTAAAGTTGATATCATATCTAACATCCCCCCTCGATCAAATATTAAAAATGTTGAGTTTTTAATTAAACTTGTTAAACTTCAAGGTGGGAAGTCCTTTGGTAATTTGTTAGCGAGCTGCTCATTGATGGATGTAGGCACAAATTCGATATCTCCACTTAACACCTTTATCTATATGTGGTGATAGTGCATTTTGATTTTTGTTGTTCCTACATGAAACACTGGATTAGCTGCGAAGTAAGAGAAAGTGCACTCTTGTTGGCATCATGATTAACATTCACATGGTAAGTTTACGAGGGAGTGAGTAATGGGGAAAGGACACGTTTCTTGGATTACAGTTGGGGATAAACTGCTTACGCAGAGTTCCCCAATGTTTTTCATTTTTAATTTTGAGAGGCAACAAAAATTTATTAAGAAAACTGCAGAAGTGGAAAAGAACAAAATTGCACTAATGCTAAAATAAAAAGGAAAGATCAGTAGACTTGTTGCATGTAGCGTTTAAAGTATTGGTATCGCTACAAGTTTCGTTGGATGGGGATACAGAAATAATATTGATATCGGCGATAACTAGAAATGCAGGGAAACATTGGGGAAACATGGGAAAAGTGGTGGAAATTTTCAATGAAACTTCGGGAGATGCTAAAATACACATATTTAGAGGTGTACACGAGTTGAGTCGAGCCGAGCTTTGCCTAGCTCGTGCTCGACTTGGACTGTTCGAGTCCCAGCTCGTGCTTAGCTCGGCTCGACCATCGAGCTCGGAACAGCAGCTCGTGCTCGGCTCGTTCGAGTTCGAGCCGAGTTCGAGCAGAGGCTAATAAAATGAGGCCACATGATTCATGAGAAATATAAATGATTAAAAATGGTTGATTGATGGTCCACCGCTTGCAATAAACATGCTGACATTTGTATCATTCATATGGAATAGTAGGTTCTGGATTTCAATTTGAATTGAACACTTACTGGACTGGCTTGGGGCGACCGGTCACCGGACTGAGTAGTGGCAGCTGGCAGGGGCGACCGAGCACCGGACTGGCAGGGCCGCAGGGGCGGGCGACAGGGGCGGCCGTGTGGGTAACGGGGTAAGGAAGGCTGAGGGTGAGGGAGAGAGTAGAGAGAGAGAGGGTAGGTAAGGGAGGATGAGGGAGAGAGTAGAGAGAGAGAGAGAGAGAGAGAGAGAGAGAGAGAGAGAGAGAGAGAGAGAGAGAGAGAGAGAGAGAGAGAGAGACGGACGACTCGCCGACCGCCGGAAGAGAGGGAGGAAATAGGGAGAGTGGGAGAGGGTAAGGGTTGGGCGCCGGGCGGGATACTTTTCAAAAGGGGGTAGGGTTTTTTTTTTTGGGAAGGGTATATATACCCTGTACACGAGTTGAGTCCAAGTCGAGCCGAGTTCGAGTATTATTCGAGTCGAGCCGAGTCGAGCTGGGTCAAGCTCGAACTCGACTCGAACTCATTTCGAGCTCCAAAAATCAGCTCGACTCGGTTCAAACTCAGCTTCGATCTGAGTCGAGTCGAGCTTTTTCGAGTCGAGTTGAGCGAGTTACCGAGCTAACTCTGCTCGTGTACAACTCTACACATATTTGCATATTTGGGAATTAAAAAAAATACAAAACAAATGCATAAATAATAAGTTTCCATTTTATGGAGGGCTTAAAAGCATGTGTTGTTGTAAAAAAATCAGTCCAACCATCCCATCAATCCATCTAACCATCCTACTTTCCATCCAAACATCCATCAGTATTTCAGAATATCAACAATATGATATTTCGTCAAGAAATCGTCAAACAACTGAAAATGAGACAAGAGAATGTGGTATCGATATCGCCCACGTTGTGTTAATAATAATATTGTCAGCAAGTTTATCACTGCATACAACCGTGTGCCAAAAAAAAGTTGAAATGGATTTTTTAATAAACAATTTTTTAGCGATATCAATACATTGGCGTTGGCGATATTATTGAAATATTGTCGATACACTGGGGATACAAGCAACGCATGGAATTTTCACTGTTGAAAATATTGGCGATACATTGAAGATATCGATACAAGACACCATGAATTTACACGGTAGAAAATATTGGTGATACATTGGCGATACTTAGCGATACATCACTCATACCTAGAATTTCTTATACTACCGGTATTATCGGTGTCACTGAGCTGGAGTTTGAGATAATATCAGGGATACTTCGAACAATGGTTGCATGAACATAAGGCATCCATTCAGAGACAACACATTTAACTAGATAAATGATCCTCTCAATTGAAGGCTTCTTATCTTGAAACTGCACGCTGTTTTAATCCTTCCAAATAAAGCGGAAAATGCTCATCGAGAGAAGCCTCCAGACTGCTCTTCTAGCTTTCCTAGCACATCCTCCTTGCAAATCCCATAGAAGATGGTCCACCGACTTCGGCATCATGCAACAAATCTAGAAGATATGAAGGAAATGATCCCAGACTTTGTGCGTGGAAGGAAAATGAATGAAGAGGTGATCTCTAGTCTATGCTTCCCTATAACACATCCGACATATGTCGGGGATGACCATACCTCTCTTTTGAAGATTTTCAATAGTTAACAACCTCTTTCTACCCATCAACCAAACAAAAGTAGCAACCCTAGGAGGGGCTCTGAAAGACCACTGGAGGAATGGATAGGAAGTCTAACTATTTGGCTTCAATATCAATTTATAGAAAGAACGAAC
Source organism: Magnolia officinalis (assembly GCA_021015155.1). Classification (NCBI taxonomy): domain Eukaryota; kingdom Viridiplantae; phylum Streptophyta; class Magnoliopsida; order Magnoliales; family Magnoliaceae; genus Magnolia; species Magnolia officinalis. The sequence goes on along the minus strand of JAJHSJ010000008.1, from coordinate 72,272,216 downwards.
CAAAAAGACATCCCAGCTATGAACCTTCCATGCCATTGCATCGGTTTCTTGAGATGACGGGAAGTAAAACTTCAAGCGATCAAGCAAACTGATGAGCTCCTCATTCTCTTCTTCTGATAAGTTTCTTCTGCATGGGGGAAACCAAACCACAGCTCCGACAGATAAAGAATAAGAACGATCCACAAGAATAGACCGGTCCACAGCCAGATTAGCTATTCTTGGGGGAAAAAGAAAAAAGAAGAAGCTATTCTTGGGAAATCCTGATATAATGGTTGGTCCCCAAACCACACATCTGTCCAAAAACGAATTCGGTTCCCCTTTCCTAGAGAAAAAGAGATGCCTTGCCTAAACAGAGATTTGGAAGAGACTATTGCTCTCCAAACATAAGAAGCCCGATAAAGAGAAGATTTAATGCTCCAATTGCTTATTTGAGTACCATACTTAGAAACTAGAATCTCCCTCCATATTTTGCCTTCTTCGGCTCCGAATCTCCAATGCCATTTTCTGAGGAGGGCCAAATTCATGAGGTTCAAATCTTTTAAACCGGCCCCACCTTCACTACTTGGTTTACAAACATCTTGCCAATTAAGTAAATTGAATTTTCATTTTTCTTCATTCCCCTTCCATAAAAAATCTCTCCTCATTTTATCAATCATTTCCTAAACCGCTTTAGCACACTTGAAAAGAGACATAAAATAGACCGACATGTTGGAGAGGGCCGCTTTAAGGAGCAACAAGCGGGTTCTCAAGGAGAGATATGGCCGGTCCAAGAAGATAACTTCCTTGCCACACTTTCGATCACCAAAACTTATGGTACTTTCATTGGATAACTTCCAATCTGTTAACTTCATGTAAAATCCAACCCTTCGAATAAGCGAACCGCCAACTCTTCAAAGTTCTTTGCTGCAAATATCCTTTTGTCCTTGAGCGTGCCAATGTTTGGGGGTTCTTGCATGCCTCCAAGAGTTGAAGCACCGATAAAATCTTTTACTCTTGATAACCTCGAGAAAGAACTTCTTCTTCTTCTTCTTCTTCAAAAATGTGCCATCAATGTTGTGACAATGTAGAGATAGTGAGTCACCTCGTCCTTTATTATGCAATGGCTTATAATATTTGACACTTCTTTATTGTCTTTGAGATTTTTGGGTTTCAACCGAGGTTAGTGGTTGGTCTCTTTAGAGGGTGGGGTTTGATCATTTTAATGCTAGATGCAACCTTTTCGAGAATGCTTCCTTCTTCTTCTTTTTTCCTTTCTTTATTATTATTATTTTTTTAAATGAGTGTTTGGAAAGAACGTAACAAAAGAATTATTGATAATACATCCCATTAATAAATAGCTTCAATGAGAAAATTAAAACTTTCTCATGGATTTGGCCATGTGACTAAAGAATTTAAGTACGTTTCTATCACTGATCTGGATGGAAGCTAGATCTGTGTTGAATGATTATAGGTCATCTCATCCTTCATTATGTGATGGCTCAGAATATTTGGCACTTTTCTAGCATATTTGGCTTTTTTTTTTTTTTTCTTTTTTGTTTTTTTTTTAGTGCAATCAGGGTAAGTGGTTGAAAAATTGGTGAGAGACACAGTACCAACTGAAAAGTCAGTCTGTGTGTTAGGTCATTTTCAGATCTAGTTGTTTGTTCTTTCATAAACTAGAACAGTAACAATATAGCACAATATTCTATGACACCCATGTATGTGAAACTATATTTCTGTAATCATGTTGTCTTGTATATGTACCTGATACTGTGATATTAAGTGCCTGTTGGATGGTGGCAGCTACGGTTGAATGGGACAGCATAATCTCTATCCATTTTGTTTTGGAAGGATACAAAATGGAAGGAATTTTGAAAATAAAATAAAATTGCCCTTTTAACTGGATCCTCCTGTGAAGTTACAGATAAGCCAAACACCATGGTATTTGAGTTTCATATCCTTTCGGGTCAAAATCTAAGAAGTTACCTTACTCACTAACACATGCAGATTCATCCCTCCAAACAGGCCCTAATGGCATATTTTGCCCTCATGCTGTATCCATGTTATGTCCGTGCAGTATCTGTGTTCCGTAGACATAATCATCGTTGTTATTTACTGAATGACCTATTTATTAATTCTTGCAGGTCATGTCAATCACTCTATATTCTGGAAAAATCTCACACCCATTAATGTGAGTATGCAGTCTCTCTCTCACATGTAAGCTTGATTCTGTGCTTCAGTTTCTTTTACTGCATCAACCCAGGGCCATGACATGTTCCCACTGAAAATTTGTGGCAGGAAGGAGGGGGCGAGCCTCCAAAGGGTTCCCTTGGTTGGGCTATTGACACTCATTTTGGTTCTATGGAAGCATTGGTGAAAAAAATCAATGCAGAAGGTGCTGCTGTACAAGGTTCCGGATGGGTGGTGAGCTTAGCGGATTGATGATAAATTTCTTACTTATTTGCCTTGCCTTTCATGTTTCCTGGATTTCTCTTTTTGACTTCAATGTATTATTGTTATTATTTATTAGGGTTTTTTGCATATTCCCACCTCAATAATGGGGTATTTGCAAATACCCACATAGAAATCTTGACTCTGCAAAATGCCCACATCGGTAATTAGCCATTATTGCAAGTATCCACTTTCTGTTAGTTTTTCAAAACTTCCATTAAAAGCAGTTATAAAATGACAAAAATGCCGCCTTAGTATTATAAAATGAATAAGCACCTTATCCCCTAACCATTTTGCCAGCCTTCAATCATATATGGACATGATCATACAAATGAACGGTGTTGATTATTTGGATGGGCCCCACAAAGAATTTCCCAAAATCAGATTAGAGAGAAAAAGAAAAGAAAAGAAAAAAGCTTACTTCCCCAGTCTTCTTCCACTCTTCCTCTTCCAGTTAGGAGCTGTTAGCTTCCAAGATGGCATGACTGTGCGAAGAGATTGGGCTAGAGTGTTTTTTTATGGTTGAAGGAGAATGAGCAAGCATGTAAGATTTCGAGCAGGATTAGGGAGAGATTAGACTAGGGCTTTGGGTTTGGAAATGGGTTCTTGGGGCTGGTAATGGGTTTGGAGAAAGAGGGAGAGGTGTTTAAGGGAGGGTATTTTCATCATTTAAAAGGTTTGAACTTCTGTTAACAAAAATTAATATGATTTTTTTGCAAAAACACTGCATTATTGATGTGGTTATTTGCAAAGATAAATTTATATTTTGGGTATTTGTAAATACCAAATAGATAATGTGGTGATATGCATAGACCCCTATTTATCATTGTTATTACTATTTGTTGAATCTTGTTAACTGGTTCTAAACATACAGTGGCTGGGTCTGGATAAGGAGCTTAAGAAACTTGTGGTTGAAACCACAGCAAATCAGGTAATCTCTACAAGACAATCGCTACCATATGATGTTGAGTGGCATTAATTGCGAAAGAGACCTTGCAAGGCTACTTGTATGTGAGATCCCAACCATTTGTTAGGTTGACCCCACAGTATGTGCTGTGGCAAAAAATTAAGCTAGTCCACTCATCAGGTTGGACACACGTATGTTAGATGTGGGAGTGTTGGTAAATCCTTCACAATTGTCAATTCTTTCATACATGTGTGGGCCTCCTTATGGCTTGAGCCGCCTGATTTTTGGGCATGCATTTGGTGGGCCCACCTGGTGGATGGCCTGAATCTCCCACACGCATGCCACATTGGTATGTGTGGAGAAAGTAGAATTCCAAATCCTCATGTCTTAGGTGCTTTACTTTCCCCTGACCCACTATTTCTGGTACCTGTTATCTGTATTAGTATGTGACTTTACCACACATTTATATCATGTTTTGAGTAAATAACTTAAAGCTTATTACAGGATCCGCTGGTAACTAAAGGAGCAAGTTTAGTTCCTTTGCTGGGGATAGATGTATGGGAGCATGCATACTACTTACAGGTGATTCAACGGCTTTGCAACTGTTCTTTCCCCTGCATGCATCTCTCTCTCTCTCTCTCTCTCTCTCTCTCTCTCTCTCTCAAATTGGATTGTATATGTATAATCTGCATTACTAGGCAATTATGCAGCCAAGCTCGTTACAAAACTGTGAATAATTATAGAAGCACAAAAATAATATAATAAAAAAGTAAAAATCCAAGATAGTGAAAGATCTTAGATTTTGCAAATGAGTTAGGATCGAACTGAACCGTTCTCGGCTTGCCATGTCCATATAAGTTATCAGTGGGCTGTGTCCTTTGGCGTGATTGGTTCATCAACCCTACTTTCTAGCATGCTGGAATTGGGCTTTCAGTTCGAACAAGTCGGTGATGCTTCTGACCAGCAATCTGATGGAACCAATAATGGATGGATGATGGCCCAGGTTGGGAGATCCTATCCATCCTCTCTTTTGCTTGTCCTGCTGAATGTGCCCCATTCTGCATTTCTTTTCGTAGCCATCTATTTGTGGATCACTGATTGAAGCATTAACGTTGTTGCATCAATTAGATTCTTAGGAGTGGCTCATCCACTGTGGGGCCTGACAGATCAACGGTCTAGATCACTGAGCCATGAGCCACATAGATACAAAATACCCAACAATTCTATTGATATCATTGGCTTGATGATCCGTATGAATTCCTCGTAAGTAGCTGTATCTTTGAAAGTTAGTGGTTGGCAGGGAATCCATATATGTTACTTGCAAACACCCATGATAGTTTGTACGTGTTTCTTGATAGGTTTAACAACTAAAAACTTGGCTATGACTGAGTTAGTTGACTTGAGATTCGGTTGAGTAGACGAAGTCAAGTTTTTCAATATCAGAATGGTTAAAAACCAATGAGTGCGTATGTGTCCACATATGCATGCATGCCTGTCTGTTAGAAAACTAGTGCAATATAAGTAGATTGAAAAGCACATCTTGATGTGGTCACTGCAATATGCATATGATGCTTGAGTTGTCTAGATTCAAGAATTACATTTTTATGTATCATTGCTTCATTAGTTTTACCTTATCGAAGATAACAAAACTTCCACATGACATGCCATAATCAAATGATGTTTTTTCTTTACACAAGATTTCCAAACCTTTCAAAGTTGAAATGGCCTGATGAAAAACAGAGCACTGCATTTTTTGGTTTCATCTTGAAATCCCCCATCTTCTCCAGGAAGTTCTTTTGGGTTTTACAGTACCAAGATTTTCACTCATTTGGTTGTATTTTTAGACCATGGTTAGATGTGAGCGCTTCTGCCACGCCATTAAAAAATGTGACTGATTCTATGACTTGTGAATTATTAGAATTGCCATCTATCAAGACCTACCAATTTTTTAATCTACACATGTGTTACATATTCACATATGGGTGGGGGCCATGGTTGTACTTTACAGTATGCTCTGGTGCTAAAGTTGGGGCTTGGAAATTGTACTTTGTACCGTTATGTTAAGTTGTTAGTTTGTACAAGTGCTGCTCATGTTTCACAGATCCAAACCATTGATAAGACTGGTCCCACCTAGATCTCTTCCGCGCAACCAAATTCCTCCATATTAGAAAATCCTAGCGGTGATATCTTTGGCTGTTTCTTGGGTGAATGTGGAACTTGCTGTATTTTCATTCTCAATCATGCATTGCTGACCACCATTTGATGGTTAGGATTTTCACAATCTGTTCTATTAGCTATCCACCGAATGCCCATCATATCAACAGTTCAGCTCACTGAAAGATGGGCCCTAGTTGTACCAACATTGGATTTAAGTAGCAGTTTAAGATAGCGATTCGCCTGGGGACTGAAACCAGATGACTCAGTGTGGTGACTTGTTTCATTTCGGTCTGAAACCGATACGACTCAGACAATACCTGACTCATATAGGATGATTTTTCAAACCATTGTACCGACTGAGAACCTGAACTCCTGTACCAACGCTCACCCGAGCAGTGTATATTAAAGCATCCGTTACGATATCCAATCCATGCCCTATATTTTGGGAAACGTGCAGTCACATCCTGCTTCTTGCATCGCAGCCTCAATTTGCATCTATGCAACAATTGCAGTAAGTTCCATCTGGGTAAACATGAGTACTTGAAGTCTATTAGATTTCGCTGGTGCATGTGCATGCACTTGCACATGATTTCCACATGCACATATAAATCTCATCTTCATCTTCATCTTCATCATAACTATTGGCATCCTGTCCTAATGATGCAGTACAAAAATGTGAGGCCGGACTATTTGAAGAACATATGGAAGGTTATAAACTGGAAGTATGCGAGTGATGTGTTCGACAAGGAGTCGCCTTGAGGTAAAACCTTTCTCATGCCTCCCATCTTCAGTTTTATGACTAAAAGAATAAGTTGGTGAACGACAATGGTTGTGCTTCTGTTGAGATGTGTTCTCGAGGGATATCCATGTCGGTTTGTTTAGTCTTGTTATTGTGTAGAACCTGTTCACAAATGTTCCACAGGACCTTTTTTAGTATATTTTGTTACCTTCTATCTCTGATTTATGTTAAGCTTAAGCCATTGGATGCCACCGTGGTGGCATGTGGGATCAGAGATGCTCATCAGGAGGCGGCCAATATGAACCCTGGGCCTATAGCTGAGAAGTTGCCCATGTCAAGGTCTTTTGGTTGTTCTTTCCTTTTCTTTCTTTTTCCCCCCAACTGTCCTTTTTTTTTGTTGTTGTTGTACTTGTCCAGTCCACCTGATGAGTGGATTGGCCTATTTTTGGGCTGGCATGCGTCCAAAGTGGTCCCACCTGATGAATGGTCTGGATCCTGCTCAGGAGTTCCATGTTGGAAACACATGGAACATGTGCACCTGCTCAATCTCTCTTCTAGGGAATCACCCTACCACTTTTCTTACTTTAGACATCAGTCTCCCCAGAACTAGCACTTCTCTTACTTTTTCTTTTTTTTTTTTCTTTACACACGCACACACACCCCCACACACGCCGTAGTGGGATTTCACCACCTATGGGCACTCGAACCCTTCAACAGGTTTTGAAACTCCTGAGAGTCTACCACCGGAGCAAGAGTAAGGACTCTAGCACTTATCTTACTGTAGACACCATGATCTCACCAAAATAGTAGCTCATTCTGTCTTTCAAAGCTGTGGGGCTCCCTGTCCTGATAGTCAGGACCTAAAGATCTCACCATTGAGGTTGTGGGTCTCATCCCATCAGCTTCAATGAGTGGGACCCTAGCTTCTTCGACCCAAAATGCTGATATGATGGGACTCAATGTTAGCATTCCATGCACCAAAAATCCCTTCATCTTTCAGTTTGAACAAGTGGGACCCGTGTTTCAATGGTCCAAAACATAGGTACGATGGGACCCAGCTTGTATAGGCCATGCTCCAAAATTTCCTTAGATTCGAAGGTGCTCCTAACCATAGCATATATGGCCATCTATTTGTTGAATGGAACTGCTGTATTCTAGTTTCAACCTGTTTATTTGCTGGTTGCAAATTGCAATTGAAAGGTTTACCATTATCCCCCCCCATCTTGGGTAACTTGAACAACTGGCCTCACTGGTACAAACTGAAAACCTGAATGGTGCTGAACAATAGCTCTGTGGTCCGACCATTGTACAGTGCCTTGATCATAACATGCTTGATTGGCTGTCCAAACAGGAGTCCACAGCTCTTTTAGACAAGGGTCCAAATAATCCAATTGAGATCTTTTATTTGTTTTTGTTCTGCCATACAAAGCCAGACCGGTATATATAGACGGCTTGGATCGTTCAAGATGGCCTAGATTGCTAAAGTCCTGACATATCACAATTCCAAGAAGTTTGTGTTATTTCATAGCATATGATGTATGTACTTAAAGACTGCAACTTGGGTTCTGGTCCTACTGAAACAACTCAAGTTTGGATCTGGTCAGGTTGGATTGTCAGGGTCCTAGGTTCGGGTTAGGGGTGGAGAACTCCAACCTGATATGGAATCGGGTCGAGCAATTCAGGTTGGGAATAATCTAATGTACTTAGTCTGGATTGCAGGTTGGGTCCTCTTGTGGTTGGGTTGGGCTTGGGTAGACCCATACTTGCAAGCATTTGCTGCGAGGCTAGCCTGTGTTAATCAAACACGACAACAACCAAATGCATGAGAAGAAACTTGTATCATGTGATAAACATCTACCTACTTAGGAACACATCATTCTTATTAGCTACATGTGATGTTTATGAACCCTTATGACCCATGTTACATGGACCATGCGTGAGCGGGGCCCACCATGGTGTCTGTGTGGCATCCACTCTCTGTGGGGCTCACCATGTTGTTGTTACGTCCGCTCTGTCCATCAGTTTTGCCAGATCTTCGAAAAATGAGACAGATCCAAATCTCAAGTGGGCCACATCAATGGAGATTGAATTGCCACGATTGAAACCTTATTGGGACTCACAGAAGTGTTGGATCAGGATGATATGTGTTTTCTCTACATCCTGGTTGGAATCACCTTATGAACGGGTTGGATGGCATGTAAAGATCAAAAAGGACTTTAGGAAGGTTGCAATGGTCGTTTACATCTCCTTTTTTTTTTTCTTTTCTTTCCTTTTTTTTCTGTGGGTGGTTCACTTGAGTTTTGGATTTGCCTCATTTTGGGATTAATATACTAATATGATCTAGCGAAACTGATGGATGGAGTAGATGCCACATGGACATCGTGGTGACCCCCATTTGAGTTTTGGGTTACACGGGCTCTTTCACGAACCTGAATGTTCATGTGGAGTTATGTTTCAATGATCTGAACCGTTTATATGGTGAGGATAACCGGGACAAACTCTCAGATCTGAATATTTCAATCCTTTGATCGTTTAAATATTTTCTTTCTACATGGAGTCTCTTTTAACCGTAGTTTTGCGGCATTGATGTGATCCCATGAGATTCTTTTGGGTCCCGCACCCATAGAGAGGCCCACCTTATGAACGGTTTCGATGACTGAAAGAACAACCAGCAAGTCATTGATGAATGGAAGCAGAGCTCCTGGAACCTGCTGTAATAGCAGGAAGCGGTTTGCTAACAGGATGCTAGTGACCATAATCGTAATCGTTACATATGGGCCATGTTTCAATGATCCAAACGATCTATCCCTCAATGAGAAGGGGATGCATTGGAATATTTCAGCCCTTCAATTGCTTCACTCTGTATGTGAAAGTGGACCGTTTAAACAACTATCGCTTTACGAGAAGTGATCTCGACGGTTAGATCTTGATTTTTTTTATTTTTTATTTTTTTATTTTTTTTTTTTTAAGATAACAGTCATCAAATACGTACCTTGTCTGATGGACGGTTTGGATCACAGAAGGTGAACTCAAATCCAGCTGCTATAATCGCTTTGTAGGCAAACCCGAAATAGGAATCGGAAATTGGAATCGAACAGTGCGCAAGTGCGTTGCCGGCATGTGATGTAGTGGACACGAATTCCCTACCCGTGGCATCCACCTCAAATCCAACCGTTGGCCCACTCATCTAAAGATAATCAAGCAGTTAACGACAATTCAGTGGATTGTAAACCTATGGGACTTGGATTTGCTATTGACAGGTTGGCTAGTGAAGTGACGTCACCAAGTTCTGTGGGCCCCACCATGATGTATGTGTTGTATCCACACTGTCCATTCATTTGGAGAGATCATTTCAGGGCACGAGCCAAAGAATGAGGCAGATCCAAAGCTGGAGTGGACCCCACATAAAACAGTGGGGAGAGTGACGCCCACCGTTGAAACTTTCCTAAGGTCTACCATGATGTTTATTTGAGATCCAATCTGTTTATAAGTTAATGCAGACATGAGAGAAGGAAAAACATCAAAAACTTTTGGGGCCCTTGAAAGTTTTTAATGGTTGGCGTCACACCGGTGGGGTCTACTTAAGCTTTGGATTTGATTCATTCTTTGGCTCGTGCCATAAAAGATTTCTCCTAATGGATAGACAGTGTGTATACAAAACATACATTATGTGGGGCCTATAGAACTCGGTGACATCAGGTAACTCGACATCAGGTAACTTCAGTAGGAGTCTCGCTACTCAACCTGTCAATGCCTAATAGCGTCGAAAATAACGAGGGTAATCGGGTAAATGGTCCATCGATGGCTATCCAATTGACAATTCCAAATAAGTGCAAATCCAATATCATGTTTTCTTATCCGTGCCATTTACGGCTCCTGTTCGTGGATCGGGAGCGGATTAGGTGTTACTCGGTAACACCTTAGTGCATGTTACCCTTACCGTGTGGGGCCCACCTTGATGAAAATTTTTATATATCCACGCCGTCCATCCATTTTACCACATCATTTTAGAACGTTTTCTCAGAATATAAGTAGATCCAAATGTCAAGTGGACCACAAAACTGGAAACAGTAGTGAATGAGTATTAAGTGCTTTTTGTGGGTCTAAAAAGTTTTGGATCAAGATGTTGTTTATACTTTCCATTCATCCAGGTCTGTTGACATTATCAACGGGTTGGATGCTGCATTACTTTGGGCAGTAGGAAGTTTTTAATGGTTGACGTTCAATCACCACAGTTTCCGGTGATGTAGTCCAAATCTGCTTAATTTTTTCTAATTTTTTGGAAAACTTCCTAAACTGTGGGTGTATATTCGGTCATTTTTTTTACGTACATGACTTATTTTAAGTGGGTCCCACTACTTTGGGCGGTTTGGATTTGGGGTAAACGCCAAGTCCACACGTAATGGAGCCTCAGACGCAATCTTCCACATTCCAACGATACATGGCCCATCTTTGTACATCAGGGGCTTCCAGTTGTAAATCCTGACCATTGGTCTGCTGGCTCCCACCGTCGACTGAGCATACCCCCAAAAACCTTCTATTTGGAAGATCCCAATCGTCAATACAGTACATCTCAGTGGGTTACACGGATGAACGGTTTGAATTACTCTGCGAAACTAAAAGACTTTGCTCGGATCGAAAAAGCGTGTGTATTTTACAGAAAGTTCGTCCAACTACGAATTCTCATCCCAGTTCATTCCCCACGGAAAAATAATATTATTATTTTGATGGAACAATCTCAGCCTTTCAATTTATGGCCTGGAAATAGATGGTTAGAAATAGATAAGGAAAAAGGGTCCACTCCAAATTCAATTGGAAAAGAACAAAGGACAGGATCTTGGAAAATTGGAGATTTTGCAGAGAAGACCGGTCAACTTGGAATGTGTTTTGTGTAGAAACCCTACCACCAGCCAATGGTTAGTGGTCGGTGCTTTGTGGGCCCCAAAATAACGTATGTGTTTCATCCATTCCGTTCATTCATTTTCCAAGATCATTCTATGGTATATTACAAAAAATGAGATATATCCAAATCTCAAGAGTACCACATCACAGGAAACAGTGCAGATTGAACGACCACCTTTAAAGTTACTTGAGGGCCGTAAAAGTTTTGGATAAAGCTTATATTTGTTTTCTTTCCTTCATTCAGGTTTGTATGACTTAATCAACAGGTTGGATGTCAAATAAACATTACAGTAGGCCCTCGGTGAATTTTAATGGTGGACATTCAATCACTATTGCTTTCCTTTGGTGTGGTCCGCTTGAGATTTAAAATCTGCCTTTTTTTTCTCAAGCTGTAAAATAATCCATAAAAATTGATGAACAAGTTTTAAAATAATCCCTAAAAATTTATAAACGGCATGGATAAATCACATACATCATGTGGGTCCGACGGATCCCCGTCCACTACCACTAGCCACCTAGCTAGTGGCAACGTCACCATCCTAACCGCGTCCGTCAACCTGGGGACGACTGGACCAAGGGCCCCATTTCTTTGGAAATGGGATTGCGTACCGAGTTATTTAGTATGCTCATATCGTACCGAGTAAACTTAGTTGAGCCCATTGTGAATTTATTTTGTTTATCCACGCCGTCCATCTATTTCTATAGGTTATTTTAGTGGTTGAGTCGGAAATTGAAGAATATCCAAAGCTAAAGTGGACCATACCAAGAAACAGTGGGAATGATGATTTCCACCGTTGAAACCTTCCTATAGCCCACAGTGATGTTTATTTGTCATCCAACCTGTTCATAAGATTACAAAGACATGGATGAAGGGAAAACAGATTTTTAGGGCGTGTTTGGGCAGTGAGATCGGAAAGGATTAGGTGGGATGGGATTCATATGGTCCTGTGCCAATTCCACACTCCATGAAGATTGGAAAAGCTTGGAATCAGATTAGATGGAATTGTGCCAATTTCACTCAATTTTAGCAAGTTATGTAGGTCCCACTATGATGTGTGGGCTATATCCACACCGTCCACCCATTTTTTGAGATTATTTTAGAGCATGGGCCAAAAAATCAGGTAAATCTAATGCTCAAGTGGACCCCACTATAGAAAACAACAGGGGTTGAATACTTACCGTTGAAAACTTCTTTGGGGCCACGTAAGTTTTGGATCTACCTTATTTTTAGGCCGATGCCATAAAATGAGGTTACAAAATAAATGAACGCTTTAGATATAACACATGTATGTTATTCTCATTAATTTCAATTGATGGTGGGTATATCCATTCAATGTACCAATGTATTACCAATAGAGCATGAAATTAATCTTATCCCATAGCAACAGGGGACAATACCTGCCATGGGTAATAATTATAATTTTTGAATCCCATCCCACCTAATCCCTTATAATCCCACCGCACAAACCGGCCCTAAGCTTGATTCAAAACTTCGTGGCCTCTAAGAATTTTTCAACAGTATACATTCAATTCATACTTTTTCTTAGTGTGGTGAGCTTGAGATTTTTATATGCTTTATTTTTTATATTATGCAATAAAATTATATGTTAAAATGGATTGACGGAGTGGATAAAATACATAAATCATGGTGGGCCCCACGGGATTTACTCATTATGTTTAGAGCCTGTGTGTATGTTCGATCAATTTCAAAATACATCCAAATCAATATGCTATAAATCAATGTTTGAATATGAGGAATTGTTCGAGCAAATATACAGATTCTTTCTTCGATTAATGTTTGGATACGACATATTAAGGCCACGTATTGTATATACGTATAATATTGATAGCACTTGTATAACGGTGGCTATTTTTAAGTTCTCAAAATAGGAACCTCAGGTGGGGCCCACTGTCATGTTTGTGAATAATCTTACCCATCCATGTATTTTGTGATTTCATTTTAGTACATGTTGCTAAAATTGAACCGTATCAAAAGCGGGCGTGAGTGTAATCCAGGATAATTAGATGTCCACAGTTGAAATAGGGATGGGGCCACGGAAGTTTCGATTCATTCCAATATTTTTGTTTTCAGTTCATCCCAAATAGGAATGACGTTATTGACGGTATTGATGGCATCTCTGATGGACGAAGAGGATTATTCATAGACACGACAGTGGACTCCACCTGGGTTACCAGCGCAGAAACTTCTTGTGAAAGTCGTATGTAAGAAATCTGGTCACATGGTAGAGTAGAGTTGATTCTCGATTTTCTGCATGGGTCCCTCAATGAGGCCCGCACTCATCCACACTGTCATCTATTAGGGTCAAACAACAAATCGATTCTGTCCGATCAGAATTCCGTCCGTTTACACCCTATCAACGAGAGGCCTCTTGCACTCTAAGAAGGCCATGTAACTTCTAACATGAATCAGCTCATGGTTACAAAGTAGATGCATACCATAGTACTATTGGGAATGGAGATATTCGTACCTGAACAATCGGTTTTCTACCGGATAATCTGGCAAACGATTGCCTGATTTGTCACGATCTAACATGATAAGAAGGGTATTTTCCAACAGTATTTTGAAATCAGACCTTCTGAAGCAAACCTTCTCAATTGAATGACCACGTGTAGAAAGTCGAAGATGATCCAAGGCGCTACTGGAGTATAAATAATAGGACCTCAAATAGAAAACTCTTTGTAACAGACTTTACCTCTGTCGCACGTGAATACAGCATCTTGAATAAGCTGTACTTTGATTGAACTTTTTGAAGAAAAAAAAATATTGGCGCGCATGTGTTCGACGGATCGCAACTCTAAATCAAACACTATATAATGTATTTTAACCCTTTTAATACAATACAATACACCCTTATATGCAAATCCTACCGTACTGAATTACTCAAGCGTGTGAGTAGGATCCACGTGTGAAGTGAGTGAACACGCATTCAAGCGTGTGCAATCACCGGTCCGCCGGATCATACAATGTGCAGAAACACGGGTAACCTTAAACCACGTGTGTGAGCGATTTTCGGCACGTTTATTAGTCCCCCCCATCCGACGCGGATTTCCAGCTTAAAGCAGGAAGATGCGCTGGTATGATAGTTGGAGCCCACCGTTATGTTTGTGATAAATCCACACCGTCCATCCGTCTTGTGACCTCAATTTATGGCATGTGAAAAAAAATTGAGGTGAAAGAAAAGAATTCGAGTGGGCCGGACGAGAGGGAAAACCGGAGAAAGAGTTTCCTACCGTTGAAGCCTTCTCGGGATCTACCTTGATGTTTATAAGATATCCAAACCGTTTATAAGGTCATTACCACTCGGATGAAGTGAAAAAAATAAAAAACTCTCCTTATACGAAACTTCACGGCTATACGAATGTTTCAAACGGTGGTCACTGAATGTACACTGTTTCTTCTCGTACGGATCTATTGAGTCTTGGATTCACCTAATTTTTGGTCTAATTCCCTACAATGATATCCCAAAACGTATGGACGGTATAGATTTATCACAAACATCACAGTGGGTCCCACCTATCATACGAGCGCAGTAACTTGCTGCTGAAGGCTTTCCTATCACATCACCGATGACAAGGCCAATGCTCAGTGCGGACCAGTTCTCACGTGTTCTCGTGATAACGTTTGGAGAACTCATCATACGTAATGTAACCCTAAAATCCGAACGGTCCAAGTGATGCATAACCCCATAAAACCCTCAGGGAATAAATTTTAATGTGATCCAAAACTTTAGTGGGCCACGGAAAAATAAAACAGTTCCTCTTTTGATTTACATATCTCTTTTCTATGGCCCACCAGAGTTCTGGATCGGGGTGAAAATCATATTAAGAATTTTCATGTGTTCCCCATCACATGGACCGTTCGGATTTTGATACCATAACACGTGTGTAAAGGTACGCACGTGCGCAGGTAAGCATGCCTCCCGATGACATACTGCCTTCCATGGAACTGATTTGCTACACAAATAGCACGGTGGCCCACTCATCAATCGAGTGACACGTGCGAATGTGCGGTCCATCTGTTATAAAAATACCTGGAACGTGGCCCTAAGGAACACTGCCACCCTTCTGAAGGCCCGGATCTCCCTCACACGAGCTACTCCGGCACGTGTGTTGCTTTTGTGTTTGCACCGGGAGCATCGAGACACGATACATCGCAGGTAATTCCATCCCTCCTCTATAATTCGTTCACGTGATTATACGACGCTAGGGCACCGTTCTGTTCTAGTTCTCACAAGTGGGGTCCACTATTAGTTGATCCAAACCGTTGGTATTATGCAACTCACCGTGAATGATCAATCACAAAAAATCTCCCTATAAAAAATTCATAAACCTTATACTTCACTGGAGATTAAGTCAACGGTCCCATACAACGAATAAAATATCTCAATATTCCAAAGAAATATCCATTCAATCTCTACGATCTTTCGTACATATGCCATCTACAGCGCGTCCCATCACACCAACGTTTCGGATTAGTGAAAGATAGGACCCACTTTTAGAAAACCTGAACGGACTGTGCCATCATTGCCCGGCTCGAGCATTGTGCAAATGCCGAGAATGTCTCAGGTCCAATGCGTCGACTATAAGTCACGGTCCACCAAGAGAATAATTTCCATCCCTTCATGTTTATGAAAAATCCAAACCGTCAAATATATTTTACACATTACTAAAATCAATTTAAAATAAATTTAGCTATATATATTTATCAAGTATACCACATTTGTATTTTTTATGTATAAATGGATAGTAATTATTTTATGTTTTGTGGTCCATATAATCTATATATTAATCTTATGGGTCATTTGGCACCGTGGATTGGAGGGAATTTGAGGGGTTTCAAATCCCTTGATTGTTTGGCAGGATAAAGTAAACGGGGGTTCCAAATATGGAGACTTTCTAATCTCAAAGAGGGGGTCTGTAATCCACATTGAGAGCTTGGATTACCGGTAAAATCATTTCAATAGCTGCGTGTGTAATATGTGTCGCTATACACTATTATTTTATTGGGTACATGGCCCACTAACGGTGATCAGCATCGTCCTAACATTGTCCATGTAAAATAGCATGGTCTAAACATTGTCCAGCACCATCCGAACATTGTCTATATAAATCAATGATTAAAATTCTTTAGTAGTCACTTAGATATGATCTTGTGCTTGTGGCCCATCTAAGACTTAGAATTTCATCATTTTTGGACAAAGCATATATTTCAGCAGCCTTATCACAACCATTGTGTCAAAAATTACATATCTCACTAATTAAAAATATTAAAATGAATTTAGTAATTAAATTCAAACTCTTATAAATATATCATGGATAAGTACTTTTGGATTAAAGTTGATTCACACTCTATGATGCCAAACACAGTGGCAGGATTGCAAATCTGAAGGATTTCTAATCCTGGGGTTCCAAATCCACGCTCCCAAACAGCCCCTTATTGTTTTTAATATGGCATAAAAATGGTCGTACCAAACTATTGAAACGTTGGATTTCACATGAATTTAGTAGAATGGGAGTAATCCGCTGCTGTAATTTAACCTGTAGTCCAACGCGTTGCACATGAGACCTCTCCTCCAGATACCTCTAAGTTACTTTCCCGTTGTTGTTGGTTTTTTTTAAGATAGACGACCTTCTCTTCTTCCATCTTTGCTTTTCGGAAACCCTAAAACTTGCCAAAAAAAAACCCCAAATTCTCTCTAGAGGATAAGAAGTAGACCCAAAATCCATCCGTTTTTTTTTAATACCAGATTACTCAATTTCATCCATCCATCAAGGGTATGTATTTTTTCTCTTTGTTTTTTATTTTTTATTTTATTTTTTTGAGCTGATTACCTACAATCGGTTGTATGGTACGACCCATCTTTTATGGCTTATGAATTTCTTTTTATTTCCACTTTTGTTGAAAATGCTTGTAAGAACGGGTAGTATGTTAATTTCGGGTTTAACAGGTTGTAGGCGATCATCTCTCTCTCTCTCTCTCTCTCTATCTATCTATCTGCTTCCTTTTTCTTTTTTCTTTTCTTTTTTTTTTTTAAAATTTAAATTTTACATAGGTTTACAAAATCTAGGAAGTTATTAAGAAATCAATATTTGTACATAGGGTACACGTGTACGACATTGGGGCCGTTCATCTGTTGGGAGCTACCATGGATTGGGGGCATCCCAAAAAAGTATCATTGTCGGAGGATCTTAGCTGTCAATCGGACTATTCTTTTTTCAAGAGGAAATTTTTGCGGTTAGAAGGTAGATGTGCAAGCTAGGATTGAAAGAAACTAGTTGTAGGAGTTGAAATGAACTAAAATTGATAACCAACTCAATTGGCTATCCTGATAATTGCAAATTGAAGTTGATGTAATGGTCGAATCAATGCAACTAGATCAAGCTGAAACTAATTTCAGTGAAATTCAACATACCAGATCGATATTCAAATTGCACACTACAAGATTGTAATAGGAGGCGATCGCAAAAAAAACCATCTACATGCATAGATAGAAAAAGGAGTAAAGACTGAGAGCAAAGCCCAACACTCCTGTAGCCTTTATGCTAGAGATCACACAATTGCTTACCAATGCTTCCACTGTAGAAAAGCCTCTTAGAAGATTCTTATTGCAAGATCTCAAAGTTGTTCCATACGTACAGCCATGAGCAAGGTGTTCCAAAATGGTAATGGTGGCCGTAACGGTCACCATTGTTACCGTTATGATACGGGCCGTAACAGCCATTACAGCCCCCGCATCGGCCGTTACATCTGTTTTTTTATTTATTGAAAAATGTTGTTACTGGGCCGTTATGGGGCTGTTACAGCCCGTTTTTCTGTAACGGCTGTTTCAACCCCGTAACGCGTAACAGTTATGACCGTTACTGTTACGTAACCGATTTTGAATACCTTGGCCATGATGCCCTATTTTTAAGCGTTACATGAATATGATTATTCCTAATCAAAGTACAACTTGGACTTTCTAAAATTGTAAGGAAACAACTAAGGAAACTAAAACAACAACAACTACAACAAAGAAAAGAAAACTGAAATAAATAAGGGACTCCATCCACGTGTACTTAATTGGGATCCCATCTGGGCCTCTTCTTGTGTGCACTAGTGGAGCATGCAAGTGTGGGATGGGTGTGATTGCATCACCCTGCGATTGCATCACCCAAACATGATAATTTCTGCAACTATTCTTTTGATCAAGATTTCATAAAGCCATAGACATGTGTTTTGGCCATGACCAAACATAGAGATCCCAAAGTTCCCTTTGAATCAACCTCTGGGTGTGTTTTGTTGCACCAAATATCATGATATTTCACAATTAATCAGTTTAAGAGTGTGCTTGACTTTGAGCACCAACTGCACCTCTACTTTCCTAAAATTGCCCATTAGCCAGACTTTCCTAGAATGCAGGAACAACCTACATTGCATAAAAAGCAGGAGCAAAACCTATGAATTAGGGAACAACAAATTTTTCCCGGAAAGGTTACTATTTTACTGAGAAAAGGGAAAAAAGCCCAAAGAATTACAGCCAAAAGGCAACAGAAAGGAAAATTCCTAGCGACAACTCCGCTCAAGGTTGACACCCAATCCTTAAAATCCAGTTTAGCCCTCCTAATTACCTTTAGAACTCTCCCACTAATGCAAAAGCAATGATTATTTTGTTCCCCCCATAACAACTTACCGGCATAAGATACCTTATGCATGGGCATGCAAACTGATCTTTAAAGAGATTTATCACATGTGTGGATAGATGAGCCCATGTTGGGGACCATTTATGAGTATGGCTGCACTCTGGCCACATCAATTTGCCTTGGGTGGAAAACTTGTCTACAAATTGAAGCTGGCATCAACCTGCAAATCTGCAGTGTTGCTGCAATATGCCTTTAGTTGGCTCGAGAGACTTTGATTATGAAGAGCCCCCAAGTTGCACAATCGTTTCACTGATCAAATCATGTGTTCTCTTTCTCTTAAGTGCTCGTCCGAGTGTAACATAAGTCCTGGATGCCTTCTTTTTCCCACAGCGACGACTGTATGGCTGTTTTTATTGTCAACATGCATGGCATTCTTGCCCTTGTCAGTCTTGATGGCCTTTTTATAATTTGTTTTGACCTTGCCTTACAGTGGATCACCCTTTGTTGGGCTTCTCTCCCTAGACATCTAAGGAAAGAGTCTCAATATGGACAAGGTGGTCTGTATTGAGATGTGCTAGTTGCACTAGCTTCACATGTGGAGATGAGGAACATCAAACATGTGAGTGCAATGTTTGAATGGGTACTCACTTCTCAAGTGGAAATGAGGAACATGTGTCACTGATCAGAGCGGGTCATCAGGTGATCTCTGCTATGCTGATTGCTCATCTCAAAAATCCGACTGGAGCAATTATCACATGGCACACATGTTTCAAAAATAGGCCAAAATTTGGATGACTATGATCTTTCACTCTGGATGATCATTGGGTGGACTTTGTTGTGTTGATTGCACACGTCAAAAGTCAGACTAAACAGTTCTCACATTGGCACACATGGTTCAAAAAAGGTCAAAGATTGGATGGCTAGGCTCTTCATTGTGGATAAGTTTTTGGGCGCGTCACCGATCTAGCATGCCCCCTATAAGGTCAGTGGTCTGGATCAATGAACCATGTGCGCCATTTGCATGGACGGGGCACATTGGGAAAGCATTCACTTCATGTTGCATCACTAGTTAACTCTAGAATGAGAGGCCACAACTAGAAAATGTCTAATAATCGATGATCAAAACCATCCTTTGAACCATGGCTCATCAATCATCCACAATAGTACCCTGAAGATGGATGGTTGTGATCATCCAACCAATCCTCCCCATGCGGAGCCTGCCAAAACAACCCAGTATAGCATGACCACAGGGGTCAAATTTCAATAGCTATTCGTTTTGCCTCTGTCGCAAGTCAGGATTGCTATAATCTGTTGCTCCATTGGGGCCCACATGCGGAGGTTGTGTGATGATTTGGACGTCCAATGTTCTTGATACTATGTCTATATGTTTTGAGCAGTAAGTAATGCTTTATGAAAGAAAAGGGCCCAAGGGCGCATTCAGAACAAATCCATTACAATGAAGAATCGACCAGCTAGGTACAACAGAACCCGAACTGATGGGTTCTCGATGTTATAATAAACAAGCTATGATCAAATAATCATAGCTTGTTTGGTGTAAGTTTCTTACGGTGCCTCTATAGAACAAAGCATCTAGAACGTGGACAGTTTAGAGCATCAGATGTGGACCCCAGTGGGGTGACACATGCTGGCCATCCTGAGTGGCGCCGGAGGCAATAAACTCAGGACTAAATAATCTAGGATGTTTCTAAATTCCAGGATGAGGGATGATACGGCTGAGCCAGTGGAGTGCAGTAGAGCCATTTGTCCATAGCACGTGGCTGGGAATCTGAGATGTCCATACAGTTTTTACCTTATCATGGATCGAAAATGGTTGAAGATACACATAAATTGAATGATCCAAACAATATGTTCAATTCCATCCTTCATAGATGGTAGAAAGACAAAAAGGATTCATGGTCAATATTCAGTCCAATGAAGTTAAGAAGACCATTGTTTTAAATAGCCAATAGTGTGTAGTGTAGCATTCACTCCTTTGAAGCATGAGGCGTAAGCTACTTGCTACTTATAGATTTTTAATCAAGGTTGTGCTTGGTTGCACCAATTTCATGACATTCACCAAATTAGCCTGATTAATAATGAAATTTAACAAAATTCCATGATATTTGGTGCAACTAAATGCAACCTAAAGTAATAGGAAAGGGTAATCATTAAGTATAAAGGTTAACAAAAAAGAGCAATGAAACTGATTTAATATTGTTACTTATATTGTTTTTACTATAAGCATTAAAAAGATCAACTAATTTTTATTAAAAATAAAAAATGTAACAAATCAGTGAAAAATGACTTGTAACGTGAGCTAAGTAGCACCCAATGAGGTTTGGGCGAGCGGCCATCACTTCTGGTTTGCTCCCTACAGGTGTGGGTTCGACTCCCATCCTCGGCATTACCCGATACACGTGGTTGTGGGTGATTGCGTATATCCGCAGGGAATAGTCTCGCCTTAAAAAGGGGTGGGGACACCCTGTGTCTTCAAAAAAAAAAATGTGAGCTAAGTAGCGTGTAGTATGTGCAAATTATCATGTAGCGTAGGATATATGCAAATTATCATGTAGCGTAGGCTATATGCAACTTGAGCTATTTTCATGGGCTGCATAGTGTAAGCTACACTCTACATGGCATAGCTATTAAAAACACAGAAGAAAACTAATAATGTCTACTATTCTCTAATATGTGTGATTTGGCCCCACATACGGACAACCTGGATTGATTGGTCACCCTAGCAATGACTTTGATGCGGAGAGATGGCTCTACCATATTCCGTTTTTAACGGATCTACCATATCATCTTCTGTTATAGAAACATAGTCCAAATTAGAAGCATGTGGCATGGCCTTCTTTTTTCCGTATAGTAATACTTATTTTAATACCCCATCTAAGTGTGATGGTTGATATGCAGGCACTTAGATATTGTACACGTGGTAAAGCTCAAACCAAAATGTCAAAATCGTGGAACTCAGTGTAAATAGGTCATCATTGAAACGTCAGATTGCTTTAACTTTCTTAATCTTTCATTCTCATACTTTTTTTAATCCAGACCGTTAGCTACTTTTCATTTCAACGTCCAATTAATTTCCACCAATTGACCATTTTAGTAATAAAATACCTCTACTTTTCTGATGCAATCCATTTGAAGTGGGACTGACTGTTTGGACGGTTTAATTTGAATTACTTCTTCAACAATTATTTATGAGTTTGTTTTTAGATATCTGCGAAAGGAGAAGCAACATGGAAGTATTTTCTAGGGTGTCCTACATGGAACCAAACTCTGCATTGTGAACTGCGAAGCGGATTGCGTCCTGTCCCCACATGGACGATAATCCATCCAGGAAAGGCTTTGTGGGGCCCAATGTGATGTATGGGTTTTATCCACACTGTCCATCCATTTTGCCCGATCATTTTAGGGTATGAACCCAAAAATGAGGCAAACCCAAGGTTCAAGTGGACCACAAAGTGGGGATTGAACACCCACCATAAAAAACTTCTTGGGAGCTGCAGAATTTTTTGATTGAACTGAAATTTGTGTTTTCCCTTCATCCACGTCTATATGACCTTATGAACAGGTTGGATGACAAATAAACATCACGGTGGCCCTTAGGAAGGTTTCAATGCTAGGTGTCATTATCACTGTTGCTTCCTGTGGTGTTGCCCACTTGAGCTTTGGATCTGCCTTATTTTTGGGCTCATATCCTAAAATGATCTGGAAAAATGGATGGATAGCGTGGATAAAACCAATGCATCATTGTGGGCCCCACAGAGCCCCTGCATAGATGGATTATCATCCTGGCGGGGCAGGACGCAATCCACTTCCTGCAAACTGTATCTATAACTTTAATGCTGAAACTGTAGTCACCTTTCAAAGAAGTATATGAAATACTTGTCTTTGTGATTGCCTAGAATAGTTGCACAAATTTTCTACCCAAGTGCCTCTCCTGCTTCAAAATTGCGTACTGATTCACTTCATAGCTGTTTATACTTGCAAACATTTTGGAACAGACTTCCTCACACCCACACCTGAATCCGTTGTCGCTTTGGTTCACGCTTAATGTAGTGATAGCCTAGATTTTTCATGTTTAATGTTGAAGCTTGTTACTACTAAAAATAATAAATAATTAAGTAAATGTTGGGACCTTCTAGCATATTTGGACATTTTGACTTTCTTCTACGAACCAATTCCGTCATTGTATTTTTATGTATGACTAGGTAATGCAGGGCTTACCTGAGAGAACTGTGGCTTCAAAATTTCCTGCAGGAAGCTCAGCTGATTCCACAAGTAGAGATCCAAAGACAGTTAATTTGGATAAAAAAGCTAGCCATACTAAGTCTACGAAGGCTTTCTCATTGTCAAGCTTCTTTTCATCTACTTTCTCTATCTTTGACTCATTCTCTGGGTCACCTTCCTGCAAAGAGAAGGAGTCTAACACTACTAAATATGGTTGGACGGCAGCTGTGAGGAGAGTTGTGATGAGCGGTTCAATGAGGAGACTACAAGAATATTTATTGGGGCCGAGGACTGATGTTTCTAGCTCAACCAGTGAAATATGGCTTCTCGGTGTATGCTATAAAGTTTCGCCAGAAGAGTCGTCTGGTGATGCTACCCTTAGCAATGGGTTAGTTGAATTCTCAGAGGATTTCTTATCACGAATTGTGATGACATATCGGAAAGGTCAGCTTTGTGTTACAATGGACAGTAAGAAATTGATTTTCGTGGTCAAACTTCACCTCTCTTAATTGTGTGAATCTGTTCTTTGACAGGTTTTGATGCTATTGGCGACTCGAAGTTTACTAGCGATGTCTACTGGGGTTGCATGCTTAGAAGCAGTCAGATGCTTGTTGCCCAGGTATCGGGTTTTACATCCTTGAATGATATCAAGGAATGGATCTTTATAGTTTTCTGTTTTTCAGTAATTTTGTTATGCATTTTGTTCGATTACTGGTTACAGAGGTGGAATTCCCTAACACCAGTTGTAGGTTAAGCTTCATCTAACCTTATTTGCTCATGTGTCAGTATGTCATGTGAATAAGACATCTGAGCCTTGCATAAGGCCCATCATGAGGATTTCTTTGCCCCCAAATCAGGTCGGTTGCGCGGTAGCCAGGTTGCACATGTGCATTAAATCATATCTTCAGCTGCTTTGGTTTGAACGATACAACCTTTGTCCATACAAGGTGGCCTGCCTAATGAGTGCGAATGTGTGATTTCTGTACCATGTGATTGTCGTGTAGTGACCTACCCTATGCGTGGATTGGATGTCCATATGTGATGCAGTGCAAGATGGTTTGCAGTTTAAGCTTATCTATTA
This sequence comes from Magnolia officinalis, assembly GCA_021015155.1. Classification (NCBI taxonomy): domain Eukaryota; kingdom Viridiplantae; phylum Streptophyta; class Magnoliopsida; order Magnoliales; family Magnoliaceae; genus Magnolia; species Magnolia officinalis. Next base: position 72,248,120 of record JAJHSJ010000008.1, on the reverse strand, counting down.
ACTGGTTGTAGATGATCATTCATCCTGGTTATATTTGCTTCTTTCTTTTTAAGAGTATATGAACTGATATAACCCTCCTGTTCATTAGATGAGTAGAGACTGTGTAGTGTGTGTGAGCGATCCTGGGTTCTATCCCTGGTGGTGTTACCTTTCCAAAAAAAAAAAAAACTGATAATCGTTTTTTTCCCTCTTTCCCAGGCATTGCTTTTTCATCACTTGGGGAGATCTTGGAGAAAGCCCGTGCAGCAGGTGAGATGGATGGATATGCTATTACATTGTAGTTTAGGTGCCATTTTGGACAGGGAATTCGTTACTCTTGTAATGTAGCATTTTTTTCCCCTCCCAACAGAGAAATTAATGCAGCTCCTCCAATTGACCACAAAATATTGTGGTATTTGATTCCTGAAAAAAGAAAAATAGTGTTGTGGTATTTGGCGGAAAGCCTGATGAAGTCCATGATATATTTGCATTCATTGTCAACCGACTCAACCCTCAATATCATCTCCTTGCAATTGCATGGGAATGCCACCTTGGCCAACTGGCTCCTTGGGTATAGCTTCTTAATGGTTGGAATTGCAAAGCTGGTTTGCTATTTGATATGGTGTATTAAAGCGTCATGTGTTGTAGATTGCTCATGATGGTTCCATGTTGATTATGCAGCCATTTGATCGGGATTATATTGAGATTTTGCATCAATTTGGTGATTCCGAGCAATCCGTGTTGTCAATACACAATCTCCTTCAAGCTGGGAAGGCTTATGGCCTAGCTGCTGGTTCATGGGTGGGTCCATATGCCACGTGCCGCTCATGGGAAACTCTTGTCCGTGCCAAGAGAGAGCAGAACAATGTCGAAGAAGGCATCAGGTCCTTTCCAATGGCTGTTTATATTGTTTCTGGTGATGAAGATGGGGAACGGGGTGGAGCACCAGTTGTCTGTATTGAAAATGCTACCAGGCTCTGTTCTGATTTTTGCAATGGTCAAGCTGCTTGGTCACCTATTCTCCTATTGGTTCCACTGGTTCTTGGGCTCGACAAGGTTAACCCCAGGTACAAAAATTATTGAAATCGTAACTTACACGATGACAATGTTTCTCTTTTCTAGTATTTCCGAGAGTTGTTTATGGGAGTTGAATCATAGAGTTTGACATGACTTTTACATGACATTCTTTGGCTTTAAAAGCGAGAAATAACTTGGCTGATTTTGGTTCATTGTTTCATCTTTGAACGCATGAAAAAAACATCATATTGGACATAGCTTTTAGCTTTTTACCGTTTGTAGGTAAGTGTGCTGACGGGTGAAAATATGCATCATACAAGGGGGATGGATATCGTATGTGTAGATGTGTTTATTATTATTATTTTTTTGAAGGGATATGAATGAATTTTATTGGAAACAACCTGGCAAGACCAGTAAAAAGAATACAAGAGACCAGAAGGTTAGACTTCCAACATAGAACAGACTGTTCAGGTCTAACTGAAGGCGCTTGGTAGCCCATTCAATTACATCCCTTAAGACCTTCCTCATAAACTGATCTTGAGAGGAACACTTGTCATCAAAACACCGAGCATTACGTTCAGCCCAAAGATTCCAAAAACCAGCTAAAAGAGACAGCCTCCACACTGCTTCCCTCTCTTTTGCCAAACAAACACCATGCCAAGCCACATGAACTGCGAAACTGAATACGGCATAGACCAGTCGATGTCAAAAAACTTGAGAATATGGTTCCAAAACTGACTTGCGAAAGGCAGTGGATTAGAAGGTGGTCTACGGATTCCGCGCAGCTCATACAAAAAAGGCAGATGTTTGGTAAAATCATTCCCCTTTTTTGCAGATTGTCTGCCGTCAATATCCGCTTCCTGCTTGGCAGCCAAGAGAAGGGGGGGGGGGGGGGGGGGGGGGGGGGGGGGGGGGGGGTTAAGAGGACAGCACCCTCTCCTTGCAGCGATCTGGACCCACACCACAGATCCTCCCAGAACCTAATGCAATCGCTACCAAGAGAAAAAGCTGAGGAAGCTATAACTGAGGGAGATACCACTAGGATGGCCTTCCACATAGCTGAGACCCGATAAAGAGGGGACTTTTTTAGTCTCCCAGCCTCTCTCTTCCAGCCCGTGCCTATGAGGTAAGAAGTCTCTCCACAACCTTCCATCCTCGACCCCAAACCTCCATTGCCATTTTCCCAGCAACACCATATTCATAGATTCGAGATCCCTAATCCCTGTGCCACCTTCAGCTAGAGGACGGCAGACTTCGCTCCAGCTTAGGAGATGAAATCTGTGCTTATACTCCACCCCATGCCATAGGAAGTCCCTTCTGATTTTTTCAAGTTTCTGTAAAACCGACTTCGGGCATCTGAATAGAGACATGTAATATAAAGGAAGATTTGGAGAGTGCCCACTTGATGAGAGTAATTCACCCAGCTAGAGAAAGATGCCTTCCTTTCCATCTTGACAGTTTCCATTCAAACCTCTCGATTACCTTGCTCCACAAATGCTTTAGTGGGTTTCCCCATGCATAGGGGAAGCCCCAAATAGGAAGAGGGGAAGGATCCTGCTTCGCATCAAAAAATTGCCGCAAGCTCTATCACGTCTTCTTTGGATAGCCCTATCCCCAACATCTCGCTTTTATGTGCATTGATTTTCGGCCTGGAAACCTCTTCAAAGCAACCAAGAATTTTTTGCAAATTATCTATCTTTGCCAGATCTGCTTCACAAAATAGAAGTGTGTCATTTACAAACTGCAAATGGGAGACAGTCGGCCTGGAATCGAACTGCGACAGCCCAGAATTAATTGGAGCTGCTGACCTTTTGATAACATTGCACTCAAGGCCTCTGCTACCACCGTGAACAAAAATGGGGATAGTGGGTGCCTTGCCTTAGGCCCCTTGAGGCTTTGAAGAAACCCTTTCGGGATCCGTTGCGTATATGTGTTTATGTATACACATACATATAAATACATACATGTGTGTGTTTAGGGGTGATAATATGCATCATACATGGGGCATGGATATCACAAACACATATCTATGTGTGTGTGTGTGTGTGTGGATGTGTTTATTTTATGCATATACATTTGAATACGTGCGCGTGTGTGTATTTGTAGCCTACCCAGCATATAACTTCAACCCAGTGTATTAAATAGCGTTGTAGCGTAGCGTATGAAATAGCGTAAAAAAAAAGAAAAAAAAAATGGTAAAAAAAATAAGAAAAAAAACATACTTTTTCTTCTTCTTCTCCTCCTTCTTCTTCTTCTTCTTCTTCTTCCTCTTCTTCTTCTTCTCGCCCTGCTGCGGCTGCGGCTGCGGCCCGGGCCTCCTCCTCCTCCTCCTCCTTCTTCTTCTCCTCTCTCTCTCTCTCTCTCTCTCTCTCTCTCTCTTCTTTCCCTCTTTTTCTTTTCGGCTTCCCTCTCCCGTTTTTTTTCTTTTGAAATCGGAAGCGGTTTGACTGGTGTAGTATAGCTGCCGTAGGTACGTGTCATGCCAAGACGAGCGCTGACACTCCTCGAGCTCCGAGTTGTACGAACGGTTCAAAGGAGATCAAAATTACATGGGCTCCACAGCGATGTATTTATTATATCTACACCGTTCATGTATTTTTAAATATCATTTTAGAGCATTAGCCAAAAAATGAATCGTATCCAAAGATCGTTTGGACCACACCAAAATAGCAGCGATTTTTCACCGTTAAAAAATTCGTAGGCCCACCATAACGTTTATTTTCCATCCAATCTGTTCAAAAGGTCAAAAAGACCTGAATGAAGAGTCAAAACAAATTTCATATTGATCCAGAAGTTCTGTGATCCCAAAAAGGGTTTCAATGGTAGACGTTCAATCCCCCACTGCTTTTTGCAGTGTGGTCCACTTGATAATTATATCTGTATTATTTTTCGTGTCAAGCCTTAAGACGAGTTCTTCAAATGAATAGACGGTTTAGATATAACACATGCCTCATGATCAGACCCACAGGACTTGCTTGCGTCAAATGAAAGGACCGGTACGCGTTACGCAACACGTTGCACAATTTAATAAAATGTACACGTGCCACATGGGCCCCACCATACTGTATGTATTTTATCCATGCCGTCCATCCATTTTGCCACATCATTTTAGATTATGATTCAAAAAATTAGTAAGATCCAAATCTCAGGTGGACCACAACATAGGAAACAGTGGTTATAAAATGCTCACCATTAAAAATTTCTTAGGGTCCACTATAATGTTTATTTTCCATCTAACTTGTTAATAGGGTCACACTAACGTGGATGGAGGGAAAACACACATGTCAGCTTGATCTAAAACTTTCGTAGCCCCGATAAATTTTTAATGATAGTCGTTTAATTATCATTGTTTCCTATGGTGCGGTCCACCTGAGCTTTGGATCTGCCTCATTTTTGGGCTCATGCCCTAAAATTTTATTTGGCAAAATGGATGGACGGTGTGGATATAACACATTCATCACGAGTGGGGTCCGAAAAACTTTGACACTCGTGTGCTACACTTCACAATCTGAGTCCTACCTAATTCGGGCCCTTAAAAAATTGTACATGAGACATGTATTAACTTAAAATTTACCAATTAAATTATTGACTGTAATTGCTAACTCAAAATGCCAAAATATTTTGTTTTTTCTTACTATTTAATATTTATCATATATATATAATATTTTTTTTAATTAAAAATAGAAGTATTGTGTAGCTTACGCTACACGCTACGCTATTTCGCTACACGCTACGGAGGGTTGAACGCTACGCAATACGCTACCGCTATTTAAAACACTGCTTCAACCTTACCTATGCTTGCAACATTTAATCTGTCCAATAGGTTGCCCCATCATGAGGTTCATGTTGTAGAAAAATCAGCCACATCCACTCATTGAATAGACAACACTGGTATTCTTCTATTTATGTTTGGCTGGATATTGTTTTCTTTGGTGTGGCCCACCTGATGAGCAGATAGGGCTGATTTTTGCACTAGTGATTCTCATGGTGGGGCCAACCTGTTGAAAGGGTTGGATGTTGCATGAACATAATAGGGTTGAACCGTTGAAGTTATCTGTTGGGTGGACCGTAACTTGTGGTCCAAGTGGTTGGACTTGAACCTTCTCATTTATACATAAATCCATACATACAAATACACAAGTGTTATCAGAACAATACTATTCATATCGTATAATGTGGGTGTATGGTTCGAATCGTACACCCAAATCGCAAATATTAAATAATCGTATGATAGTGGGAATCGTACGATAGTTGTAAAGTGCTTAAATGGGCCTAAAATTACTTAAGAATTCAATTTTTTTTATTCATTCTTTGTACCTTTTGCTTTTGAAACATGAAAAATGCACTCCCATATTAAAATCCCCTCTCTCTTTTGAAAGAGAAGATTTGGAGATTTCGATGTTCAAAAACCCAAAACAAAGAAACCAAAACATATTTTTATTCACAATGGAATATAATGCCCCCCTTTTTTGAAAACATAATTCTACACTCAAGAAAGGTACAAATGAACAAAATCATTAAAGCACTCTTGTATGTTTTTTAAAGTAATTTTTAAAAAAAAGATAATAAAAGAAAAAAAGAAAAAGACGAGTCCTTTTTTTATTTTTATTTTTGTGAAGGATAATTCATGATTTTTATTCACCACAGCTTGGGAAAAAAAAGCCACTCTAAAGAAGCTAATTTTTTTTCGGTGCTCGGCAGGCCGTCTCCCAACTTCTTTTGTCTGTCTCACTTTATGCATAGAAAAGCCCCCAAAGTTCATGTGGCGTGTGGGATAAGGTAATTGAAAGATTTGGTGTGTATCTAGCTAGATGGAAATGTAGATATCTATCCTTGGGTGACTGGTTATCTCTCATTAAGGTAGTGTTATCAAATCTTCCCCTCTACTTCATGTCCCTCTTTAAATGTCCGGCATTGATTCTGGCATCTCTAGAAAAACTTAGACGGGATTTTTTGTGGCATGGAAAAGAAGAGAAATAAAAATTCCATTTGGTCAATTGGAAGGAGGTCTGTAATCATATTGATAAAGGAGGGGCAGGTATAAAAGATCTCAAAAACATGAATTGGGCCCTCATAGGCAAATGGACGTGGAGACTTGGGACTGAGAGCGGCGCTCTTTGGAACAATCTACTCAAAAGTAAATATGGTGCTTCGAGTGGGGGATGGTGGACAAAGGATTCCTCTAATTATAAAGCCTTGGCCCTTTGGAAATGTATTTTATCGATGAAAGAGGTGGTTCTAAAAGGTATTCGCTTTGCAATTGGTAAAGGTAATTGCATCCATTTCTGGGAGGATATCCGGGTGGGGGATGAGTCCCTTCGAAATGCTTTCCTGCATATTTATAACCTTGCCGCTAACAAGGCCATTTCAGTGGAGGGGTGTTACTTAGTCATTGGGGGAGAAGTGGTGTGGAATCCGAAGTGTAGAAGAAACCTTTGAGACAGGGAGATTGAAGAATTCGTTGCGCTCCTGAATCGTATCCAAAACAACAAAATGGATCTTCTTAGCGCAGATAGGATTTTGTGGTAGCCAGAAAAAACAGGGTTATTTTCGGTAAAATCGTTCTATAGCTTCCTCTCCAGCCATATGCCGTCAGTGGAAGATGAATCGTTTGAGCAAGTTTGGAAGATTCAAGTCCCCCCCAAGATACCAGTTTTTGGTTGGTTGGTGGGTAAAAAAAACAGTGCTGGCGATAGACAATCTCAGAAAAAGGGGAATGTATCTCACAAATATCTGTCTTTGTTGTATGGTTGATGAAGAAACGGTGGATCATCTTTTTATCCACTGTTCTCTTTCCTATCAGATTCGGAATTACCTCCTTTCTCGGTTTAACATCTCTTCGGTTTCTCCTTGCTCATCTCGCAGTTTTTTTCAAGCATGGTATGGATTTACGTGTGGAAAGCAAAGATCTTTAGTCTGGATAATCTCTCTTGGTAGCTTGGTGGGCAGTGTGGGAAGAAAGGAATGCTAGATGTTTTAATGGTATCTCCAATTCGTTCGAGAGTATTATGCTCAGGGTGATTTCTTTCATAGCAGACTGGACCTCTTCCGTTGTTAAGCTACAAAGTTGTAATTTATCTTTTTTGGGGCTCTAGTCGATCCGCTCCCTCAGCAGATTAGCTATCTTTTTTTGTTCCTCTTTGCTTTTTTCTAATAAAGTTTTCGTTCTCTCTCAAAAAAATAAAAAAATCCAATATGGAACACACATCCCCAATATCTATATTAGAGCAAATAAATGCCCATTCTATGACATCCCTCTTAATTTTCCAAAAAGATTCCTTCTAGGGTGCCCCCTTGTTGCGAAAGCACCTGGAGTTCCACTCACTCAAATGTTCCAAAGAACCGCTAATAAGGATAGGCACTAGACAGTTCACTCGGTCTTAGGAAGGTGGACCTCATGCCACATCTTTAGCAAAGAAGCTATTGAAGAAGGCATCACCCAATCTATATTAAAAGACTTGAAAAGATGAGACCATACATGACGGGCATATGTGCAATAAATGAGTAAATGATCAACTGACTCTGTGTCTGCCGTACATATGAGGCAAACATTTGGGGGAGTTATGGCCCTCTTCTGAAGGTTATCGATTGTGAGAATGCACTTCCTCCCACCAACCATGCAAAGGAAGCGACCTTGGGAGGGGCCCCATAAAACCAAAAGGCATGGTAGCGTTCATCTTCTCTTGAGATCGCTGGAGACTGAATCTTTTAATAGAGGGACTTAGCTGAAAAGGAACCCAGTGGATAAGCATTCCAATATAAGCGATCTGGAAGGCTTGGTGAAGGGAACAACAGCTGTAGGCGATCCAGCAGCCAAACGATCTCCTCCACCTCTCCACCATGCAAAGCTCTACGACATGGGGGACACCAAACACCACCTCTTACCAACACAGAATAGCAACTAGCTACTGATATGTTTCACAATGAAGACAATCTGGCTAAGGAAGGGTAAGGGTGTAAGGGGCGGGATAGGCCCTTGGGTGAAAATCTTGAGATTTGCAATCTTTTTTGACATTGAAGCTGCATCTATTGAAAGGCCATTTTCGGAGGATGAAGTTAAGGCTACCATGAAATCTTTGGGAAGGAATAAGGCCCCAGGTCCCAATGGCTTCTTGTTGGCCTTCTATAAGGAGTTTTAGGAAGTGGTTAAAGGGGATATCATGAACTTCATGTCGGAATTGTATGCAAGCGGTCATTTGTCGATGGAGAGCCGCCCCCCCCCCCCCCCCCCCCCCCCCCCCCCCCCCGCAAAGTAGTGGCCCTCGATCGTCGCTTCCATTTAATCTTTTCCTCATTAAGTTGGCTCAAATATTCTTGAGACAGCCACACCACATGCATCTTTTGGCAACTTGCTGTGACAACATTGCTCCTGCGAGCAAGATCTAAGTCGCTCATCAGGCCTCACCCTATAGCTGAGTTGTTTTAGAAATCAGGTAATCAGATAATCAGATGAGCCACATGTTTAAGAAATTAACTATGGTAAAGTGACATTGACCGGCAACACTGACTCATATTCATCAGATACATTTTTCTCATCTGATGATCAGACTAGCCTGATTTTTAAGAAAGGGCAGTTCCAGCTGACGACTGGCATAGATCTGACAAATGTGTGCGGTGTGCCTGCTTGCTAAGTGAGAGGGTTCCAGGTAGAAACCTTATTGTTCTGATATTTGTGTTTGTGCTTACTCCTTTTTACAATTTATCTCCACCTTCACAAAAAGAAGTCACCATATAAGAGGAGAAGTGCTCGACTGCTGTCAGAGCACTTATGTTATAGAACTTGTAGTTGCATTGGGATACGTAGTCCAATCCATTGATCCAGACTATTTATTAGGTCCAAGGCACATTTCATAGGCTACCATGCAAACATCTCAATTGTCTGGAAAATACTAACCATTTGATCACTGGCATATAATATCATCATCTAACCCTTTTCACAATTAATTGGGATCAGTTACATGAATCTTGTTCTGCTGTTGTACTCTTTCTAGGGCCAGACATTCGGTTAGACCATAGTTCATCGTCTTTTCTTACTACATCCATCCTGGTCCTTATGGGCCTTCCCCTTACCCTTTTAGAGCCTTCAACTTGTACCAGCTTACATCTTCTAACTGATGCTGTTCTTGGTCTCTGATGCACATGACCAAACCAAGTTTGCTTTCCCTCATCTTTATTGCCTAGTGGTGCTACTTCTAAATTCCCTCAAATGCAATCATTTCTAATTCTGTCCTTTCTCGTCTTGCCACTCTTCCATCTCAAGATCCTCATTTCAGCTAAATCCTATGAACACGTTGTTCTTTAACCCTGCGACATTATGAAATTTAATATGGTTGGTCAAGATTATTTGTACTCCAATAAGTTGAATCCACAATTTGATACATCTATTTGTTAGAGCCATTATGGGTTGCTTATGATTATAATGGATTTCTCTCTTAAGCAATCATAACCATTCTATTTATGGCTTGGAAAATGGGTGGCTAGAGAAATTAAGGCGAAATAAAGGATGGATGGGATCATCCTATCAGTACGATTTTTGCATAGTAGTCCATGAAATGTGTTATAGACAGTTCATTCAGATTGATCGACTGGACTGTCCAACTGAACCATTGCATGTGGGAGCACTGGAGCATTTCTCATAAGAGAAATTAATTGCTTTAGCTTGGATTCTGGGTGGTTTTCCTTTCATTAGATCATTTATCTTCTGAAATTTTCTTCTGATGCTCCTCCGAATATGTTTCTGACAAATTTTTTTAATAAATTTTTTAATCCATTCCTATATGATCACTTGTATGACTATATTTGATGGTCAGAGGAGCATGGTTCTTCTGATGTGCAATTCATGTAAGATCTAGTGCCTTAAAAGATTCAGTTAATTTGACTTCTTAATCAGGTATATCCCATTGCTACGGGAAACATTCACCTTCCCTCAGAGTCTTGGAATCTTGGGTGGGAAACCTGGGGCTTCAACTTATATTGTTGGTGTGCAAGATGATAAAGCAATCTATCTGGACCCACACGAAGTTCAACCGGTACAATCATAATCTTGAATTTGTTCTGTTTACTATCTAATCATTCATGGGCTCCACAATTTTATGAAACAGATGTCTACTGTTTTTATGTGCTTGTCATACAAGTGGTTGCCATGCATCTTTCGATAAAGTATAAGTAGTGCAACAACCAGCTTGATTTGTTTCAGATCTTCCTAAAATCTGAATAATGTATAATTATTGGAGATGCATAATCGAATTTCTTCCGGGTTTTTTTTTTTTTTTTTTTTTTTTTTTTTTTTTTGTTTTTAAAACTGCTATGACATTCTCCTACATCAAAATTTATTTTTTCATTCCATTTGAATGGGGCCTAATTCCACCAATTAAAAACCATGCTTGCAAATGCCAATTGACTTCTAAGAGCCTATGCACATTGCTCGATAGGTGGTGCTTGACCTCTTCGTGATGTTTATTATGTCAGGCGGTTGATGTTGCATTGGATAATCTAGAGGCGGATACTTCATCCTATCATCCCAGGTATATTGGGAGGTCCTCTTTATTTTTAGTTTTTGTTCATTCATGATGAGAGATGGTAACATTTGTAGATCTTACTGTTTCTGCCTTACTTGTTTTTCTTTTCCTTTTATTTTAATTTCCTTCTTGCAATCTGCTCTAGTGTTGTGCGGCAGATGCCCCTTGACACAATCGACCCATCCTTGGCAATTGGATTTTATTGCCGTGGCAAAGGTTGGTGGGCTACTGCTTCTGACCTTTTCTTTTTTTCTTTTTCTTTTTCTTTTTTAATTCATGAAGTTCCAGGACCCGGGCCATTCGTCAGGTGGGGGCCACCTGGTACATGACCTAACTCAATAGTATGCGGGGCCACGAACAGATGGGGGTGGATTAAGTGTGGCCCTGGCCTTGCCCAAGACTGTGCAGCCCTTACCGTAGGGCCCACCTTCATGTATGTCTTCTACATCCATACTGTCCATCTGTTTTGCCAGATCATTTCAGGGCATGAGCCCAAAAATGAAGCAGATCCAAATCTCAGGTGGACTATACTATAGGAAACGATGATGATTGAACACCCCACCATTAAAATCTTCCTAGGGCCCACCGTATTGTTTATTTTTCATCCAATCTGTTGATAAGATCACACAAACCTGGATGAAGGGAAAAAAAAGCAAATATCAGCTTGATACAAAACTTGTGGCCCACAAGAAGATTTTAATGGTCAATCACCACTGTTTCCTATGGTATGGTCTATGTGAGATTTGGATCTGTTTCGTTTTTGGGCTCATACCCTAAAATGATCTTGCAAAACAGATGGACACTGTGGATATAGAATTCATGAAGGTGGGCCCACGGTAAGGGCTGCACCTAATTCCCTCCCTGTACAGACGAGGGAGGTGGACAATTTGGAAAAGATAACTGATGGTCTTTATTCATTGTGCAAGTGTGGCCCAGCTGATGAGTTGACTTTTGGAGTAGGTCATGGTCAGAGCACCACCTGATAAGGTGGCTCGGACATTGTGCAGTCCTGCCAAGTCGGCACATTTATGTGAATTCCATCTTCTCTCTGCTTGTGCAAATTGCTTCTCTTGTTTTTTTTTTTGTGCTTTTTATATCATGCTCTTTGGGTGTGTGTTGACTAGAGGTTCCTTGATGGCTGTGCACGCAGGTGATTTTGATGATTTCTGTGTTCGAGCTTCCGAGCTAGCAGGTCAGTCAAATGGAGCTCCACTGTTCACCGTGGCCCAATCCCGCAATCTTCCGAAATCGGTCCATCATTCAGATGAGCCAGTCGAAGGATTAGATAGCAGTCAGGATACCTTCGATGCAGACAAGTTGCATGACTGTGGTGCTGATGACACGCATGAGGATGAGTGGCAAATCCTATAAGGAGGATCCAACTCGGGGGGATTTGGAAGGCGTAAATATCTGATCAGGGTAAAGAGGCATATGTTTGTGGGTGGCCGTTGCAACCTATCCAACTGTTTTCTCTGTTTTCATTTTTTTTGGATGCGTTAGAGATGATGATGGCAATGGTGATTGCAATGGCAATGGCGGTGATGATGATGGTGATGGCCATGGTTGTGACAGTGGCGATGATGCTGATTCTGTCACATGTGTATGGTAGCCAACTTGTCTCTATCTTGAATCAATTTATTTTAATTTAAAACAAAAATAAAAGCTGTATTATTTGTATGATATGAAAAAAATTCTTGAAGTGATTATGACCTTTATTACCTTTCCGATTCCTGCCGCAAAATCAATTTCAAGTGCGCCTGTTGCGTCAACATGAGAGTTGTGTGCAGGATCCAGAGCTTTCATCACTGTCCACTCCAGTGCCAGTTCTGTAACCACCTTTCTTCATGTGTGTGTTGCCCACCTGATAAACGGACCAAGCCAGAGTAGGGTCCGAAGCTTTCGTGTCCGTGCCCCCACTCAATGTAGCACCCCACCATACAAATGTCTTGGGTCCTACTCTGATGTGCCACATTGGAACATAGTGTGTTTTTATTCAGTGATTGCAGTATGGGCCAGTTTGAAATTAGCAATTCACATGCAAGGAGGTGTGAGATTGTGCTCAAAGTCGCAGTCAGATAAACTGCTACATTGTTGAATAAATTAAGAAAAATAGTTGCACTGCTAGCTCAAATTTTAAACAGTTGTTCATTGTGAGTTGGAAACTATGAAGGTTTAGAAGACCGACTCAATGATTTTAAAAATCAGTTGTCTGGCTTTTAAAAATCAGTTATCTGGGTAAGTGACCTTGGTGATAGAGGAGGAAGGTGTTAAGTACTCTCATCTGCTCGCAATTGCAGTCTCTGCTTAAGGGGCAATGATAAAAATCAGTTCTACAACATAAAATGCTTAGAGGAGAGAAGTGTGATGGGTAAGCTTCTCTAGCTATCTTTCTTATAAATATATGTCTTGGTCCCGTCACCAATACATAAGAGAAAATCCTAGTCTCATGTTCTCTTATAGATGTGAGGTGTAGAAGATCAGGATTCCTGTTGGCTACGTCATGGCATTCGGAATGTCTTCCCAATTAGATACGCCTTATGATTAATGTGTTAAATCCTCATTATTTATGTATAGATGATCAGTTAACTCCGCAACACAGATCTAACATGACATGCCTAAACCTGGTCGAGTGCCACGCCTAGTTGGAGCTCCCCGTTCACCCATTATGAGAACATTGTTGTGTTTTCTAGAATAACAATAAATTTCAAAAATAAAAGTTATTTTTAGAAAGTAAATAAATATATTAATTATTTAAACTTTTCATAAATAGTGTGTATAGCCAGTCGGTAAGAGAAGGGGTTTTTGCTTATGCAACCAGGGTTCAAATCTCCTCGAGGACGGTGCGATGCGTGGGCTGTAGGGCTGCTTGGACGCTTTATTAGGTGCACTTAGCACTTCGCACGTGCGCATCGTCGTAAGGAGCTATGAGAGCCTTAGTCTTTTTGGCACTTGGTTCATATTTTTCGGCCATAGTACCCTGATGTTTATTACCTTTTTTTTAGTTGATTGAGAATAATTGTGACATGATTGTACATGTGGCACCTATGTCATGTGTCGCTTATGTGGTTACAATTTTTCCTGTTGGATAACTGCTTCTGTCTGAATGGGTACAGAAATAACTGCCATAGGACAAAGGGTCATGTCCTTTCATGAAAAGACAATTATTTGCTGTGAATGAGTATGGATTTCTTGAAGAGGCTCTTTAGCACCTCTTCAGGAAGAAATTCATAACCTTTCAATTGATATAAATCCTGGATACTATAATCCAGAAGGAAATACTCAAAATCCTTAAGATAATATTATCTTCTGTACAATTATTCTCGATCTAATCTCTTACTGAGTTTTTTCTGAACGTCTTAAGGCATATCGGTGTCAAAACTAGAGATCTGTTCAACACTTAAATGTGCAAATTTTCGTGTTGAAAATTGGATTGAGAATTCATTGTATCCTGAAGACAATTTGCAGATTTCCTTCATTTGCACTTGCTGGAAATTCCAAAAAAAGGGCAGCAAATCTGTCTTGAGAAATTGACTATTCAAGTCGAGCCTTGAACTCGAAAGATCTGTTCATTTCATTATCGTTTTCTTCAATCCTCCGTTGTGTACAAGAAACTCTTACAATTTCTAACATTCAAGACAGATTTAAACTCTTTTCACAATGGAGGCAATTTATTCCATTCAAGTTATGAACCACGACTTTGTACGACTGGATCGTTTCGACGGTCAATTCTTCTCAAGATGGCAACAGAAGATGCTTTTCTTTTTGACAACTCTGAAGTTATCTTACATCCTAAATGATGATCTGCCTTCTCTGACCGAGCCAACTGACGATGACTCAGAACAAGTGAAGGCAGAATGGAAGAAAAGGAAGGAGGACGATTTTCTATGCAAAGGTCATATCTTAAACGCCCTCTCTAATTCCATCTATAACTCATACCATAAAATATCCTCTGCTAAAGATTTGTGGACAAAATTAAATCAAAAATATAAAACTGAAGAGATTAGTACTCAGAAATTTCTGATCGACAATTATGTCCACTTCTAGTTTAAAAATGATCAGCTAATTCTCTCCCAAGCAACTAAACTACAGAACTTGGTTGATGAATTGAAGATTGGTGGGATAGATCTTCTTGAAGAATTACTGGTCGGTGTAGTAATTGCAAATTACTCTCATCATGGTTTGATTATAAAAAGAAACTGAAACATGATGAAAGGAAGTACACTCTTGAAGAGCTTCAACGACATCTTCGTATAGAAGAAGAGTCCAGAAACCGAGACAAGAAAGAAAGTGCTCCGGAAAATCATTCCAAAGCAAATATTGTAGAAGATGACAAGCTAAAATCTCAAAACTCCAAATCTATTCTCCCAAAGAAAGATACAGAGTTTAAGAAAAAGGGAAAGAAAAAGGGCAAATGTCATTTCTGCAATAAGCCTGGACACTACATAAAGGAATGTCGACACAGGAAGAAACAACTGAAAGCTCAGGCTAACAGGCAGAAGACCAACTTATAGCAATAGTTTGAAATTAGTAATTCACATGCAAGGAGGTGTGAGATTGTGCTCAAAGTTGCAGTCAGATAAACTGCTACATTGTTGAATAAATTAAGAAAAATAGTTGCACTGCTAGCTTAAATTTTAAACAGTTGTTCATTGTGAGTTGGAAACTATGAAGGTTTAGAAGACCGACTCAATGATTTTAAAAATCAGTTGTCTGGCTTTTAAAAATCAGTTATCTGGGTAAGTGACCTTGGTGATAGAGGAGGAAGGTGTTAAGTACTCTCATCTGCTCGCAATTGTAGTCTCTGCTTAAGTGGCAATGATGAAAATCAGTTCTACAACATAAAATGCTTAAGTGGAAATAATGAAAATCAGTTCTACAATATAAAATTTGATAAAATTGAAAATGCAATCCAATTCAAGAGAAGTGAGAAAGCTAATGGAATATGTTGGACGGTTGTTGAAGCTCCAAAGGTGAAATATCGTCTTGTAATGGAGGGCCTTGATATGATTTTAGATCACTTGAAACAAGATGTAAGAATGTGATCGGAGGGTTACTGAAGCCGTTTATCAGGCGAAAGAGGCTGAGACTGACTCGTCACAAGCAGCTGATCTTTTAAAATCTCCTGCTTTCTTCAAGCTGGAGATTTTATGTTGAGGGTGGCACTCCTGTGTTATTGGTATGTGTTACCAACATAAGAGGCCCACATGATGCATGCATAGAATCCAACCCGTCCATCATATGCTTCATCACAACTTACTTGTAGGTCCCAAAATCAGGCTGATCAGTGAATCGTGTGGGCCACGTTACAAGAACTAGTTGGAAAGGAACGTCCACCCTTGATTTGGGGAGGGCCCACCTTGTTGTATATCTTAAGTCCAGGCCATTTGGAACCTTTCCATCTCGTTTGGATGAAGGGCCAGGCTGAAAATCAGCCCGTTTCAAAATTCAGCTGGTCTGTAAATCAAGGGTGAGTGCCCACTCTCACATTGTTCCGATGGATAGGTTGGATGGCCTTCTTTTGGTGATAAGGGATAGCTTATTGGGTTTTCGTTGATGCTGCAGGATGACATGTAAGACCCTTATCAGGTGGGTCACACATGATTATTGGTTTAAATCTGGCCATTAGATTATTCAAATTGAGTAATTCAGTGGAGACTATTACACTTGTGAGCATTGTAAATATGTTTGGGGAAGGACACTTAAACCGTAGTCCCTATAAACAATTATCAAGACGGATATGGAAACCTAGGGTGTGGAGGCCTTAGAGGAGAGAAGTGTGATGGGTAAGCTTCTCTAGCCATCTTTCTTATAAATACATGTCTTGGTCCCGTCACCAATATATAAGAGAAAATCCTAGCCTCATGTTCTCTTAAAGATGTGAGGTGTAGAAGATCAGGATTCCTATTGGCTACGTCATGGCATTTGGAATGTCTTCCCAATTAGATACGCCTTATGATTAATGTGTTAAATCCTTATTATTTATGTATAGATGATCAGTCAACTCCGCAATACAGATCTAACATGACATGCCTAAACCTGGTCGAGCACCACGCCTAGTTGGAGCTCCCCGTTCACCCATTATGAGAACATACCATGGTGTTTTTTTTTGGAAAAAAAAAAACTTGGTTTGGAATCATTGCGTTTTTGTTTCTTTACCTCGTTCTTGAGTTTTGAAATGAAGCAAACTATAAATGCATTGTTAGGTTCTGCACTGCTCACCATGAGTGAATGGCCTTGATTTTTCACGTTGGTTTGCTGGATGGACAGCTCAAATGCTTGAAAACACTTTGCCTTTTTGGTTTCACTCTTACTGAATTTTGAAATGAAGCAAGCTACTTTTGAATTGTTATGGTCTGAAGTGAGGACGACTTGAAAGGTGCTTTCATCCATCAACTTGGTTCATAACTGCATATCGTATGAATGAACCTGCCCTGATTTTCGGTGTGGTTGGCTAGATGGACAGCCAGGGTGTTTGATGCATGCTGACATAGGGGAGGATGTGAAAAGGTCGATCATTGTCTTCCTCATTTGATAACTACCTTAAATCCACAAGAGAAAATCTCAAATCCACGAGATGAAAGAAGAAAATTTTTAAAGAATTGATTTTTTGAGTTAATAAATAATTGATTCATAAAAAAATTGAGTTTAAGCTCCTTAAATAACCCAAAACAAACTTTAAAAACATAATCAAAGAATCTTAATTAAACTAGGAAATAAATTCAGAAAAAAAAATGCAAATTTTCACCGCTTGTCAACCCGTTGTTGACCGGTCAGTTTGACAGGTCGAAACAGCCAAAAAGTGTCCAGAGATTTAAATTGAAAATACTATAATTCTTTACCTGTCAACCTGTTCTGGCGACCTGTGAATAGTATTTCTACATATCTAAACTAGCAGGAATCAGCCAGCAAGCAATCTGAAATTCCTAGCAGAATTTTGCATGTCAATCACAAAGGTGCCGGTCAAACTATGCTAATTTTTTGTTGATTTCTACTTGGGCTTCTTCCGGTCGACGTGCGTTGAGAACGTGCTTGATACTCATCCTACAATACACGCTCACTTAGCTTTCGTGCAATAATCAATGTTTGGATACTACTTTCCCAGACTGCTCATGTCATGACCTTTCGCTGACAATTTCTGCATGGGAATAGACTGCATCATTGTTTGCAAGTGGCTGGTTCAAAAGTCCTTCATGGGCTCGGTTTCAATGACGCAACCTCAAGCTATTAGAACGTTAGAATGCTTTGGGCCATTGATTATGGGCTCCACTGTAGATGGCCTGTTGGTGATGCAGGGAAGGGCGTGAGGTCTAGCACCGTCTTCTTCAAGGGGATAACTATTCCAAATCCATGGAACTTCTTTGGACTCCTTAGAGACTTGTCGAATCCACGAGGAAAAGAACAAGAAAATAAAAAATAAATTCTATAAAATTCAAAATTGATCGATGAATGAAATAAACGAGTTAACAACCCTTTAAATAGGGATACAAAGCAATGGAAGAAATTTCAGAATCAAACTACAACTAAAACTCCTAGAACCTGCAACTTACTATAAATAGTAAACTTACTATTTATAAGCCGTCATGATGTCTACTAGTGCAGCAAAAAATAGTAAGTGTCCTATTTGGCTTCACCAGGTTGTTCTCCTAATTATTCTAACCACTTTTCATGTCGAGCGCAACTCGTAAAGCCGAACGGATGAAGAGTTATAATCAAACTAAAACTTACTATTTATAGTAAAAATGGAATTAAAACAAAGAAAAGACCGTGGATCTGATGGTATTTCACAAATCTGGCTTCCGCAGCCTGACATAGCGGGTCGGGTGGCTAAAATAGCTCGTTTTATCCCAAAATCATATATTTTACGTCTGATAAGTCATTCTGGTTTGCGAGATACGTCCGCTTGAAGTTCTGACAGTCCGAATCATCTCGGATCGGGCCTTTTCTGATCAATCTTGGCCATGAAATTATCCACAACCCACTCTACATCAGTTGGACACTATTGTTAGAGTGGAAAAGGACAGCTAACAGTCAAGTTAGCAGTTGGATAAACTGTCTTATGGGTTTTATTTTTAAAATGCTAGGCATAACGGTGCCTACTGGACCTGATTGATGCATCAGCCTCCCATGTATCTACCATATAACGGTTCTTCCAGCTATAAATCTTTAAGGGTGGAGTGGATTTTTAAGAAATTCAAAATAATGTTTTTATTTATTTATTTATTTATTTTTAAAAATTATTTACCCCAAAATTAAATTGCTACAAGTCATGGTTGAATGTGAAAAATCAATACTAATTAGAATTAGAACTTGAGCTATTTTTGCTAGGCAATTAGTTTTCTTTAGATGAATTAAAAATTAAATTTTGATCAGGTAGATTTTGAGTTTTGATCTACGGCCTAAATCAAGGTCTAAATTTTAGAGATTTTGATTCCCATGTCACAATAAACAAAATTAAAATTAAAAATTGATGACAATTTGAATGGATATGATGATATTTTAGATTAAGTTAGGGCCGTCCATCTAAGTGATAAGTTGTCTATGTTTGAAAATTCATACATTAGTCGGTCCTATCCATCATTTTCATTACTTCCACCTCTGAATGTTCAGGGCATCCTTAGGAAGGATATTATATTGTAGTGTGGGTAGGTGATATAGCCATCTTTACATGGTATGCATGGCAGAGTGATGCATCGATCAGAGCCCTCCATACATAGATACCAGTTATGGATGGCCCATATTTCAGAAATCACACAGATTAGACATTCATACCGTTACTTCTCTTCACTTTCCTCCACTAAATGTGGACTGTTGTTCCTTTGAAGGCCACCTACCAGATGGATAAGATCATCTTATGAATGTCTATTTTGAACCATTTTCTATCTACAATGTGGGAAATTAGATCGATGGTCCTGATCAATAAGTCACCTTGTCGTGTGTTTAAACTCTAACAAATCTAGTCCCTACTCATATCACAATGTTCTCATGTGTCCATGCATTTGAGAAAGCATGCCAATTCAATTCATTTTGTGTGATATAACAACTTGTATATGAGAGGTGTGAATATGAGGAAATTCATTTGTGAGTTTTTTCAGTTTTTTTTTTTATTCAACAAATTTAGATGGTGTACAGTTTATTTTAATATTATGATATTAACATAAATCATTTTAATTACTTAAGATGTTGTGTTTAGTAAAACTAAGATATTGGAGTAAACTGACAAAATGGTACGTGTTAGTATGTGTTATTTTGTTTTATTCTTTATATAATTATTAATTTGTGTATAATATTAATTATTTTTTGTTCTATTGTTTTCAGATTTTTTTAAGCTTTTAAGGTTGAGATTAATTTAAGATATATTAACTTTTTATGATTGCATATAGGATTATGAGATGGAGATATATATTATAATATCACTAATTAGTTCATCTAATTATATTTGCACTTGTTAGAATTTATATTTCTTACAATTGACATGGCATATGGACTTTTTTTAATCAATTTTTGTCATTGCGGGTGAAGTAACTATAAAAACAATCTCATCAAATACTCTTGCTAAGGCATGTCACACAAGTGCATGTTTGGCTGGTAAGTGTGAAATCTAAACATCTATTAAATGACCCTATCATTTCGATGCTCTGCACCAAAAGATTAGACCAATGTTTATACATGGTAGGATACCTACGTGTGATGGACAGTACATATGGGTGCAAATGGGTAGGAATGAATTAAGGGTATTCCTATACCTCAACCATTCAATAATTGAGTTTTTCACACCAATCTGTTTAAAAATCTGGGTTGAGTTTGGGTTGGGCCATGGTCAAGCTTAACTATTTATTTAATGGATTGAAGCTTGGTGTAATAGGATGTCTCCTTAAATAGCCTAAATGGCGCGCGTGTGTGTGAATAAGTACCCATTCACATCAGCAACTAGTCCTACTAATGTCATTCTTTGTAATGTTTTTTTAAAATTAATGGGGGGGGGGGGGGGGGGGGGGGGGGGGGGGGGGGGGGATATGATTGAGAAACAATCACAAACGGATTTTGTATAAAAAGGGGGGGGGGGGGGGGGATATGATTGAGAAACAATCACAAACGGATTTTGTATAAAAATATTTGAGTTGAATAAAATGATTTCTAGAGCCACTTCATACTAATGAGCTTTCCCATGCTTGTGAATGGCCATACATGTAAAACTGGCACCTATAGTCAACATCTTAGCCATGCATACTAAATCAACTATGTATAGATGAATTGTCCCAAAAATCTGCATGTTTCACTCATCAATTATGCCTTGATATTAGGACATCTACATGGTGGGACTCGACCTGATGTACAGCTCTGGTGTCCCACAGAAGTGCACAGGACTCATTCCAAGATCTAGAGTTTTAAAAGAAAATCATCCTCAATGAAATTTATTTTAGATTGATGTATAGAGCTAGGGAAAGGTTCCTTAAAAAAGTAGTCCATTGAATCACCTCCAATCACAGCTAACACAAAAGAAATGTGGTACAACTCCTTGCCCAAATCTCCACCTCATTGAAGTCACATTTAATATTTTCTTTGAAAATATTTGTAAATTATGTGGACATGTCGTTGTTGGATATTGAAGCTTTTATATACACATTGATTTTGGATACTGTAGTGTTTAAAAGTCAATTTTGGTGATATATCTAAGCAGATATTTAAAATCATCCCACTTACCGTCTAACATTAAACTTGATGCATTTAGGCCATACAGGCCATCAATTCAGAGTGTTAGGGATTGTGTGTGGAGGTTGTGAGCGTGGCTGGGTTGGGGGTTGTGCGGCTTGGGGTAGTGGTCCTGCAAACAGGAGTGGGGAGCTACGGTCAAGAGTTGTGATTGTTACGGAAGAAATGAAATAAAAGATACAGTATAAATAGGACAATTATTGTGTGAGGTATATTCGATGCTAGATGCATAGGCGCATAATAAATCAATATGAACATCATGAGATGTCCCATAATAAAATAAGTTGTTGATACCTCCTTTTTGGTTTCTTCTTCCATAACCCGAGCTCGGAGAAGGAAGAGATAAGAGGGCCCTATGGAGATCAATGCGGTCAAAAATTCTTAATAAATCGTCCGACCACAATGATTGAATTTATTATCTTCATGCATAAGGATAATAGATTACCTAGTAGAAAATATTTCAAAATCATCACGAACCTCCTTCTGGACAGACATTATAGAATTGCACCCTTTGATGAGAGATATAAGTAAGAGGTTTTAAGAAAACTAGTGTTTTTTGAATTATATTCAGCCAGTACGCAAACAACAGATCCATGTGTATTTGAACCCAACTGTTCGTGAAAAAGCAGAATATTTGACGGAAGAACAGGAGATCCTTTTGAACAACTTGTTATAATAGAAAAGTCCCATGTCCTGAAATTAATTCATCAAGTTGATGATAAAATCCATGGACGTTCTTGATAAGCAAGGGTTGTAAGTATGATAGGGGTGCCGGATTGGAATGGAGGTGGCGGTGTATTTATTATGGCAACATGTCAGATTGTAGTAGAGGAGAGATTCGAAGATGATTAGGGTTAGGTATGCGCATGAAAGAAGAGATTAGGATATTTCTCCTCTTTTAATTATTTATAATAAATTGAAAATTGATGTAGAGCGGGTCGCGGACAATTACATGGCAAAGATGGATCAGAAAAGGCCCAGTCGGCGACAGAAGTGATCTGGACCATCAGACCTTAAATCAGGCGTATCTCGCAATCCGGGATGAGTTAGCGGACGAAAAATATATGATTTTGGGGTAGAACGAGCTACTTTAGCCAACCAACCCCGCTATGCCGGGTTGCGACGCTCGGAATTGCGAGAAACCCCTGATTTCACGATCGTTTCCCTGTTTCAATTTCGTTTTTACTATAAATAGTAAGTTTTAGTTTGCTTATAACTCTTCATCCGTCGGGCTTTAGGAGTTGCGCCCAACGTGAAAAGAGCTTAGAATAATTAGGAGAACGGGTTGGCGAAGCCAAATAGGACACTTACTATTTTTGGCCGAAAACCTTGCGCACTAGTAGACATCACGACCTTCTATAAATAGTAAGTTTACTATTTATAGTAAGTCGCGAATTCTAGGAGTCCTAGTTGTAGTTTGATTCTAATTTCTTTCTCATTGCTTAGTACCCTTATTTAAAGGGTTGTGAACTCGTTTTTATGGATTCATTAATCTATATCGAATTTATTTAGAATTTATTTCTATTTTCTGCTCTCTTTTCTCGTGGATTCGAGAAGTCTCTGTGAGGAGTCCAGAGAAGTTCCGTGGATTCGGAATATTTATCCTCTTGAGGAAGACGGTGCTTGACCTCACGTCCTCCCCTGCGTCAGTTTGGTATCAAAGCGAGGTTTCTCCTCGGGTCGATGGCTTCTAACGACGGGTCGGGCAACAATCCCATAGGCAGTGCTCCAGGAAATTTTCCTTTAACGGCGGCAACTTTCCAAGCAGCGCAGCAAGAGAATCGGCAAGCCATGCAAGGGCTGCAGGCTTCCATGGACCGCATAGCGAATCTCTTAGCAGAAACCCTAGGGCAACTCCGTGTTCCTGGTGGTAATCCTCCACCACCAATTGCTGAAACTCGTAATCGCCCTGATCGCAGGATAATCCCAGCAGTGCATCCAAGGGCCGTCCCTGAGGACGGGGGCTCCAGTGAAGAGGAGATCGATGACGTGATCTTCCAACACCCCAGGCAAGGCGGCGATCGGGTAGATCGAGACTTCAAGATACGGGTTGATATTCCTAACTTCAATGGCCAACTACACATTGAGGATTTTCTCGATTGGCTTTCTGAAGTTGAGCGATTTTTTGACTATATGGACATCCCTGAAACAAAAAAGGTCAAGCTTGTGGCCTACAAGTTGAAAGGAGGAGCTTCAGCTTGGTGGGAACAACTGCAACTCGCACGAACCAGGCAGATGAAAGCACCAATCCGCACATGGCAACGAATGAAGCAGCTACTACGTGCCCGATTCCTCCCTAGCGATTACGATCAGGTATTATTCCAACAATACCAAAATTGTCGACAGGGTAGTCGGTCGGTGAGAGAGTACGCAGAAGAATTTTACCGCCTGGCGGCGCGCAACGATTTGGTCGAGACTGAATCGCAGCAAGTCGCCCGATTCAACGGTGGATTGCGTATGGCGATCCAGGATCGGGTCCAGATGCAGTCCGTCTGGACGATGAATGATGCGATCAAGTTGGCTACTCGGGCAGAAGCGCAACTTGAACATTCTAACACACGGGCCTATCCTACTGCGAGGATCACTGCGGCAGGTCCACCCCAGGGAGCTCCACAGCCTAAGGGGAAGGAGCCCGTAGGAGCACGCACTCAACCTCCTATGTCTGAGAACCGAGATCAGGGAAGTGGGCAAGCTAGACCCCAAAGGGGCGTATCGACTGCTGCTGGCACAAGTACAATCCCGAACCCTTATGCTCGGCCAAGGCCCAACAACTGCTATCGTTGTGGCCAGCCCGGCCACTTGTCAAATACTTGTCCCCAGCGAAAAGTGGCAAACCTCGCCACTAATGATGGTAGTGCTGATAACGCTTATGAAGATCCAGATATTGAAGAACAGGAGCATACCGCCGAGGACGAGGTAGATGATTCAGATTGGGTTCAGCAAGATCACGGCGAGTCGCTCGTCGTGAGGCGGCTATTATATGTGCCAAGAAAAGAAGTGCATCCAAGCGGCATAACATCTTCCGCACTAGGTGTACGGTGAATCGAAAGGTTTGTGATGTGATCATTGACAGTGGAAGCAGCGAGAACATTGTCTCCAGGGGCATGGTGGAAAAATTGCAATTGAAAACAGAGCGTCATCCCTCTCCATATACAATCGGTTGGATCAAGAAGGTCAGCGAAACAAAGGTAACTGAACGGTGCACCATATCCTTTTTAATTGGCAAACATTATAAGGATGAAGTAGTATGCGATGTGGTTGACATGGAAGCATGTCACATACTACTCGGTCGACCCTGGCAATCTGACCGTGACGCCACTCATAAAGGGCGAGATAATATATATATCTTCGTCAAGGACGGCCGGAAGACCATATTGGCCCCTATGGATCCAGAAGGACCACCTGAAACTTCTAAAGTGGATGGTCGTTTTCTCTTAACCATTCGGGACTTCGTGGAAGAATCCAAAGAAACAAGACAGACTTATGCATTAATTGTAAAAGGGGAAGAACTCGAGCCTACCATCATCCCTGAAAGACTAAGGCCCTTGTTGCATGAATTCCAAGAAATCTGGCCCGAGGACCTTCCCGATGGGTTACCCCCTATGCGAGATATCCAACACCATATCGACCTTGTCCCTGGGTCCAGTTTACCTAATCGTCCTCATTATCGAATGAGCCCGAATGAGTGCGAGATTCTGCAGGGATAAGTGGAGGAACTGATCCGTAAGGGTCTTATTCGAGAAAGCATGAGCCCATGTGCTGTACCAGCTCTGCTAACTCCAAAGAAAGATGGGAGTTGGCGCATGTGTGTCGACAGCCAGGCCATCAACAAGATCACCATAAAATACAAGTTTCCTATACCACGGTTGGATGATATGTTAGATATGCTAGAGGGCGCAAAAATATTCTCTAAATTGGACTTAAGGAGCGGCTACCATCAGATTCGAATACGGCCGGGTGATGAGTGGAAGACAGCCTTCAAGACCAAGGAAGGATTGTACGAATGGATGGTCATGCCTTTCGGTCTTTCTAATGCGCCTAGCACATTCATGAGGTTGATGAGCCAAGTTCTGAAACCTTTCATTGGGCGGTTCGTTGTGGTCTATTTTGATGATATTTTGATATACAGTCAAGACGAAACCACCCATATGGAGCACCTCAAGAAAGTCCTTCAAGTGCTCACTGAAAATAAATTGTACCTCAATTTAAAAAAGTGTAGCTTCATGACTGATAGCCTATTGTTTCTGGGTTTTGTGGTTACATCCACGGGCATTCGAGTGGATGAGGAAAAGGTGAAGACAATCAGAGAATGGCCGGTTCCCAAAAATATTCACGAAGTATGAAGTTTTCATGGACTAGCGACATTCTATCGTCGGTTCGTGAAAAATTTCAGTAGCATTGTGTCACCGATCACAGATTGCATGAAGAAAGGGCAGTTTCAGTGGACTGACGAAGCCGACAGGAGCTTTGCCGAAATCAAGCGCAGATTATCCACGACCCCAGTTCTTGTACTTCCCAACTTCGACAAACTGTTTGAAGTCGAATGTGATGCCTCATATGTCGGGATTGGGGGAGTTTTGTCTCAAGAAGGTAGGCCGGTAGCCTTCTACAGTGAGAAACTTAGTGATGCACGCAAGAAGTGGTCTACATATGAGATCGAGTTGTACGCGGTGGTCCAGGCACTGCGACACTGGCGACATTATTTGATTCAAAGGGAATTCATACTTTACACGGACCATCAAGCCCTCAAGTTTATTAATAGTCAAGTTAACATTAACCGTGTGCATGCTAGATGGATCTCATTCTTGCAGGAATTCACATTCGTGCTAAAGCATAAGTCAGGGCAACAGAACAAAGTAGCCGATGCGCTGAGTCGCCGTGCAACTTTGTTAGTCACTATGAGCAATGAAGTTGTCGGGTTCGATCGCCTCAAAGACATATATGCCGACGACGACGACTTCAAGGACGCATAGGTTAGATGTCAGGAAGGTCACCCCGGTGACTTACATATACAAGACGGGTTCCTTTTTAAGGGAAATCGACTATGTATCCCAAAGAGTTCGCTAAGGGAACAGATAATCCAAGAGCTACATGGAGGTGGCCTCAGTGGACACCTTGGGCGAGACAAGACGCGAGCTCTTGTGGAAGAAAGGTATTACTGGCCGCAATTGGTACGTGATGTGGGAAAGGCAGTCCAACGCTGTTATATTTGTCAGACTTCCAAGGGGCAATCTCATAATACGGGCCTCTACACCCCGTTACCCGTGCCTGACGGCCCTTGGGAGGATTTATCTATGGACTTTGTGCTTGGTCTCCCACGAACACAACGCGGCATGGATTCGGTGTTCGTGGTAGTAGATCGTTTTTCCAAGATGGCGCACTTTATTTCATGCAAGAAGACTCTCGATGCAACACACGTGGCGAATCTATTCTTCAGAGAAATTGTGCGGCTACACGGGGTTCCCAAGACTATTACTTCCGACCGTGACACGAAGTTCATAAGCCACTTTTGGCGGACTTTGTGGACTCGATTCGATACACGCCTTCAGTTCAGCGGCGCGTACCACCCACAGACTGACGGTCAAACTGAGGTTGTGAATCGCACGTTGGGGTAGGGGTGCACATTTAACCGGTAGAACCGTGGAACCGGACTGGAACCGTTGGATCGGTCCGGTTTGGTCCGGTTCTGGACAGCACCGGTTCCGGTTCCGGTTCCAAAATTGCGAGAACCGTTGGATACGGTTCGGTTCCGGTTTAGGGGCAGGTAGAACCGACCCGAACCGTGGAACCGTGGTCCCCACCTCTTCTTACGCGTTGCTAAGAAGGATGAGCGGAGTAGATCTCCGAGAATGCCTTCAGAAGTAGGCCCACCTATTTTTTTTTTCAAAATATCCAAACAGTGAAAAACGTCCAGGGATGGACGTGCATGGATTGGGTTTTGACAGTGGCCCCCACCCATCATCCCTTTTCATGATCTGGACCGTCCAATGTGTCCCAGAGGGCGGCTTGACCCTCGCCTAGGTGGCGGAATTGCAGAAGATGAAAAACTCAGAACCGTGGAACCGATCCGGAACCAAACCGGTTTTCACGGTCCGGTTCTGGTTCGGTTCTAGTGTGCTAACGGTTCGGTTCCGGTTCCGAAAATCCCAGAACCGTTAGGAACGGTTCGGTTCCGGTTTTACCCCGGAACCGGACCAAACCGGACCGTGTGCACCCCTACGTTGGGGAACCTCCTTCGATGTATTTCAGGGAAAAAATCGAAGCAGTGGGATTTGGCCTTGTCTCAAGCGGAGTTTGCATTCAACAACATGGTGAACCGCTCGACAGGAAAATCCCCTTTCCAAGTTATCTACGGACGAGTACCTCGCCATACACTAGACTTGGTCCCTCTGCCCAAGCTCCCAGGCATGAGCATTGCAGCAGATCATATGGCAGACAAAATCATGGGCATTCATGCGGAGGTACAGAACAAGCTACATGCCTCGAACGAAAAGTACAAGGAGCAAGCGGACAAGTATCGGCGACAGAAAGTGTTTGAGGTGGGCGACCAAGTAATGGTCCATCTGCGCAAAGAAAGATTTCCGACCGGAACGTACAATAAGTTGAAGAATAAAAAGATTGGACCGGTACCAATCATCCGAAAGATCAATGACAACGCTTATGTTGTTGATCTTCCAGATGATATGGCGATCTCACGAACTTTCAATGTTGCGGACCTGACTGAGTATCATGAACCAGCGCATAATGATAACTCGAGGACGAGTTCTTTTGAAGTGGAGGAGACTGATGTAGAGCGGGTCGCGGACAATTACATGGCAAAGATGGATCAGAAAAGGCCCAGTCGGCGACAGAAGTGATCTGGACCATCAGACCTTAAATCGACCTCACGTCCTCCCCTGCGTCAAAAATTAAAGAATTGTTGTCTCAAGTCTATGTAATATGATAACACCCATACACCTTAACACGCAGAAGGTGTACACTAAGGAATACCTTGAGAAGAATACAAAATAGTTTAGTAGTTATTGTGTTTTTTTAAAGGTATACCCTTCCAAATCTTATTGCCTACCATTTGCATTGCTTGTATGTTCTACACAATCAACACATTAGTAAGAGAGAATGCATAGCTTTGGACAACGCTTTGTTGTAAAACATCCTAATTGCAAAATATGAACAGACGACAAACATTACCTAATGCAAAAATCATAGAATCCCACTATATGGAGTCAAAACCATGCAACCAATCATATTATTGAACATCCACTGATTTTGAGTGCGTAAAATTACTTATGATTGGACTATTCTTAAATTTCCCCTAATGAATGTTCTATGCAATAAACACATTACGTATAAAATTTCCCATAAAAAAAGTTGTGTGTGAACATGTTTTCTCTTTAGCGACTGACTTGAATATGTGTTGTGAGCCTTCACATTTACTCATTTAGAACCTGACTTTCCACTATTGAGGCACAACGTAAATATCTGACATTTGCAAGGAATATTAAGTTTTTAAAGCCCTTTCCTGAAATCCGACTTTCCATTTTTGGACCACATTGTTTAGATGATGCTTTGGTACTTTTGATGGACCATAATGTGCAAAACAAATGAATGATTTTATATATATATATATCCCTTCATTTTCTTTGTATAATGGGACCCACATAAAGATCCACATCATTTAAAGAGTGTGACATTAAAATGAGAAGTAGAATTACCACAACACAACCATTTTTTTTTAAAAAACAATGATGATCCTATTAGAGAGTGATTTTTCTAAGATACATATCTCAAATCAAAACCTTATACTTATATTTATAGGCCTCCATATCAAAACATTACACTTATATTTATATGCGTCTATTTTGAAGAATTTTCAATTAGAGAAAAACTTCTATATCATTTATGTTATGGTGATAATGAAGTATAACAAATTATCATGCCCATCATAAGAAGAAAACTCAATCTACACCCTTCTATCAAGGTAAATTCAATGTAAAAATTTTGAGACTAATTCGTACATCGCATCAAATTCATAAGTGGACCAGAAACAATTCATTTTCATCTCCAACCGCTTATCCTAAACTACTAATCCGATCACACTTAATCGAGTACATTTGATTCCATATTTACATCTGTACAAATTCAATACTCAAATGCACACTTATCTACTTTTGATCTTGAATAAATTTTATCTTTACATTCTTGATTGATCAAAGCCCGTTAAAAATAACAATATATGAGTATATAATTTTTTTCCAAACTGTTTTGCTACAAAATTTGACCGTTCATTCAATTTGAATAAGTCTCATGTGCATCACCGCCATCACACGATCATCTACAATATTTTAGTAACCTATTTTCATGACTAAATTTTGATTCAATTGCTTTCCTAGCGTGCTTCTAATCCAACTGAATCTATGCACATGATTTTCATAGCATACGAATCACTTACAAGACTAGCATACTTGTATGACAACTAGATTGGAGTTGATCCATTACTTGTAGGTAATTGATCACGTGGCATATGTGGCCCAATGCACATATTGTGAATGATTGATTGTTCATCATTTATGCAATCATCACAATGGATTCATCCTATCAAACAACGATCCATCCCCACTATAAGACACATGCTTACACAATCAAACTAAGTATGAAGCCAATCACATTGATTTGTGTGGGATATCATTTTAATAGTCTTGTAAATGAGGATGGAGGTACATCTCTGATGGGCATGCATCTCAATATGCATTACTTTGTTATGTGTAACTGCGCAATGCTCTACATGGTATGAAAAAGTTGACTAAACTTTTAAATTAAGAAGTGTTGACCATATCTTATCATGATGTTTAATTTAAATATTCGTGTACAATATTATCATGAAACAATCACATCCAAATATATAAACTCAGAATCGAAAAATCTTAATATAATCCAATGAATAAATATGTAAACATGTCAATAATGATCCAATCGGCCACAGGGAATCTAACATGACCTTGCTTTGGGAAAGCATAGATCTTGCAACCGATGTAGTACCTAGTAGCATTAGCCGATTAGATTTCATGTCTATTCATGCATGACTCCAATTTCATCTTACAAAAGAGGTTGTTGGATTGGATTGGATATGGTCGCATATGGCTTGATGTTAAAGTGCAATTATAAAACAAATTTTATATTAAGGTTCAATCATAATAAAAACAAAACATGCCCATTTATGATGAAAGTCCCGGTTACTAAACAGTCCAAATGTAAACTAGGCTACTAGACTTGCTCGTTGCCACTCGATCATACCGTACCTCCAAAAGATTCTGAATATGGTCCCGCAATACAAGTGGCAAAGAGAGTTATAATCATGGCCATCCATATAGTGGGCTCTATCATGGATGAGTCATCTTTAAAAAAATCACACCAATTAAACTATCATGTCCATCACATTTCTCTAATGAATGCTTAGCCATTAATTATTTACATCTCGCACTATCACGTAGAGGGCATCCTTTTAAAATATTTGTGTTAAAAAATGTTGTCCGTACTGTGAAAGCCCTTGCTTCTTGTTTGATTTTTTGGTGTAGTTGGATTGTGGGATTGACTCATATGTAAAAGTTTATTTAGTTTGAAGTGGACACTAGCCAAATGAAGAATGAGATATACAACTGGCTAAAAAATCCATAGAATTGTTCAAGAGTTTGGGAACCACAAGACTCCATAACTCAAGTGAATCTTGTAGTTAGTTTACGACTCTAGATTCTAAGTAGAGTCTCGATTATAGAGTCTCGATTACAGAAAAGGATTTTACAGGATTTAACAAAATTTTTATGGGATTCGGCATAGTTTCTACATTACTACAATTAGTCGTGCTTCCTAGAGTTTAAGACTGTGTGCAAAGAAAATAAATGGCACCTATCCTTAGTTCGCAGGATATAAGACCTGGGTACAAAAAATAAAGTAAAAAAAAATAGGCAATGAGTATTACAAAATTAAAGATAAAAGAAAGTGACTGTGTGCTCCTATATTGTATTTGAAATGTGTGGAGTACTCTTTGAGGCATTAGAAGGAAGATGGGAGACATGACACTATTTTTCTACAAAAGGATGGCCGGATATCCTTGAATCTATCCCTAGTCTTTGACTTCAATGCTTTTCTAATTTGATTATTCGTATTTTCTGTTGGACAGAGTAACGGCGCACTCGAGCCTTTTTTGAGCTTGGCTTCCATGAAGAATAACGAAAGGGTGGCAGAAGATAGAAAGAAGACGGTGATGGACAGAGAGATATGCCTAGAGCCGAAAAAGGATTCTCCTAACCATCACACGACGAGAGAGACTCCTCGGAGTCTACCACTGGAGTAAGAGTAAGGACCTTGGCTAATTCACTGTGAGCTAGATCGGTCGGTTGAAGGGAGTTGTTTTTTCACAAACCACAATAGGCCTTGTATTGTGTGGGCTCTATGAGTCCACCGTGGTGTATTTCTTTTATCCTAGCCGTCCATCCATTTTTAACATATCATTTTAATAAATAAGCCCAAAAGTTGGCAGATTGAAGTCTCAAGTGGACCACCCACCCATAGAAGTTTTGGATCAAGCTGATATCCATGTTTTCCATCCATACAGGTCACGTGACCTAACATCATGGTGTGCGCTAGGAAGTTTTCAATGGTAGAAATTCAATCTCCACTGCTTCCTATGGTGTGGTCCACTTGAGGCTTCAATTTTCGTCATTTCTAATCTTACTCTATAACATGATCTGTAAAAGTAGATGGACGGTGTGGATAAAACATATACACTACGGTGGGCTCCACAGATCCCGTGGCAGTGTCCGTCCCTAAGTAGGCGTTGGTGTAGTACCCAAAATCCGCCGATGCGGATTGCGTGCTGACAGTGGCTACTGACAATATTCTGTAGTCCCTCATGGTATATTATTGTTTTATCCAAGCCGTTCAAATATTTTTTCAGATTATTATAGATCATGATACCAAAAAATGAGGTATCTCCAAATCTCTTATTGACCACGACATAAGAAAACAGTGGCGATTGAATGTCTACCATTAAAAACTTCTTATGGCTCACTGTATTGTTTATTTGTCATGCAACCTGTTGATTATGTCACGGTACCCGGATGAAAAGAAAAAAACAAATATCAGCTTAATCCAAAACTTTTGTGAGCCTAAGAAGTTTTTAACTGTAAGTGTTCCATCAACACTCTTTCCTGTAGTGTGCGGTACATATGAGATTTTTATCTATATCGTTTTTTCGGCTCATGCAAGAAAATATTCTTAAAAAATGGATGGATGGAGTGGATAGGATACATACATCATTAGGGGCCACAAAGCACCGTCAGTAGCTACCTCATTACTGATGCTGTCTATGCTCAATCCCAGTCAATTGGCCGGTGCCACCTACCATAATGTATGTGCTGTATCCACACCGTTTATATATTTTGCAAGACCATTTTAAGGCATGACCCTAAAAATGACGCAGATCCAAAGGTCTAGTAGACTACCACACAAAAAAGATGTAGGGATTAAACCTTACCTTACATCTAAAAACTTTTTGAAGGCAACGTGATCTTTTTTTTTCCCAGGCCTGTGAATAGGTTGGACTGCAAATAAACGTTATGTAGCTGCCCTAGTAAGGTTTCAATGGTGGACATCACTGTCCCCATTGCAGCATTGATGTGGTACACGTTAACTTTGGAGCTATCTCATTTTTCGATCTATGTCCTAAAATGATCTTGAAAAATTGTTGAACGGTGTAGATATAACATATACATCATGGTGGGCCCACAGAACTTGGTGACGTCAACACACCACTGAGGGTGCGTGCCATACAACCGCATTCCGCTTATCCTTTTAGCAGGCGGACGCGGACTGCGTCCTATCACCGCCCGGACAGTAATCCGTTCAGGCAGGGATCTGTGGGGCCCAATGTGATGTAAGTGTTTTATCCACGCCGTTCATAATTTTTATCAGATAATTTTAAGGTATGAGAAAAAAAATGAGGTAGGTCCATTAATTGAGTGGACCACAAGGTGGGGATTGAACTTCCACCATTAAAAACTTCTTGGGAGCTGGAGAAGTTTCAGATCACGCTGATATTTGTGTTTTCACTTCATACACGTCTACATGACCTTATGAATAGATTGGATGGTAAAAAAAACATCACGATGGCCATTAGAAAGGCTTCAACGGTAGGTATCATGATCACTGCAGCTTCCTTTGGTGTGGTCCACTGGAGCTGTTTAAGTACTCCGTTTAGACCACATTTTCTTAAAATGATATGATAAAAACGATGAACGGCGTGGATAAAAAACTTACATCACGGTGGGCCCCACAGATCCATGCCCGGACGGATTACTGTCCGGGCGGGGTAGTACGCAATCTGCGTCCAGGCATATCCGCAGAGAAAAAACAAAAATAAAAAGAAAAAGAGCGGGCTTCATATTTCAGAAACCCTAGCTCCTTCCTTCAAGAAATCCTTCTCCTTCTCTTGAAATCGCCGGATTCCCAATCTCCAAACCCACGTACGTATCTTCCTTCACCGTCAATTTGGTGGGCCGTTCCTTCGATTGGTGACAGTTCAAGAAAGCAAAAAGGTGCGTCTCCCCTTCTTCCCCACTTTTTTTTGAAAAATTAAAACGTTGGCATGTAAGTCACTTACAGGGAAGAGATTTCTCACCTCCAGTCCCATGAAATTCCTTACAGGTGAATTTCTAAACACCACCTGTAAGTGACTCTGCTTCCTCTCTTCGAGCTTGGAACCCATGGCCAGACACGCGAGGCGGAGTGATGAAGAAGAAGAAGAAGATAATGACTACAGAAGAGAGAGAGATGGGAGATCTAAAGAAGATTCCAGGAAAGATAGGGAAAGGCATGGCAGAAGATCGAAAGAAGATATTGATGAAGAAGAAGAAGAAGATAATGACTACAGAAGAGAGAGAGATGGGAGATCTAAAGAAGATTCCAGGAAAGATAGGGAAAGGCATGGCAGAAGATCGAAAGAAGACGCTGATGGACGGAGAGATAGGACGAGAGCCGAAAAAAGGGATTCTCCTGACCATCAAGATGACGAGAATCGTTACCGTCGAAATTCGCGGAGTGATGATGAAGAAGAAGAAGATAATGACTACAGAAGAGAGAGGGATGGGAGATCTAAAGAAGATTCCAGGAAAGATAGGGAAAGGCATGACAGAAGATCGAAAGAAGACGCTGATGGACGGAGAGATAGGACGAGAGCCGAAAAAAGGGATTCTCCTGACCATCGAGATGATGAGAATCGTCACCGTCGAAATTCCTCTGAAGATGATCGAGAAAGAGAACGGAAGTTGAAGGATCGACATCGCCGCGGCGATCACGATAGGGGGAAAGACGAGCGACGGCATGGAAAGGATCGCAGGAAAGAAGAGCAGTGGCATGAGGGGCACGCTGATGAGTACAGAGATGAGCGGCACCGAGAAGGTGAGGGTGCTGACCGCCGTCCTGATAGAGAGCAGCAAGTGAGGAAGGATGACGGAACAGTGTTCGCAGATGCAAAAGCTGGAAGGAGCGGAGGAATATACATCCCACCGTTTAAGCTTGCACAGATGATGAAGGATGTTGAAGATAAGAGCAGTGTTGAGTACCAGCGGCTGACGTGGGATGCTCTCCGTAAGAGCATAAATGGGCTTGTGAACAAGGTGAATGCCACAAATATAAAGAACATCATCCCGGAGCTCTTTGCAGAGAATCTCATCCGGGGTCGGGGCCTCTTCTGCCGGTCATGCATGAAGTCACAGATGGCGTCCCCGGGATTCACCGATGTATTTGCAGCATTGGTTGCCATTGTCAACACTAAGTTTCCCGAAGTGGGGAATCTTCTTTTAAGAAGGATTATCTTGCAACTCAAGAGGGCTTACAAGCGGAACGACAAGGTACATGTGCATATTTCCATTAATCATGTAATCCAGAATAGGGTTGGATCTTGGGTTAGGTTGGTTTGAAATTGGGATGGGTTTGGGTTGAGCAAAGTCCAGTTGGGTCGGGAATAATCACATGTGCTTTGGTTGGCTTGTGAACCTTGTTTTTGAATTTGGATCGGATCAGGTTGAGGCTAGGTCCTCTTGAGGCTAGGTCGAGCTTGGGCTGACCCTCAACCTGACCCAACACGCTCGAGTTGTTCCCCTAATACAGATGTTTGCTAATCCCACTTGCACCCTCTCCTCATTCACCTTAACACCCAATGCAAATACCAACTTGGCTTGTTTTGTTTGCCGGACATCTTAGGAGTGGATATGTGGCCCCATCATGAAAATGATCTGGTGCAAAAACCAGGCCAGTCCACTCATTGGGTGCACCTCACGCATATGTCAGAGGACCTTCAGCATATTTTTTAACTGTTTGCTGTTTTTATATATGTGCAGCCCACTTGATGGGTGGACTAGATTGATTTCTGCACCTGTCATGGGCTACCTTATTCACCGATCAGATGCTCCATATACCTGCCAGGTTGGCTCCTGTGCTGCATGTAACAGCTGCACGGGGTCTAGAAAACCTCGTGCAATCTATTTGTTTCTTTTTCTTTTCTTTTTTTTTTTTTTTTTTTTTTTTCCTTTGGAAATTTTCTAAATCATATCTGTATTATTTCTGTTAAATCATTTATCAGCCTCAGTTACTTGCTGCGACTAAATTCATTGCACACCTTGTTAATCAACAAGTTGCCCACGAGATTATTGCATTGGAGCTACTCACAGTCTTGTTGGAAAATCCAACTGACGATAGTGTCGAGGTGTGTTCTTGATGCTTACATGAATTGTAGTTACTGTTAATTGAATTAGTTCACTTTATCTATATGGACGGTTTGGGACCCTTTTTGTTGCCACTGTGCAGGTGGCTGTTGGGTTCGTTACAGAGTGCGGATCTTTACTTCAAGACCTTTCACCCCAAGGCCTCCATGGTGAGTATTTTTTTTTAATTAATTAGTTAATTATTATTATTATTATTATTATTTAAATTTTTTTTTTTTCTATTCTGCCTGATCATTTAGCTGTCATTTTGTTTCTCAATTCCTTTTGAATTGGGCTGAAATTCTTATTCTGCCGAGACGATTCATTGGAGTTGATGAAATTATGATGAACCATCAAATTAGTTGAGAAAAGAAAATGGATGTGTGGTTTAGACGTGTAAAAAGAATAGTGTACATATATGCCAAATCCCAGTTTGAATTTATGGATGTAATGATGCAGCCCAAATGGGCCACCTGTCTAAAAATCCTCTAGAGACAAAGGCAAGCACTGTAGGTAGGAATTCCAGCTGAAAAGGCTAGAAAATGATCATACAAATGATGTCACTTATTCTACAAATAGCCACTCCATTGTTCACATGTAATGAAAATTGAAGGGTTGGTCATGGACCATTCTGGAAATTATGATGAGTTCTTTTTTATTGTTATTTGTCTTTTATTTTGCTATTGGTAGCTTTGTAAAAATATCTTTGTCGCACAATATGCTCTAGCCTGTTGAGATGGCCTAAATAGGGAGGGAGACCTGTGTTGATTTTACAAGTAATTCTCCCATTTATAGTATGTCTATGTGGGTGCTTCTTGCTCAGAGCTTGTCATGCACTGCATGCTTTAGAAGCCAGCTGTTCATTAATTCCCATTTGTGGTAGCGCACAATAATGTGCTAAGGTGCGATATGGGGATGCAACCTTAGTTTCAGGATTCTTCTAACTCGGTGCAGCTGCTGCTTCAGACTCTCAAAGTCTCACTCCCGCTTCGGATTGTGCTTCCCCACCTATTTATACTTGTTTAGATTTTGAAATAGATGCTTCCCTGCTCCTGCCAAATTTTTGTCGCTTTGATCCTACTACGGATCCTTGCTCTTGCTCGGGTGGTAGACTCTCTAGAGTTTCAACACCCGGTCAAGGGTTCGAGTATCCATAGGTGGTGAAAGCCCACTACGGTGTGAGTGTGTGGGGTGTGTGTGCGTGTGTAAAAAAAAATGTAATAGTTTGATTGGAGTTAATACTAAAAGGGACCATATTGGCATGTTATCCTTCGCGGTATTCCAAATATTGGTGATATTATTGATAATATTGATGATATTATTGGTATCATTAGGTCAGTGACATGGAAACTGTTTGAAGTATAAAAAGTTCCAAATATTGCTGATATTTATATGATAATATCAGCAATACTTGGCGATCTTATCGATATCAGTGGTACTTTGAGAAGCATCCCTTATAAAAGTTTTTTGTTACTGGTGATATCATCGATAATACCAGTGATAATATCCCAATACCAGGGAAACATATGTAAATAGGTAAAAATTGACAGAAAAATGGGAAAAATTTTAAAACCCCAAAAAACATGTTCCATTTTTTGGGGATATTTTTGAAAATTTGTTCCTTGGGTGATTTTGATCACTCTTGGTTTTTGTTGAATAAAAATTTGGATTTGGGCGGAAATCTCAACTTGAAACAAAGATGGGTACACGATGATCACATAAAACTCCTGATGCACATTTCCGTTTCTTCCACCTAGTTTGAATTCTGTGTGCAACGTTCTTCTCAATCACTCCGTTCACATGAATTATCAACCCAAAATAACAAAAGTTGTGATTTTGGGAACTTCTTGGTCAAGAATCTTAACTAATTCCTCATTTCCACTCCTATCATTACTATGCACTCTCTATACTCTGTTTTAGTCTATAACTAATTTTAAATCCTATATATGCTAAATTAGTTGCCTTAAGACATGAACCCTATTTCTACTCCCGAACAATCTCATCTTAAAACAAATATTCTGAAAATCTTTGGGTAGTAGATCTTAAAAACATGTCTAATAGAAAAAAAAAACCCCATACTAAAAACCTGTCTAGTAGAAAAAATTCCTAAACTAAGTACCACAAGTCACCTTTCTGGACTCCTAACTCCAACTAAGACATGTGGGACACATGGATCCCATAGTCTCACACACTACACATTAAACTCTATCAACAGATGAAAAAAAAGAAACTTATCAAGTCTGTACCTATTGCTTCTAAACATGTGTGACTCATTGGACAGATTAATCAGACCCTTGATTTAATTGTGTCCGACTTTGGGCTGCAGCAGTACCTCCTGGTTGTGAAGAACTCGCCCTTAAGTTTGGACATTCACACACTTCCACCACAATAATCCTCTGTGTTTTGTCACTTTCAGTTTCCTGCGAGTTGATGAATCCACAGCTGTTGCACTTGCATAGCAGGTGCTATATCTGCTTCAGCATATGCCATATCTATCTGATTCATATCTGCTTCGTTTAAATCAAATTCTCCTCGCTATGACATATTGTCTCCGTCCAGAGATCCACCCATTTAGACAGCAGCTCCCCCCCTGTTTGTTTTTTTTTTTTTTTTTCCCGGATCCATCGACTTTCAAACTGGACCTCTATTCTCATGACCTTTCATCAATCACTACCACCACTAGATAGGATGTGATTGACCACAATACTCCTTGCATCCAAGAATCAAGGGGGATACTGTATATTCTTATCCATGTAACAGTCTACTTCTTTCCCTAAGTCCGACCAGCGACAGAGACTTCTAAGTAACCGGCTTTATAAAAGATATGGCCTCAAGGTACACCTTTTCCTGTTTCTTCCTCTGCTGTTTCAATTCACAATTCTTATGGGTTCAACCTTCATACCATAAGTTTAGCGTTTGAATACCAATCGGAGCTCCAACCATGACAATTCTTTTCATCGTTGAAACATCACTTCTAGACACAGAATCCACCAAACTCCTTTTCCATGATCTATGCATTTCTTTAAGCCAACAACTTCATTCTCACCAGCTTCAAACCCCTAGCCTTTTTTCTATCCTTGCAATTCTGTACCTACCCTTCTGCTGTCCTCTCACTATGTTGATCCTTCTCACCCTCTTCCATGCTCAGTTATTGTGGACCACCACATTTTTGTAGTTCCCCACCTTGCCATCTTGATCTGCAACCATTCTCTCTCATTCCCAGCCCTACCCTCCACCCATTCATCATTGATCTTAAAACTCCTATCCCTCTTTTGATTCTTTATTCTAGACTGACTTTTCTTTCCTTTTTTTGTTTTATGTTTTTTTATAATGCTGCTGATCTATCTGCCCCCAAACTTTCTTCCATTACCTACTGGGATTGTATCTTTGGCTTCCTCCTTTGTCCCAAACTGAAAATCCCCTTTGTTTTCCCCGTGATCTTGTCCCTTGCAATTTACGAATCCCTGATGATTCTGTCCCACTTAAACAATGAGGAGCTCCAGCAATATGATTGTGTTAAGGAATTATCCTTATATATATATATATATATATATATATATATATATATATATATATATATATATATATATATATAGAATTTGGAAATTGTACTGATGATAAACATTTTGTCTATCCATATCAGATGCTCCCAACCTCCTAGGTGGAGGGGGTGTCAGTAGATCAGCTTCTTATATTGGGAATTCATTCCCAATTTGTTCAAATTTCTTTTATTGACTTTTATTGTTTAATATCATTTTCATTAATGCTCTCTCTCTCTCTCTCTCTCTCTCTGGATTGTCAATAGGCCGGGCTTCGGGCCACATTTTTTTAACTGTTTGGGTTGGGCTTTCAGGCCGGGACTATTCAAGAGAGGATTTCAAATACACATGGTCCCCATTGCCTGCATAGAACTGGATGGCAGTGTAGACACGTATATTTCTAACTGCAGACCCTCTCTTTGGACCATGGTCCTTCTCTCTCTAGATCATGGGCTGTTTCTTATTTTTCTCTTGTTTCTCTTATTATTTTTTTCTCTTTTGTTTTTCCTCTTTTGCCCTTGGTTCCATCGTTTTTTTGTTTTTTTGTTTTTTTAAAAAAAATGTAATTTGGGAGATTTTTTTAAAGCCTTGTAATTTGGGACATCACTTAATATAAGCAAGGAGGATGCTGGACTTTCAGCTCTAGTTATAGTTTTTTCTCTCCCAAAGGCTTTTTTTCTCTCTGACATGGTCCAGAGAAAGAAGGCCCATGGTCCAAAGAGAGGGCCCATGGTCCAGAAATGTATGCATCTACAGGTAGCACAAAAAGTTACATGTGAAATGCCCTGCATGACAACAGTTTCGACAGTATCGTTTTCAGAACGGGTGATAATTTTTGGGTGCAGAAAGGGGATATGGGATACAAAAAGACTTTGGGATTACACTTGGCTGAGCAAATTGCTCTTCATTAAAGTTTGTTGGGTTTCCCTAGTAGCATATAAACTAGAAGAGCAGGTAGGAGATTGCTTCTAGTAATGGGAGAGGAGTTTGTTTTTCTTAACTCTCTAGAGCACTAAAAGATGATGATCTTGGTTGGTTAAGCCTTTTAGAGGAACTTTATCCTTCTTAGAACAAAATCAATAGTATAGTGGAGAGAGTGGTGCTTCTTGATCACATATACTTCTACAATTTCTTGATAGCTAAGGACAACCCCAATTACTACTACGCTCCAAGTCTTGTAGTGGAGGAGTTTAGTCAGATAGTGATCATAGGTGTGATCCTTTTTGGTGACTACAGACTACCTCAATCATGGGTTCCATTTTCAAATATGTGGGTTATGTGT
The DNA here is from genome assembly GCA_021015155.1 of Magnolia officinalis. Lineage (NCBI taxonomy): Eukaryota > Viridiplantae > Streptophyta > Magnoliopsida > Magnoliales > Magnoliaceae > Magnolia > Magnolia officinalis. Next base: position 72,207,319 of record JAJHSJ010000008.1, on the reverse strand, counting down.
ACAATGTAGAGTATAAACTTTTTTTTTTTTTTTTTTTTTTTTTGTTTGTTTCTGGACTGATGGGAAATGATTTTTCTAATTAGGTGGAGTTGAGGGTTATAAAACAGAGGTGCGGAAATAAAATTTTCGACTCTTTTGTTGTTCTTTAATTGTTGAAGGTGGCTTTAAGGCTTCCATGTCTTGGGTTGCTAGATTGGCCTAGTGCTGTGGGAAGTGTGCTCCTGTCTTGGGTTGCCCATGCAGATCCTCGTGAATCCCTGATCTTCGCTCCCCTATTGGCATCTCTTTTCATCATGTGTGGGGGCAAATGTTTCCAGTTGAAGATCCCTAACCACCCTTAACCAAAAAGATCCAGATTTCCAGTTGAAGATCCATTAAAAATGAATTTGTAACACCTGGTTGGAGTACGATTCCAAAACAATGACATTTGTGGTTGTTGGAATTTCCATCATTTGTTTCTTTCCAAATGTTTCATAGGATTGCAAAAGTGAGAAGGATCCAAAGCCAGAGTTTAAGCACACTTTGCCCTTTTTGTTGCTTGTTTTATCATTTTACTTTTATTCTTGAATGCATGTTTTTTAGTATAAAAAATAAAAATTAAAAATCAGCTAGTGATCGATCTTTCCATTTGCATGGTAATTAATTTAACTTTTCCCGCTACGATTGCCGATATTGTAGGTATTTTCGAGCGCTTCCGTGGAATACTTCATGAAGGAGAAATAGACAAACGTGTTCAGTTCTTGATTGAAGGCCTTTTTGCGATAAGGAAAGCCAAATTTCAGGTATGTTTTGGCTTGTTAAGGGTCTGTTTGGCAGGGTATCCTGCTTCCTGCACAACCAGGGTTGGAGTCGCTTAATCCTGATTTTGGTGGGTCCTTGCTCTCCATGTTGGATTTGCCGCATTACGACCCTGCTTTCCCCCGCATAAGTGCAATTAGTGGTGTTTCAATTGTTTTCTAAAACTTTGCTAATTGCAGTTATGCGGAGGAAAGTGCCACTCTATGGCAGCAAATCTGACGTGGAGGGTGTGTGGTCTACCAAAATCAGGATTAGGCTTAATCCCGATTTTGTAGGATGCCCTACCTAAATGGACCCTAAGTGTCTGCAAGAAATATTACATGTGTTGACATTTGGTGCATAGTGAATGAAGTGGAAAAAATTCATGCAAGTACACTACAATATACAGGGGTACCCAGCTGTTCGGGCTGAACTGGACCTTGTGGAGCAAGAAGAACAGTTTACACACGAGCTGTCCCTTGAAGACGAGATAGATCAAGAGATTGGCCTAGGTATACTTTGGAACAGAATCTTTATTCATCTGTTAGTCGTCTTACCATTAGTTATCCTCGCTGCAAGTTTATTTTTTCTTATTATCACCTCTCTTGTCAACATTCCAGATATTTTTAAGCCCGACCCACAATTTTTGGAGCATGAGAAGGTGTATGAGAATCTGAAGAAAGATATCCTTGGGGATGAATCTTCTGAGGATGAAGCAGGCTCTATTGCAGAAAGTGACGAAGAGGATGACGAAGAATCTGAAGAAGAGGAAGAGGAAAGTATGAAGATAAAGGATGAGACAGAGACAAATCTCGTGAATCTACGGAGGACAATATATCTCACTATCATGTCTAGTGTTGACTTCGAGGAGGCTGGTCACAAACTATTGAAAATAAAACTTGAACCTGGTCAAGAGGTAATTTATTCATCTTTTTCTTGTGGTTATAGTTGCTGCAATAAAAATCTGAAGGTACACTTTTAAGTAATGACTAAAATTCTCTATACTTTTCCATACTTATGGAGTTGATCATCATGCCTACAAAACCAATCCCAGTCTCCCTACATGCTTTATTTTTGCTTTGTATGATTGTTTATTGGTTTTGTGGTATCAAAAGATATGGTGTTGCCGTGTTGGTGCCTTGATGTATTAATCTAACTTTGACATTGTTTCCTTCAATAGTTCAATTTGCTTTCATGTTTTTTTTCGAATTTCGGAATTGTTTCAAATTCTCGACATTTTGGCATTTTCAAGAAACAACACTTTTTGTGCCATAAATTGGTGTTTGATTGTTTTTTGAGTGGCACTTTTGGTTAACCATAAGAAGCTTTTAAATAAGTTACTGTTAGCTTATATCTTATTGTTCTTTGTGGTAAAAGTTTCTTTCTTTTTATTTCTGTTTGAATTAGTACTGGATATTATTAATAAAAATATGAGTGTAATCTTTCAAAAAAAAAAAAAAAACATGAAGGAAAAAAGAGATTGTATCATACTATATGTAACATGAGTACATTTTTAAATAAGTTACTTTTAGCTTATATCGTATTGTTCTTTGTGCTAAAAGTTTCTTTCTTTTTATTTCTGTTTGAATTAGTACTGGATATTATTAATAAAAATATGAGTGTAATCTTTCAAAAAAATAAAAATAAAAATATGAGTGTAATCTTTCAAAAAAAAAAAAAAAACCAAGAAGAAAAAAAAGAGATTGTATCATACTATATGTAACATGAGTACATTTTTACCCCCCCCCTCAACCAGAGGGCATTTTTTTTTTCTTCCTTTGAACTCCTTCCTAGGAATAGCCTGCACCCACTTCTTCTCTTTTGAGTGTGGCCTGCTCGGAGAGGTAATGTTAGGGAGCCCATGCGATAAATGCTTTGATAATGAATGTGCAACATCTACACCCGCTTGGGGTTTGGGTGAATGGCTAGTGTCGTGGGTTCGCTCCCCACAAATGCGAGTTCGATTCCCCTCCCCGTGCTTTATCTGATGCACGTGGTTTGTAAGTGATTGCATGCATCCGCAGGGATTAGTCTCGCCTTTAAAAAAAGGGTTGAGGACACCCTGTCATGATTTTAAAAAAAAAATCTCCACTGTACATTTGTTTTGCTGCATCATGGTAGGATCATCATCATCTAAGCCTTATCCCAACTAATTGGTGTTTGATACATGAATCATTTTCTACCATTCCACTCTATCAAGGGCCATAACTTTGACTGTAGGTCATCCTTTCTTTCTACCTCGACCCATGTCCTTTTGGGCCTTTCCCTTGCCCTTTCAGAGCCTTCAACTTGTTCCAACTTCATTGTTGGATGTCAGCCCAAAAATGAGTTAGATACCCTTTCCTTCAGTCTCGCTCTGTTTTTCTCTCCCATACATTTTGCAGGTGAGTTGCACAAGCTATACCCCTAGTAGTCGCTAATGTGGCTTATAGATTTCAATACCATTTTGGTGGGTGTTTTGTTTTTTGCTTGAGAATGGGTAGGATTGTTATTATTATTATTATTATTATTATTATTATTATTTATAAAGGTAACAGAGATTATATTAATTGAATACATATTACATTCCCGCTGAGATAGCGAGAGAGACAACCTCCGAAAGCTTACATATTACATTCCTATAGATTGAGCAAAATATAACCCCATTCTGCTAAGAGCTGCTGAACTCTCTGAATTGTTGAACCCGACGATTTAGAGATTCTAATGAAACATCTCCCATTTCTTTCTTCCCAAACTGACCACCAAACTGCCAACAGAAATTCTCCACATCGTGGTTCTATGTTTCCCTAATTTTGGCCCAAGCCAAGCTTTTATCAGACCATCTGATGAGCAAGGGAAGCACCACGAAATATTGAATGAGCCGAGTTTTGAAAAGGATGAATGAAAAGTATGAAGTGAATGACTAGGGAAAAAAATATTAGTGCCAAATACTAAGAGAAACCATAATAGATAGTCACACGTTATAGGAGATCACCACTATATCTGTATTTACCCGTTTTCAATGTATTGGTATTGCACTATGCATCACAGCCTTGAGATACAAAAATCTGGTGGGAAACAGAGGGAAATAAAAAAATAAAAAATGTATTGCATAATGTATCGCAATTTGAGGGAAACAGTTCGAAAACTTCAAGAAATCCATGGAATGTTTCATTGAAACTTCAGGAGATGTTAAAAGCCACATGACTACACACTTAGATCTGACAACATTACAAAAAACTTTGCATAATAGTTTGCCATTGTTTAGGAGAACCATTCACCCTTGGTCGTAAGGGATGCAATTTTATTCAAATTGAGTTCTTATCATTAATTGTCATACAATCTAAAAAATTAAATACAAACAACTCAACCAAGTTAGCACAAAGAGGAATGCTGTTTTGCTAATTTCAGTAGCATCTTCTTACGAGTACAGGTGTAATAACAATGGTAGACTTCAATAGAGCTGTACACGAGTCGAGTCGAGTCGAGTATCGCCCTACTCGTACTTGGCTCTTAATGCCCGAGTGCTGCTCGTACTCGACTCTACTTGGCCAACGAACAGGAACCCCCTGCTTGTACTCTACTCGCCCGAGTACGAGTAGTAAACGAGTCCGAGTTTTCGAGTTGAGTCCGAGTACGAGCACATGAGTTGAGTACCGAGTGCGAGTTTTCGAGGCGAGTTCGAGTTCGAGTATGAATTTGAGCCCAATTCGAGTAGGGTTTTCGAGTAATGAGTTTGAGCTTTGAGCCAAGTTCGAGTTATAAATTGAGATTAATTTGAATTTCAATTCGATTGTCAATTGGAATTCGAAGTTAAACGAAACAATAAAATATATAAAATGCACATAATTACATTACATTGTTATATAATTACATTAACGTATTTACATAATTACATTACATTGTTCAAAATGACAATTTATAACTAATAACCTCCATAAGATGAGTGCCTTCCTGTTCCTGTATTGTCATCTGATCCATCGGAACTGCTATCTATTTTTTCATATACAAATTGATTCACTTCCTCTGAGTCAGAAGGTGAAGAGATTTTTCCTTCGTGCTCTTCTATACTTTCAACTAGATTTTTCAAACTTGCTTTATGTGAAGAATTGTATGTAGTACCCAATGCCCTATAAAATTCACCGAGACGAGTCATGAATTTTAATTTGTTACTCTTTTTCTTCTTCTTGTTTGTCGTACTTGACGAGTAACTCGACCCTGCTTCAACTTCGTGTTGTCTTTGACTCGAATATCGCTGAAGTCTAGAAACATCTTCCATACTGCGTTTTAAGGCGAGTTGGAATTGTTATTCCTCCAAAGCTTTTAATCTGGCTTCCTCCTCTGCATCTTTTGTGGATGTCATTTGTGTACCAGATCTAGAAGCAGAAGGTTTGGATGGAGTGGAAGACTCTCTATTCGAATCTAACAGGGCTTGAAAAAGAATTTGGACATCCTTAGGGGCATTGGGGCATGGTTTTGTATCACCACCTCGACATGACAAGTGTAAGCGAAAGCGATTAGTCTTGTGCACAAACTTTGCGCCACACAAACCACACTTAATCTTTGTTTTTCTAGATCTTGGCAGTGGTTCAACTAGGGAAGCATAGTCCCAAATGTTTGTCGATGGCTCAGATGACGACATATCTACATTCAATTTTTAATAAAAAAAATCAGAATATTGATAAATAAATTGAACTTGATATAGCAACAAAAGAAAACAATATAAATGTATCAAAATTCAAAAATAAAAGCAAATGAACAGGCATATGTAAATAAATATCAAAGATTCAAAGTCTTCCAAACCACATTCCAAAAGGACCAATACTTTCGTGTTTGCAGTTGCAGTGAAATAATATTACAGATCATTCAACATTCAGCTAGAAAAAATTGAAAAACCGAAAATAATTACTGATCTGTAGGTATAGACTCGTCACGAATCTCAATCTCCTCTTCTTCATCATCATCATTCATATCTCATCCCCATATCGGGCGCAACCAATCTTGCGTACAAATCAACGCTTCAACTGTGTTCGGCGAAAGTGAGCTTCGATACTTGCTCACAACCTTGCTCCCTGTGCTGAATGCGGATTCTGATGCCACTGTTGAAATTGGTATTGATAATATGTTCCGTGCCATCACGGATAATGTAGGGTATTTTGATTCACTAACCCTCATCTTCCACCATTCCAACACATCAAATTCAGCTCGCACTACAATTGGCTCCTTGAGGTACATTTCTAACTCTGATTCCTTAGTATCAACTCCCATTCGTGCTTGTGCCAAATATGATATGTATTCATTTAGCACATCCGGATTATCAGGTACAGAAATATCCGCATCTCTACTTTCTTCAACACCTGTTGCAAGTAAAGTATTAATATACGATTTATACAGATCTTCAAGGGCTTCACGAACCTTAGACGTCTCTGCTGTCGCTCTTCAGTAGGATAAAGCTTCATGAAAATAAATCTAACCAATCCCATATTACAACGGGGATCAAGAACAACTGCCAAGGACATCAACAGATGACATTCGTTCCAGTATTTATCGAACTTCTTCTTCATACCAACTGTCATCTGGCGTATGAAATCTGGACTCGCACTGACATTTTTCTGCAGAGCATCCTTAATCTTCCAAAGAGACGGAAGAAACAGATTCGCGGTTGGATACTGATTCCTAGAAAAAATCTTCGTGCAATCGTAGAAAACTTGGAGAAATGTGTGAACTTGTTGTGCTTTGACCCAATCATCTGTGCTCGGTAACTAAGAATACGTTCTGTCACGCGCCGCGTATTCAGAAAATGCAAGCTGTAATTCCATTGCCGCATCTAACATTTCATAGGTCGAGTTCCAACGTGTACAGACATCCAACTTCAACGTTTTTTTAGATGGCACATTTAAACGTTGGATGATGTCATTCCATACACTCAGTCTCGATGGCGACCCCCTTATATATTTCACACTTTCTCTTATGTTCTCTATAGTGTCGTCGATTGGTTTCAGCCTTTCTTGTACAATCAAATTTACAATATGGGCACAACATCTAACCTGTAATATTTTTCCTTCAAAAAATAAATTTCCTGTAGCCCTGAACGGGTTACGTAAGCATGAAATGACACTGTCATTTGCTGAAATATTGTCTAAAGTTATTGCTGAAATTTTCTTCTCAATGCCCCAGCCTTCTAGACAACTGTAGATGCAATCTGAAATAAGTAAACCAGTATGTGGAGGAGGAAGGTGTTTGAAGTTCAAAATTCTCTTGCATAGTTTCCAATCCTTATCGACATAGTGAGCGGTTAATGAAATGTATCATTTTCTTTGATTGAACGCCGTCCATAAATCAGAAGTCAAAACTATTCTCGTCACTGAAGCTAAAACTTCTTTCAGTTTCATCTTCTCCTTTGCGTACATCTTCATGTTTTCTCTCTGCATTGTGACGCGGGAGGCATTCTCGGCCCGAGAGTCAAGGAATTGACAGAAAGCCCTTTACTTTCAATCATTCTGAAAGGTTTTTCTTCCAAAATCACTAATCTAGCAAACCACTCATTCAGCTTCTCCTTGTCAAACTTATGAGTGGACACTACGCCTTGGGAGTCGTCCCCTTCTGACTTCGTAAATGACGGCGTCTGTTGGCCGGGAGGAGGGAGTCTTGCTTTCTTAGGACAAGTCTTCAAATGTCTAATTAGATGTGTCATAGATCCTCCTGGAATCTTGCTGAACAACCCTTTGCAGTGATTACACTTTATCTTCTGTACACCGTTAACTGTCACATCTTCGAAATCATCCCACACTGCTGATCTCTTCTTCTTCCCTTTACATGCGGTTGACGTGTCTGTGTCTCCCTCTACTATTAGAGGAGATGTGACCGATGCACCCATTCCAGGGGTATTTGGGCTTTCGTCTTGACTAACCATCTATAAAATAAAGTTCTTGATATGTTATACGACTATACCTAGGGTCCTAGATGGCTAGACTGCTAGACGGGCATAATTACTTAACTGTCTAAATCAGTCACCCATTCAAAGTTAGATGGATTGTAATGCTTCATTTTCCAATTTAAATGCTACGCCGAAATTCCGGAAGCATCTCCCCTTATCTCTCTAGAATATATTAATCTTGTATTTGATTCACATGCCAATCATCAACACAAAGTGTGGACATTTGACGACGGAAATAAATACATGAAATATATCCAGAGAGAAAAAGGAGAGACGAAACCAGAACAGGCATATGCATTTAAATTGGAATAAATGAAGACATTGCAATCTATCTAACCCTGAACTGTCCAAAAAGGGACAATTTGAGCAATTTCTATGCATCCAAGAACACACTAAATCTATGTCTGGCAACATAGAAATCCTCAAATGGGCAACTGATTATCCTATACTACAAGTCTACAACTAGAACAATACAAATAATTCATACTTATGCAAACAAAGGAGCATGCTGAAATTGACATTTATCATCTAGCTAACTAATAACAAAATGTCAAATGAAAAGCCAAAGGCATCTTAAAGTGGTGGCATTTAACACTAACAAAGTAACAAGTAAATTGTCTTTTATAAAGTAAATTAAGAAACATGGAAAACATAACTATTTTAGGGCACGGTATCAAGGGAAAACACATATAGTAATTGCCCTCTTATTCCTTAAAAAACCTAAGACCCAGCTTAATAGATGGCTAAAAATGAATCCATCTCATTTTATTTAATAGTAACCCTTTGCATTAGAGATATGAATATTTAATACATAATTAGTTTAATAACCCATGATGGGAAACACTTTGTGAAAAACTCAGCCCTATCCACTTATTAAGTGGATCACATTTATATTTTGTTATTTATTAATAGATACAAACTGTTTTCTACAATGTTTCTTAGGATTAGTGTTCCATAAATGCAATTTCTAACTCACCCTTGTAAGATGATCTTCAATCACTTACAAGCATTTCAAGGGCCTAATCTACCATTAGGAGTCATGGTTCGGTGATCCAAAATGTTAATATGGTGGGACTTACAATGAATGGTCCATGCACAAAAATAGTAAACTTATATTAGCAATGAGAGGTCAACCATGGTGTATGTGTTTCCTCCACGCCGTCTATCCATTTTTTCATATCGATTTAAGTAATGAGACTAAAATTGAGGTACATCCAAATCTCATGTGGATCACACCATAAGAAACAATGTCGATTGAACGCACACCATTAAAATTTTCTTGATGGGCGATTGAGCGTTCAATCGTACCAAACTGGGTGGGCGTTCAATCGTACCTAATCAATAAGTTGGATGGCAAGTAAACAGTACAGTGGGCCCTAGAAAGTTTTTAATGGTGGGCGACTGGGCGTTCAATCGTACCGAATTGGGTGCTGGAGGGGTCCCTACCGAAGCCGAGTCCCCCTCCAACGATCTTAATCCCAAAACTATATTAGCAATTTCTAACATATATTAGCAATAAAAAATAAAAAATCAACTCCACGCCTTACCGGGCGAGCAGAAGAGGGATGACCGGCAGCTGCGTGCAGGGCAGGGCGATGACGGATGACGGGACGAGTGGCAGGAACGAGCTCTGTCACCGGACAGGGGCACCGGACAGGACGCAGGGACGAGCGGCAGGGTCTAGCACCGCCGGACAGGGGACAGGGGCGAGTGAGAGAGAGAGAGAGGGAAGAAGAGGGACGGTTGGACGGGCTCTGAGAGAGAGAGAGAGAGAGAGAGAGAGAGAGAGAGAGAGAGAGAGTTTTTCGAAAGCTCGCTGGGAGGGAAGGTGTCGGGCTGCTTGAAAAGGACGGGTGGGGTGGGGTTTGGGCGCTGCTGGAATGGAAAATGACAGGTGGGGTAGTAGGGTTTTTTTTTTTTTTTTTTTCCGAGCGGTTATATACACGGGTACGAGTCGAGCACACGAGTCGAGTACCTCTAGACTCGTACTCTACTCGTAATCTAAACGAGTAGTGAAAACCCGCTCGTACTCGGCTCTAACTCAGGCGAGTCGAGTACGAGTCGAGTCGAGCGAGTACTCGAGCCTTAGTCTGCTCGTGTACAGCTCTAGACTTCAAGTTATTAGTAGTACGATCTTATGGGGCAAATGTCCCACAAATAAAACGGATAGAATGTGGCATGTCAGATGGTCCATCAGGAGAAGCAATAAAAAGCATTTAAGGAAAGATGAAGATTGAAAAGAGTCCTGAGTATTAAATGAGTTTTTGGTACTTAAGTAAAAGAACAAAATCTTCCAAGGAAGGAGACATGACAAGGGAGTTATTGTATAAGTGATTAAAGTCACTTTCATGATTGAGAGATACAAAGAAGATGGGATGAGAAATAGAGAAGATCAGTAAAGAGAAACCAATTTCATCGAGTTCTCTAAGTGGAAGATAAAAGAGGGAAATGTTGTATTAGAAATGAATGCATTCGATGATACTTGCTACCACCAATAGGTTATAAGACGAGGGAAAGTAGACTTGATGGTTTGGTCATGTGCAATGGAGACCAAGAACTGCACCGGTAAGGATTGAGTTGACACAAGTTGAAGGCTCTAGAAGTGCAAGGGGAAGGCCCAAAAGGACGTGGTTGGAGGTAGTAAGAAAAGACTTGGTGACTTGTGGTCTTAACTTAAGTCATGGCCCTTCATAGGGTGGACTGGTGGAACAAGATTCATGTAGCCAATCCAATTAGTTAGATAAGGTTTAGATGATGATGATGATTGGGCTGATTGTCACCATCCATTGGTCACCACCTGCATCATTTTGCAAGAAGATTTTAAATCGATTCATTTCTCGTTGGAGAAGAGTGGCAATAGCAAAATTACATATAGAATAACATCTAGAATGAGATCGATTGAAGGCATCGTGTCGACTGTCCTGAATTGATAGACCTGATGAAGGGAAGCAAGCTTACAAGCAAAGAAGATGCCATCGTTTACAAGAATGGCCAGCTACTATTTGTAAAAGAATGCATGAGAACACCACAAGTTAAGGTTTGAAGTGTTGAGGATGAGATCTAGCAGGTAATTGTCAGGCTTACCAGAAAGGCAGTGTGCAAGATTACAATTGGCTGAAATGATGGGACCCACCCTTTCGTGCTGGGGATCCATGGTATTTACGGGTGAGTCCCATCAATTGCCTACAGTCTCTTGTTGCTGACCAGCTTCCATCAGGGTATATCCAACGAGTGTTTGAACTTGGACTAGTTCCCCAAGGCTGGCACTTTCATATGTTCTCTAATTCATTTTCAGGGCCACCTCAGTTGCAAACAATTGAGAGGAGCCTATTGTTACAATAATGGACAGATGGTATTCCTCAAAAATAATTCATGGGAACATCTCAAGTGAAGGTTCTTTAGAGTGTTGAGAATGCCGTCTGGTAGGTAGTTGGCAGGCTTACCAGAAAGGTAATGTGCAAGATTCCCATTGCCTGAAATGATGGAACCCACCCACCCTTTGTGGTTGGATCCATGCAATACACTGGTGGGTCACATCATTTTTGGGGCAGTCTCATTGCTTTAGCCATTTGGGTGAATGACTAAATTCTTTTGTAGCCTACCCATTACCAACAGGATATATCTAACAAGTGTTTGGACCATAGTTTAAAAACCCCAAAACTTGACCTGACTCCAATGTTCATTTGGGTCTGGTCAATTCAAAGACTCAACTCGACTCTACTCAAGTCTCGATATTTATTTTAATTGTATATATTATTATATTGGTAATTATAAAGAATATTTAAGATAGTTAATTTCACTATAAGTACTATAAAATGAGAGGCTTAACATCAAAAGTACCCACTTGTAGAGTGTGTTTCAACTTATAACTGACGTTGTATCTTTAATTCCTATTCCCTGCGCAATTTCATTTTTAATAATACCTATTTCACAAGCGAGTGACTTATCTCGATTCTGCGTGAGTGGGTCGAGTCGACCGAATTTGCGATTCGACTCAACGATTCTTTTCGAGTTCAGGTTGAATCAGTCTCCAGACCAAGGTTCTCATGGACTTGGCTCAGAATCTTGCTGAGTCGAATTGACCCGACTGAGTTTCGAGTCCACTCAATAAGGTTTAGAACTATAGTTTGAACTAGAACTATTTCCCCACTCTAGGCAATTTCCTTTGTTCTGAAAACCATTTTCAAACCATTTTCATGGTATTCATCGCTCCTGCATCTCTTATTGGAAAAAAGAAACATGTATATTACTGGGGCTTTGTTTCTCTTCTTGTTTCATGTATCGCATATCTTTAATTTGTTTTCTCACCCATATCCCACTTTGGCAGCTTCTTCTTCTTCTTTTTTTTTTTTTTGAATTTTATAGCTTCACGCTTTGTTGACAATGAGTTTATTAATGATGACTTAGATACTTATCTTCACTTTGTTTATGTAGATGGAATTATGCATAATGCTCCTTGAGTGCTGCAGCCAGGAGAGAACTTACCTTCGTTATTATGGTCTTTTGGGGCAACGATTTTGCATGATAAATAAAGTTTATCAGGAAAATTTTGAGAAATGTTTTGTCCAGCAATATTCAATGATTCATCGACTCGAAACAAATAAGTTACGTAATGTTGCCAAGTTCTTTGCTCATTTACTCGGTACAAGTGCATTACCTTGGCATGTTCTAGCTTATATACGCTTGACGGAGGAAGACACAACCTCATCTTCCCGTATCTTCATAAAAATTCTTTTTCAGGTATGTGCCTAATTTGTATGCCCCACATTTAGGGTTGACAACAGGTCAGGTTTGGTTGGGATCATGTACCTGGGCTGACTGGGTTTGGGTCTTGCTATGTCTTGGTATTCTCCTTGAAGAACCTACCTCGTTCCAATCAGGCACAGATACCCATTGGGTCTAGGTTTTGAGTTTAGTTTGGGACAGATAAGAACATTCATATGGCTGGGCCCACCTAATGGATGGATTAAATTGCACACGAACCCGATTATATCCAATATTAAGTCCAAAAAGGTGAGACTTGAACCTGACCTGACTGGATCTAGACCTGTTAAAATTGGGTTGGGTCTACCCGCCAGCCCAGGTACACATTGACAGCCACATTTTGTCATTATTTCTTAGAGGGTACATTTTGTCATTATTTCTTAGAGGGTGTTGTGACTTTAACTTTGTATGATTTGTAATGGGCAGGAATTATCCGAGCACCTGGGCATTCGTTTGTTAAATGAACGGCTGAATGATCCGACAATGCAGGACTCGTTCGAATCGATATTTCCCAAGGATAATCCGAAAAACACTCGGTTCTCGATCAATTTCTTTACATCCATTGGGCTTGGGGGCATCACAGAGAGCTTACGTGAGTACTTGAAAAATATGCCCCGGCTTATAATGCAGCAGAAGCCAGTCTCGGAATTATCGGATGAGTCTGAAACTTCTAATGACTCATCCAGTTCAGGCAGCTCTAGTTCTGAGTCGGAGTCTGATTCCGATAAAAGTGAGAAGAAAGGAGGACATCAAAAGAGGAGGAAGAGAGGGTAATTGCAAAGTTACCTTTGCAAAATATGTGCACCGGGAATTTTGAAGTTTCTCCTTTTATATGATGATTTCACTTTTGTACATTACTCCTTTTGTATGCTGATTTCACTTTTATGATTTGGTGGAATATATTTTTACGTGGTTGATTTCATGTTCATGTGGTGTGATGTAGATTTACCAATAAAAATAAATACTCAAGCCACATTCATTATTCATGTGGCCCACTTGAGTGGAAACATTGTGTATGGTGATGCCCAACATTCAGACTATATTTCATATAAACATAACCATGGATAACTTGGTATGGATCATATAAATCATGTAAAATTTCATGATTAAGATAATGGTTGGAATATATTTCATATAAACATAACCATGGATAACAATGGGCCGATAAAAATCAATGATAGAGGTCCTCACAATTGTTGCCTTTTAAGTGTGGCCCTACCTAAATAGTGTCATCATAATTTTTGGGTCCGCGGCCGAGCCTCGGAAGGCCAATGAAGGGCCACTGTAATGTATTAATTTTATCCACACCATGCATCCATTTTTCCATATCATTTTAAAATACTGCACCAAAAATAAAGCAGATCCAAGTCTTGAATGGACCACGCCATAGGAAGCAGGGGTACTAAGGATGCCCACCATGAATACTTTTTAGGGTCCAACTTGTTGTTTACCTGTTGACATGGTCATATACACTTGTATGAAGTCAAAACACAAATATCATCTTATCAAAAACTTGTGTCCCCCAAGAAATTTTCAACCGTTGGAATTTAATCCCCACTTTGTGGTCAATTTGATTCTTGGATCTTTTTAATTTTTGAGATCATAATCTTAAAATGATATGTAAAAATGTATGGACAGTGTGGATAACTGCGCCCAATAATTTACCAAGATTTTAGTGACTTACAAAAATCAAACGATGGACGATGTAAGGGATAATTTTTGGGCCACGATGGATGATGTAAAGGATATTCATGATGTGCCTTATAAAAATCAAGGGTTTGAGCTCCTCTACAATTGTTTCTCATGGTTTGGTTCAACTGATTTATGAAATACGACCTGGCTTTTAGTACCATGGCTAAATTTCTATCGCACACATAATGACTGGATTGGATTTCAAGTACACATCATGGTGGGACTCACCTGTAATGTTCCCATCAAAAGTTCTCCGGTTGTCCGCATGGCAGTGTTATTAGGGAGTGAGAAATAAATGAACATGGAGATAGAGGTTAACTTTCAAATAAGAGAGTTTATAGTTTGGAGTTGTACAAGTCCCATGTATTCAGATAATGGATCAAATACGCAAGGCATTGATCAAATATAGTACCTCGTAGCATTACAACAGTCCAGCTTTTACTTGCATCCGTAGCTAAAATAATAAGTATATTTTGATAATTCTTTTATAATAATATCCAGTAAGCAGAACCCATTTGATAAACGGTATGTAAGCTTTAACATGCGTACCCATCTTTATTAAACAAGATATGATGACTATCTTAACGTTAGCATGTCGTACCGGGGCTTTGCGTCGTATAGACACCCAACGTACTACCTACCTTTTTTCATCGGACGCAAAAAAACATTTAGCACGAAAGTAGACCTCATTCGTACGGACTAATTCAGAAATACTAAAATATCCCTGCTTTTAACAACTTTCTACTCACTTTTGCAAAAAAGAGTCACTGTTGCAAAAAAAAAAAAGAAAAAAAAGCAGAAAAAACAGGGGCAATTTCGTCCTAAAGTCCAACTTGAAAACGTAAGGTTTTGGGACGTCGCCAAATAGGGGTGCACATTGAACCGGTAGAACTGTGGAACTGGACCGAAACCGACCAAACGGTCCGATTTGGTCCGGTTCTAGAGTGCACCGGTTCCGGTTCCAAAAATCAAAGAACCGGTTACATTAGTTCGGTTCTCGGTTTGGGGGTATGTAGAACTGAACCGAACCCTAACCGATCCGTAGAACCAAACCATGGATCCGATCCGTAGAACCGAACCGTGGAACCGAACCTGGAACCGAACTTGGAACCGAACCAAGAACCCATGGATTGTTTCCATATTTGACTCATGATTTATGGTTTATAATGCACCATTTAATTATTTTCATAAATGTATTTTTGCACACCTTATACAATATCTAAACCATTCATCAAATGAACCACAACATGGATGGACACGGGCTAGATAATAAAATTAAACATACAATTGGGCTGGATTATAAAAAGCTCAGAACCGTGGAACCGATCCGGAACCGAACCGGTTTTAACGGTTCGGTTCCGATTCGGTTCTAGGGTGCCAACGGTCCGGTTCCGGTTCCGGTTCCAAATATCCTAGAACCGTTGGGAACGGTTCGGTTCCAATTTCACCCCAGAACCGGACCAAACCGACCCGTGTGCACTCCTATCGCCAAATCATATTGGGTAAAAGGCAGCTACTAAAGCCACAATTATTTCGTTGTACCGTGGCAAATGCATGTGCACACACGTGCATATAGCCCTTTTAGCCTTTGGTTTTGAAAAACTCAAAATTAAAGTTTTTAAGCTTGGCCTGTTTGATAAAACTTATTTTCAGCATTTATTGCTGAATTTTAATATTTTTAATTATTTTTTATTTAGGCATTTGATAAATTTATATAATTAAGTGCTTAATTTTAATTTTCGCTGGAAAAGGAGATTTTTTTCCAGCACCCCTCTTTTGATTTATCACTTATCATATAATGTGATAAGTGATTTTGCTCGGTATTAATAATTTAAAATAATAATAATACCCTTTATCTTCTTAAAATATTACAACACTTTTGGACCACCTCATGAAGTCCATTAATAAATATAAGCGGTTAATTTTGAAGTACTTGTCAAACCCTTCGAAACGGCCTAAAATGACAATCAGAGCATGGACCAACGATGTTGAGATTGGTGTGTTGTTGCACATCAAAGTTACAATGTAGTAATATCGATTTGACATTGTAGTATATTTTTTGAGGTGTTTTTTGGCTCCTTTTGCAAAGTGGTTAGTACATCTTTTAGTACTCATTGATAGCTACAAAATAAATAGTCATACATCATAAATGGAGATTAGAGCACTGGGATCTTTTATGTTAAAGTTGGTGTGTCTTAGTACATCTGAGTCAGAAGTGAGTAATAATGATTTGACTTTGTAGCTCAATCTTGAAGGTATTTCTAAATTTATTTTGCTGAGTAGCCTGCATATCTTGTAATATTCATTAATAACTTTGAAACAAGTAAACATATATCCCTATGGAGATTGGAATGCAGAGCATTTGTAGATTGAAATTGGTGTTGCTACACATCGGGCCATATATGATAATAATGTTTGACTGTATGACCGAGTTTCCAAGTTGTTTCTAGTATTTTTTCAAGACTTGGACTACACATCTTTCAATACTCATTTATAATTTTAAAAAAGTATTTACATGTCTTAAACAGATATCTCAGTGTTAAGATCTCGAACGTACAAAATTGTGTGTAGTCACATATGTAGGAAAAAAAAATAAAACATGAGAAATATGAGTTCAACTGTTTGTGTCCAATTTTTGGCATTTTTTTTTAAAAAAATCTCCTTTGAGAGATTTGAACATTCCATATGACGTCCAATGCTTTGAGCTCAATGAAATCAAGAGCTTGCTTGTCCAAATTGGAGCATGGATGGCGACAGAAATGGATGTTTACGATGGCCTATGCTTTCAGCGGACCACATCTCCTCATTCATTAATCGGATTTGAATAAAATTTTATATAAGTGGGTTTCTTGATGTGTTCTTCGAGATGGTATGGTTGGATTAGCTGCGGGTCATGGCGAGGTCTACGAGGCGGAGCCCGATTTCGAGGACGATGAGGATGCGTTCTCCTACATGCAGTTGTCAGGCGGGTTCATGTGAGCTGCGTCCCGACCGACGGGGGTTGGAGGGATACTGATTAGATAACCTTACCCATTTTGTACATTTTGAAATTTTACTTATAACATATTGACCTGGTAACATAATCACACTCTGGAGACTTACAACAATTTATGTATTTTATATATCTATCACAGCCTTCCGCTTGCGTAATTTATCGTCTCTGGAATATGATATGCTATTTTGGCTTAATCTCATTCATGTTTAATGTACTAATACAGACAACATTTAATCATTATTATCTATGTTGCATAAGTGATGCGTTGGAACTCGGGAGTTGAGCTTCTGCTCGACCCCCGATTTTTAGGGTGTTACACACTTTGTCCATACAGATGTACGGTCTTTAATTCACAAGATCTGACTAATTTCTGAAAAATAAGGGTAGTTCTCACATATAGAAAATGTAATGTGATGATATGATACTAGCGATTGATCGATCTAAATTTTTGATGGGCAGAATCTGACTATATCGCTAAGCTGCAAAGCATACGTTCGAAACAATTAAGTATAGGGTGCAAAAGATGCTTGATGTTGTATGGATGCTTATGATAAAACGACGGTCAACCGGCTAAGGTTTTTGGTGGACTTGTTGCGATTATATTGGAAGGTCTTAGAGTATACACCTGCTAGTCAGATACGATAAAAACCGATGGAATGCAATGTATATGCTAAAACGACAGCTAACTGACTAATATTTCTGATGGGCAATATCTGATTATATTGGTAAGCCATAGAGCATACGCCAACCAACCAGATGCGTGAAAATGATGAAAACGCATTATGATGGTGATGTATGTGAGGAACAGAGGGGTTGAGAAGGAGATGAATGTTACATAATGTTGATACGCTGATATGATGAAACAGATAGATACGTGAACGGTAGTGTCACAAGTCTAGATTGAGTGGCTCAGATTTGAACTTGAATGGCTCAGGAGGCTTGTACTATGGATAGGCTAGGCTAGACTAGGGTTGGGCTCTCACTCTCACTCAGTGGAAGGATGATTTTTTGATGGGTGAGCTCTCTGAAATAAAAAGTCTCTTTAATGCTTGGTGTCTCTTGAAATGAAAATGGATGATTGAAATGAGAATGAGAGGGGGGTGTTTATAGTCTCCCAACTCGATTTTCTTATAATTCCTAATGATCCTAGGGGCTAAATATGGTTAAATGGTTGTGATTAGAGATTGCCACATGGCATCATCTCATGGGTTGGATGAGATGGTAAAATGGTAATTTTGGGTAAGGAAATGGGCATCGAAGTAAATGCACCTCAACCATATACTAAAGGTTCGAAAAAAGGAGAGATCCAAATGCTTGAGGGATGCTACCTGAAAGAGGGGGAATGTCACATGGCCGGTAGCAATTTGGTTGGCGTCGGTCCCCACTTGGACTCCCTACTTTGGCAAGCAACATCCTCCAAGTGTGTGGAAGCTATGCTGTGAGGGTTGCAACTTTGAGATTTCAGACATTTCTTCGATTGGGCTAAGTGTTGGGCTTATTTTTGGGCTTAACTAGGTTTGTTGACTGAGTTGTGGGGTTGGGTAGGCTAACCGTGTGAGTTGACTTAGATAGTTTATCGGGTGAGTTGACTCAAGGCTCTAGGGTTTTAGGTTCCTATGGTTCAGGGTTAGGCTGACTAGGTTGACTGGGTTGGATAGGCTAAGTTCAGGGTTTATAACTAGGGTTTAGGCTTATAGGATTGGGGTTCAGGATCAGGGTTTGGTTGTCCATCCATCCGTTCAAACTCTATCAGTTTATCAGCCTGAGGTGAGGTGTCTACACCTACATAGTCCTGATCCAATGACTATTTGACATTTGGGGTCGCAAGTGCTCAATTAATCTCAAGTTGAGTACGACTCTGGTACCCTAGCTAACACTATCTTAATCACATGCATTTAACCGAATATGAGTCATTCATTAACACATGTAGTTTCATATTTGATTGAACAATAACAACTCCAATACTTACTCTTAGAACTCAAGGCACAGTAAAACATCTGCTCAAGCTAAACCCTCAAAATAGAAAACCCGCTTTAATTAGGGTTTAACAACAAAATCTGATTTATCAGAAGATCTTGAACTCTGGTTAATGAGTATCTACCTGTTTAATTTGGACGGCCAATTTTCCTTGTCATCTCACTATTAAATGTCCACTTATCAGCTAGTAAGAATAGTATGGTTAGTGACAATTTCTGTTTGTTACAACTCATCTGTAGTGCCCCCCACAGTTTGGACCATTTAATCATACCTGTATCCAATATGTAAATTGATATGTGCATGTGTCACCCTTTCCTAGAGCATCAATGTTTTTCTCTTTTCTTAGGAGTGGTTCATGGATGATGTAGAGTGGGTCGCGGATAGTTTCATAGCCAAGATAGATCAGAAAAGGCTCGGTTGACGACAGAAGGATCCGGACCGCAAGACCTTAAATCAAGCGTATCTAGCAATCCAGATGAGTTATTTGAGTGTACCAATATGATTTTGGGGTAGGACGAGCTACTTTAGCCACCCAACCCCGCTATGCCTGGTTGTGCATGCCGAATTTGCGAAAAACCACCAGATCGACGGTCGAATTCCCATTTTATTTTCATTTTTACTATTTATAGTAAGTTTTAGTTTCAATATAACTCTTTATCTGTTGGGCTTTAGGAGTTGCACCCAACATGAAAAGTGCTTAGAATAATTGGGAAAACGTCTGGTTCGGCCAAAGCAGACACTTATTATTTTTGGCCAAAAACCTTGTACACTAGTGGAAATCATGACCGTCTATAAATAGTAAGTTTACCATTTACGGTAAGTCGCGAATTCTAGGAGTTTTAGTGGTAGTTTGATTCCAAAACCTCTCCCATGGCTTAGTATCCTATATAAAGGGGTGTAAACTCGTTTACTTCATTCATCAATCAAATTACGAATTTTATAATTTATATTTTTTTTGTTTTCTTTCTCGTGGATTTGAGAATTCCCTGTGAGTCTAGAGAAGTTCCGTGGATTCGGAACAGTTATCCCCTTGAGGAAGATGGTGCTCAACCTCATGTCCTTCATGCGTTAGTTTGGTATCAGAACAAGGCTTTTCCTCATGGTGCATCCAGATCAGGATTTTTTTTGTTTTTTTTAATAAATTTAAACGGGACACTAGAGATTTAGTGTGGTATTACCCAAGCCATCCATCAGGTGAGCCCCACCATGTTAATGTCCTGCTTGAAAGCAGGATGGTTAATTCATCATGGAGACCATGCGATTACGTTGAAGGTGGACCACCGGAAATTCTTATGAACCATAGATTCTTATGTTGAAGCTGTTGACGTTGATTTCTGCTTGCAACAGTCATGGCAATCATGGTCAATTTCTATAATTGTTCACACAATCTGATGTTGATTGATTGTGAGGGTGGTCCAGGTTTTTGTGTTTGGCCCATTTAGAATGATAGTGTTGATTCTTTTGGCCCATTTACTGAACGGTCGGGCAGGGCTCACCCTGACCTAATCCAACCTGGCTAATTTCCACCAATAACCTGTGTTATTTGATACTTCAGTATGGTAGTTGTCGTGAACCATGGCCCCAAATTACGTTGAATGATCTTAGCCTTTGATTTGGAGTTTTACCCTTTAATTCTGGATCATGGCTTATTTTATGGGGTTTGCTAAGCTGGTTAAGCCCATATGACTGTTTAAGGTAACCCATCCACGTCCCAACATGTATGCCAATCCGTCATACTAGATCTAAGCCGTCCATCTAGTGGATATCATTGTATTGATGTTGAAGGCCAAAAAT
The DNA here is from genome assembly GCA_021015155.1 of Magnolia officinalis. Classification (NCBI taxonomy): domain Eukaryota; kingdom Viridiplantae; phylum Streptophyta; class Magnoliopsida; order Magnoliales; family Magnoliaceae; genus Magnolia; species Magnolia officinalis. The sequence goes on along the minus strand of JAJHSJ010000008.1, from coordinate 72,186,404 downwards.
TGAGTCAGACCACTCATCCTGTGAGTGATGCAGTATTCAAAACAAATGGATGGTGAAAGATCAAATTCATAAAGCCCATGTTTTATTTTGATCACAGTAACCATCAATGGGTCTGATTTTTGGCATAGAGGTATCTACTCGAAGGGACCGACCTAATGGACGGCTGACATGTAGATTGCCTGCCTTACACGTGTGTAGTCCCTAGGAGCTTATGAAGTGCTCTATGCAGTAGACATGGACCTATCCCCCGGCCACCCCTGTAATGGGTTTTGGCAAATCCTGACCATCCAATTGGAACCTTAAATGGACACTTATGGACAAAGTTACCAACGGTTCACAATTAGTAGGAAATGTCCTTCAATCAAATAAATAGGATTATAAGGTTTACTGAGATTTCAAGATGCATTACGTCCAGGGCTGACTCAAAGGTCCCACCGTGATTTATTTATTTTATCCACGCCGTCCATCCATTGTAGCGCTTGATCCCAAAAAATGAAGTATATACAGAGTTCAAGTGGACCATATCATAGGAAACAATGTAAATTGAACATTTTTCGTTGAAAAATTCTGAGTGGCCACGGAAGTTTTGGATTAAGATGATATTTTTGTTTTCCTTTTATTCATGTCCGTGTGATTTTATTAACAGGTTGGATGATAAATAAATATCAGTGTAGGCCCTAGAAAGGTTTCAACAGTTAAAATCATTATTTCTACTCTTCCCTGCGGTGTGGTCCACTTGAGCTTTTGATATGCTTAATTTGGGCTCAACCCCTGAAATGAATTGGAAAATTGGATGGACGGTGTGGATAAATCACATATATTTTATGGTGGACCCAACAGAGTTTACTCGGTACAAGACAAAGGTAGAGGAACTCAATAAGCAATCTGACTTCCACGGTACCGTGAATCCTATCGACCCTGACAGGTGTGGAGATAAGATAAGATTAAAACTATTCCGTGAATCCCATCCACCCTGACAGGTGTTGAGATAAGATAGGATTAAAAGATCACAATATTCCGTGAATCCTATCCATCCTCTCCATTGTCTTTCGGGTTAGTGAGACAGGTGTTGAGATGAGATAGTATAAAAAGGTTACGAGATCAGTAACATCCAAATAACAACTCACATGTTTAATGGGATTTTGGCTCATTGAAGTGTGATATGTTATTGAATTCTACTCAATGAAGAAAAAAGAAAAGAAAAAAGAAGATAGATATTTGGTAATATTTTTTAAAGTAAATAATTTTTATTATATATAAAATATAACATGCATTAATTTTATTTTAATTATTATTGTTTAACATAACTATTTATTTGTTTGTGATTGAACAGTTTAAAACTACTCAATCAAGATGATATATTGGAGAAAATTGAACATACAATGTAACTCAGGAGGGTTCAACGGATCGCATTGAAGAAATCATAATTCTTTATCACACAATTGCATTTAGTTTTGTTTAAGAAAAATTTAACAGCTTCACCCTTTGTTGACAATGAGTTTATTAATGATGTCTTAGATACTTATCTTCACTTTGGTTATGCAGATAGAGTTATGCATAAAGTTCGCAGCGATAGATCTTTGATATTATGGTCTCTTAGCACAGTGGTTTTGCATAATCAGGAATTATTCGGAGCTTATTGGCATACTTTTGTTAAATGAACGGCTGAATGAAACAATGCAAGACTAATTTTAATCTATATTTCCCAATGATAATCCGAAAAACACTCAGTATCCATCACAGAGAGCTTGCCTGGAAGTTCTAGTGCGTCATCGAGTTTAGTTAGCTCTAATTCTAAGTCAGGATCAGAGCCGGAGTCTGGTCCTGATGAAATTGAGAAGAAAGGGAGACATCACAGGTGGAAGAAATCCGAGGTCCTTCGCAGAAATAGGTGGATAGGGGATTTCAGCATGGTTTTGTAATTTCTTGTTACATTGAATATATTTTTATGTTGTATGAATGCTCACATACAACTAGTTGGACTGTCCATTAAATGATAAAAATGTATTGACCATTCATCAAATTAGACCCATTAATTAGATATTATTTACTAAATTTTATTTAAATATACTAGTTATTTAAGTCACACATGAAAGTTAAATTTAAATTAATGTAATGCATTTCTAATCACTCCAAATTTCTCCTAAAAAAGTTGTACTATTAATTAGAAGAGAATATTTTTTGGTCCATCTTATTCTTACAAGGTAACCTACTTGATTATCTCTGGCACATGTGGTGCTTCATGCAAATGCATCATATGTGTAAAACTCCTAAAATATATCCAATGACATTTAAAAACAAGCCCCTACCCTCACTCTCTCGCCTTTCATTTGTTACTTTCTCTAATCATTTAAAACTCTCCACTCATTTACAAGGAAACCAAAGTTTAAAAAATTATCTCCAAACCGCACCGAGGAGACGAAGTGGGGGCTTGGCATGCCACCGTGATTTGCATGTGAAAACCACTCCAACCATTATGTGAATGTTAGAAATTTTACTTCAAGTAGGCCAAACGAAGTGAAACAATGGAAGAATTGGATGCCAACCCTTGATTTTTGTGAGGCCTATAGTGATGTTTATGGACAATCCACTACATCAATCAATTTAGTCAGATAGTCCTATCTAGATCCAAAAAATCAAGTTGTCATGCAATTTGGGTATGCCACAAAAAAATTAAACAACTTTGATAGGATCATTAAATTTTTTTTTACTGGGCTTATCATAATGTTTATGTGAAATCCACTCTAACCATTAGCTTCCTCACGACAAGTTATACATTTGGACGAAATATTAGACTCATATGTGATATATGTGTGCTATAGCTAGTAAAAAAGTTTGGATGGTGACAGTCTCCCTACATACTATTTTCACCCATACAGCCTACCTGAACCATGAATGTAGCTGATTTTTTTTACCTCATGGTGAGAGATTTCATGCGCACATCAAAGAGAGACCATTTGCTAGAGACCATATCCTTATTTGCTTGACATGGAGACTAGTGGCTGGATTCATGTCTCAGATTGCATGCCCATTGCAGAGGCCCCGGGCCAGGCATGTGAATAAGAAGGGGTGGGCTGGGGTGGGCCCACATTGACTTGTTTGTAAAATCCACTCTGATCATATGGTGTGATGGAGATTTACCAATAAAAATAAAAACTCAGCCACATTCATGATTCATGTGGCCCACATGAGTGGAAACATTATGTATGGGGATGCCCACCATTCAAACTATTTAACTTGGTAAGGATCATATAAATCATGTACGGGCCTAATTGATTTTGCCGAAAAGCATTAAATTTCATGATTAAGATAATGGTTGGAATAGATTTCATATAAACTTAACAATGGACAGATAAAAATCAATGATAGAGGTCCATCACAATGGTTAGTGTGGCCTACCTAAATAGTGTGTCAGCATAATTTTTAGGCCCTCAACATAACGATGGATGATGTAAGGGATGATTTGCATAGATTTTACATAAACATTATAAACATTACGGAGTGCCTTATAAAAATCATGGATTAGAGCCCCTTTACGATTGTTTCTCATGGTTTGGCTCAACTAATTCATGAAATACGCCTGGCTTTTAGTATCATGGCTAAATTTCTATCACATGCATAATGACTGGATTGGATTTTAAATACACATCATGGTGGGACCCTCCTAGAGTCCACCTGTCATGTTCCCATCAAAAGTTCTCCGCATGGCACTGTTACTCATTGAGATCAATAAATGAAAATGGAGAGAGAGGCTAACTTTCTAATAAGAGAGATTATAGTTTGGAGTTGTACAAGTATGATGTATTCATATGATGGATCAAATACGTAAGGGATCCAGTCCATTGATCAAATATAGTACCTTGCAATCATGTTGTGTACCAAAAAAAATTAGTTTCTACTTAGTAGTTAAAATACCTTTAGGAGAAATTTGGACCGTTAAAAATGCATTACAACAGTCCAGATTTTACTTGCATCCATAGCTAAAGTGATAAGTATATTTTGATAATTCTTTTATAATAATATCCAATAAGCAGAACCCATTTGATAAACGGTTTGTAGCTTTAACATGCATGCATACCCATCTTTATTAAATAAGACATGGTATTCATAATTTCTCAAAGAGATCGTTACAAATTCACAACAAGAATATTTTAACCAATTTAATGACTTAAAAGGTCCAACATATATATATATATATATATATATATATATATATATATATATATATATATATATATATATATATATATATATATATATATATATATATAAAGAGAGAGAGAGAGAGAGAGAGAGAGAGAGAGAGAGAGAGAGAGAGATTTTAGAGATTTTGTCTGCAATTCAGTGAGTGGTAGGGCAGTCAACAGGGCGGATGGGGGTTGGCTTCACACGCATGCTGCATATAGCCGTTGTTAGTGGTTGTACATGTAGCGTGCATGTAAATAAACTAAACTGTTGAAACCTGGGGTGTAGTGTAGATAGACCATGACATGGTAATTAAATCAGTTTAAGTGACACTATCTTATGTTAGCATGTCTCTCGTACCATGGACCCACATGCATGTGCACGCACGTACATATAGCCCTTTTAGCCTTTGATTTTGAAAAACTCAAAATTAAAGTTTTTAAGCTTGTCCTGTTTGATAAAACTTACTTTCAGTATTTATTGCAGAATTTTAGTATTTTTAGTTATTTTTTTATTTAGGCATTTGATAAGTTCATATAATTAAGTGCTTAATTTTAATTTTCGCTGAAAAATGAGATTTTTTTTCCTTATCACTTAACATATAATGTGATAAGCGATTTTGCTTGGAATTAATAATAATACCCTTTATCTTCTTAAAAGACGACAATACTTTTGGACCACCTTATGAACTCCGTTCATAAATATAAGTCGTTAATTTCGAAGTACTTGTCAAACCCTTTGAAACGAGTGGTTATTCACCTAAAATGACAATCAGAGCGTGGGGACCTTAGACGTTGAAATTGGTGTGTTGTTGCACATCAAGGTTACATATTGTAATATCGATTTGACATTGTAGTATATTTTTCGAGGTGCTTTTAGGCTCCTTTCGCAAAGTGGTTAGTTGATAGCTACAAAATAAGTAGTTATACATAGTAAATGGAGATAGAGTTCTGGGATTTTTTATATCAAAGTTGGTGTGTCGTTGCACATCTGAGTCACTTGTGAGTAATAACGAGTTGACTTTGTGGCTCAACTTTGAAGGTATTTCTAAATTTATTTTGCTAAGTAGATTGCATATCTTATAGTATTCATTAATAACTTTGAAATAAGTAAACATAAATCCCTATGGAGATTGGAGTGCAGAGCTTTCGTAGATTGAAATTGGTGTTGCTACACATTGAGCCATATATGATAATAATGTTTGACTTTATGACTCAGTTTCTAAGTTGTTTCTAGTATTATTTTTCCAAGACTTGGACCACACATTTTTTAATACTCATTTATAATTTAAAAAAAGTATTCACAGGTCTTAAACATAGATCTCAGTGTTAAGATCTTGAACGCACAAAATTGTTTGTCGTCACATATGTTGGAAAAAAAAAAAAAATGTGAAATCCGAGTTCAACTGTTTGTGTCCAATTTTTAGCAATTTTTTTGAATCTCCTTTGAGAGATTTGAACATTTCATGACATCTAATGCTTCGAGCTCTATGAAATCAAGAGGATGGTTGTCCAAATTGGAGCATAGATGGCCACAAAAATGTATGTTTACGATGGCCTATTCCTTTAGCGGACCACATCTCCTCATTCATTAATCGGATTTGAATAAATTTTTATCTAAGTGGGTTTCTTGATGTGTTCTTCGAGATGGTATGGTTGGATTAGACCATTCTCAACTAGATCTGTCCAAATGAGATCGTAGCCATTCAATCTTGTTTTTGATAGATCTAATTCAATTCAAGTCAAATTGCACCAAAAATCATTTTCTAACCTAATGAATACCAATTGAACACATCTAACATTTAAAAAATGAACAAATGGTGATTCAATTAAGAAAATGTTGGCCGTGAACTTCTAGACTTGTTGTATGGTGAGATCAAATGATGACCTATAACAATCGACCCATATATAGGTCAAATATTCGAGGAATCTTGATTAGTATGGAACACCTATTGGACATTTGAACCATTAATGAGATATTTGACACAGATATTGCACGTGTGTTAATTGACTTTCAATTTCTCCTTACTTTCATTTTAATATTAAACTTTCTTAAGTAATAAGGGTTAAAATTTATAAATTGAGTGACATTCTCTTAATGGAATGCATAAGAGGAAAGTATTAAAATTTTATTAGATTGGGCATATGTGTGCCAAATTTAATAGCATGACAACAACAAGTTTTGTTTCATACTCTACAGAAGTTAGAAATTGAGATAATATGAGCAATTATGACAAATTGTCAATTTTCAGACATTTTTGGTTTTTGTTTACTGAACAAGTTACCGTGGAAAAAGTGTTTATTTTCAGAGATCAGTTCTTTTTTCAGGCATTATCAAACAGATTTTTCAATACTTATAAGTACTAAAATTCATCACTTTAAGTTTTTAGTATTAAAGTTAAAATTTCAGATTTTATTTTTTAGTTTGTCAAGTGACACCTTAGTCATAAATGAAAATTTCTCACTAGGTTAAGCTAATATGTGCAAAAAAAGAAATTCCATATATTAATTGATTTCTATGATGGAAAAATGGTTCAAGCTTTTAAATAAAAGAGACTATTTTTCTCTCTACCCAGGTTCTAAACGTGCGGGGTTATTCGTCTCTAAGCACATGCACATTTTAAAAAATTAAGAAGGTGAGCTATCATTTAGGGATGTGTGGAGCCTTGTTATTAGTTGTTTATCATCAAGATCGAATGACTAGAGGAGTGTCGTGGAGCATTGTATAGGCAACTCTGAAGGTATATATGGCCATCTCACTTGTATTTCATAGTTTTCTAGTTAATATTATTGCTTATGTATAAGTTTCACGATTAAAGTGCATAATTGTTGACCTGATCCATGAAAAATTAAAATCTTAACTTTAATTAATGGGGATCTTTTTATTGAATTTAGAAATTGTTTCTGATTCTAATAATTTATTGGATGTCCACCAATCAGTCGTTAGGGATATCTTTCAATGAGAATTTTGGTTTAGGGCCCGTCTAATAAAAGACCCACATATCATATTTTTGTTAAATTTGCAATTTATGAGTTCATGTATATGAACCATGACACTTGACATAGTCAAGTTTCAATTTTTCTTTGGAGGAGTTATTTGATATTTTAGTGCAGTGCCATACTCATGTTTATACCTGTCTTGGTGCTTTCCATGTAACCCAGTGAGATGCCACCACGTGTTGGTACTATGTATGAATGATGGAAGAAAGTCACTCGCATCCTAAGAAAATCTCTTAATCCTTTTCTTTAGGTATTACATTGGTTGGGATCTTGTAGTCCCTGTACCTGGGCTGACCGGGTTTGGGTCTTGCCGGGTCTGGGTATAGTTCTTGAAGAACCAACCTCAATCCAATTTGATTCAGGTGCCCATTGGGTCTAGGTTTTGAGTTTAGTTTGGGACAGATAAGAATATTCATATGGTTGGGCTCACCTGATGGATGGATTATATTGCACACACATGGATCCCTTTGATATGTGCATGGCGTGTAAGCAGGCTCTCTTAAATATGTGTTGGTTAGTAAACCTCATTTTGTTGCTAGAATCGTCAATATATCAATATATCGTAAATATATAAAATTGTACTGATGAAGCTATTTGGACTCAACCTAACTTTGACCCAACCCAACTCTACCCGACTTTAACTGGTTCGATTGTATTAGTCTGACCTGAACCCAATTAGACCCAATATTAACTGGGTCCAAAAAGGTGAGACTTGAACCTGACCCAATGGGATTTGGACCTGTTAAAATTGGGTTGGGTCCATTGGGTACCACCCCAAGTACACATTGACAGCCCTAACTGCATTTTGTCATTATTTCTTAGAGGGTGTTGTGAATTTAACTTTATATGATTTGTAATGGGCAGGAATTATAGGAGCATCTGGGCATTCGGTTGTTAAATAAACGGCTGAATGATCCAACAAGGCAGAACTCGTTTGAATCTATATTTCCTAAGGATAATCCGAAAAACACTTGGTTCTCCATTAATTTCTTTACATCCATTGGGTTGGGAGGCATCACAGAGAGCTTGCGTGAATTCTTGAGAAATATGCCCCGACTTATAATGCAACAACAAAAGAGTCTGAGTCTGGTTATGATGAAAGTGAAAAGAAAGGGAGATGTCAAAAGAGGAGGAAGAGAGGGTAATGGCAATCTTGATGGTTTTTTTTTTTTTTTTTTTTTTTTTTTTTTTTTTTATGACCCGTCGTCGACCAGTCGTGAGCCCTGCTCGACCGGTCGAAGGTTGTGGTCGACCAGTCGTGGAAGACGAGTCGTGACACGACTCAAAGTCCAGCGACTGTGGACTGGTTTTCTCTGGGGTGCTCAACCAGTCGAAGAGGTTCTCAACCGGTCGAAGGTGGCTCTCAACCAGTCGTGGACTCGGTTCGACCAGTCAAGGCTACGAAGATTCGTTCCGCGATTTTGCGCGGATTTCGTGTCGCAAGTCTTTTCGCAACTAGGATGTGGAAGGGAGTTTCCTAAAACTATAAATAGGAGTTCCTAGGGTTTCTAGGGTATGACAAGAGGGTTTCCTAAAGCTTTACAAGAGATTTGCTAAAGGGTTTAGGACTATCAAAGGTGAGAGAGAGAGAGAGAAAGAGAGAGAGGAAGCTTATAGAAGGGAGGTTCTGCTTGTGGAGGTTATCTACTGTGCAATCTATATCTCAGCGCTTCTATGTCCTCGTAATTGGTTAGATCTTTCTGTTTTCTTTATCTCTCTTATTGTTTATCCACTCCTGCGTGAGTGAAGAAGGTTGTAACGTTCTACTTCATAGTGGATTGTTAATCTGGATGAGGTCCCGTGGTTTTTACCTCTTTGAGGGTTTTCCACGTAAAAATCTCTTGTGTGGTGTGTGATTAATGCATTGATTATTTTCATTGCTTTATTATCCATAATTCTGGTTTGTTTTGGAGGGCTAGATCCTAAGGTTTTGTGCAAGGCCCCCAACAAAGTGGTATCAGAGATAAGTTCATTGAACGGGTAGGATCGGTTTTGAATTATGGAAGGTGGCTCATCAAGGATGATCAGCCTCAATGGTTCTAATTGGACCATATGGAAGGCTAAGATGGAGGGCTTGCTTTATTGCAAGGACCTATATTCTCCAATTTTAGGCATATCAGCAAAATCCAAGGATATGACTGATGATGATTGGAAGAAGATGGACCGAAAGGTGATGGGGTTTATTAGACAATGGTTGGATGATTCTGTGTTCCACCATGTGTCTACGGAAACCTCAGCCGCTAGCTTATGGTTAAAATTACAAGGGCTTTATGAGAGGAAGACAGGCGGTAATAAAAATTTTCTGATAAAGCGACTTGTGAATCTCAAATTCAAGAATGGTGGTTCTGTGACCGAGCACATGAATGAGGTCAGCAATATAGTGAACCAACTCTCCTCTACGAAGATGGCCCTGGATGATGAATTGCAAACTTTACTTTTGCTTAGTTCATTGCCTGACAGTTGGGAGACATTGATGGTGTCTCTAAGTAACTCCGCGCCAGACAAAAAGATATCCATGGAATAAGTAACTAGCTGTCTCTTCAATGAAGAGACAAGGAGGAAGTCTCAGGGGTCTACTCAGCAAGAGGCCCTTGTAACACAAGAACGGGGGAGAAGAAAGAACATGAAGGGCGGGATGGCCCGAGATAAATCAAGAGACAAGTCAAGTAACAGAAAAGATGTTGAATGCTGGAATTGTGGCAAAAAGGGCCACTACAAGCATGAACGTCGTGGTAAGAAGAATGACAAGAAATGAAAAGGGAAGGAAGATGAATCAGATTCCACTGTGGTCGCTTCAGATAGCGACATTATAGTTACTCTTTCTGCAGATCATGATGTATGTCTCATGGCTACGAGTCAAAACACCACTGGGTGATAAACTCGGGAGCTTCCTTTTATGTGACTCCACACAGGGACTTCTTCACAAGCTACAAGTCAGGTGACTATGAGACTGTGAATATGGGAAATTCTGGCGTATTAAAAATCATGGGAGTCGGTGATAGTTGTGTGAAGACCGATGTGGTCTGCACATTGGTTCTCAGGGATGTGAGGCATATTCCAGACCTTCGCCTCAACTTGATGTCGACGGAAAGGTTGGATGATGATGGCTATGAAAGCCGGTTTGCTGGTGGGCGATGAAAGCTCATCAAGGGTTCATTGATCGTGGCCAGAGGGAAGAAGTGTTGCACCCTTTACAAAGCAAGTGTCAGTATGTGCAAGGGTGGGTTGAACGCAAAGGGAAGATTCAACTATTGACATGTGGCACCGGCGTTTAGGCCACATGAGTGAGAAAAGGCTTCAGGTACTAGCAAAGAAGCAGCTCCTTCCAGACATGACAGGTACACCTCTCAAAACCTGTCTTGATTGTTTATCAGGGAAATAGCACAGAGTTTCATTTATTAAATCTGTTTCTCATGTTAATAAAGTGCATGCATTAGATTTGGTTTATTCTGATGTTTGTGGTCTTATGAGAACAAAAACCTTAGGTGGGGTATTGTATTTTGTTACTTTTATAGATGATGCACCTAGGAGGGTTTGGGTTTATGCTTTGAAATCCAAGGACAAGGTCTTTGGTGTATTTAAATTGTTTTATGTTATGGTCAAGAGAGAGATAGGTAGATCATTAAAGTGCATCCGCACTGATAATGGTGGTGAATACATTAGCGACTTTCATGACTATTGTAAGTCCCTGGGTATACAGCATGAACAGACGGTTCCCAAGACCCCCCAGCATAATGGTGTAGTTGAGCGAATGAATCGCACTATTGTAGAGAGAATCAGATGCATGTTATCCCATACAAAATTGCCCAAGACATTCTGGGGAGAAGCAATGCACACGGCGGTGTATTTGATAAACAGGTCTCCATCAGCCCCGTTGAATGGAGAAGTACCTGAGAAGGTGTGGACTGGACAGGATCCATCGTATAGTCATCTCAGGGTGTTTGAATGTAGGGCATCCGTTCACGTACCAAAGGACGAGAAGTCCAAGCTCGCTATGAAGATCAGACAGTGTGTGTTCTTAGGATACGGTGATGAAAAATTCAGTTACAGATTGTGGGATCCGACCGAGAGGAAGCTCGTCAAGAGCAGAGATGTGGTTTTCTTTGAAGATCAGTGTATAAAAGACATTGGTAAACCAGAGAAGAACCAACCTAGTTCAGGTAAGCTAGAGGACATGGATCCGATTATTCCTCCCGTGGTGCCTGAAAACGGGGGAGTACAACAAGGTGCAGAGGACGAGGGAGTTCCTTCAGAAGATGGACCAGGGGAGTAGCCCCCACTTGATCCACCTGTTGAGCCACAGGTGAGAAGGTCATCCAGGGATAGACAACCGTCCAAAAGGTACTTGCCACATGAGTACATTATGCTGACTGATGGGGGAGAGCCAGAAGATTATTCTAAGGCCCTAGCCGACGAGCATAAGGAGTGGTTGAAAGCTATGCAAGAGGAGATGAAATCCTTGCATAAGAACCACACCTATGATATGGTGAAATTGCCTAAAGGCAAGAAAGCTTTGAGCAACAACTGGGTGTTCAGAAAGAAGATTGAGCAGAGGAATTCACAGACGAGGTTCAAGGCCAGACTTGTGGTAAAAGGGTTTGGTCAGAGGAAAGGCATAGGCTTCGAGGAGATATTCTTACCAGTGGTGAAGATGACATCCATACGGGTGTTGCTTGGGTTGGCGGCTAGCATGGATCTGGAGATAGAGCAGTTAGATGTTAAAACTTCCTTTCTCCATGGTGACCTGGAAGAGGAGATCTATATGCACCAACCAGAGGGGTTCGAAGTCAAGGGCAAGGAGCATATGGTGTGTAGGCTGAGGAAGAGCTTGTATGGGCTGAAACAAGCTCCACGACAATGGTATAAGAAGTTCGACTCGTTTATGTTAAAACATGAGTATGACAGAACAGAGTCGGACCACTGTGTGTTCACGCGCAAGTTCTCAGATAGTGATTTTTTAGTTCTGCTCTTATACGTTGATGACATGCTCATCATGGGAAAAGACATCAAGAAGATCGACAGGCTAAAACAGGAGTTGGGCAAGTCTTTTGCGATGAAAGACTTGGGCCCGGCTAGACAGATCCTAAGAATGGAGATAACTCGTGACAGAAGCAGCAAGAAGCTCTGGCTGTCACAAGAGCGGTATATTGAGAAAGTCATAAAGCGGTTCAATATGAATGCAGCGCAGCCGGTCAGTACTCCACTAGATGGTCACTTCAGATTGAGCGACAAACAGTGTCCCAAGACGAAGGCAGAAGTGGAAGAGATGTAGAAGATACCCTACTCGTCAGCGGTAGGAAGTTTGATGTATGCTATGGTGTGTACACGCCCAGACATAGCATATGCGGTTGGTGTTGTTAGTCGGTATCTTGTCAATCCTGGCAAAGAGCATTGGGCAGCGGTGAAATGGATACTACGGTATTTAAGAGGCTCATCCAGGTTGAGCCTATGCTATGGTGACGGTAAACCTGTGTTAGAGGGCTACACAGATCCAGATATAGCAGGTGACATAGACTCCAGGAAGTCTACATCGGGGTTCATGTTCACGTTTGCAGGAGGAGTGGTTTCTTGGTAGAGCAAGCTACAGAAGTTCGTAACATTATCGACGACAGAGGCCGAGTACATTGCAGTCACAGAGGCATGTAAAGAGATGCTTTAGATGAAGAGGTTCCTACAGGAACTTAGCCTGAAGCGGGAGGAGCACGTGGTCTATTGCAATAGTCAGAGTGCTATACACTTGAGCAAGAATCCAAGTCAGCATTTCAAGTCGAAGCACATAGAGATTCGGTATCACTGGTTCAGGTATACTTTGGAACAGAAGGTGTTACAGCTTGAGAAGGTCCACACGGACGATAATCGGTCAGACATGATGACCAAGGCTTTGCTCAAGGGTAAGTTTGAGGTTTGTAGAAACCTGGCTGGCTTGAAAAAGGTGGATCCCTCATGGGTCAAAAAGGGGGAGATTTGATAATTTTTTTTGACCCATTGTCGACCGATCTGAGCCCTACTCGACCGGTCGAAGGCTGTGGTCGACCAGTCGTGGAAGACGAGTCGTAGCACGACTCAAAGTCCAATGATTGTGGACTGGTTTTCTCTGGGGTGCTCGACCAGTCGAAGGAGGTTCTCGACTGGTCGAAGGTGGCTCTCGACCAGTCGTGGACTTGGTTCGACCAGTTGAGGCTACGCAGATTCGCTCCGCTATTTTGCGTGGATTTCGTGTCGCAAGTCCTTTCGTAACTGGGATGTAGAAGGGAGTTTCGTAAAACTATTGTAACGTCTCAGAAAATTTCGTACAAAGACCCGATTACCACCTCAAGCAAAAATCACTTAGGATCAAATCCTTTAGAAATTAGACAAAATTAACTAAGTGCTAAACTAGATTAACTACGAAATCCACTTGATCTACTTTAAATACGATCTGTAAGACCCAAAACTTGTAGAATCATTGACACTAGGTTACCCTAAAATCTAGGATCAATCTCATTACCCAGTTGCTCTCGGGAGCACATTGAAACTCCGTATCAGATTTGGACTGCATGTCGAAAGTCCGATTACTACAAAATTATAAAATTAAGACCGCCTTACTGGGCTTGACAACCACCTCGGAAATCAAGTCCAGATAGTATTTCGAAGCTATTCGCTTGAGCCTGGAGTGAAGTGTGTGAGAAATGTGGGTATCTTTAGAAATAAAAGTAATCTGAGACTTGTCGCTAGCGAGCCGAATATAAGGATTCAGATCGTCGGATTCAGACCCAAATACACCCTCAGATTAGGGGAAATTTTCTACACAGGCCAGTGTACTTGTGGCCCTGATCGGTGATCGTGGACCGTTGAACTGAAACTGGTCCGCCACGGCCGATCTGTAAACCCGATCGGACCAAAAACTCAGCTTGACCTAGATCCAATGTCAGGGAGCTTAAATCCGACCGCACATAGAAAAGGGGCCTCCAGAAGTGCTCCGTCGAGCTGAAACAAATGCCCTTTGGCTATAACCTAAGTATACCTTAACCCTCGGGTCATTTTCATCAGTTTTAAGCCTATATAAGGACCTTAAACCCTCTCTCATTCACTCCATACGAATTTCGAAAAAAACCCTAGGAGAGAGAAGAGAGTAAAGAGAGAGAAAGTGAGAGAGAAGTTGGAGTCACTCATGGGAATCGATCCCTGCTATTCTACGTGCTTATCCATCACTACCAAATCGCTATTCCGGTAATTCTGACTTCGTTCTTAGATAAGAAAACCTAACCCTAATCCGTTATAGGGTTTTAAATAGTGAAATGATGAAATAGCTAACCTAGTTCATGCTATAGGTTGTCATTCTGCCGGTGACAAAGTCTATGTGTTTAAAACGGCTCCGTTTCGCGTTTATCGGCGTAAGATGCGGACTATAGACGTATAAGTTATGGTTTTCAAGGCTTTCAATGTCGGTTAATGATATATTACTGACGTGGACGCTATTTCACATGCCTAAAGTGATGTCCGTTTCATTTTTCAGTTATACGTTAACTAGGTTGAATATACTGTATTCCTCGTATTTGTAGAAAATACCGTATACGTATGAAATTCAGATTTATGCTTGCCATGATTAATTGTTATCTATATATGTTAGATGCATGTGTATCAACTTCTGGGTGAACAGATTAGCCTAATACATGTTATATCAACATACGTTGTGTATGTTACAATGCGTAGCCTAAGTGTTTGAGCAAAAGACTAAATAAGTATAAACCTTGCATTAGTGTACGCCATGACTAACTATCGTGGCTATGCGATTGTTGTGTAGGCGGCAATCCTTTGACGAATGGACTTGCCCTAATACGTATGCTAACCAATATATACCATGTATGATATAATGTGTATGCTAAGTGTTTGTAAACATGTCTGTATGAATAAATACTTGTAAACTGTTCTTTAAAGGGGTGTTGAGATAAGATTCTCAGCTACTCTAATGATGTGTACGATTTTCTCCATATGCCTTATTTCATAATCATTGTTTTTACCTAGAAATGCATAAGTGTGAATTCATGTTTATGTTGTACTTCATAACATGCTCAACTGATTGTATGATTTGAATCATTGCTCCATTACTGCTTGAGTATCTCATATGCTAGATCGTTGTAATTGAATGTGTTTGAGGCTATTATATAGTCCAGGTAATCGGTAATAGGCCTCGAAGTAGTGGCTGACTTTGTCCCGCCACATGAGACGCGCCTGATGAATCCAAGTCGTATATCAATTGGCGACAGTGGTTAGGCCACACGGAGTGCTTATGTGCTCCATGTTGATCAGCTCGATGTGCGCTCGTGCTAGTCGAGCCCGTCAAATAACCCGATTGGCCGATGTATGTTAACCATGTTTGGACACTACTGCTTGAACCTAGAGTACCAAACTCACCAATAAAATCCCTGATAACCTTGGTACCTTGATCCGCTAAGACTCATGAGCTGGACATGGTGGTATGGGACACCGTGGTCGAGCTGTCGGCCTACGCTGGGGCGACGAGCCTCCCCGTAGTGACCAGTGAGCAACCCAGACTCGTTAGCCGAATACGGTGGTATGGGACACTGTATTCGAGCTGTCGGCCTACACTGATCAGGTGACGAGCCTTTTGTAGTGACCTCGAGCGTACTTTGAGTCTACGTATAGGCGACGAGCCTTCCATAGCATCTAGAGACTAAACTAGGCCTGTACTGATTAGGTGACGAGCCCTTTGCAGCGACTTAGAACCGCAACATCGTATGAGATTTACTAGGACTGACGACCCTAGAATGGATCCTTATTTGGGAATGATATAAGGGAGGTACCTTAGATTCCCAATCCTGTTGTATGAAAGGAACTAATAATAACTCGGTAATCACGTTCATAACATCGCACTGCATGTGCCCCGGGTTGAAGAGCACAGAGGGAAGAAAGCATGTGGCGACCGTAAGATGGTGTCGCACGAGGGAGTGTAGGCGAGGGCATGTATCATGACTACATTTCATCCTTGCATTAATAAGAGTATCTATGATTGTTTGATTGTACTGCTTTATCATTACTGCTTGACTGAATTGATAACATGTTAACCTTTGCTCTATGATTCCACTGAGTTGATCACTCACTCCTACGTTCTGGGACGGTGTTCTGAACACCCACCAGACTCTGTCTTAGATGCAGATGATGATGCGACTCAGGAGGCGGAGCCTGATTACTATGACGATCAGGACGAGTTCTCTTATATGCAGTTCTTCGGCGGCTTCGCTTAGGCTATCCGGATCGACGGGGCTATAGGGATTATCATTGTAGTTGTACTGTTTGACATTTTGATTTTGAGTCTATTACATGTATATGGTGACTCAGTGATGTATTCATACTCTGGAGATCGATCATGATCTTTTGACTTATATACATTTATTTATATCTTTCAGTCTTCCGCTTGCGTTTTCCAACTTGATCTGGAGTATGAATTACTGTTTTGGTATAATCTCACTCATGATTAATGCACTAACACATACAACATTTAATCATAAGTATATATGTTGTATAAGTGATGTTTTGGAACTCGAGAGTTGAGTTGTTACTCGACCCCCGATTTTCAGGGCGTTACTGTAACGCTCTGGAAATTGGGGGTCTTGCATAAACTCGACTCCCAAGTTCCCAGGTGTCACTTATGCTAATTTTTACTAATTTACGTTTAATCAGGTTTAAATGCGCAACATGGAATTTCTTGGAACATGAAACATAATCACAACTGATCTACTGAAATGAAAGAAGTCAATTATATATATATACCAGTCCAAAAGAATGTAAAATGGTCGCACCAGGCATTGCCCAACAAATTACAAAAGGAATATCATGTCCAAAAGAATAGGGCTGAGTCCACAACTCAGCGATCCAAATCCCGTCTACTAGGCCGACGGGGAACCGTCCATCAGCTGAAAATAGGACAGCTCGTCCTCCTTATTCAAGCTCCCGCCGAAAGGCTCCTCGTACTCAGCGTCACCTGCAACTATTGAAGAGTCTGATTGGTGTTTTAAAACACCATCCCAGAGTGGGAGTGAGTGATCAACTCAGTGGGTGCTATTAGTCTTAAGTTACAATAGGCATCAATTATACTATGGATTTAATGAAAAATAGTCATTCATAAACACTTATCTAATCTTATTAATGCGTATGTGTAATAGATGATATGATGCATGCCCTCGCCACAACTCTCCCTCGAGCGACTCCGTCTGATGATCGCGTATGTCAACACTCCCTCAGAGCGACCTCGACTGCCGAGTCGCCAACCTAGGATAATGTTAACCGGGTTCTTAGTTAAGTCCATTCAACCAGTAGATTGGGGAATTTGATACACCCCACGTATCAAATGCCCTAAACTGGTTGTGAGGACAAGACCCCCATCGTGTGAGGCCAAGACCCCACGATCTGTGATCCCGTCGGGTTCCCCATCCCCGACTTCAAGCACATGGGGAGTGCTGAGAACTGGGATCGCTTGTGGTCACTACGGGGAGGCGCATCACCCCAGCGTAGGCCGACAGCTCAGACACAATGTTCCATTCCACCATGCCCGGCTCACGAGACTGTGAATCGATATTCAATTCGTTAACAATAGGCTACAACGGTGATAGAGTGTTCCAGATTTCATACATATGTGAGCAAACATGGTTAACAAATAAGGTTAGTCAGCCAATAGACTAAACGCATGAGTTCAGGCAAATACGTGATGGACGACATCGAGTCCGAGCGACCCATATAGTCTAACTACTGTCGCTCACACGCGCTCGCCCAAATCCGTGGGTTTAGCCTCAAGACGGTCCTACCCACGGGACCGCCTTAACTCTCCTTGTTTTCCTGACCAACCCTAGGGTTTGGATGGTGGTCCATGACATGTCAACAGACAGGATTATCAACTAGCATAACCATCATCATGTTCTCATACACCTCAACATACATGTTCAGATTCTTCTAGTAAGCAAGCTAACACAATTTATGAGCAAGGGTGCATGTGTGTTGTGTGTGTTGTGTGTGTTGGTGAGGAAGTTGCTCACTTCCTACAACTCATGGAAATAAATTACGCAAGAATTAATGAGGCGCGCATGTTATAGGGCATCATCACATGAGCAATCAAACAAGACATCAACAAGCGATCATCAAATTTGCACCAAGTCATGTGAGAAGCAAGAACAACATTATGTGAGAAAATCAAATAAAACATACAATTTCATACCACTCTAAATAAACATAAATTACTAGGTTTTCTCTATACTCTCTAAATGCATCAACTAAGCCATCAAAATCATTAAACTCATAATGAAATTGGTGCTAGGCCACCTAAGAGTAATAGTCCGCACCTATGGATCGTTGGAGACTTGAAAAACGACCTAGGAATGAAGGCTTTGAGGTCGATCAGCCAGAATTCCTAAAGCAAGCCCTTGCATGTTAGAATTTCAAGCCAATCCCTTCTCAACACATGAGTTTTAAGAAAAAGGGATGAGAGATTTACCTAGACAACCAACAGAAGCGGTTCTTGCGGTTGAGGTGGAGGGTTTCCTTGGAGAAGGGGTAGAGAGTTGCAAGGTTGAGCTTCCTTGGGCCCCACCTCCAACCACACACTCCTTTTCTTTCTTCTTCTTCTCTCTTTCTCCTCCTTGCTCTTCTCCCTTTTCTCTCTTCTCTCTTTTCTAGGGCAAAATCGTATAGGGAGAGGAGGTGCCAAAATGAGCCCTTTTTATAATGTCAGATTTGGTGGAAATGGCCATAAGTGTTGGGTTTTTACTATATTAGACCTATAGGAGGGTCTTTCTAGCCTCTAGGGCCCACTATGGGGTGTATAAGTTGATATACACCGTAGGATAGTTAGCCATAACGCTGATCTACATAGGAATATGATCGGTCCGCCATTTGGATGCGTCGATCGACAGATATGGTTAGAAGTCTGTTCAACGGTCACCGATAGTCGATCGGGGCCGCGGCTATACGGATATGAGCGGGGAAATATCCTTACTTCACGTGTGAAGTTTGGTCATAAATCGACGGTCCGAAATCCTCAACTTTACATAAGAGTGGACGACCCAATTTACTTAAGTTTCAGCCTCTTCCTTTAAGGTATTTGCACTTTTCATGCACTCGCCCTTTTGTTCAAGTTGAGTGGTTCTGGACCGTTCCCAGGTCCGACTCCCGCGATGGACGTCAAGCCCAGTAAGACAGACATTACTCTATAATTTTGTAACTAGTGGCCCACCAACGAGCGGTCTAGAGCTTGTTCGAGAAATCGGAGCATTTCTGGAATGAATTAGGTATTGAGATTTCTCGTTGGCAATGATTAGGGTTTGGATTAGCTATGTTCAGAGCGTGACCTATTTATAACTAGTGAAAGTAGATATTTAGTCGTGATTACTTTAAACCGTCGGTTTTAGGCTAAAAGAGTAACGAGGTTGCTCTGATGGGTCCCTGGTCACGAAATTTATAGGACAAGTGGTCCATGGCCTGATGAGAGGCCATGCAAAGTTTGGGAACAAACGGATGAGCGAATGTGGGGTTTGTTCATACAGTTCCTATATTTAAATGGCCCCGTGGGGTCCATTCTGGTGATTTGAGTGGTTCTGGTGGCCCTCTGGTCCTGAAACTTATATGATAGGTGCTCCATGGCCCAATGAAGAGGCATGCAAAATTTGGGAACGATCGGATGTGGATTTTGATCGCATGGGTCTGATTCACGATCAACGGTCACTGTTCCATGATCGGGTCCCAGAGTTTGTGGACGGGCGTGGAAAAATACACTAGACCTCCACCGTAAATTTAGAAGAAATTTGACGGCTGAAATGTCTCATATCTTTAAATCAACTAAGAGTGTCAGATTCTGAGACTAGTGGGCTGGGGTGAGCCACACTTTGCAAGTGCCGCTGGGATGGCGTGGATAATTGACTTTTGGACGTTTATTGGATCCGTGGTCCACGATGGACCACGAGCCCAGTGAGATCTATGCTTCCCTAATTTTTTTATTTTTTATTTTTATAATTTTCTGACCTTTCTTGGTTGCGGTATGGCCCGCACGGGCTGTTTCTAAGTGTAAACGACCATCTGGCTTGGCGGCCCGCACTAGATCCTATCATGACCCGTCTGGTCTACTCAATTGGACTAATCCTGATTAATTTTACTTGCGGTACCTCACCACGAGTAGTTTAAACGAATGGTCCTGTGGCAAATCTTACGTGGACGCCACATGACACTGTGCTGGTTGGATGAGACGTTATAATCACCCGTGTATAAGCTAGTATTGAGTGTCAATGGTCAGTAAGTGATAATATAAGTTAATTACATAAAAAAAAATTAAGAATTTTTGGAAATCTAAAACAGTAAAAATCCAGGATGTTACAGTTACAACTATAAATAAGAGTTCCTAGGGTTTCTAGGGTATGACAAGAGAGTTTCCTAGAGCTTTACAAGGAATTTGCTAAAGGGTTTAGGACTATCAAAGGTGATAGAGAGAGAGAGAAAGAGAGAGGAAGCTTGTAAAAGGGAAGTTCTGCTCGTGGAGGTTATCTACTGTGTAATTTATATCTCAGTGCTTCTATGTCCTCGTAATCGGTTAGATCTCTCTGTTTTCTCTATCTCTCTTATTGTTTATCCACTCTTGCGTGAGTTAAGAAGGTTGTAACGTTCTACTTCATAGTGGATTGTTGATCTGGACGAGGTCCCGTGGTTTTTACCTCTTTGAGGGTTTTCCACGTAAAAATCTCTTATGTGGTGTGTGATTGATGCATTGATTATTTTCATTGCTTTATTATCCATAATTCTGGTTTGTTCTGGAGAGCTAGATCCTAAGGTTTTGTGCAAGGCCCCCAACAAATCTAAGTGAGGAAGAGAGGGTAATGGCAATCCAAGGTCACCTGGCAGAAACAGATGCACTGGGGATTTTGACATTTTCCATTTTATCTGATGATTTCAATTTTGTGATTTCGTGGCATTGTTATATTGAATATGTTTTTATGTTGTAAAAATGCTCACACATAACTATTTGCACTGTCCATTAAATGATAAAAATGTCTTGACCGTTCATCAAATAAGACCCATTAATTAGATATTATTTACTATAATTTATTTAAATATACTAGATATTTAAGCCCCACATGGATGTTAAATTTAAATTAACGTAATGCATTTCTAATCACCACAAAATTCTCCTTTAAAAATTGTACTAGTGATTAGAATTGAAATTTTTTGTTTCTTCTTATTCTTACAAGGTGCCCCAATTGATTAATAGATTAGATCTCTTACACACGCTGTGCTTCATCCAAATGCATCACACATGTAAAACTCCTAAAATATAGCCAATAATGTTTAAAAACAAGACTCTCTCTCTCTCTCTCTCTCTCTCTCTCTCTCTCTCTCTCTCATTTGTTAGTTTCTCTCATCATTTAAAACTCTCCTCTTTTCTCTCATTTTAAAGGAAACTAAAGTTTTAAAAACTCTCTCCAAACCGCACCGACGGAGGAGCTTAGCGTAAAGTTGTCATGCAATTTAGGTAGGCAATAAAAAAATAAAACAACTTTGATAGGATCATTAATTTTTTTACCGGGCCTAACATAATGTTTATGTGAAATCCACTCCCACCATTAGCTTTTTCATGACAAGTTATATATTTGGACTAAATATTAGGCTCATACATGATTTATGTGTGCTATAGCTAGCAAAAAAGTTTGGATGGTGACCCTCTCCCTACATACTATTTTTACTCATATAGCTTACTTGAATCATGAATGTAGCTGATTTTTTTACCTTATGGTTAAGGGTTAAGGTTCCATGGCACACCTCATTGTGAGAGTGGACACATCAAAGAGAGACCATTTGCCTGAGACCACATCCTTTTTAGCTTGACATGGAGACTAGCGGTTGGATTCGCATCTCAGTTTGCATGCCCATTGTGGAGGTGGATGCGGATTGCGTCTCTATGGGGCCCACCGTGATGTTAGTGTTTTATCCATGCCGTTAATCGCTTTTCTCAAATCATTTTAAGGTATTAGCCAAACACTAAGCAAGGTACATGGCTTAAATGGACCACAAAGTGGGGATTGAATGTCCACCATTAAAAACTTCTTGGGAGCCGGAAAAGTTTCGGATCAAGCTAATATTTGTTTTTTCACTTCATCCACGTCTACATGACCTTATTAATAGGTTGGATGATAAAAATAAAAAAACGTCATGGTGGCCCTTAGAAAGGTTTCAACCGTGGGTGTCATTATCACTGCAGCTTCCTTTGGTGTGATCCACTGGAGATGTGGACCTTCTTCATTTTTAAGATCATACATTAAAATGAAATGAGATCATACATTAAAATGAAATGAGAAAAGCGATTAACGACGTGGATAAAACACTTACATCACGGTGGGCCCCACAGAGCCTCCTGTGGAGGTCACACGTCAGCCATGTGAATAAGAAGGGATGGGCCCATATTGACTTGTATGTAAAATCCACTCGGATCATATGGTGTGATGGAGATTTATCAATAAAAATAAAAACTCAGCACATTCATGATTCATGTGGCCCACATGAGTGGAAACATCGTGTATGAGGATGCCCACCATTCAAACTATTTAACTTGGTATGGATCATATAAATCATGCAATGGCCTAATTTTTTGCCAAAAAGTATAATTTTTCATGATTAATATAAAAGTATAAATTTTCATGATTAATATAATGGTTGGAATAGATTTCATATAAACATAACAATGGACCAAAAAAAAAAAAAAAAATCAATGATAGAGGTCCCTCACAATTGTTGCCTTAAATGAGCCCTACATAAATAGTGTGTCAGCATAATTTTTGGGCCCTCAGCATAACAAATGGATGATGTAAGGATTAATTTAAGTAGATTTTACATAAAGATCAAGGTGTGCCTAATAAACATCAAGAGTTAGAGCTCCTCTACAATTGTTTCTCATGATTTTGGCTCAACTGATTCATGGAATACACCTTGTTTTTAGTATCATGGCTAAATTTCTATCACATACATAATGACCGGATTGGATTTTAAGTACACATTATGGTGGGACTCACCTAGAGTCCACCGGTTAATTGTTATGTTCCCATCAGAAGTTCTCCGCATGGCACCCTTATTAAGGGATAATATATAGCTTTAGTAGAAATTTGGACAGCTAAAAATGTATTACAACCGTTCAGATTTTATTTGCATCCACAGCTATAGTAATAAATATATTTTGATAATTCTTTTATAGATAATATACAATTAGCCGAACCCATTTGATTAAACGGTGGGTACCTTTAACATGCGTACCTAAAGATATGGTATTCATAATTTCTCCAAGGGACCGTTACAAATTCACAACAAGAATATATTACACGCATTTAATGCTTTGAAAGGTCCGATTATATATATATATATATATATATATATATATATATATATATATATATATATATATATATATAAATGGGACTATAAGGTCAACCTCATGGGAACTTCCCATTAGTCGAGCTGTGTGGGCCTCACCGTCATGTGTTTTTAACATCGACATCGTGAATTTGATGGTCCATTTAGGTTATGTAAAACTAACTGGTATACAGAACTCCGAAGGATTATACCATTTAAAACTATGTGAAGAGATTCCTAAAACAAAAAAAAGTACCTGGTGGAGCCCACCTTAGTTTTGGATGTGGCTGAAACTTAGTCTGATACTTCATTCAAGTGAGACACACATAATGGATAGGCTGGATTTGTGAACCACATCTAGTTGAGCCCGATAAATGATTACGAATGTTCCAATGGGAAGGTAACCCCTCTCAACATTTATATGTGGTGTGGCTCACCAAAGTCATGGATTAACTTGATTTTTAAGCCCATTTCCCATCATGAAATGGTGCATCTGACTGCTGGAGTAGATGTTTGACACACATTATGTTAGGGCCCACACAACTCGACCTCATGCGAAGTTCCCATGAGGTCGACCTCATAGTACCATTCCCTTTAAATCAGCTAAAAAAATGGAAGGATGGCGTAGATAAAACGTATGTAGATTGATGTCTTTCCCAGACAACACATACATTATGGTGGGTCACACGAGCCTTGTCAGCACCTAGCTGTCGTGATGTTGGGGTCACCAGCCAAACCACGTCCCCTGAAACCTATATATTATCTTGTTTTCGCCCACCTAAACTTTTGAATGGCTTTAGCTTTCGTCCTTACTTCATCCCAGTGATTTTCCACCGGATGAATGGTTTAGATGATATGTAAAAATATGGTAGATGCCACAGTCCCTTTACGGTGCCCCCGCGTGGCCCACCAAAATCATGGATCAAGATGGATTTTGAATCTAGCCAAAAAAATTGGTGGCACACCTAATAGACGGACTCGATGGCACTCACACTAACTGTGGGCCCACACAGCTCGAACGTATCATATTACCTTGCGTCTGAACGCATGTGATCATTCCCACACTCATAAAGTGTTCCACCCACGTAGTCCAGTACATTCATATGGTGGCCCCACCTTCTGCGATGTGGTACTCTGTGGGGCCCACCGTGCTGCATGTGTTTTATTCATCTGTGTTTTTCCAGCTCATTTTAGGACATGAGCTTAAAATTGAACATATCTAGAGCTCAAGTGGACCACACCATTAAAAAAGTAAAAATAAACAGTGACAATTGAACATGTCCAATGACAAATAAAAATCACTGTGAGCCATAGCAAAGGCGGCTCTAAAGGATAGGCAGGTGAGGCAATCGCAGCCCCCTAATTATGAAAGCACTGTATTATAGCAAAATTAAAAAATTTTAATTATAAAGGTCTTATATTATAGTAAAATTAAAATTAAGAAAAAAAAAAAAAGCCTAAACTTTTTAAAATAAAGTTTATTGAAAGGCCTACAAAATAGAACAACTAAAAATTAGTTTACAAATTTCAAATTAAACATAAAAAATAAATTTTAGAAACTATCACTAACAATAATAACAATCTAACTATATCATATATTTTCAAAATAATAATATCGTCTCTTTTCAAAATAATAACATCATTCTTAATAAATTGTTCTCCTGAAACCTAGGACTACATTTACCTAATTTATAGCTAATTAAGTTTTCAAAAATTTAAATTCTAATGTCATTTTTAAACTTAAAAAACCTCATTTTTGTTACTTGCCTAAGGCCCCAAAAATGTTAAGCCGCCCCTGACTATAGAAAGGTTTCAACGGTGGCCATCATTATTCCCACTGTTTATCGTGGTGTGGTGTGGTGTGGTCCACTTAAGCTTTTGAATACGCTTCAATCTGGGGACCATCTGATACAATGAGCTAGAATAAAAAAATGGACGGCATGGATAAAACACATACATCACGGTGGTCCCCACAGAGTCTCCACACCAAGCTCTCCCTCACTACACAATCCGCGTCCGACTTTTTAAACGGTTTCGATTTGATCACACGTGTTTCATATAGCACGTGTCAAGCGAGGCTTCTTCGAGAGGGTTTTCTCTGCAAAGGCGCTGCATTTTCATTTTCCAAACCCTTTTTTCCTCGTTTTATTTTCATCAAAATCCTTCCTCAACGGCCCACCAGGATCGAAAACCCTCTCAAAATCTCAACCGTCCGATCATTTATTCCCGCCATCATCCAACGGATGATCCCCACCCACCCTCATGATCCTTCTCTCTGAACCGTCCGATTCCGCAACCCCCCCGATGGCTCCCGCTCAGGCGTCTCACGTCGCCATCCCCTGGTTTCCCGGTCCCTGAGAATTCCCGGATGTCATCCAGCCGTTGATTGCATGGGCGATCTCCAATCTTGGCCGCCACAGCGGAACGGCGCCTGGATCGAAGAAAGCACATCACCATTGCCATCATCGTCACCGTCGAATCCCAGTCCGTCGTCAATCAGGGGCGATAGCTGGCGGAGAGCCGAGGAGACTGCCCACGAGATAATATGCCGGATCCAGCCGACGGTCGTGTCTGAGCAGAGAAGGAAGGCTGTCATTGATTACGTGCAGAGGTTGATTAGAGGATGTGTCGGCAGTGAGGCGAGTTCCCTTTTCATTCCATTTCTCGATTATTTTTGCTGGAATTATGAATTATTTGAATTTTTATTAATATTTCTGTCATTTATTAATTCTGGTCCGGTAATTATCTGGGCATGCTTCTATTTTCCAATATGGGGTTTTTATGATGGTTTTCAGACCCATTTTGAAATGGGTCTGGATTTGATAAGAACCACATCAGTAGAAGGAAAAAAAAAAAAAAACAAGAAACCAGTTGATTCCCTTGCCCGGCAGGGAGACCTCTCTACAATTATATACCTAAAGAAGTTACTACTTTATCCCCTTCTCCCCTCTGGATTACAATCCTTTTTATTATTTTCTAGTACACTATCAAATCCCTTAAGACTTGGCTACAAGATCCCCATCATGTGACAACACTAACTTACTTAAATAAAGCAGTAAAATAAGGCCGTGTTTAGGGGTCTGCATCGAGTCGAACCGAGTCGAGCTGGCCTCTGCTCGACTCGGCTTGGCCACTAGCTGACCTCAGCTCGAACTCGGCTTGGCTCAGTCCTCGAGCCTGACTGGCCAGCTCGGCTCGGTTTGGTCAGCAGCTCGGGCTGAGTTTGAGCCAAGTTCGCCATTGAGGCATTTTCACAAACACCTAGACTGCAACTTCAAAATCCAACCATGTGTAAAACAGAAGCAATGGTTTTATATGTATTTTATCAAACACCTTCTAAGCAACATAAAAACCAAGAGAAAAAGGGTATTTGTTTCATGTACATACCTTCCTTGCCACTAGCCACACTTCGTTGAGTCATTTCATCAAACACTTGGTGAGCAACATCAATAGCAAAGTAACCGAGTCACCGAATTGGTTCGATCCGAGTTCGATTCAAGCTGGATTCGATCCGAGTCGAGTCGAGTCGAGCGGGGGCCAACTCGAATTCATTTTCGAGCTCAAAAATCAGCTCGACTCGGCTCGAACTCAGCTTCGAACCGAGCCGAATCGAGCTTTTTCGAGTCGAGTCAAGCGAGCTAACCGAGTTAGCTCAGTTCGTGTACACCCCTAGCTGTGTTTGGATGCCTGTAAGGTTTTTAAGTTGTAAGTTACAGATAATCATGTTTGGATGTAAGTTGTAACTTAGTTTTTGTTTTTGGGTAACACGTAACTTAGTTATAAGTAGGAAGCTGTATATTCACACCAACTAGAGCTTTGAGTAAGAAATCGTTTAAAAATCAAATTAACATATAAAAAAACTTAAATAAAAATATGCCATCTTATTGAGCCCATCTAAATGAATAATTGGGCAAATTTTTAGGCTAAACTAATCATCAGTTGGGCCATAAAAGTGGGATTATATCACCATCTTATTGAGCCCCCAGAAAGTTTTTATTGGTAAGCATTATATCACCACTGTTTCCTATGGTATAGTCCACTTGAGAGTTGAATCTTCCTCGTTTTGGGATGATACCCTAAAATAATAATATGAAATAGATGGAGCTGGATGAGAGGGAGGGAGGGAGAAGGCCATCTACCGGCTTCAATACAGCTAAACCTACCGGCCGCCTCAACTTTCAAGAGCCTTTAATGGCCGCAATGCACTTGCGCTTCTCCTAAGAAATTTCAAATTCAAAATTTCAAAGAGTTAGGAGTATCAGTCCGTCCCTGTATTACTCGAAAGGAAGTCCTATTGGACCCCTTCGGGAATTCATTCTTCTTGGTGGCTATCCACAGTCGTTTGGGACCGGGGATACTACTGAAAAAAGGCAAAGAATTTCTATATAAATAAATATACGAGCTATTCATCCCTTCGGCCACCACATTGTTTTGACCAATCTTGGCCTAGGTCTTCTTTTTTGGATCGCCCCACGAAATCTATACCAAAAAGTGAGGAATGGAATGTGCCGATATCTTTAATGAATCCCCTTTTGGGGGGGGGGGGGGGGGGAAGGGCAAGCGAGCAAGCATTGTAAGAAAGTTACAGGTAACTTGAAAAACGACCTTTCTCCCTATGAGATTTTTGGATCCTTTTCCTGTAAGAAAGTTACAGGTTGAGAGAAAGTTACCTATAACTTTTCTCCCCCAAACACTATCTATAACTAGAGGTGTACACGAACCGAGCTAGCTCGTTTAGCTCGCTTGACTCGACTCGAAAAAGCTCGATTCGACTCGGTTCGAAGCTGAGTTCGAGCCGAGTCGAGCTGATTTTTTTAGCTCAAAAATGAGTTCGAGCCGAGTTCGAGCTAGCCCTAGCTCAACTCGACTCGGATCGAACCAGTTCGGTGACTCGGTTACTTTGATATTGATGTTGCTCACCAAGTGTTTAAGGAAATGACTCAAAAAAGTGTGGCTGGTGGCAAGGAAGGTGTGTATATGAAATCAACACCCTTTTTTTTTCTTGATTTTTATGTTTCTTAGAAGGTGTTTGATAAAATACCTGTAAAACCATTGATGTTGTCTCAAAAATAGTGAGATTTTGAAGGTGCAGTCCAGGTGTTTGTGAAAATGCTGCAATGGCGATCTTGGCTCAAACACCGAGTCGAGCTAGCCAGTTAGGCTCGAGGACTGAGCCGAGCCGAGTTTGAGCTGAGGTCAGATAGTGGCGACTCGATGTACACTCCTATCTGTAACTTTGTTACATTTTACAGAAGTTACAGGCATCCAAACAGCCCCTAAGGAAATGAAATAAATATAACAACTAAGTCCTATAATCTTGGCTGCATGATGGCTTTATTCTACTTACCAAACTAGGCACCTAGCATTGTTGCCCACTTGAGAATAACCTTGTCCTCTAGGTTGGAAGTGTAGAAACCTCTCTTTCAATGACTGCCACACCTCCCATGTCACATGAGTCAGATCCATATTTGGCCATTGCACTACGATTTCAATGATCGCGAAATTCTTTCATTTAACCATTCCGCAATTTTCAAAATAGCTAGGGGTCCTAGCTTGATCGTGCCTTCATGTTCAACTTCTAGCGAAGCTCCTTGTAGTATGACATGCTCACCGAGTTTCTTCTTAAGCAAGAAATGTGGAACATGGGTGTATGCGAGACCCTGGCAGTAGCTAAAATTTATAAGCTACCTTGCCAATTCGCTAAACAACAGGACCATAATATCGGGGATATAGGGAAATAATTTCATGGCATGGTTGACAACAACGGTAGTCTATCTGTAAGAAGATGAAATATTGGCAGAAGAAGGAAGACAAGAACCCTGAGGGAGCAGGACATCATAACTCTACAATAACGACTCAGAACGATGTTGCGAAAGATCGGACGCGTTATGCTGATAAAGGTAAAGGTGTATTAGAAGAAGATAATGTAGAAGGATGGATACTAGTCCGTTGAAAGAAGTTGAAGGTGGGGAAGAAGAGGTACGCATTTCCCCCTAATCTCACGGAACTGCTGACCTTGTATGTGACCAGTTTCCTCGCTGGATGGCTCCCAATAAATTTCAAACAAGTTTTTGGTAGAGCTGGGAGAGTTATGGAAGTTGTCATCCCTCAAGGTTGTCTCTTCCGAATATTGTGGTTTTGTGTTTATTTGAATGAGCCGGGAGGATGAGATTGAGAGGGTGATACAAATATTGAATGGAGAAAGTTCTGAGGGAAAGAAATTGCTTGTGCAGTAAGCCCAATTTGGTCCGGAGATGAAAAATAGGGAAGCGGGTAGAATCAAAGATTGTGTACTTGAGACATATCATAACAAAGTAGCGCACCCGACAGAGAAGGAATATTTTGTTCAAAACCTAATCCGGACTTGGATGCTAATGCCCGATCTTTCAGAGGCGTGCTGGTGGGACCTCCTCGTGGCGATAAGAAGACAAATACTCACAACACAAATTCATCCGGCTCACCTCAACTCCTGGAGGAGAAGGGGTTTTTGAATATTGAAACAATGGAAGGCCTGGAGATAAGAATCTCTCAGAATATGGTAGATTTTTTGCTGCAGAAGCTTCAATTCAGTTTTGCGGTGGTAGTTCATGCCGAAACTTCAATGGAAGAATTTGTACAGTGGATGAAGCAAAGCTGCAATCTAGAAGAGTAATATATCCTAAAAAGGTTTAGGGATGATTTGTGGTGGGTATCAATTGACTTCAAAGAAGCGGCGAATAGTTTTTTTTTTTTTTTAAATTTTTTTATGTCAAGTGATCTATTTCGGGGCGAAAAGGTTAGGGAAATAAGACGATCGGAGTAATGGTCCATGTTCGGTTGGGAAGATGTTTGGTTAGAAATCTGGGAGTTTCTGCTTGAAATATAGATAGATGATGTCTTCAAAGAAATCAGTTCCTGCTTTGAAGAAGTTCTGGAGGTAGATCAAGCGATGACAAACTGCGAAAATGTTTTGTTTGCCAGAATTTGTACAAGGAAGAAGAAGCTCCGATTGATACCAGATTTCTTTCGAATCAGGGTTGGTTGTGATTCCTTTATGGTTAGGCTGGTGCAAGAGGTTCAGTCACATGTATCTGGATCAAAAGATACTTCCCTTGCTTACCTGCAACTGAAGAAGACGGATGGAGAAACCTCATAGGGGCCTCCCATGGTGGTTCCGAGTTCGGTTGATGGAACATGCAATCAAAACTCCTGCGAACTATTGAATCAAGAGACAAGGTGTTGTTCACTTCCCATTGGTTGCCAAAAAGGTGGTACGTTCTGTCTTAAGGAGGACGTGACGTGTGGCAAATTTAAGAGAGAAAAGGATGACCATCCGTCTCTTTTTCTAGGAGCACGTCTGTCGAGGCTCATAAGGCAAGCTCCTCTTGTCTCGAGTATGCAACATGTCAAGAGGCGGCAACTGTAACAATTAATGCTGACATTAGAAAATAAATTAGCTGTCCCAATGACGTCATGCAATAAGGACAGCTTAATATTGACGTCTCGAACGGGCTATTCTCTCCACGTGTGGTAGGCGAGTCACGTGTGGTTTTGTTCACACAGGTGGGAGTTACGCATGTGACATTCTTTGCACAAGTGGGGGATGTTTTAAGTCATGGCACATGTTTGGACTTGGTTTACAACAACTCCTTGGTCTGTCTATTCCTCTTTTTTTTCAACTTCGACCAGTTGCGAGAAGTGGATTTGACGGAAGTACGCTTGAAGGAAACTATTTCGAAGTTGGAAGAAGACCGGTTAGACTCTGAAAATGGGGCTGGAGGAGTAGCAAGGCATTTGCACGCAGGACTTCTTAGAATACTTTACTGATCTGTAATGGGAAAGATCTGAAGAATCCAACATCATGATTTCAAGAGGGAATCGAGGTAGCAGCGGAGGGCACCTCGACAAAGGGAAACTCTGTACAACATTATGACCTGACAGGGATAATGCAACATCTAGAGGAAATACTGGAATGGGAAGGGGTAATGATACCATCACGCGGCGAGGCTTCGGCAGAGTCTGATGCGCTAAACCCTGATGTAGGTTTGATGTCCATGGCGCAATGAACGAAGAAGGTAAATCGGAAGGGATGGATTGCACGAATGGTGGGAGTCACTTTTGGGGATAGACCTGAAGATCATGTCGAGTTATTTGAATTTGTGGAAGCGAGAGACATTATCTTCAGAAGATCTACACGCCCAAACGAGGGCAGGGAATTGTGAGTGACCTTTTCAGCCCAGTCCTCTGAGGTAAGAAAAGATAATGAGAATTCAGATAAGGGAATAACATGTAATTCAGTTCTATTATGAAGATAATGAGCTGGAATGTTCGTGGCTTGGGATGTCCTCAAAAAATGGTTCAAATTAAGGAATTGTGCAACAGGTACAAGGCACATATGGTATCTTTTCAAGAGTCAAAATTAGAGTCATGTGATCAGAGGGTGGTAGATTCACTTTGGAAAGGTAAAACAAAAGACTGGGCATCATTCAATGCAGTTGGTTTAGCAGGTGGCATATTAATAATTTGGAACTCTAAGGTGTGGTCAAAAGAGGATACTTTCGAGGGGCAGTTTTCTCTTTAGCTGTTGTTGAAAGAAGTCAATTCAAAATTCAGATGGGTGCTTACTTTAGTGTATGGGCTGAATAGACCATCTCTTCATCAGTCATTGTGGGTTGATTTGGATGCATACAGAAATAAATGGCAATTACCGTGGGTGGTGGGAGGTGATTTTAATGTCATTAGATTCCCATTTGAAAAATCTGGTTCAGGCCAGACTTCGAGAAGCATGCCTAACTTCTCCAATTGGATAGACAAGAATGAGTTGGTAGATCTCTCATGGGTGGGGTGAAGTTCACATGGTCAAACGGTTGAGTTGGGGCCGCCCAATCCAAGCTTGACGAATTCTTGTTGTCAGCAGAGTGGATAGATAAAATATCCGTTTGTGTTCCAAAGAGGCTTGCCTAAGCCAGTATCTGATCACTGTCTGATCAGTCTTGAAGTGGAAGAGGAAGATTAGTGGCCTCGCCCTTTCAGGTTCAAGTTGGCTTGGCTACAAGTGGAAGGTTTCACTGACAAGATCAAAGAATGGTGGTCCTCGTTTTCAATTCAAGGTGGGGTCGGCTTCTCCCTCTTTCAAAAGTTGAAATTACTAAAAGGAAATATAACATTTGGAAAAAAGAAGAAGAAGAAGAAGTGTTGAGGAAACATGAAGAGGAATACTCAGCGATCTTACAAGAGATTTAGAGGCTAGATGTAAAAAGCAGTACTTCATTGTGTTTTTATTAATAACCTGACCATCCATACACATACGCAATTTCCATCTTTTTCGGGGGTAAGGAGGGTTGATACAACACATGGGCATAGGCTCTCTCAGATTTATCCCCTTTTTTAGCAACTCATTAACTTGATCCTTCAACTCGGCGTGCTCAGGGGGACTCATTTGGTATGATGGTAAATTAGGTAAGGATGTTCCGGGAACTAAATCTATAGCATGTTGAATATCTTGTAGCGGATGCAATTCCTCAGACAAATCATCGGGGACTAAATCTTGGAAATCATGCAACATGGATTTGACTTCATCTGGAATAGGCTCATTTTGATCAGTAACGGGCTCTTATACCTATTTCGTGACTAGTGCAAACATTACGCCTTTCTTCTTGCTCTCTTCCTCGAACTTTCACATAGTGAGTCACAAGAGTTGGGGAGAGCAGCCGATGTCGATGATGGGGGCGTAGATGAAGGAGGCGACGTAGGCTGCATTGAGCGAAAGTGGGTCCGATGACTTCACCATATGAATGTATGCGTGTTGGCTTCATTGTCGCTTTGTACCTTCTAATAAAAAAGCCATGGTCGACCAAGAAGGATGTGGGTGACAATCATTGGAATTATATCACACCAAATATTGTCTTCATATATGTCGATTTTAAAGGAAACCAAACACCTTCGAGTCATGGAGATGGCAATGTCGTCGACCTATTCAACCTTATATGATTTTGAATGCCTTTTAGTTGGCAACTTGAACTTATCAATTACTCCATGAGAGGCAATGTTCATCGTACTACCACCATCGATGACGTTATTACATAACCTACCATGGCATTTTACCTGCATACGGAAAACAATGGTTCGTCACTAGTCTTTCTCTTCCTCCTCGATGGTGGTAAGGAGGCGACGTATGATAAGAGTGGGGCTTTGAACCTCATCTTCGACTGCAGTCTTAGGGGGTTCTCTGCTATGATGCAAGTTCTACATAGGGTTATTCCATATTGATGTGCTCATCGTAATACTCATGGCTAGAGCTGGGCATGAGACGACTCGACTCGACTCGACTCGCCTGACTTGACTCATTCGACGCGTTCAGACACGACTCGACCCGAACTGAATGGGCGAGTCGGTCCGAACCGAGTAGGCTTTGCCTAATCTGAACTCAAACCGAGTCGAGTTCGAGTTACCCAGTAACTCGACCCAAAACTTGATCCGGTCAGACTTGGCTCGATTCGAAACCCAACTCGACTGGGGTTCGGGTATATATAAAATAAAATAACCCTAATTTCTAACTATCTCTAACCTTACCCGCCGCACCCGACCCTATCCCAAACTCTCTCTCTCTCCCTCCCTCCCTCATCTTCCTCTTCCAAGATCGGCAACCACCCACCACCATCACCACCCTCCTCCTCCTCTCTACTTCCTCCCTCCCTCCTCTTCCAAGCCCGTCAACCACCCACCCTCTCTCTCTCCTCTCCACTCCCTCCCTCCCTCATCTCTATACGACTTAGTGCCAACTCGACTCGACTCGATACTTTTGACCGGGTCAGACTCGGTCCGGATTAGTCCAGGCCAGATCTGGACTTGGATTGGGTTAGGCATGCTGGACTCGGTACTGAGTCGGGTCGAGTTCGGGTCAAGCCTATTTCAAAATTGGATTGAGTCGGGTCAGTCCTAACTCGGTCCGACTCGATTCGATGCCCAACTCTACTCATGGCCATCTGGGTAGTAGGGTTCCTCATTATCACAGTGATGGAGATTTCTAGCTTGCAAACACTCATTAAAAAAGTGCCCTATTTGTTCGTAACAGTAACAGTCAACACCCAATTGTTCTCTCATAAGGGGATAATTAGGATTAGGACCTTGCCTCCTGGTGTCATGTCTCTTCGACGCTAGTTACCTTTGATATGAGTTTTGCAGCACTACAAAGGTTGTGGTGGCCTCACAAGCGGAGTTTGCATCTGTAGGCACGACCGAAAAGGGTAGGGAGGTGGTCAGTAGCCCTACAGTGGAATTTGGTTAAGATGTGGATCCAGACCTTTTCTCACAGAAGGTTCTTCGACCAGAGAGCTAAAATGCCAGAGAGAGTGCTACTAGCTACTTATCTACTATTCAACTCGTCGAGCCTTTCGATGAATATCATCAACCAATTCGAAATCATACATAACTATCTCACGCTGGATCTCTTGGCGTAACCCTACCCGATAGCGGTTAGTTGTTACATGGTCTATCTTTACAAGCTAAAAACGGCCAAAAGCTCATTGAACTTCTCTTAGTGTAGTCATCCACCGATAAAGTTCTCTGTTTGAACATAATGAGCTCCTGGGGAAAGAGTATCCATGTAGTCTGAAGGCAAATACTTTCCATCTTTTCTTTCATGTTAGCCCACTTGGTGATTGCAGGATGACCCATAATGAGATTGTTGTCATCAATGCTTCGCTTTGAGATTCTTGTCGAGCCCTTCAACTTGATCTTGACAAAGGCCACTTGCTGGACATTATCCATTTAGTACCATGTAAAATAATCTTCAAGCTTCGTAATGAAATTGACAAAAAGCCTTTGAATCAAGACAACTCGTGAAGTCCGGAACTTCAACTTGTACTTTCTTGGTGATATCGTCTTTCGTGGGCATCTCTATCAAGACATCATGGGCTTTCTCTGCAAAGAGCCGTTGCAAGGACCTATACTATTTTGATTCACCGAAGGTTCTGGTTGGAACTCTTGTTGTAGATTTGGGTCACCATAAGGATCTCCGATGGGATCGGGTTGCTCTCCATGCGATTCTCCACATAGTTGGTCAATAATAGTTTCCAAGCTAGCTACCATTGTGAATAGCTCAATGATGCAATTGTCTTGTTGTTGATTGGTAAGCTTTCCTCAATAGATGTGACCACTACGGGTATACATCGCATCGGGGGTGACGCCAGGAAAGTAATGGATAGAATATAGGGTAGTTTCTGATTTGGAACAAAAGATTATTAATGGACTGAGATTCTATGCTTTGATGGGTCAAAACAAGGCTGGATATGGACCGGAATATGGCTGATGTGTGAAGAATTGCAATATAGGGGGATGGAACACTGCCAAATTGTTATTATAGATGGGTAGGAGGCTAGTCGTTCTGTAGGGTCTTTGAGTTTCTTGGAGTTGTAGATGGGAAGCATGTTTATGTTTGGTTAGAAACATGGGCCATGGTGTAAGTTTCCAATTGCCACTTGTCTCTTTTCAAACCAATGGTGGATTCTAGCTGAGGGAGTAGATTGCTGTGAGACATGGTGCTAAGCTAAGGATCTTTGATTTGGAGTAGAGGTTGGGAGTGGTGTTTGATTTGGTTAGATTCATGGCTTGTGAAGTACCCCTTTCCAGTTACTTACATCGTTTTAGCTTGTGATTGGACCTCGATCTCAACAATCGATTTCTGTGAAAGGTGAGGGTGGTGTTTCTTCAACACCGAAAGGTTGCTTTGCCAGCTTCTGGGGAGTTTCAAGTTAAGATGGACAATTTGGTCCATGGAACGACAGTCTTGTTGACATTTTTCTTTTTCATGCATTTTAGGTGAAGCCCCAGGGCCAAGGTTCTAAACTACTATTAGGAGATCAAAACCTAAAGTTCCTGATGTTTAGAAATCTTAAAAATGCTTTCTTGGATGTGACTTGAGCTAAAGTAACATTGAACACTTGTGTCAAAATAATTGTCCTTAGAATGGTTCAAGCAAAGACAACACAATATCAAGTTTTTTTTTTTGTAATAAAGCAAAATCCCAAGATAGAATTAATCTTTGTTATGCACATTAATGTCAAAGTGGACAAACCTCTACAGTAATTGCATCATATAAATGTTCAACCTGCTTCTGGTGGAACAAAGGTTTTGAAACTAGGTATTGGAGTGCAACTCACTGGGTATGAAACCATGAGGGTTCATTTTGTTTCAGTTGAAACCAACGCATTGCACAATGACTCACCTTGAAACAGACATGTTTCAAGATGACCAGTCAATTTTCTCTGGAGAAACTCTGATTTTGGTTTGAAGTGGAGAAGATGCCCCAGGGACACCTCTCCAGAGAGGGGGGTAAACAAGAAAAAAGAAAGAAAGAAAGAAAAAAGAAGAAGAAAAGAATAAGAATAAGCCCTGAGGACCAGAAAGACTTTTGACTTTCTCCGTATAGCACTCCAGCAGAAATTCCATTTAGGAATTTTTTGTTTTGGTAGTGATTTTGATGAAGGAAACACATTTTTTATTGTAGTTAGGCTTCTAAGTTTTCAGAAAGCAGCAAGCTATCTTGTCATGATTTAATGTTCATTTTGAAGGGAAGTATTCGTGGGCTGACATTTCATTTGTCCACACAAACTTTTACAGGTGTTCCCATTTGGATCAGTGCCACTGAGGACCTATCTCCCTGATGGAGATATTGATCTGACTGCACTTAGCTATCAAACTGCTGATGATGATTTGGCCAGAGATGTTTTTTCTGTACTTGAAGGAGAAGAGCAGAATAAGGCTGCGGAGTTCGAAGTAAAGGATGTCCAATACATTCGTGCAGAGGTTTTCAATTCTAATTCCTTTTCTTCTTCTTGTTCTTCTTCTTTTATTTAGTCAGTGTAGAGAAAGTTTCAAATTATTTTGAATGTCTAGATTGTGGGTTTGCATTGCAATTTGCAAGTTATTCTATGTTTTTCCTTTTAGCTTTCTTCTCCTATCTTTTTGTTAAGGGCGATCGGTGGGAAAAACTACTGTTTTTGGTTATGCTAATGAAGCAACAAAAGAGAACAATGAAACATAGTGCCTAATCCTGACTTAGTGTTAATGCTATTGTGAAGCCAGTGGAAGTGTAGTCCACTTCATAAGCTTCAGAAACATATCTGGTGATTGGACAATTAATCTGGTTGGCCATGACATACTAAAATCACAGGCACATGGCGATCCCAACCATCTGATCTTGTTGGATTTTGTAAGAGACAAACTAACAATCTAGGCAGCCAATGATGACTGAGTGTGTGTGTTGTGTTTTATTTTGTGTGTGTGCGGCTAGAAGTCATGGTGGTTTTTGTTGGGTTTTCCTAGACAAAGTAACAGTCTAAGCAGCCAATGATGTCAACAGACTCAACACGCACATGCACACCTACACCCTCTCGCATGTGCACACTCCATTGTGACTTCTGAACACACAAGCTCTGCCATTTATACGGTCTGATGCAGGTACAAATAAACACTACAATAATGATGCACAGTACATTCTCTTGGTAAAAATGTCACACAAGTGATATGTATGCCTGTTTGAATGTATGTATGTATCAAGGTATTCAATAATGGTAACAGTGGCCGTAACAGCCAGCCTTATAGCCGTCATGATACGGATGGTTATGGTAAAAAAGTTTCTTAAAGAAAGAAAATGGATTGGCCCCATATCAGCCTGTTACGGGCCCGTGCTTGTTCTGAAGAAGGGAAGAAAAAAAAAAAAATGCCTGCAACAAGCCCATTTTTTTCTGAACAGGCATTACAGTCATGTATTGCGTGACAGGTCCCATGATTACCGTTACATCACGGCCGTTATGTAACTGTTTTTTGAATACCAAGGTACGTATGTATGCATGCATCTCACAAATGGTATATGCACCGAATTGTTGGTCATGTTTCTAGGATTCCACATCATAGAGAATATACATGTTTTATATATTGACATTTTTATATGCTTCTTTCTGAAATTAGCAGTTTTTAGAACTTATTTAAGCTGCATCCTATGCTCATAAGTTTTTCAGGAATGACGCTGTGTCTTATTAACAGAAAGGAAAAAAAGTTCCACTTGTTTAACATACATGAATATTTAGTATTTTACCGCTCCAGATTTGATAGAATCACACGACTGTTTTTAGATGTCTTGATTTCTGATGGCAGGTCAAGCTTGTCAAATGCGTTGTTCAGAATATCGTAGTAGACATCTCCTTCAATCAGTTGGGAGGACTCTGCACTCTATGCTTCCTTGAACAGGTATTTTGTCAACATTTCTAATGATTCAAAATTTAGAGCAATTTCCATTTCTGTCAAAATCCTCATTAACTAATGTATTGCAGAGGGACAAGCTTTTGTACATGCAGCCCTTTCTATGATCTTAACTGCAAAAATCCTCATTAACTAATGTATTGCAGAGACTCATGATTCCATACTTGTGGACCTTACTGTGATCTGTACTGCCATTCTGACCGGTGCCACCATGGATGGGGGATGCCTGGCCTAACAATAGAGATGCCAAGGGGGAGTTACAGAAACAGTCCACAACACAAAACATCCCAAGGATCAAAGGGTTAGGGTTTTTCGATCTGGATGTTCTTGAGGCATCCTGCACACACAATGGCCCATCAGATCAACTACCATACCATGGGCCCCATACTTATGGGATCCTGTATGGGATCCTTTGCCTCAGCAAACTGTTATTCCGTGAGCTTGCTGAGGCTCAGTAGGCTATAATTTCTCCCAACACTTTCTCTTAGCATGTGAAAGTAATACACTGGTTTTCCTCTCAAACGCATTATTCATTTGTCTCTCAGATGAATTATTCATTTATCTCTAAATAACGGTCTGGGGATCTCGAATGTAAAACTGTAAATCTGTCGTGGCATTTTCACAGGTTGATCGTCTTATTGGCAAAGATCATCTCTTTAAGCGCAGCATTATACTGATTAAAGCTTGGTGTTATTATGAGAGCCGCATCCTTGGTGCCCATCACAGTCTGATTTCAACATATGCATTGGAGACATTGATCCTGTACATCTTCCATATTTTCCATTCATCTCTACATGGCCCTCTGGGGGTGAGTGCTGATGGATAATAAGCATCATAATGTAATGCAGAAGTTTGCTAAGCCCACAGACCACCTCAGCCGTCCACATACAACCACCTGGTGTATGTGGGGACATATGATCTGTGCATCAGGTGGGCCCACCATGTAAATGTATGACCCAAAAATCAGACTAGTTGACTCATCAGGTGGGCCACGTGGATGAAAGCAATTGAATTTTTATTATTATTTTTTAAAGGTCCAAATCCAAGTACACATGCGGCCTTCCTGATTAGTGGACCAGCCTGCTTTTGCAGCCAGGCTAGCTATATTGCGGGGACAGCCGATGCCCAGGTTGGCACATCTGGCTGGGTTGATAGGTGCATGTGTGCGTAGCAATATTCATGCCATGATTATTCAAATTTATTCTCTTTGGCGTTGCAAGGACTTAACTAAGAGAAACTGCTGTTCTCTAGGTCCTGTATAGGTTTTTGGACTATTTCAGCAAATTCGACTGGGAGAACTACTGTGTCAGTTTAAATGGTCCAGTCGCTGTATCTTCTCTGCCAGAAATAGTGGGTGAGCAACATCCCTTTTGATCAGCTTTGATTATTCAAACAAGAAATGAAAAAGGCTACTCACTGAAGTAGGAGTTTGAATGAGAAGTGAGAAACCAAATCTCCCTGAATGTGCCAGTATGAAACATACATGCCTAAGTTATTCAATAACAGTGACAGTGGCCGTAATGCTAGCCTTAATGGCCATTAAGGTATGGGAAGTAACAGCCGTTGCAGCCCCTATAAACGGTTATTACGATCTTGTAACCATATTTGCCAACTAGGATTCAACTTTGGACTCGGACCAGGTAGGTCCTGGTCGACCCAGGACTCAGTGGGTTGACCAGGTGGATCAAAAAATGATTTTTTTTTCTATTTTATGAAAAAAGAAGAAATATACAAAATAATAAAAATAACTAAAAATAGAGAGAAATTTGAGAAAAATGAAAGAAAAAAGATATTGTAATGGTAAATCCCTTTTCTTCTTCTTCTTCTTCTTCTTCTTCTTTTATTAATGCCGTCGCTGTCGTTGTTGTTAATAATAATAATATTATTATTATGATGAAAAACATACAAAGAATAATAATAAAAATAACTTAAAAAAAGAATCCTACTTCTTTCTCTTCGTATTGACCCTGTATCTGTCTGTTACAGACCTGTATTGATCTGTTACGGCCTCATATCTGCTGACAATTTTTTTTTCAAATCGAGTGCTATATATATTCCTGAAAGATGTAAGGTTACCATTTTTTTTAATACCATGTATGTGCTACACACGGGCTTTTCATTAGGAGGGCCCCATGGGCTGTGGTCTAAACATTTGGACAATCTAATCATCAGGTGGGCAATACATGCACATGAAAATGGACGGTTTAAAAGGAATCGACAAATGCATATTCAACATTACATATCACTGCCTAAATCACAGGGCCAGCTTGATTTTGGGCCAAGGCACATGCACGATATAGTGACAAAACTCATTCTCGACAATTTCTTGGCATGGGATTTACTCAGGAGACTTACAGATTTTGAAGTTTTTCTGGCGATAATATCAGGGAAATATTGCTGAAAATAAAAAATTAAATTTTTTTTATTATAAATTAAAAAATCATCATCATCATCAACATCATCTAAAGCCTTATCCCAACTAATCAGGGTCAGGCACATGAATCCTTTTCCACCGTTCTTAAAAATAATTTTAAAATTTTAAAGCATTGGTAAAAATGAATTATTTTGAAGTGTTAAGTTTTTGTATCACTAAAATCGTGAAGTTTCACGATAAAATGTGAGAACTTCAAAGCTGCCGAGATTTTGAAAATATTGCAATATTATTGTGATAAATATTGTTTGGTGAATTTCCTGTGAAAATGTCTTGAGATTTTTAAATTTTCAGTGATATTTGTCACAACGATGCAAGTTGGCATCCACCTGATGTACGGCCAGGTCCTTGCAAATGCACTTCACATGGCAGTTGTGGTGAGAGTAGGATTCATGATCCTACTCTTTCATGTGGCCTTATCAGGGCGCTGTTCAATTACTGTCTGTGCGGTTGAGATGGATTTTATTTTATTTTATTTTGTCTGGGGTACTGATTTGTTTGTGATTTCACAGTTGAGACACCAGAGACCAATGGGGGTGATTTGTTGCTTACTGAGGAGTTCCTTAGAAAATGTCTAGACATGTTCTCAGTTCCGTTAAGAGGGCTCGAGAAAAACACTCATTCATTTCCTCGAAAGCATCTTAACATAGTCGATCCTCTGAAAGAAAACAATAATCTTGGACGCAGTGTTAGCAAAGGTATGAAGCTGGTTTTTTCAAGTGAGGAAATTCTGATTGTCAACTTGATGACCTCTGTGTTCCTTTCCATGCATCTGTTTATTCAGCCTCTCACTTACCGGCATCATGCTTGTTCTCTCCTATAGGTAATTTCTATCGGATACGTAGTGCATTCACTTATGGAGCCCGCAAGCTTGGGCAGATCCTTCTGTTACCAGGAGAGAGTATTTTGGAAGAACTCAGTAAGTTCTTCATGAACACATTGGATAGGCATGGAAGTGGACAGAGGCCAGATGTGCAAGATTCTCCCCCTTGTTGTCAAGATAATATGCTGTCTGGTGTTAGTGGATCTGGTTTTGCATCATTGCTGCGCAATGTTCAGAAATCAATGGAGGATAAGATGATTTCAGGATCCTCATTCATTGGTTCCCGTGTCCCAATTGGGGAGACAGCTGACGATTGTAACAGAATATTATACAAGGAGTTTGATAACATCAGGATGTCAGGGTCTGCAAGGATAAATGGGATTGGAACACAATTGGAAAAGCAGCCCCCCTGCAGAAATGAACCACAAACACCAACAGGAGATGCAACAGATCTTGCAACTGCCCAAAATTCAGGTTCAAGAATCCCGAATGGACATTGCAAGTCCTCGTCCTCAAGTAGTGAGCTGTTGTGTACTTCGCCATTCATAGGAGTACACCATGCACCACATCTCCATTTCTCTCGCCCGTTCGACTGGAAGGTCGGGAATGGAAACCATTACCGTCCAAAATTGACTAACTCCACAAATGGCGAAGTTGTTTCCTGGCCAGACTGGGATGAAAGTAAGCGCGCAAGCAATATTACCTTCCAATCTTGTAGTAATTACGAGAATCGTGCTACTGCTAGATCAACTGATGGTTTCCCATTTTCAACTTCGAATGCATGTCTGTCGGAAGATTCGAATCTTGGAAATCCATCTTTGACTGTGAGCAACTCTTCGAACTGCTTGGAATCTAATGGTCAGGGAATCTCCAATGTTGGTTTCAGGGAAGAGGACTTGAAGGGCGTTTCTGGAAGTCCTGAATCTTCCAACCACTTGTCAGACCTCAGTGGTGACTATGACAATCACCTTAATAGTCTGCTATATGGTCAGCAGTGCCACGATTACATCTTGTGCAATCCAGTTGTCTCTGTTCCTCCACCATTGCCTTCTCAGCTTCATAGTAAACCATCACGGAAGTCACTCCATCAATCAGCACACTTGAAACCGAACATGTTACAGCACATGAATGGCAATGGGGCTGGCCCTGGACAGCCATTTCCTCCTGCTTCTGGATATTATTTGGGGAACCTGCCCTTGACATCTGGTGCTTTTGGTGTTGAAGAAATGCCAAAGCCACGAGGAACGGGCATGTACTTTCCCATCACGGTATGCTAATTTCAAGCTCTTGATATTTTGAGTGAATGGAATTTCTGCTTCACTGTTAGGTAGTGATTACATGGTTCTCCTAGCATATGGGTCTTCTTGGAATTAGAGTTTTGTGTCCAAGTATACCATTGGCGAGGCACCCTTCGGTTTTCAGTTTTGTACAAGTGGGATCACATGGTTTAGGGACCCAGAAATCCATTGGATTTGTGGGTCCTCACACTAGAAGGATCATTTCCTGAGAATCCCATGCTGGAAGAATCTTGTCCATCCAATCTTTTGGCATTTTGGGTTGCATGTTGGCTGTTGCTTTCATGCATTTCTTAACCATATACAGGCCATGGATCAAATGGTTAGAATTGACCCATCTCCAGTTTCTGCATGGTCCATCCACAGTGGTATCCATGACATCAGATCAATTGCCTGGATCACTGAACTGTGGCGTCACTCTTATGAATTGAAACCCAAGGATACCATGCACATCATGTGGTCTCCATTATCTCAAATGTCCTTTTACGCTTGGGAGTTTGCAGAACCATTCTTCATACAGGCCAGGGAAAGGAAGGAATGCAGTGCCACCAACCCACGGTCAGTTGCCAAAAGCCCATTGTAATGGCCAGGCAGTTACACCGCTGGACACGACAAAGTTGCCAGATAGAGGTGCTCACGAGCCTTTGCATTTTCGGGCTGTGCAAACCCCGAACTTTGGTGGGAATGGCCAGGGGAAGCCTCCTGGTCCATCAGAGTTCATCCATCCCAGCCGCCCAAGCACGAGAAGGTTCCCCCACAACAATGGCTTTGCACCGTCACCAGTGGAGAGACTTGAGTTTGGATCTTTTGGGCCTTTGCATTTGGGTGCTGCCACGCCGGAAGGATGCAAGCAGACAGATTCAGGTGCTGGACAACATTCTAAGGACTCTGGATCAATGCTCCGAACGCTGGTGATACCAAGACCAGGGTTGATTATGAACCCAGAAAGGTATGGAATTTCTATCTGGCTGGAGTACAGTGTGCATCTACCACTGGCTGCTACTCATCCACTCCTCACATGGCTGTTTGGGAATCCATTTTGTCTAAATGTTGACCTGTTGTGAATGAAGCTTAGCCACAAATCATGCTGACATGATTGTTAACATTTTCCTGTGAAATTGGGCCCCTAAACATTTCATTTCAGAGATGCTGACCTGTGGCTTCATTTCTGAAAACTGGGAGCCCCATGCTTCAGTAATCTAGACCATAATAGGAAAACTCTGTAGCTTTGCTCAAAACTAGGCCAGTGAACTCAAATTGATGAGATTTCGAGCCAATTTTCCATGAGACTTGGTTGTGATCCTGACTCAGCGGGACTCGTCAAGTCAACTTGGTGACTTGATTTACTCGA
This sequence comes from Magnolia officinalis, assembly GCA_021015155.1. NCBI lineage: Eukaryota > Viridiplantae > Streptophyta > Magnoliopsida > Magnoliales > Magnoliaceae > Magnolia > Magnolia officinalis. Next base: position 72,141,706 of record JAJHSJ010000008.1, on the reverse strand, counting down.
GTCACCTTGACACGAAGCGAGTGACTCGTTTGGGAGACATTTTTTATAAAAAAGTAAGGAAAGTGATTTTGAACGCAAGGCCTCTGGTGAAGGAAGCAGAGTCTCTAACCAACACGAAACGTTGCACATTTGCATTTTCTTCCACTATTTTTATATTTTGCGTATATATATGACTATAGGTATTTATAAATAATATTAATTTAATTATTAAATACCGAGTCAAGTGTAGACTTGTCCGAGTGTTCAAGTTGACCCTGCTCAACCGGATATCGAGTCGAGTCAAGTTTTTGAACTTTGATCCAGACCTCTGGTCTGTTCTGTCCTACTGTGGATAGACAATTCCTTTAAAAAAATCTTCTCCGAGTCCTAGCATAACCTTTCAATTTGCAGCCTACAACTGGAATCTTCCAATCAGAGAGATTTTTGGGACTTGGTCCATCTGCAGTGGCATGGAACAACGGTGTCTTGATTATGGGTTCCACTTGTCAGAAATGGAAACCTTTGCATAGCTTTGGAACCTGATAATGAGGTTTGCTCGAATGCATTCCGACATCTTACAGAAGATACAACAGGACTCTAGCCGTTGGATTTGGATATTTTTTAATGACCCAAACCGTTGGTTTGATAGGGCTTCCACTGGATGGGGCATGCCTGAGAAGAACTCTCAGATTGAGTATTCGAACCCTTTGATTATACAAAGGTTATGGTCACCGTTCATTTTCAAAGCAAAAGAGCCAAATTATCTAAGGGTTAAAATAATCTAATTGAGAGCTTTTATTTGTTGTCTTTTCACCATATGTAGTGAGACTTGTCATATACAGTTTGGATCATTGGAAAATAACCCAGATTCAAAGGCTAAAGTATTCGATCAGACCTCCCGGATAATTCCTCTTTATTTCAACAGTTGATGATATGATCATTGTTATGTTATTTTATGCTCCATCCACAATGGGCCTCATGATTTAGAGATATTGATTGGCATGCATGGATGCCAGGTGGATGAGTGTCTTTTGTTTTGTTCCCCCTCTCCCCTGTTCTTGTTATGGATGAGTATCAAAGATTTATTAGGGCCTTTTGGATTCGTGTAAAGGAAACTTGGTTTCGCATGAAACTAACTTTCCACTGTTTGGCATGCCTTTCTTTGTGGAATTTGTGGGAAACATCTTTTCCAACTTTGTATCTTTGTTGGAAAATAAACAAATTTATTTTCCTGCCTCCACCTGTAATAAAGCCATTTCCTATGATGGAAGGAAAATGGGTTTCTCAACGGTTAAACCCAAATGTGCACCTATCCATCTTTGATCTCTTCATGCGCCAAATGAGCCATTGTCCATCTTTCAGCTTACACGTGCCACTATGCCATATGCACCACCATCCATCTTCTCTTGCACCCTTGTGCTAATGCCCTACATGTGCAACCATCCATCTTCTCTTGCGCACAACATGTGCTAATGTGCCACATGTATCACCATTCATCTTCTCTGGTGCCCCACATGCACCAATGTACCATGTGCCATCATCCATCTTCAATCACTCCAAATATGCCACATGTGCCAATGTGCGCAAGTTCTGCCATCTTGCTTCAAGTGCTCAAATGTGTCAAATGTTGCCAATGCACGCCTTGTGCCCCATGTGCAACTGTACCACTTCAAGAACCTCACGTGTGCCATGTGTGCCACAATTCAGCTTCAAGCCACTTGTCCGGCATATATCACATGCTCATTGTCTATCTTCAAGCGTCCTACATGCAGTGTTTTAAATATCGACGATATCGGCTAATATATCCCACGATATATCTTGTATCCCACCTGTGTGATACGAAATGCACAGATATTGCCGATATATCCCACCTATTTGATCCGGTGAACATTTTCGATTTTTGATCCATTTTTTTAACTATAAATCACATTAAATCAGTGTTAAACGGTTACAAATCTATGATTCTTCATGTTTTCCACGAAAAATCATAGATTTGGAGCTTCATTTTTGAGATTTGGGAGAGATAGGGCAAGTTGCGGAAAATTGAGAAAAATTGAAATTTCTCAATTTCTCGCAAATCAGTTGCAATCTTTTTATCCAAACACAAAATCAAACATGAATGTATTGCTTTTGCTTTTGAATGTATTGTTTTTGTTTCCATACATGTCTTCTTATGTTTATAAATTATATGAATAGACTTTAAATATACTTGAATCAGTTCAGTTGGACAATGCATGTATTAGGACCCATACAAAGGAAACCCCTATTACGTGCACTTTTTTTTTTTTTTCTATAATGTTTTGATTTCTAAGTGCGTATTGATGTCTTTTTGAACAATCCTTGAAGTTTCCCTGAAAAATTCGATCAATTTACCAATGTTCCCATGTTTTCCAACAACAACAATACATTACGCGATACAACCTATATATCCCATGCGATAACCAATATGCATCTATATCCCAAGGGTGCGATACGCTACGCAATAACGATATTTAAAACATTGCCTACATGTGCCACGTATGCTAATCTAGCACATGCTAGTGACTATCTAGACATTTTCCCCCAAAAATTTTGTTTTGCCAAACAAAAAAAATGAAAATAGATCCCAAAATTTTAAGAAAATCTCGTTGAAAAACGAACAAGAAAAACAAGTTGCCTTTCCCGCAAATTTCCTGGAAATAAGATTTCCTGATAAACATTATTTCCTTTCCTATGCTTACCAAGAATCCAAACAGTCCCTTAGCAGAAAATGAGAAATCAACCACTGCAGGCTTACGGTGGTACTGGGAAGGCATGGCACCCAAGTGATGTATACAAAACATCTAAACCGTCCTTCAGATGTGTGATCACATTTTAGAAAAAAATAAAATGAGCCCAATCCAAAACTCATGTGGGCTACAGAACAGGGGACGAGATGAGAGGAAATGCTTACTCTTAACTTGAACCGGCACCCATCTGAGTTGAAAAGGCCTTATTATGGGCCATTTCCTTCATCCAGGTCTCCCCCCCCCCCCCCCCCCCCCCCCCCCACAAAGAAAAAAAAAAAAAAATCAATGGTAGGTGCCCACTTTCAACTCTTTCCCTGTGGTGTGGCCCACCTGAGCTTTGTGTACTGGGTGTACCTTGAGATCACGCATCTGATGGACAGGTTGAATGTCGTGAATACATCACGTGGAACATCCTTCTGTCGGGTGCGACCGTAGTCTATGGTGGTACCAGTACCACTGAAGCACGCCCCTAAAAAGAAAATGGCAGAAATGCATGCCATGGTCCAGCCTATGAGAATTTCTTTGTTGTTGTTTGCTAGGAATAACTCTATGCTATTTAAGTTTATTTATTTATTTAAAATTTTGAATATGCAGGGCTCCAGAATCATTTCATCTGAAGGATGAAGACTTCCCTCCTTTATCTATCTGAGTGGAGTGGAAAGGGTGGTCAAAATATATAGAGATAAAATGGATGAGTAAACAAGAGAACAGTAACAATGCTAACAAGATCCTAGCCATGAATCGTATGGCCTCGATTTGAAGCTGTAAAGGGCCTTTCTTTGGTTGTGGTGCTCAAGTTTTCTTCACATTTTCCTGATTCTTTTTTTTTCTTTTCTTTTCTTTTCTAATCATCACCCCCTTTTGATCAAGTGGGCCACATACAGTATTAATTGCAAATATTTTCTGTCTTTTTTTTTACCCCAGCTCAGCTTTACCCCCATTTGGGTGATAATTGACAAAATACTAGCCTTGGTTTTAGTTGATATTACATGTTCTTTTGTTGTTTCATGTTATTTTTCTTTAAGAACTGCTCCAGTGCTCTCTGCACCCAATTCCATTGGGACACTTAGACATCCCAATCCATGGCTCTAGACTGTTCATCAGGTCCAATGCACATTTCATGGGTTACCATGCAAATATCACACTTATCTGACAAAACATTCACCATTTGATCAATGCTTTTTAGGATGAATTATTGAAACCATTGACACTTAGTAGGTGCAATCAGCAATTTGATCCATCTGTTTGTTAGGGCCCATCACAGGTTGCTTATAATTCTAAAGAATCACTTTTGTGAGGGAATTGTAACCATCTTATCCATGGCTTTGGTAAAGTATGGCTGTAGAAATAAGGCCAAATCAAGGATGGATTGGATCATCCGTTCAGCTCGATTTCTGCATGGTGGCTTATTAAATGTGTTTTGAGTTTAGTGAACAGTCCAGATTGATTTATTGGAATGCTGAAGTGAGCCAATGCTACTGCTCTGAGAGCACTGGATCATTTCTCTTTCTTTGGATGAAGATACATTTTTGGCAATTTCTGGAAGCCCATGTATCTAGTCTTTTGAAGGCTGTGTTTGGATGTACTATCTGATTGAATTGCAATACTTAGTTCCACGAAATTGTGAATAAAAAGAAGGGGGCTAGACTTTTATGATAGCTGACAACCATTTTTGAAAATGGTGGTGACCCATCTCACATGTGGAACCCAAGCACCACAACCCAAATGTAAGGCTCATTGTGGATGGGGCACGTCTCTAAAATTACTTAGATCAAGTGATCCCAACCATCGCACGTGTTGTCTATCAAATGGATGGTCTAGAGTAAAATAGCCATGAGTACATATCCAAGGGCAAAATCAGATGGTTGCTATCATCTCTGCCAGATTAATTTCTGGGTCATGGTCCATCCAAAATCAGGTCAGTGTTTTGGATGCTCCAGATTGGCACACAAATACACTAGATTTTAAATAGAGGTGATCTATGATTGAAGTCTTAACCCACATTGCAAAAGCTCGTTACAGTTGCAGTGCCTAGTTTGTTCTTTAACTGCTCAGATCCGGCCGTTTTGACGTTGAGGAGGCTTGTTTTGCTGATGTTGCAGTGCCTGATTGGTTCCTTTTTCCAGGCCTAGGGAGTAATAGCTACTAATGTTATTCATTTGTTGGTGAAATAGCTAATCCGATTCTGATGCCAAAGGGATGATGGGCTGAGAGTGATTATGGGATCAAGATATCAGTGTCCAGATAATGTTCTATAATGAGCTTGTGGGCCCATGTAGTTGAACTGGAGGCTGGCCGCTCTATTCCGTTTGCACCGGTTTGGAACAAAGCCTAACTTTCAGTTAGGCAGATTTAGATAGTTGTGAGAAAATGTACCAAATGCTACGAAATTCAGCAATGTGAAAATGTACAGAAAATATGTAGACGTGTGCCAAAACTGAAGCCCGAGCTCGAGCAATGGTCGAAGCATAGTCCAAAACATTACCTATTTGCATGAATGATGCCACGGAATTGACCCAAATTGGTCCGAAAGAGCCCAATACAGGAGCTATATGAGCCATATTGGTGATGCATAGCATGATGAAATAGGCAATATGGACTGCATTGATTTAAGACCTTAGGCTCAAGCCTTGTATTATTGTAGAGTGGGGCTCGAGCTTACCTTGACGTGGCCCGTGCTTGGCCAATTCAATATCTCTATCCAAAAAAGGGGGAAAAGGTTCCCTTACTAGCTAACAACTTGAATATCATTTACCAAGGTAAACACTACCTCCGAACAGGTTAACCAGCTCTCTCTAGACCAGGATTCCTTCCACATGCAAACAGTGCAGCATCGATGGTCGGAGCCCAACAGAACGAAATATCAGGATGCTGATTTGGGGTGCATCCAAGCATACCATAAAACACATTCCTGGCAAGGTCTGAAGTATCTGCCAGGACTGTTGAGTATTAGGCATTGGTCATTACCGGTATCGTCCATGAAACAATACAGCTGTATTGGCCCTAAACATCTCGATACAGGGTTATATGGCCCCATATTGATGATGAATGATACGATAGGCCACATCGAGTTTTGAACCATGAATCTTGCCAAGTCCCAAAAACACATGCAAGGATTGATTTTCGCAACGTAAGCAATACACAAATGCCAAATCAATCTCCATGTGATTGATATTCATGCAAAGGTTAATAACAGCTAAAATACATCTAGAGACTGAGGGCATGCATGACTACATTGCAGAGTAGGAGGCCTTGTGGGGAGTAAGGACAAACATTTCACAGGCATGGGACTCCACTTTCCTTCCGAAAGATCTCACCATATTTCCCGATATATCTTCATGCTGGAAATTGGAAAGAAAAAGACATCGGTGTCGGTATTTTCATCAAGAAAAATAAAGGGAAAAGAAGAAAATGAGACAGGAAACATGTATGCTATATGTAGAGGACAGATCCACTACAAACGTTTACAAATCAACATGCGGGACCCATCATAAAGTTTTAATTACGTCCAACCCATCTATCATTTGCACTCCATATTTTTCTGAGTGGTACCCAAAAATCAGGCAACTCCAAATCTCAGGTGGCCCACATGAGAGGGAACAGTTGGGATAATGATGTACCCCATTAAAAAAGTAACAGATTGTGCTTATGGGGCCGACTATGTTTTGTATATTCTTTCGAAACCATTCAGAAGATGCACCTGACCAGGATGGATTGACACCCAAATAGTTGGGCCATTCGAGAAAGCAGGTGGGCCACAACACATGATTTAATGAGTTTAGGCATGATTTAACATATGGTGTGGACCACCTGAGTTTTGGACCACCTGAATTTTGAGATGCAAGTAGACTAGGAAGGACCTCATATGATGGACGGATTGAATGTCTTTAAAACACCATGTTGGAACCCATAGTGACTTCTACGTTAAGCTTAATCCAGAAACATTTGTATTAGATCCAGCTTCTCTTATATGCATGCATGCAAGTAAATGTAACCTTGCATATCTACTTGTGTATGCATTATCACCTTCCACAGATCTCGTACAGAGACACGGATGGTAGGGTCAAGGCCGAGCATCTCCCATTTGGCTGTGACAGTGGCGGCTTTTGCACATCGATTCCAAAGGACAATCACCAAGCGTTGTCCCGATAGAGGACCTGCCCACACCTGAAACCACAAGGCGAAGTAATCTATGAATGCCGTGTCTACAAGAAAATGAGTTTGGCCTGACTATGGTTCAAAGAGGCCTGCAAAGGCTACTTGGGAATATCCTACTTGCAAGCATACGTCCAAGCTTGGGGTTGTCCAGGCCATTCGTCAAGTAGATCCCGCCATGTATGTGTCCCCCTCCATTAATTCATGCTGATCCAGTCATTAGGTGGGCCATGCGTGTATGGAAAAATGGATGGTTTAAAGGATTGACCAACTGACACATGGGCCCCACCTGATGAATGAACCTGAATTTTAGTCAAGCACGAGTGGCCTACATATTTCTTTAGTTCAGAATAATATACCCTAGCAGTTTACAATGAAAACTTAATCTCATGCACTTGTGCACATGTAGGAATCTCTGCATTGTGAGGGGATACAAAATGAGAACTGGCACTGCAGTTTTTCCAAGACCATGCCAAACAGCTGAGGAAAACAAAATGCCTGGGCTGTGGTACTAAAAATAACAGTACAAGATAGTTTGCAAACCCAGACTCAGCTCATGACTGGGTCGCTCATTGGGTAAAGTCAACCTAGCGAGTCCCGAGCCTGACCCAGGAAAACAAGGCTCGAGTTACCTGCAAGCCAGGGCCTGCCTAGTTAAAGTGACCCACTGACCAGGCCCATGACCTTGCCAGGTTGACTCAGGCAAGTCCTGAAATTGACCAGCCTAGTTTGCAAATTATGAGTAGAAGAAGGAGAACCTGGAGGCAATCACCAACTCCTTCAACTGCAACTTTTCTTCCTTGAACACCAAGAGGGTCTGCAGGAATACCAAAATACATGCCATGATCAGTTGGTCCCAACACTCCACTGAAACAATTAGAAAACATAGGATTGCAGGAAAAAAAATATATATATTTAGCTCACAAAAGGGATGTAGATGCTATTAGACTCCTGCCAGACCAGTGTCTCCCTGAACCTAGGCCCGTTTATTTTTTGGGACCTGAAAATCAGGTTTGGACCTGCCTGGTCAGGAACAGAACTATCTCAATAGGAAAAAAATGAACTGCTATTTCTAGACCTGTCCCACTAATTTATCAGGCCTGTATATAATAGGTCCAGACCTGATCTACTGGCCTAAAAAGGAGTTGCTGGCCAGCTCTATGCAGGATTGGACTGGAATCTCAACAGGCCAACTCAGCCAATTGAAAGCCGTAGTTATTGATCTTGGTGTTTTCTAAGCTAGATGATGCACAGTGTGAGGAACCTAACCAACATGCCAAAAGCCTGAGAACTGATGAACATGCCAAGCTAGGCCCTTTAAACCATTGGGGTTGTAACATACCATGCTCCACAACCAACATTAGTGGCCACCACTCCTTGGGGGAACTCACGTGGCTTCTTTTTACAGGTAGACAAAACCAACAGCCCTTTACTGCTCAGGGAGGGCATGGCTGCTGCAGTCTGGTTGTCTACGCAGTCCTTTCCACACCATGGCGGCATTTACTCTGGTCCAGGTTGCCCTTTTATAGGCCGTCCCTTCTGTGATTCAAACACGGGAAGTGGTGTTGGCTCTTACACCAATTTTTAAGAATCTAACCAAATATGCCAAAAGTCCAGGACTGATGGAGGGCGTCGAGCTAGGCCCTTCAAACTAATCATAACACCACCGGAAAAAAGAAGAAGAAGAAGAAGAAGAAGAAGAGTTCAAAGCATGGAATGCTACCAAATTGATTTGATTTGAGGCTAGTCTTAATGAAATCACAATTTCAAAATGGCATTAAGCAGGAGCAAGGGGAGTCTCAGGAGCAGGAGCACGGGCAAGATTTTGAAATGGGGCCGACACCTTGGATAGAAGATTCCTAGTCCTCTGCCGGGGTCCATTGATCAATCACACACCAGAGACCTCAAAATCCATCGGTCACATTTCAATCAAATATATAATGAACATATAACAAAGAAAATCCATAGTTAGCTGTAATAAGTGAACAATGAAAGGGAGTCACCTTGGTTAACGGCAATCACCTCCTTGTTGGTTAGAATCTCCATTGTTTCTGCAGTCATGTTTCTTATATCACAACCAACCAAAAGAGGAGCCTGCACAAGCATTAAGTTTGTAATAAGATCATTGTGATAGATGGAATTAATCTTGAACTATCTATTTGCGCCGAGCATTGGGGTATGAGCATCATGCACCACGAAATCCACAATGGATGATATTGTGGAATGAAGCTATCTAGCTGAACCATAATATAGAAGACTTCTTGATTAAAGCCTGACACATGGAAGGTAGGGAAGTGGACCCAGACAAGTCCGACTAGTGGGTTACGTCCTTGGATGGTCCATGGTTGAAAACCACGAGGCTGAAATGATCCTTAACCATCTAATAGGTGGACTCCAAATGGACTTAAGAATAAAAATGGTGGGTAGGCTACTGCAAGAGTATGGAACTCTAGTTCATTCTAGAATCTAGAGTCAGTTTTAAGTTGGGTAACTACAACAAACAAGATTCTTTGGATAATGCGAAGACTGAAGATGCAGAATGCCTTTTCCCAATATGTGTGTCATATGCAGAAAGAAGGAATCCATTAACCACTAGTTCATTCATTGCTTGGTGGTGGAAGATTTGGGCCTATGTTCTAAGCAATGAGAGGGTTTTAAACAAAAAGGTTAGCAGGCAAATTTTAACAGGAAAAGCAATAGCAAAGAACATCCGATCCATGTGTTTTTCAACCATGGGCCATCCATCGATAAGACCCTTGGATGGAAAGTCTGGAATTTGGATCCACAACCCCATCTACATTTAGGGGTGGCAATGGGCCGGGCTACCTGGCCTTGAAGGGCTAGGGCCTGGGCCACTAAACTTGGCCCGAGGATTGGGCTAGGGCTTGAAATCTAGACCTAATGTTTAGGCTGGGCTGGGTCAGGGCCAATGATAAATAGCTTGGCCCACCCAACCCGGCTCATCTTGTTTCCTTAGTGTATACTATATAGTACATTAGTTATGTAGATTATAGAGGTTTATGTGCTAGGGCATATGGCAATATGAAGAATTGTGGTACTCTAGCAAAGTGTGATGGATGATACATAGGCACTTATAAACTGTACAATTGGTCAGTGTTTTAAATAGCTATGCTATGTAGCGTGTAACTTACACTACGTAGTGTAGCTTAGCCTTAATGTTGCGTAGCTCATGAAAATAGCTTAAGTTATGTGTAGCCTACGCTAGATGATAATCTGCATACGCTACATGTTACATAGACTACACTACACGCTATGTAGCTCACATTAAAATTTATTTTTCACTACAACATTAAAATCAATTATTGTTTTCAATGATTTATTAAAATTTTCTATTTTCAATACAATTAGTAAATTTTTCAATGCTTTTAGTAAATCTAATATTAAATCAGTTTCATTGCTTTCTTTACGTTTACACTTAATCATTACCCTATATTATTTTAGGTTGAGTTTAGTTGCACCAAATATCAAGAAATATTGTTAAATTTTATTATTAATTAATCTAATTTGGTCCAAAATATCATGAAATTGATGCGCAACTAAGCGCAACCTTGATTAAAAATCTAGAAGTAGCATGTAGCTTACAGTACACACCATGTAGCTTACGCCTCATGCTTCAGAGGGGTGAACACTACGCTACACGCTATTCGCTATTTAAAACATTGCAATTGGTTAACCCCACTCTAGAGCGAGGGCCAAGGCTGGGGCCTCTTTAGTCCATTAGGGTTTGGGCCAAGGCTTAGAGCTCTAGAGCTGGGCCAGGGCCAACCTCAGCCCGGTCTCTCCTTTATCTGCATGTATAAGGTAATTAATTACTAATGCACAAGTGCACCCAAGGCAAAACAAGCTCAAAAGGCTTAACAAGGACTTCCATGTTTCAGGGGCCAGTTAGGTGAACTAGGGCTTTTCTTTTTAATATATAACTCTCAAAACGACTATAGTGTTGCGCTCTTTTCTTTCTCACAAACTGCGTACATGTGGAAGAACAGAAACGAACTGTAATTTAGCAGCTACCTATACTACACCACCTGGTGTACCAACTAATTGGTTTGCTTGGTTCAATGCATTTTAGCAAATTGGTACAAGAACATACCACATTGTTGTACAGGCATACATGGAATGTTGGTCTTTCCAAACCACAAGATCCATGATCAGGACTAGGAATGGCAATGGGCCGAGCTGTCGGGCCCAGCCTGGCAGCCTAGCCCAAGGTCCAATGATTGGGCCTCTAAACTTGGCCAGAGGGTGTGCCTGGGTTTGAAATCTAGGCCAACAATCTGGGCAAGGCCAAGGCCAATGATGAATGGCCTAGCCCGGCCAGGTCCACTGTAATTTAGCAGCTACCTATACTACACCACCTGGTGTACCAACTAATTGGTTTGCTTGGTTCGATGCATTTTAGCAAATTGGTACAAGAACATACCACATTGTTGTACAGGCATACATGGAATGTTGGTCTTTCCAAACCACAAGATCCATGATCAGGACTAGGTATGGCAATGGGCCGAGCTGTCGGGCCCAGCCTGGCAGCTTAGCCCAAGGTCCAGTGATTGGGCCTCTAAACTTGGCCAGAGGGTGTGACTGGGTTTGAAATCTAGGCCAACAGTTTGGGCAAGGCCAAGGCCAATGATGAATGGCCCAGCCCGGCCAGGTCCAATAATCAAGGGCGTATTTAATTTTCCAAACATTTGGTAATTACACTGCAAGTGAGTAATAATTATTTCACTGGGTAATTACAGCATTGTTATCGATGTTTGATTTGACACTTACTTTTTTGAGCTCTAAACCCGAGGAAACTGAAATATATGTGGGGCCTATCATGATGTCTGTCTTATCCACACCGTCCATCTATTATGCCAACTAAATTTAGGGCTTGACCGAAAAAATGAGGCTGATACAAAGCTCAAGTGGGCCACACCACAAGATTTAGGGAATCGAACATCTACCGTTAAAAACGTATCAGTGCCAATGTTTCTTAGTGTGGGCCACCTGAGTGTTGGATCAGCTTCATTTTTTGGCTCATGCCTTAAAATGTTACGCTAAAACTGATGGACGGCTCAGATATATCATATATATCATGGTGGGGCCCAAAAATTTAAACCAGTCTTTTTTACTCGGTTTTCAAGACAAAAATGCAAGTGCATTTTCAAACACGTGAAGTAGTAATAATTACTATTTCCCATTGCATTTACACGCGATTTGGAAAATCAAACAGGCCAGGAGTGTTTCACTATTATAGAAAAGAGTGGACAGTTTGAAGACACTTGTCAGCAGTCGCATTCAACATACATGTGTGAGTTAAAAGCTTTTTTGGACTCAGGGTCATGTTTCTACCATCAGCAACCATTTATATGATGGGAAGGGATAATGTGAAGAAAAAAAATCCTTAGATTTGGACTATTTCAAACCATTGATCATGAAACTCCTTGCCTTACTGGGCCGACCCTAACCCAGCACCACCACGTAGAGCTAGGGCCAGGGTCAAGGCCTTTTCAGCCTGATTAGGGCCAGGGCCAGACCATTGCAACCCTAGTCAAGATACTTTAATTCCTCTAAGCTGAAAAGTGCAATTATCTTCATATATGCTCGACTTTAATTCCTGTAAGCTGAAAAGTGCAATTATCTTCATATATGCTCGACCAAACCCACAAACACATTACTTGTTAAAAGGGGATATTGCTCCAAGAAATAGAAAGCTTCAACCACATCAGTTTCAGTGCAAGAAATGCATGTATGCAAATTTGAAGCAAATCACCTTCATCAAAGCCCAAATGCTAAAATGCGCACGATATTCCTGGTAAGTCATTCCTCCATTACCAACCTCTAACATATCCGGATCTACAAATGAAGTTCAACAGGATATATTAGCATGTAACATTAACAATAGCCAATAGCATTTACTGAAAGTACTGCATTATTACCATTCCATCCGCCAGGACCAGCATATGCTGCCCATTTGTCATTCAGATCAGCAAGTGTGGTCATGCTAAAAGAAACAAGAAAGGCTGATGAATACAACACATCCAAAGCCACTGAAATCAACCAATATGATCTTTGCTAACCCAAATGAGGCCAGATGTGACAAACCATGCATTGCAGGTGGCACATGTTTGGAACATCCACCTGTGCATCAAGTGGGCCCCGCCATGTGGACGACCTGACCAGGAAATCAGGCCCATCAACCATGGTTTAAATACTCGGCCCAACTCGTTTGGCCCTGAGTCTAGTTGCAACTCGTCTGAGTCAAGGCTGAATTGGAGGGTGACTCATGGTATCAAACCGGATCAAATCCAACCAAGTCCCAAATCGAATCAAACTCGGCCATGTCTTAAAACGACGTGGTGAACTCATCAGGCCAGCTATACATGTATGGAAAGAATCAACGGTATAAAAAGCTGCCAACAGTGCACTTTCACATGCATCGGTGACCCACCTGATGAATGGACAACAGCTTGATTCTTGGGCCAAGACATCTACATGATGGGGAGCACAAGATGCACAGCTCGGATTTCCACATGTGCCAGGTTCACATGTGTGTGCGGAGAGGCTGCTTGCAGGCTTAGCTGTGAATGCATGTGGAGATGAATTTCTCACCTTGCCCACGAATCATTGATGTCATTCGTTGTCCTCCAACTATTACCCACCTTCCCCGCCCATAATGCCGGGTCATCCTCACCCCTACAAATAAGTAAATCACACAACATAAATCTTTTGATGGATTTACATCTGGAAAACATAGTTTGAAAGTCTGAATAAAGCAAGAATCGCAATTACCATTCACAAATCGAGTAAAAGATGGTCCGGCCAGTTGCATTTAGTGCATCCTGCATTGGAGGGTACCTGGAAAATAATGAAATTGCACTGAATTGACTTGCAAAATAGACGAAACCATTCCCAAACAGTATGTTGTAAGAAAACTGGGATATGACTGGAAAAGTAAGGATTGAAGAAGAGGTATAACCGCTTCTGTGGTTTGATCCCCAAGTTGAAACAGTTGTCATACTTCAAATAATCGACACCCTGAATAACACGACGGAAGAAAAAAATTGAAATAACAGAAGATGGTCATGATTGTAATAATGGTATGCAACTTTCTAATCTAACTTCTCATTCAAACTTTCCATCTACAGTCCAAAATAAATCACCGCATAAAGAAACAAAAAATTATATGATCCACAATCTGTGGAGGATGATCGTTTTTCAATTTGTATGTGGGGCCCACAGTTTGGAGATCCAGATTGTTGATCTGACACCCATGGTAGATGAACTATGGCCAAAAATTCTCAAAGGAAGGACCTTAACTTCTTTGTTGGCAAACCGTATATAATTACAGCAACAGTCCATATTCAACTGTAAAAATGCTAAACACTGGATGGCTACGATCTTCCGGTCTCAAACATTTTTCAGGCATTGCCATTCCAAAGTGTTGGGTCTATCATATCAATGGTTTGGATCACTGAATCATGGGTCCCACCTGTACAAACTGTAGTCCCAAGGATACTAAAAGCATGTCCTTGGGCGAAGATCAGACGGTCATTCAAACAAAACCCTTTGCACATCCGAAGAAAGGCAGGCATTTGTGTTTTGCATATTTCTTATGGAAAAATCAGCATCCATACCCATGAAGCAAACATTTTGGCATCATCGCTTTCATGGAAGATAGATCCGGGTCGAACTTGACATGTGAAAGCCCTGAAAGTTTCATATCATTTAAAAATGAACAAAAGGAAACAAGATAATAGATTGATTTTAATATTAGTAGACTGAATAACGATGATCAATTTTCAATTGGGTATGACTAGGGTGATATCTAACTCATCGACTGTACACATGGCATACATGTATTATAATCTGGGCTGTTGGATGGAGCCATAGCTGAAATCAAAATGTTAGGACAATCTTAATCATCTAAATCTAATTTCACCCACTGAAACTTCCAACCATTTTACATTTAATCATCCATTCAATAGATCCACCAGCTGGATTGTTAAGCCGTTCAATCCATGTGCTTCCCCACAATTTGGATGTCTGGTTGTCATGTATGTATGCCATGTCTGAGATGGATAAATCACCACCATCCTGAGAACAGTGGTGAACTATCACCACAGTTTTGTCATTTTCAATTACATCAGAAAAGCACTTGTAGTATACCATTATCTAAATAGCTTAGCTAAGTGCACATGCATGTGCAGTAAGCTCATCTTCATGCTAACATGTGACGGCATGGCACAATAGGTCTGAGATCCAATCCACCCATCAGAGCAGCACCACTATAATGATGCCCTAGCCCAAATCAGGTTGATCCACCATCAGGTGGACCACAGTTTGCAAAACAAATGTATGGCTCTGAAAAACTTGGATGAAGTTTTCTAACCTATCCACCTGTTTCCTATATTGGGGCCCACATGCTCATTGGACCAGATTTTTTATTTGGGAAAACATGTATGAGATTGGACCAACCTAATGGTTGGATTAGATCTCGCGCATATGTGCCATGCCAGCATGCGTGTAGTGTGTAAACAAGCTTTATTGCACAGGTGTGTGCATTTAACAAAGCTTCTAACTAAAAATTCAAACTTCTTTACCAGATTGAAGAAACTATCCTACCCGGCATCAGAATAAATACCAAGCTTGAGGCCCTTTTCATGCACATAGTCAGCGAGAGCTTTAATGCCAGACGGAAAAGTCTCAGGGTTTGGTTCCAATTGCCCCTGCAACAGAAATCTAAGAATAATGAAAATGGAGATTTTTTTTTTTTTTTTTTTTTTTTTTTTTTTTTACAGAGAGATCAAAAGAAGATAAGACAGCACAAGTCAGAGATCTTTTTTTTAAAGGATAATGTCTGTTTTATCAAAAAGCTGCATGATAAATATCAAAACAGCAAAAAGTACAACTGAATTTATAGCCCAAATTGCAACCCCCATTTACATCCCAAACATGGATGAAATTTTATTTGATGGAGTTGCAACATTTGTAGCGGATTCCACGTCTGCACGTTTGTGGCATGCGCACCTAGGCCACATGAGTGAGTGGGGTATGAAGGTACTTCTCGATCGTAAGTTAATTCTTAATTTTAAAAGCTTTAATTTGGATGTATGTGAGCATTGCATATATAGAAAACATTTGAGGCTGCATTTTAAAACAGGAAAACATGTCAGTAAAGGGCAGCTTGATTGTGTGCATTATGATGTGTGGGGGCCATCGCCCGTTGTTTCTGGAGGAGGATTGTCTGACTATGTCACATTTATAGACGACATCTCTAGGAAGGTTTGGGTTTATATTTTGAAACATAAATCCAATGTATTTGTCATTTTCAAAATATGGAACAAGATGCTTGAAAAACAGACAGGGTGAAAAGTAAAAGTTCTGAGGACAGATAACGGTGAGAAATTTACTTCAAGAGAATTTAATCGGTATTGCAAGAATGAAGGAATAGTTAGGAACAACACAGTGAGGCATACGCTAAAGCAGAATGGTGTAGCAAAACGTATGAACCAAACTCTTTTGGAAAAGGTTCAGAGTATGTTGAGCAATTCTAGGTTGGGAAAGAGCTTTGGCTTGAAGCTATTTCTACAACTTGTTATCTGGTGAATAGGCATCCCTCTACAGTTATTGATTGTAAAATTTCTGAGGAAGTATGGAGTGGTCAGGCAGTTGATTACTCGGGTTTGAGGTTTTTGTTGTGATGCTTATTCTCATGTGTCGTCTTTTAAGAGAGATAAGCTGGGCCAAAGAGTAAAAATAAATAAATAAATAAATAAAAGTGCACCGTTCTTGGCTATAGTGATGGGGTGAAAGGTTACATATTGTTAGACCTTTCTTTAAAAAGATTATTATTAACCGGGACGTCAAATTTGACAAGGGTTCCTTGTTTCAGAAAGATGAGCAAAAGAAAATTGAAAAGTCCATTGTTGATGTGGAATTAGACAAGGGTGAGACACTTGAGAAACTTAAGCTGCAAGTTGAGGTACAAAACAGGTGGAGCCTCCTCCTGTCAGGAGAAATCCACCGAGGGATCGCAGGTTACAGTTGAGATACAGGGATGACTCTAATGTTGCATTTTCTCTCATTACAGATGAGGGGCATCTATCTACTTTCCAGGAAGCTTTAGAAGATAAATATGCAAAAAAAAACAGATGGTAACTATGAATGAAGAGATGGATTCTCTATATAAAAATCAAACGCGGGAGGTAGTTGAGCTATCCGTTGAGATGAAGGTGATCAGGTGCAAATAGATATTCCGGAAGAAACTGGTTAGGTACAAGGCTAGATTGGTAGTGAAGGGATATGCTCGGAAGGAAGGTGTTAGCTTTAGTGAGATTTTTGCGCCAATGGTAAAGCATGTATCTATCAGATTTGTATTGGCACAAGTTGCCCAATACGATATGGAATTAGAACAATTGGATGCTAAAACTACGTTTCTACATGAGGAATTAGAAGAACAAATTTACATGAAGCAACCAGAAGGATCTGAGGTACAGGGAAAGAAGGATCTTGTTTACAGTTTAAAGAGATCGTTGTATAGCCTGAAACAATCGCCTAAGTAGTGGTATAAGAAGTTTAATTCTTTCATGTTGAGCCAAAGTTTTACTATAAGTGAATTTAATCATTGTGTTTATTTTAGAACACCGAGTGGAAGTGAATTTATTATTCCAGTGTTATATGTTAATGATATGCTTATTGTCAACCAAAGCATGTCTGAAATCAACATGTTGAAGGCTCAGTTATCAAAGTCGTTTGAAGTGAAAGATTTAGGGGCTGCATAGAGGATTCTTGGCATTGACATACACAGGACAGGGAGAGGAGCAGGTTATGGTTGTTTCGGGAGGAGTATCTTGAGAAGGTTCTAGTCAAGTTCGAACTGAAAAAGGCGAAACCGATTAGCACTCCCCGTGCTACTCACTTTCGACTTTCTTCATAACTGTCCTACGTCAGATGAAGAAAAGTGGTATACGTCTCGTGTGCCCTATTAAAGAGTAGTTGACAGTCTTGTGTATGCCATGGCCTGTACGAGACAGGATATTTCACATGCAGTTTGTGTTGTGAGTAGATACATGTCAAACCCTGGCAAGCAACATTAGAAAGCAGTAAAATGGTTACTTCATTATATATGAGGTACGACAGACTACGTCTTGTATTTTGGAGATTCAGATAAGAGACTCGTGGGCTATGTTGATTCGGATTATGCAGGAAATGTGGACAATAGAAGGACTACTTCCGGTTAGTCATTTATGCTAGCGGGTGGAGCTATCAATTGGATGTCTAAGCTTTAGTTTGTGGTTGCACTTTCCACTACCAAAGTTGAATACATGGTAGTGACGGAGGCATTCAAGGAAGCTGTTTGGTTGAAGGGGATGATGAATGAGTTGGGGCTTCACCAAGAAGTCGTGCCTATGCATTGTGACAATGAGAGCATGATTAATTTGGCGAAAAACTCAGGATATCACTCCCGTACTAAGCACATTGATGTCCGTCATCACTTTATCTGGCAGATGCAAGAAGAAGATGTTACTCTTGAGAAGATTCACACCAGTGAGAATCTGGCGGACATGCTTACGAAGGTTGTACCTGCAGAAAAATTCAAGTTTTGCTCGACTTCTCTGGTCTTGGCAAGAAACGAATAGAGACAGTGTGTACACGAAGCGATGATGGTGATGCTTAGAAGAAAATTGGCATGACAAGGAAGTGATTTTGCTATCAAGGTGGAGATTGTTAAAATTGTAACACCAAAATCACCAAGGGTTTATTCACTTTTATGAGCCCATATGACCTGTGTTTCACATGCTAACAAGGCCCAAGTGTTAGTGGACCCTTGGAGGGGTATTTTTAACAATTCCCCCTTGAAATGGTGGCTTCTAGATTACGTTATGTTAGGGTTAAGGGAGAGTTGCGAATTTTGATTATTTTGGGTGTTTTGAGAGCCTCCAAGGGGAGAGAGCTAGGGCTTTTTGTTGTAAGTTCTCTCCATTCCTGTAATCTTCTCTGAATACTAGATTGATCGTCGTTTTGTGCCATAGTTTTTTTCTCGCAAGGGTTTTCCACGTATAAATCGTGTGTTTTGTGTGAGGTTGCTTGGATTTTTTGTTTTCTCTTGTTTGTTTCAATCTAGATAAAGGTGCTTCCGCAGGGCCAGTTCTCCAACAATATACTCCAATCCTCTCAAAGTGCTATATGTTATAGACAGCTCCAGGCTACATTCGTTCACTTGAACAGTCCATTCGGTCTATTTGAACTGTCTGTCAAGTCTAGAACACATTTGGTAAGTATCATACAAAATTATTTCTGATTGAATAATACAACCCATCTTTGATTTGGCCTTATTTCCCACAACCATCCATTTTCAAAGCCATGGTTTGGATGGTTCCAATTGCCTAACAAAAGTTATTATTTAGAATCATAAGCAATCCATGACAGGCCCTAATAAATAGATGGATCACATTGTTGATTGGAACTACTTCTGTGTGGATTATCTTTGAACATCCATCTTAAAGAGCATTGATCAAATGATTCATATTTGTCAGATTAGTGTGATGTTTGCATGATAGCACATGAAATATGCATTGAACCCAACAAACAGTCTAAATTGATCGATTGGACTAAGTTTTGCAATGCAATAGGAGCAATAGAACTTATTGTGCTCTGAGAGAAATTGAGCATCTCTCTCAATAAAAAGAGAACGAAAAAAAAAAAAAAAAAAAAGGCTACAAAAGAGAAAGGAATCCCCCATCTTTCAAAATAAATAATACTAATAATAATAATAATAATAATAATAATACTTTGTTGAGGCATTCCATCAAATACTTGGTGAGCAACATCAAGATCACCGATTTTAGCATAGAAAATGATGGATTTCGTGTTTAGATGTAGATCTGAGACAACGATTTTGTAGAAGATAGTGATGGAGGACTATGCCTTCTTTTTCTGCGCTTGAATCAATGCAGAGCTACAAAAGGGAAGAATAGAGAGGGGAAGAGATTGGAGATAAGAGAGCATTTGAAAGTATAAGTGACCAAGTCACCGAGCCGATTCGAGTCAAGGTTCGAGCCGAGTCAAGTCAAGCTCGGACTCGCCTCGAAATTTTTTCAAGATCCAAAGACCAGCTCGACCCAACCTAAACCCAATTTCGAGCCAAGTCGAGCTTTTTCGAGTCAAGTCGAGCAAGCTGACCGAGTTAACTCGATTCGTGTCCAACTCTAACCGTGGTTGGGTATGGAAGCTTTTGTGATAGTTATCTTTGAACTAAGTTTTGCCATAGTGAATTTGAATGGAAAGAGTTGTAAATTCAAAAGAGATGAAAATGTGTGAAACCATAAAACATGGTGCCTTCCACCAATCAAAAGACAATTTAAGCTGTCTCTTAAGACAAAAAGGTGTCACCAAAGAAAAACAAGTCCCTATAATTAAGGGGCAAGAAAGAGATTCATAGCGCTCTTCTCGAGAGTAGAAAAAGAATTCTGTATGGGAGTGTTTGAGAGTAGCTTTATCTTCGGGAGTAGGACAATCATTGTGAGTAACAAAATAAGTGCAGAAAGTTTATGCATCATTTTGGCAGCATTCAAAATATGGCAATATCAATCGATATCTCGGTTTTCCCACATGTGATCTTCCTGGAATACACTCTTTACTAGATATTGACGGTAATATCATCTACATCGGCCAATATACGCGATATCTACAATATTCCAATATTTCATGCATTGTGGTCTCTTTGAGTAAAGAAATTATCCTATACCTTCTTTGGAAATTTGAATGCAAAAAAGAAAAAAAGAAAAAAGAACATGTTCATAATCTCGCTCAAGGAGACGGCTGTACATGCACAGTAAGACATCATGATGCCTAAAGGAAACTTTCTTTAGACAAACTATGTCATTGACGATGAATTAAAGATTGGCACTACCCAGTCTAGTTAGATACCGCGATCCCCCCCTCATGACTCGACTCGAGACTTAACGAATCAATCTGAATCACCTAGTCTAAAAACCATGCCCCTCAATGCACCCCTCAACATGATGCTCAAGAAGGTTACTATAATTCCGTTCTTTCCATTTTATTATACCACTGAATGTAATTCAGCTCAGTTGTCCATCCAAATGTACCCTAAGTTGAACATATGGCCATATGAGTTGAGACTGGGAAGGACATAGGACGAGTCACTTAGGGCCAATTTGGAAGTTCACCCAAATCAGGTTTAGTTCTGCTCCAATTCACCTTAAATCTAGGTAGGAGAAATGAGGACTGGATTAAGTGGGGCTGCCGTATCCCCACTTTCTCCTATCCAAACTGCAAGTGAGACAAGAACACCATGGCTCTTGTCCCACTTGTGATTTGTGTGGGTGCTTCCAGCCAGCCACAATCCAAGGAACTTCCAAACAGGCACTTGTGTTCCTCGAAATTCACCTAATCTGCCGTCATTGATACCTCAAAAAATAAAATAGAGAGAGAGAGAGAGAAAGAGAGAGAGAGAGAGAGAGTAAAGAATTGCAAGCTCATCAAACTAATGGAGTTAGAACAGACCTTTAGATTCCGTGTCAGAGAAGACCAACAATCATCTGCCATCAAAGACCAATAAGCCAAAACAAAAGATCAAGAGATGGACCCATCGACCTAATTGAACAAACAGGTGTTGTTGTAGGTTACCTATATTAACATAAACATAGCCCAAATCAGCCAACCCAGTTGAGATGAGTGCATCCGCTGTCCACAGAAAGTGAAGGCTTAGGAACTTGAGTGATCTAGGTAAATAACAAGAAGAGGCATCTATGACATCATTGAGAAGAAGTGGCTGAAAATTAGATTGGATGTAACGATACTAACAAGCCAACATGACATCAACAAAAGGGAAAAAAAAAAGTGAATATGTTGGCTTGCTTCCCTAGAAATATAGACTCATATCTAAGTTGTGCTTGCATTGGTGATACAGCTACTTTGAGTAAGCGAGAAGAATAGATATCCGGATATTTTTATGTCCAGTTTCAGCGGTGGCCCCAATTTGACAGCTGAACATGACGCAGTTGTCTTGTGGGTCACGCTGAGTTGTCAACCTGGGACCCACCATAACAACAAAATGAAAAGACATTCAGGTGACTTTCCTGCTCCCCACTGAACAGAGCCTGCATGAAGAAAACATCATTATACAGCATAGCCATCACCAACTGCTCGAGCCTAGAAATACCATCTTTTCCTCGAGTATTTGCTTCCGGATTCACTTTTCTGTGTACAATTAAACTGGTGGTGTTGGGAAAGAAAGAAGCTTCAAGAGGATAAATTAACATGATTAATGATATGCATGATAGGCAGTACGTCGTTAACAAATGTCAGGACCACCAGCTGTAGGCTTGCATGAAGGGTCAGCATTCAACCCATACTTTTCACATTGGTCATGGATGAGTTAGCGAGGCATTTCAAGGAAGATATCCCATGGTGTGTGTTGTTTGTAGATGACATAGTTTTGATTGACAAAACAATGAGTGCATAAACACAAAGCTAGATGTATAAAGGAGAGTTTAGAATCTGAAGGATTTAAATTAGCCGGATTAAAACAAAATATATGAAATGCAATTTTAATAACAATTAGAGTGGAAACAAGGAATTAGTTAAGATTGTTGACCAAGAAATTCCCAAACTAACCACTTTCGATATCTTGGGTTGATAGTTCATGGGAGTGGAAGGATTGAGAAGGATGATGCCCATAGAATTCAAGTTGGGTGGAAGAAATGGCAATGTGCTTCTAGAGTTTTATTTGATCATCATGTACCACTCAAACTGAAAGGGAAATTTTATAGGATAGCTACAAGACCTGCCATGATGGGACAAAATGTTGGGCAGTTACGGAATAACATGTTCATAGGGTAAGTGTAGCTGAAATGAGGATGCTGAGATGGATGAGTGGCAAGATGATGAAGGATAAAATTAGAAATGGATGCATTCGAGGAATTTAGGAGCGACACCAATGGGTAACATGAGGAAAAGAAGATTTAGATGATTTGGTCACGTGCAATGGAGACTAAGAATGCACTAGTTAGGAGTGAGTTGGTACAAGTTGAAGGCTCTAAAAGAGCAACAGAAACACCCAAAGGACATGGGTGGAGATGATATTATTTGTTGTTCCTAACATTCTTTTTTTGGGGCTTTTGAATTTATTGGTTGTGTTCCATACATATCTTCTATAATCTATAAATTATATAGGAGCTGATTTTTAATATAATTGCATCACTTCTGTCAAACAGTGCATAGTTTAGGTGCTTATACATAGGAAACTTATTATGTGTACTTGTTTTTTGTGATCTTTTGAATTATAAGTGTGTAAAAATGTGTTTTTTAACATCTCCTAAAGTTACATTGAAAAATTCGACCAATTTCTCAATGTTTCCCAAAAACATCGATACATGATACATGCAATATTTCCCGTGCGATAGCTGTGAGAATATTGTGTATATGAGTTGTCATGGGTTATCATTAGTTGTAATATACTATGTATAGATAAGCTCTAAATAGGCTTCCTTGTATAGACTTGTAGAGTGGTTATTTAAACCCAACTTTGGGTTGAAGCAATACAGAAAAACTCAAGGAGAATTCTCCAAATTCTTGAGTTATCAATAGCCAATATACATACGTCGATGTCAATACTGAAAACACTAGGCGGAGGTAGTAAGAAAGGATTTGTTGACCTATAGTCAAACTAGAGTTATGGTCTTGATAGAGTGGAATGGCATAACAGGATTTATGTAGCCGGCCCAATTAGAATGGATAATACTTGGATGATGGTGTGCATGATTATAACAAGAAAAAAGACAAAGCCAAACAAGTTGGACTTCACTTAAGTCTTGCAAACTCATCCACTGTCCTCACGGCTCACCGGCATGCTAATCCGAATAATCTAGATCATGTAATCCAATGTGTATGGACCCTTGCCCTTAATATGAATTATCCTTTTGTATTTGGGAGAGATGGCTAATCCGTTGTACGAGTCATTTGTACCGATGATTCGAATCCCTCTGTCTCCATTCCCTTTGATCACTTGAGATTTATCTTTCAAATTCGAAAAATCTTGAGACCTTGTTATCTTAGTTAAATGTATGGAATAGAAATCAAACAAATTGGAAGATCCTAATTGTCGAACTAGCAACCACATCAACAGCTAAATAAAAAGGTCAGTGGACTGATTTTTTCGGGTGAAATCAAATGGTTAAGATTGTCTAATCATTGTGATTTCCAGTCTATGTCCCGTCCACAGCAGGGCCCAGTATTTGGACGGACCAAAATTGTAATGATCATGTGTAGAGTGGATATGTTGCTTGATACAAATAATATCCAGCTTGCCAGTATCACCTGTCCTTGAAGAGAAACAACCAAACAGCTACAAATATAAAGGACTTCCTCTATCATATATGCTAATCTCTAAGGCCCTGTTTGGGATCAAGTAAATGTGAACCTAAATTTGGCAAATCTATAAACTTGCTTTATGGATTTGCACTGGATTTGGATTTAACAAATTCCAAAGTCCACTACTTGGGAATCTAACTACAAATTCACGGATTTGGGGAGCTTTTATTGCAATGGTAGATCCTTTATTGCATAGGAATTACTCCTTTTGCTTTTAAAAGAGGTCCATTTTCAGGATTTGGTAGTTTTGGGGGGGATTTGGATTTGCCCAAAATCCATGGAATCATGGAGGTGTGAATTTGGGAAACCCAATGATATGGCAAATCCCCAAAAAAAGACAGAGGGGGGAGATTTGAAGTCCATAAATTGCACAAATCTTGACACCAAATCCCTCACCCAAAGAGCCCCTAAGGGAAAATGTTCAATTAGGTAATGTATGCATATGCATAATTGATGGGAACATCATGCACATGCCCCCTCTACGCACGTATTCGAGGAGGAGGCAGGTCCCACTTTCGATTTGGATCGACGACGACATCTTTAGAGGACCTCATAATTAGGAGGCTGCGTTATGGAGCATTGGAGTAGACCCGATCATCACATAGATTCTTCCATCGGATCTCATGATCGTGGCTCACTACTTTAGATGATCTAGGATTTTGAATTTTAACTATTTTTTTTATTAGAAACATCATGAACGGCTTTGATTGCTTAGATTAGTTATTTTATTTGCTTTAGCTTTGGTATTAGTGCGCGCACATGGTGCAAGGGTAATTTTGTCTTCTTTTGGGTTTAGGATTTTCTTATAAGTATAGCAATCCCATGTAGGTATAACAATGATATTTTATGAATAAAAATTCTTGTGTTTCTTCCTCTCTCTCTCTCTCTCTCTCTCTCTCTCTCTCTCTCTCTCTCTCTCTCTCTCTTTGGGTTAAAGAATCAAATTGGGCGCGAAACTCTCCCTTCCTCGAAAAGCTAACTACCGTGGTACGAAGCCACATCCGCTCCAAATCATTCCCATCTTCTTACGCACCACATCCATCACCCTCTACACCCCTTCCACCTTCAGATTCACCCACTTTCACATTCGAGTTTTCTCCTACAGCAATGCACAAACAGATTTTCAGATTCTGACCCATCTGAGGGGCTGAAACTTCTGCGGAGTACTACACACACATTGCGATAGATGGATGTGAAACTTGGTATGGAGGCAGCCCATCCCTGGCCAATCCCAGCCTAGAAGTCGGTTTCCGACTTCGTGGGCCCCACACATGTGCGGACGACCTGTCACGCACGTGCGTCCAAACCCATCTGCTGTCTGGCGTGCATGGCTCATCCGAAGTTCTCTTTTTCCTCTATTTCCTTCTCTTTTGATTTTTTTTTTTTTTTTAAAAAAAAACCCCTTAATCCAAATCCCTAACCCTTAAGAGTCCCAAATCACAATTATCCCCAATTTTCAAACCCTAGATTTTCCCCCAAATTGAAACTTAGTGAATCTCTTGAGTTGGGAACAATCATTTGCAAGAATGGATGATTCTTACACTCCTTTGGGCTTGTTTGGCCTATAATTTTATTTGATCCATCCCTGAAGTTGTGTAGGCTTGGACCCCCATAGATTCCCCTTTTTAAATGTTTGATAGTATGTAAGATGTGGAATTTTGTGATTGTTTAATATTGGTATAATCTCAAGCTTGATCTCTTGCATTCCATATTTAATTTCATGTTTTGCATTAATAATGCATGTATATATGCATGAATATGCTAATGTAGAAACGTTAATTTAGTTAGATACAACATGAAGCATTAAATTATAGAGCTTTGCAAAGTGCACACATGTGTGCAATAACGCTCATGTATATACTGCTGAGAAAAAAATCCATTCTCGACCACACACATAGTAATATCATAATCAAAAGAAAGCAGGAAAAAAGTCAAACCACAACATAGAGATTCATGTGGTTCCCTTTCGGTACGTCCACGGATTCACACCAATTCACTATGCTCAAAGGCAAAAAACGAAGAAGCAACTCTCAATACAATGACGTCTCTCTCTCTCTCTCTCTCTCTCTCTCTCTCTCTCCCTCTCACGAGAGAATATATATTACCCCAAACGAACTAGAGTTTACATAAAATTCCACGTGAAATTATAAAATTGCCCTACAAAAGTGATGGCTAGATGAGCAGTACACCTCTGATGATCAGGCTCCACAAATCCTAACATTACACCATACATGTGCCAGCATGGCATGTAGGTGCAAGATACAATCCATACATCAGGTTGGTCCGATCATGTTCATGTTTTCCGAAAAATAAATCTAGGTCAACTGAGCATGTAAGCCCTAGTACCGGAAGTAGGTGGATGGATTAGAGAGGTTCAGCCAAGTTTTTCAGAGTAATAAATTTTTCTGCAAACCGTGGCCCGCCTAACCAGCAGATCAACCCGATTCTTGGACTAGGGCATCAATATAGTGGTGCCGTTCTAATAGGTGAATTGGATCTCAGACCTATTGTACCATGCTAGCATTTGCATGTGGGTTTAGCCGGCTCTACATTTATATCCTTGTATGGACACGTGTCTGAAAATTAGAATGAATAACTTTTAGAATGCATTTTACATCCTTTTCTTAAAATGATTGCACGGGATTTAACTGAACATCTATGAGAACACACTTTCTAATAAATAACAGCCACAACACAAAATAAGTAAATTTGTTAACCACCCACATGAACGCACATAAGTTATGTTTAAAATTCTCATGCACGCAGAAGACAATTATTCGACTAGCTATGTTATACGAGTGGGACTGTCTGAAAGCAAAGAGAAAACGATGAAGGCTAAGAGAAAATGATTCTCCTTTGGTTTTTTGTGTATTTGAGACAACCCTAAAGGGTTGAATATATAAAGCTTTACAACGTCTATACAAGGTAAAATGATAAATACAGAATCCTCTATCTATGGAAATTAGCTATACATCTTCTATCTATAGAAATTAACTATACAAGGCATGTGGCCTGTCTAACATCCCCCCTCAAACTAATGTTAGTCATCGACAAGTAATAGTTTGCCAACTAGAAATGAGTGACATGTAGAAGTGAGGGACTTCGTGAGAATGTCTGTAATCTGATCATGGTATGCAACATGTGGAAAAGAAATGAGCCGAGACTGAAACTTCTCTTGGATGATGAAGTGACAGTCAACTTCAATATGCTTTGTCCGTTCATGGAAAACCGGGTTAGAGGCTATCTGAATGGCACTCAGATTATCTACATGGAGTAGAATAAGATTTTGTAGATGAACGCCCAAGTCGGAAAGAAGTCCACGTAATCAGATAAGCTCACTACAAGCAGCTGACATCGCTCGATACTCGACTTCCGTGCTTGATTTGGAAACAGTGGCCTGCTTCTTACACTTCCAAGAGATGAGAGAAGTGTCAAGAAAAACACAGTAGCCAGTGGTAGATCTACGTGTGAGAGTACAACCGGCCCAGTCAGCATCCGAATAAGCACGAAGGTCCAGAGTAGTCGTGGAGGAGAAGAACAATGATCAATTCAGAGTTCCACGTACGTACCGTAGGATGCGCAACACTGCAGTCATATGAAGAGTCCGAGGAGCATAAACAAACTGCCTGACAACTTGGACCGCGTAGGCAATATCAGGGCGAGTCATTATTAAGTAAACCAGACTCCCAACCAAACAGCGGTATAATGTGGGTTCCGCAAGGAGATTACCATCGTCATGGCCATATTGAATTATAAGTTCTAAGGGAGTCTGAACTGTCTTCTAATCCGTCAATGAGGCCAAGGCGAGAAGATCCTTAGTATATTTACGCTGGCTGACCAGGATTCCACGTATAAAACGTGAAAATTCAAGTCCAATAAAGTATGTCAAATGCCCAAGATCCTTCATCTTAAAAGATGATTTCAGAACTTCCTTTAATGCCAAGATGCCAGTAGCATCGCTACCAGTTAAAAGTAGGTCGTCAACATATACGAGAACAATGACGATTCCACGATCAGTGGTGCGTAAGAACAAAGATGGATCATGACCACTTTGAGTAAAGTTAGCACCTATAACAACATCATGAAAGCGTTGGAACCATGCCCGAGGGGCCTGTTTGAGGCCGTATAGAGCTTTCTTTAGGCGACAGACCTTATCGGCAGGGATTAAAGATCCAGGAGGATGTTTCAAATATACTGTTTCTTGGAGGTCTCCATGAAGAAAAGCATTTCTCACATCCATCTAAGTGACTGGTCAAGCACGAACAGATGATATTGTCAGAAGAGTGTGAATAGTTTTCATCTTGGCCACAGGAGCGAATGTCTCATTATAATCAATTCTGTGGTCCTGTTTATATTTCTGAGCGACAAGCCGAGCTTTGTATCGATCCAATGATTTGTCAGACTTGAGCTTTACAAAATAAATCCATTTACTACCAATTAATTGTTGGTCAGTAGGTCGAGTGATAATGTCTCACGTATGGTTATCATCCAATGCTTTAAGTTCTTCTGTCATAGCCTTCTTCCAACAATCATGACTGGCTGCCTGATGGTATGAAGTAGGAATAGATACAGTATCCAGGGTAGCATTCATGGCAGACAGAGTATATCAAGCGATCAGGCTGTCGATGTACACGAGTGGAACGACGTATCAAGGTAGGATCTGGATCGCTAACAGGTACAGTAGGGAGAGTAGTAGGTGGTGAATCTGTACGTGGTCGTCGTGAGTAAACCTGCAATGGACAAGGAAGTGTACTCGAGGCAACAGGAGTGTCAGGAAAAACAGTAAGACCAGGAGAGTTTAGTGTGGGCGAAAGAGGAACAGATGAATGGAAGGCAATATGCTCAAGAAAAACATGTCGTGATACCCGAATACGATGAGAGACTGGATTATAGCAACGAAAACCCTTCTGAGTTTCTCCAAATCCCAAGTACATATATTTGACTGATTTTGGAGAAAGTTTGTTACGTTCACGTGATGCCAGATGAACATAACATACACAACCAAAAACACGAAATGTGGAATATGTAGGAAGTGAACCGGTGAGAACAAAGTAGGGAGATTTACTATTCAGAACTATGGTGGGCATCCGGTTAATCAAGTAGACTGAATGCATCATAGCGTCCGCCCAGAAGGAACGAGGAACACTCATATCTGTCATCAAGGTATTAGCATTTTCAACAATATGGTGATTTTTCTGTTCAGCCACCCCATTCTGTTGTAGAGTATCAGAACAGGTGGTCTGATGAATAATCCCATGACCCGGAAGATATGTACGAAAATTTGTGGAGAGATACTCTCCCCCTGAGTCAGAGCGGAGAGTTTGAATTTTTACTCGAAATTGAGTATCCACCATACAGTGAAATATCTTGAATTTTTCAAAAACCTGTGACTTAGAGTGCAGAAAGTAAATCCAGGTGTAACGAGTGAAATCATCAATGAATATAACATAATATCGTAGTCCAGAGAATGACATAGTTGGTGAAGGGCCCCAAACATCTGTATGCACTAGCTCAAACATAGATGATGATTTTGTAGTACTTAGAGGAAAAGGAATACACTTACTTTTTGAAAGGCAACAGGAAAAACAAGAATAATCCAAATTACTTTTATTAAGAGAAATATTCCATAACATGCCAGAAGAAAAGAGTTGAATCAAATGATCAGAATGTGGATGACCCAGGCGAAAGTGCCAGAGTTTCCACATTTTATTTGCCGAACAAATATTTGAGGAAGATAGAGAGAAGAAACAACGAGCTGGAGTGACGGATGGGTCAAAGTCCACCACGTACAGACATCCATGCCGCCTACCCTTCCCAAGTACCTTCCCCGTTGCCAGATCCTACACAAAACAACAATTTGGAAAGAATATAACTAAACAGTTATTGGATGTAAGTTGACCAATAGAAATTAAATTTGAGGAAAGTTTAGGTACATGAAACACATCACGAAGGGTAAACTGGCGATGGGCAGAAGGAGAGAAAGTCAATGAACCAACGGACTGAATGGGTAGTCTAGTGTCATCCGCAGTAGAAATAGCCTGGTTTCCAGTGTAGGGACGAATGTCGCGGAGATGTGATACAACACCAGTCATATGATTGGAAGCACCCGAATCGAAGAACCATGGAGAAGATGAGGATATATCTGACATACCGGCCGCAGAAAGGGCCTGCACAATCTATTGGAGCATCGCAGGAGACAAAGGTGAGAAAAGACCTTCAGCAGAAACAGTAGATGCAGTATTGCTAACAGAAGGCTCGGAAGAACTAGTCGCAGAAGTAGCAGAAAGAGCACGACCACCGCCACGACCTCGATCACCACGTCCACGGCCGAATGAGGATGCATATGCATGTGAACGACGGTCCTGAATACCATGACCAGTCCGTTGACAATAACCGCACCAATCTTTACACTGAGCAACGACATGTCCCACTTTGTTACAATCGTGACAAGTTAAAGGAGTGGAACCACGGTTTAATGCAGAGGTGGATACAACAAGAGCCAGGTTAGATGGTCTCTGATAGAGGACTTGCAGTTGTTGTTCCTCGGCTAATAAATCATTAATAACCGAATTCATCGAAGGAGTTAGGCTACGGTTCAGGAGAGCAGCCCTGCAATGCTCAAATTCCGGACGCAGCTTCATAAGAAACTGTCTAACTCGCGCACTATCGCGCATTGTTTGGAATATCTTAAAGTCATTAGGGAATTCCGGATCCATCATAGCCATCTCTGTCCAAATTGTAACCATTGTAGAGTAGAATGTTTGAATACTTTTGTCACCTTGAGTAAGGTGAACTAGATCTTGTTTCAGGCGGTATAACCTACCCGCATTACTCTGTTGATAAATAGTCTGGAGATGCTCCCACATTGCCTTAGTAGTGCGATGTGGCGTGAGGCCAACAGCAATTGACCGATCGACCGAATCGAGAATCCAGGTAATAATCCGTCCATTTTTCATTTCCCATTCGGCCAATATGTCGACATCTGTGGAAGTGGGGACAGTAACAAATCCATCAATTAGTCCCCACAACCCTTGATAAAACTTTGAAAGTGGATGGCCCATAGATTGTAGTTGGTAGCATCGAAATTACATCGTGGGGCCTCTGTACGGGAGTCTTTGTCCATAGTTAGGGAGTGATATAAACCACGCCAAAGAAGAAGGTACCTTGCAGAAGGAGGTAGCAGGGGCGTGCACAGACAACAGGGGTGTGCACGTGCAGAGCATACAGCAGAGCCAGACACAGCAGACAACAGGGTCGAACGCAGCAGACAGCAGGGCCAGACACAACAGACAGCAGGGCCGAACGCAGCAGACGGCAGGGCCAGGCGCAGGGCCAAATGCAGTGCCGGACACAGCAGATAGCAGGGCCGAACAAGGCTGTTGACGCAGCAGAAAACAACAAGGACGTGCGCAGCCTAGGGATGATCGGACGGGCCTAGGGTGCGATCAGACGGCCGGGGGATGGTTGGACAGGGCTATTGATGCAGTAGGGGAGCAGGGGTGGTCCAAAACAGGGTTTTCTGACGCAGGGGGGGCCGGATCTGACAGGAGGTGGTGTCGGATCAGGATCGGTATGACTCTGATACCACGAAAGCAAAGAGAAAACGATGAAGGCTAAGAGAAAATGATTCTCCTTTGGTTTTCTGTGTATTTGATACAACCCTAAAGGGTTGAATATATAAAGCTTTACAACGTCTATACAAGGTAAAATGATAAATATAGAATCCTCTATCTATGGAACTTAGCTATACATCTTCTATCTATAGAAATTAGCTATACAAGGCATGTGGCCTGTCTAACACCGTCAACAGGCTGGGCTTGGGCCTAGCAAACACAGATTTTTTTAACATGTCCAATCCGGGCAGTTAAAATCCAGGCCTAAGACAACCCTAGGCCTGGCCCATTGACAGCCCTAATATGGGGCAAAGAGTCAGGCAATTAGAAAGCAGCATGAGTAAAGGCTAAGCAGATTGAGATGAGGATGGTGAGATGGATGTATGGGTATAATAGGAAGGATAGAATTACGAATGAGGTTGTTTAAAGCAGCCCACAAGTAGTTCGAGAAATAATGGGGAGTAGATTGAGAACTAGAGATGGCTCTAGTAAGGAGGGAAATATGCTAGTATACCCAAAAGCTGCTACTTTAGTTTGGCCAATTATTGTTGTGTTATCTCAATGTTTTTTTAATAAAATTTGTTTGTTGCCTTTCGGGGAAGGAAAAAAAAAAAAAAACAATCCCAAATTGTCGGAACCATAGTTCACAAAACTCCATTTTGAACTCTGTATTTTTTAAGGGAAGAAATATTTTATATAATTGATTCAACATTCAAACTCAGTATAATTCGAGAGATAGGCCAAAAAAACTTGCTTTTGGGGAAATCAAATTAACATGCTTTTTTCCTTTTTCAAAAATGTGTTCTATGAAAAAAAACGAAAGAAACTTTTGGGGGTGATTTCTAAAGTAGAGATGGGTGGTTGCTGCCCATTGATATAATTAAGTGGGATGTGGAAATTTTTAGTAGAGACGAATAGATATATATGGGAATTGCTTAACAAGAAATGATTTGAGAGAGGCAAAGATTGATATTAAGCCACTACTCAATTATGCATAGGTATAATTGCTCATGTATATAAAGATTTGAATCATTTTAATTGAAGTGTATATTTCAACCGTATTTATGTATAATATATACACAGTTATATGCACACATATTGTTGTTCTTTTCACTCTAATTCTTTAAGTCAGACCCATATTAAAACCAAAATTTTATTTGCTGAATTTGGCATTTCCCTTTTTCTTTTATCAGCAATATGTAATTTATTAACAGAAAAGATGAGGGCCAAAAGGCCATTACAAGAGAAGCACATTAGAGATGATGTCTGACCAAGAACAGGATGAAAATCCGTGACTGAAGGGGGGCATTAGTCTTGCAGCAAATGAAATCAAAACTCCAACACTGTCAAAGGTGCCATTATTCCTCTCCCACAAATGGCCCAAAGGACAGCTAGAAAACAAAAGCCCCCCACTGGAAGAACACTTATGCAAAGAGCATCTAAATCTTCAAGCATCCACTAGCTAGATGCCACTAGAAATTGCTGGAGGCACCACTCCTAAACCGCACCAACATTGGAACAGTGGATGAGGTGATGATTAACATTTTCATCATCTTTAAGACACATTAGACACTCATTCACCAACATCATATTCTCCACTATAGGCGAACTATCTATTAGGATCTATGAAGCGTGATCATCAGAGATGTATTGTTCATCCAACCAGCACTTTTGCAGATTGAGCTCTGTGTTGAGCTTGCTGGGGTTGCAGGGGGACATCGCCCCCTTGCTTGGAGGTCCGAGGGCGTGCCCCCAATCCAAAGGGCAATTTCATAATTTCACATGGAGTTTTATGCAAACCCTAGTTCGTTTGAGGTAATATATATTTTGTCGTGAAAAACAAAGAGAACCGTCATTGTATTGAGAGTTGCTTCTTCGATTTTTTTTTTTTACCTTTGAGCATAGTGGATTGGCGTGAATCCATGGACGTACTGAAAGGGAACCACATAAATATATGTATTGTGTTTACATTTTTTTCCTACTTTCTTTTGATTCCAATATTATTGTGCGTGTGGTCGAGAAGGGATCTTTCTCCCAACACTATCGTCAAAATGCGATCGCATCCCACTAGCCATTCAAATCAATGGGTCTCTGGGGAGCTTTATATTTCCATAACCAGCCCCTAGGTGCAGCAGGCCCATCACCCCCCTTCAGACACTTACAAAATGGTTTAATTCACGATGTAAAGGAAGGATCCACTGCCAATGCAATCTTTCTTTCCTACATTCACCTCATAAACTGTTGCAGCCTGCAGCCCCCCCCCCCCCCCCCCCCCCCATGCTGGATGGATTTCATCCAAAAACTGGGGTCCATACCAGTTTCCGACCATCTCCAGGTAGTTGCAAATGTTAGCTTCCCAATTGGATGCTATTGAGAATAGCAGCCCGAATCGATCACACGGCAAACAGTCACCACACCATTGATCATTCCAGAAACAAATCAAACACTCATTACCAACCTCAAAGGATAGCCCTTGAAGCACTGGCGGCTCCAAAGCCAAGATGCCCTTCCAGCAGTAGGAATATCCATACTGAGTCCCTAATGAGGTACCTCTGCCATCCACACAAATACCATATTTGTCCACTACAACACTTCTACACGGGGCTGTACTTTCCAAATCAAATCTCCATATTCATTTCCCCATTAAAGCTTCATTCACCACTTTCGCTTATCTTATGCCAGCTCCACCTTGAATGTTAGGTTAGGTTTGCATACCTCTTTCCAATCCAAGACTTCAGCCTATGCTTTGAATTGGAACATTGCCAAAGGAAATCCCATTGGGTTTCTTCAATTCTGGATATAATGCTTGGGCATCGAAACAGTGACAGGTAGTAAGTTGCATTGCTGCCAACGCCAATTTAACTAACATAACACGGCCTCCCAATGACAGGCATTTCTGTTTCTTGGACCGACTTTTTTACAATATTTTCTTCCTTAAAAAAACAGTCTTTTAAATGGTCAAGGGTGAATTAAACATGAACATTTCCCACACCAATTTTTTAGCCATATGGCATTTAACTAAGGTTGGAACAAGGCTATGATGATGACGAGC
This sequence comes from Magnolia officinalis, assembly GCA_021015155.1. NCBI lineage: Eukaryota > Viridiplantae > Streptophyta > Magnoliopsida > Magnoliales > Magnoliaceae > Magnolia > Magnolia officinalis. The sequence continues at coordinate 72,106,739 of JAJHSJ010000008.1, read as the reverse complement.
CGACGACAAGTAGGGATGCATGCATAAATGTCGGTATGTACACATGCATGCTTGCCTACAACTGCATCAATCATCGTCATCATCTAAGCCTTATCCCCATCTAATTGGGGTCGGCTAATGTTGGAAGTTATGGCGTAAGTTTGACGTTGTCAACTTGACGCAAACAAGGTATTCCAACATAGTTACAAAATGATGGGAACCATTATGCGTTACAGGGTCTAACACCAGCTAGGGAAAAATGACCTATAAAAGCCATTACAGCCTCGTAACGGCCCATTATAGGAGCGATACAGTTTTTTTTTTTTTAATAGTCATAACAACCGTTACAGCCCATATCATAACAGTAATTTTGTTGGCCATCACGGCTAACGTTACCGTTATTGAATACCTTGGACACAACCCTCCTCCGTTATCCGGTCTCGGGACCAGCAATGGGAGCATAGAACTCCAATGTGCTCAATGCACTAGACTATTACATAGGTTGATTATAGCCAACCGCTATCTAATACTCCATTACATAGGTCTATTACAATCAATGAGTTCCTAAAAGTACATTGATGCAGATGAAAAATCAATGAATGCTGTGAGACCCAAATCCAGACCTGTTTCCTTAATAACTGTTTCATTAATATCACAAGCAAAGAAATTCCAGCTATTCCATCTGCAGACATATTCAAAAAATAACAAAATTAGAATTTTTAATTAAACATAATTATCTTTTTTTTTTAAGCACAATTTAAAATAAATAAATAAATAATATTAAAAAAAAAAAAAAGGTGTAACTAGTTGGGTACTCCAGCAGAGAAGGATGGGCCCTCAGCTGAATGTAGGAGGTAAAAGGTGTAACTAGTTCAGTACTCCAGAAGAGCACCAAAACCCAATAACAGGATCAATCAATACCATGAAATCTACAAAACCAACCGCCCAAAATCTAAAAATTCAAACATTTTCAAATTCTCACGACAATTAACAGAGATTGATTGAGAACCAGTTTTCTCGAGAGATGTCTTTCCTTCTCTGAATTTCACCTCTAAAATCTCTCAAACATTTCTATAAATCAAGCGCGAGGTCACCAGGATGGCGGCCGGGAATCCCGACGCGCTCGAAAATGGGATTTGGGATTTGGAATTCCCGTTCTGTAGCGCGTGGCTTCCCGCCCCACCTAGAAATTCCAAGTTAATAGTCCAAAATATATTTTTAAAAAGGAGAAATAATCCAGTGCTCTTAAGAGCACGAAAAGTAGTAGTGCTCCTAGTTGCATTCGGACACTTGGACAATCCAATCGATCGATCTGAGCCGTCCATCAGGTCCAGCACCCGTTTTGTAGGCTTCCATGTAAAAATCACAGCGATCGTACGATTCAAACCATCGCCTATAAAATGAACGATGGAGATCTTTTACGAAGAAATGTCCTAACCAACCGAATTTAGCCATCATGGATTGCTTGTAATTGTAAAGAACCACATTTTTAGAGAATCCGAACCATCCATAAATAGCTTCAAAACGGATGGCTAAAAAAAGAAGGCCAACTAATGTACGGATCCAATCATCCAACCAAAGTAATTTTCAGGTTGTCACCCATGCAATCTATGCTGAACCTAATGGACCGTCTGGATCAATCGAATGAACTATCCAACTGTCCTGATGACACTCGAAGCACTATACAAGAAAAACACTTTAAAATCCGAAAAATATTGCAATTTTCTATTAAAAAAAAAAAACTCTATTTAAAAAATTAAAAGAAACCCATTGCATATTTTCCGGCAATTTCTCGATAAAATCAAATTAAAAAATAAAAATAAAAATAGAAATAGAAGGGAGATTCGGTGTATGCATGTATAGGAATGCAGAGTACCCCATCTGAGGCGTGAGAGCCAATCCGTTGTTGAGCTGCAAAATTCCATACTTGGAAGTGTCGAATGGCCCGAATCCCGCGATGGGTCTTTCGGGATTTGGATTTTTCTCGATTCGAGGTGGGATTCGAGCTGCGATCGTTGGTGAAATGATACAGAGAGAGAGTAGAAGAAGATGAAGAAGAGAGATAGAGATAGACATTTTTCTTATTTTCTCTCGAAGAGGATGAGAGAAAGCTGTGAAAGAATACAGGCTATATCACCTTTGCGTTTTTATCTGTCATGAGGAAGAGATCTCAGGACGCGAATACTGTCCTGACGCACCAGTTTTGTGCTTGTAGGACCCATTGTTCTGGGATCTTGACCGTTGATCTGAAGTAACCGACAATAGATCGGTGAGCCTAAAAAAGTTCAAAGATCAGAGATTCTTAACCCTTGGAAGAAAAAAGGATGAAACCAAAAGCGGTGAGAAATAACAGTTGTGGATGGTAAGGATAGGATACTTCAATCTTGAGATTTTGGGGGAGAATTCTCGCATCTATGGTGGGTTGTTTCATATGGACGGTTCTGATCTCCGAAAATTTGGTCCCATTTAGAGAAAATGGATTCAGGGTATTGTAATTCTTCGTACTCGCGCGAGTAGCTATCTTAATCCTACTTGCTCAACACGTGCGAATATTAGAAATCATCATCGTCACTGATCAGGGCCGCATACGAAAGAATGGAATGTTGAAGAAGGCCGGAGGTGTAAGACCCACTCAGGGCCTGTTTGGCCGGCTGGATTAGATGGGCTTAGGTATGATGGAATTGCATTTGGTCCGTGCCAAGCTTGAAAGTAGCTTAGATGGAGTCGTATTGGGTCTTGTGCCAATTTCAGTCCATGTTAGCAAGTTGTGTAAGTTATACCATGATGAGTGGGCTATATCCACACTGTCCACCATTTTTCGACACCAATCTAGAGCACGGGCAAAAAATCAGGTACATCTAAAGCTCAAGTGGACTCCACCATAGAAAGCAACCGGGATTGAGTATCTACCGTTGAAAACTTCTTTGGGGCCACATAAGTTTTGGATCTGCCTCATTTTTAGGCCCATGCCATAAAATAAGGTTACAAAACAAATGAATGACTTAGATATAACACATGTATGTTATTCTCAATAGTTTCAAATGATGGTGGGTATATCCTTTCAATGTACTACCGTATTACAAATAAAGTTGGGAATTAAACTTATCCCTGGTAACAGGAACAATCCCTGCCATGGGTGGTAATTATATTTTTTGAATCACATCCCACCTAATACCTTGGGATCTGTCCGGCCAAACAGGCCCTTTGTCCGGCAGATTGGATGGTATTAGAATGGATTGCACAAATTTTAAGTTAATGATGGTTGCGCCATTGGATTGGTGCAAGATCTATGGGATTGCTATATCGGGTTTGTTTGACACGCCCGGCAAACCCCAGGATTAAATCTTCCAATCTTTTTTAATACTTCGAGCTAAACACGTCCCAAGCAATTTGAAGGGATTAGGGTGGATCAGATGGGATTTAAAGGTAATGATGGTGATGTCAGTGGATTGTCTTAAGATCCATGGGATTGCTATGTCCTGGTATCAGGATTCTGTGTCTGTTTGGCACGCCTGACCAATCCGGGGATCTATCTTTCAATCCCATCCAATCTGCCCTATCAAATAGGCCCTTAAGGAGGTGGGCCCCGCAATGGGGTAATCTCTTTTATGTAAAAATGATGTTGATCGTTCAACAGATAGAATTAACATAAGCATTGGGCATTCTTTGATTTTATACGTCCGTGGATGGAACAAATAGGATCCTTCGAGGCATCTAGTACGTTGTTTTCAATGTGAGAGCTGCGTATGAACGGTCCCGATTAAAAGGCTATGGACGACTTATCTTGAATAAAATTATTGGAATATCCATCTATTATAGGAACCGTCGGATGAACGGTCCAGATTATTGAATTAGGGCGCGTCTTCTGTGTGTTAGTCCTCTTTCTCCTTTTGACAGTAAGAGGAAGAACTGGGGTTTTTTAGTGTAGACACCACCTCTTACCTACCTTACCAGCCTCGACAGACCACAAACTTAGAGAACTAAACTAGACCGCCTTGTACGGATAACCTATTTCGGACGAAAATAACCCTCCTTTTTCACTGCTTCTTACCTTAACTTGAGGGTATATTCGTCCGTCCGTATCCTAAAAATCGCCTTCAGTAACCAAAGTTTCCCGCCAGCGAGAAAAATAATTACCCTAAAAGATACCGTTTGTAATTATTTCAAGAACTGGTGGGTTCCTTTTCCCTCCTAGTCGACTAAGGATAGCCAGTATGTGTCGCCTTGATGGAGAGCCTTAATCAAATGGGCCCCATTGAAGATGGACCATGCTATACAAATCTCCTCCACAGGACAACCTCAGACCCTGACCAAAGTGATGCCCCTCATATCATCAGTCTAGATCCTCTTACCATGAGCCCCACTTTACAAAACCAGAAATAGTGATGATACGGTTGGGCTAGATATGCGTGAGGCCCACCTTGATGTATCTGTTTATCCACACGATCCATTCCTTTTCTCGTATCATGTTAAGGTATGGACTCAAAAATGAGGCAGATCCAACAATCTAGCGAACGACACCAGAGATATTATTTCATTTAATGCTTTGTGTATTTAACGCAACCAAGCCAACCATTTGGCATGGCCTACTTGAGCGTTGGATCTGCCCTAAATTTGGGATGCGGATTAGCTACTTACAAATTGAGTAGCTAGACTCACCACTGAAGTGATGTCACCAAGTTCCGTGGGCCAATCATGATGTATGTGTTATATCCACACTGTTGTTTGGAGAGATCATTTTTAGGCATGAGCCAAAGAATGAGGCTGATCCAAAGCAGTAGTAGATCCTACCACGGAAAATAGTGGAGAGCGATGCTCACCGTTGAAACTTTCCTAAGGTCCAACATGATGTTTATTTGAGATCCATGCTGTTCATAAGTTAAAAAAGACATGAAGGGAAAAAACAAATATCAGGCTGATCGAAAACTTTTGTGACCCTCGGAAGTTTTTAATGGTGAGCATCACTCTGCCCATTGTTTTCTATGGTGGGGTCCATAGGAGCTTTGGATCTGACTCATTCTTTGGTTCATGCCCTAAAATGATCTTTTCAAATGGATGGACGGTATGGATATAAAACATACATCATAGTGGGGCCATGGAACTAAGTGACGTCACTTAAGTAGGGAGTCTCGCTGCTCTAGCTAATCCGCGTCCCTAAATTTGAGCTCTTAGCTTAACATGACCTGAAAAAAGAGATGGACGGCAAGGATGAACAGATACATCACGGTGGGCACCCAAACAGATCTGATCAGACGGCTTATTGTCATAGGGGAGTCAGACGCAATCGGCTTTCGCTGAGTAGATGGCCCACTGAGATGCTTGTGTGGCATCCGAACTATTCATCAGGTGGCCCGATACGAATGTGTGACGGCTCAAAAATCATGCAGATCCAATGATAGTAGGCACCACGTGAATTTGGAAGTCATTGGATGATCGTCTATTCTTCTTGCAATGGGGCTATCGTATCTTTTAGTCTAAAATTCAACCTACCATAAACAATGTAAAATTATTAAAAACTTTCATAATCACATAATAACTCTCATGTGGCTGCTTGCACCACTTGAAACTTATTAAGATGGTGCAAACTTTACTAATAAGGCCCGCATTATCTGTATCTATTCCTTCCTTCCGTTTCGTTATTTTTAAGAGGTGTCTATGATATTAGATAAGATTAAGTGGGATAGAATTGCATTTGGTCTTGTGCAAATTTCATCTAACATTTAAGAAAGAGAAGAAGAATGGGATTAAGTGAGTTGAAATTGCATTTGGTCATATACAAGATGTTCTTGTTGATTTTAAAATTTATTATACGATGGCCCTGCATTGATGCATGTGTTTTATACACATGTCCGTCCATATATATCTTGTACACATGACATGTTAATTATATATGTGTATAAGTTATATATATCTTGTACACATGACATGTTAGTTATATATGTGTATGAGTTATTGACATCTATTGTGAATTTAGTTTGTTTGTTCAATATGATTTTACCAATCACCAAACTCTATTTTGCTTAATCCATTGTATTTCATATGGTACAAATTTTACCCCAAATATGAGATTATCTTATATTTTCAGACATGCAAACATTTGTACAATAATAGTGTTAATCTCATCTAATATGATTTCACTTAATGTGTGAGTCCAAAAATAAATAAGATCCAGATCTAAAGTGGACTATACTAGAGAAATAATGTTGATTGAATGTATTATCAATAAAAATCTTCTTGTGGCTCATTATTTTTTTTTTCATAATTTTTATTTTCTATCCAAGCCGTTGAGATGGTCATATAAGCCTAGATGAAGGTCAAAAACAAATATCAGCTTGATCCAAAATTTTTGTGGCCCATTAATGGTTAATCACCAATGTTTCCTAAGGTATGGTCTATGTGAGAATTGGATCTGCTTCATTTTGTACTCATACCCTAAAATTATCTTGAAAAAAATGATGAATGGTGCAGATATAGAATACATAAATCAAGTTGGGCCCACTGCAAGGGCCGCACCGTCTTGGGTGAGATGGGCCGTACCTAATCCGCTCCCGTAAGGACAAAATACAAAGAAATAATTAGCAAAGTAGACAGTAATACAAAAGAATGAAAGGAAAAGAAATCCTACTTTAATTCGCGCACGTAGAGACTGAAGAGGTGAATCTCGGCACAAGGGCGAGTGTGACACTCGTGTGAGAAATCCAAGCTATTCATTAGGTGAAACCAACCGTGAAAAATCCCTGGTTGACAATTAAGGCCAACCTACTCATGATGTGGGACGTTCTTGATAAGGAAATGGACGGCTAGAAAGAAACCAACAACGGTATATATTCAAGTTGTAATTATGGCTCACCTGATTAATCGAACGGCCCAGATTTTGGGAAGTGTACGTTCAGGTCTAGCCCCATATGTTTCACGGTCAGGATTTCGTACACATAGGCGATGTTGCACATGTGCAGCTGTGCTCGCGTGAAATGCTTTAATAATTCGCATGTACAAGTAGCTGAGTTGGTGGGATTCTTCCACACCATCTTATCCGTGGGACTTGGACACCTACAGGCTGCAGCCGGATGTATACTAAGTTATCATGCAGCCCCATATTTTATACGAACAGGTAATTTTTGTCGAAATCAGTTCCATGAAAACGGTAGGTCCCATCATTATTATCAATATTCCAAAAAAAATTTCATTTATTCATATCAGGTAGGCCACAATAACAAAAATTAGATCAGTCCGTTCATTAGTTAGGCTACACCTGTATTTTGAGTTAGATCTTTTCATTGATTCCAATGGTGTGATCCACCTGATAGGAAGAATGACCAACCCGTTATGTGGCATGATTTTCTCTTTGGGTCTACTGCTTGCATGGTACGGATGCCCTACAAAAGTTGCATGTTGGATGTAGAGTTGGGGATGCATGTGAGTCATGTACAACCCGCTGTACGTGATCACTTATCCTTGTACTCATTGACAAGCTTTACCTGACGAATAAAGAAAATTAATAAACTATTCTCATTAAAAATAATTAACATTATGATTAAAAATTAATTAGTGTCAAGAGATAACGAATAAATAAATAACAAAAAAAGTGAGGCTAGAATATCATCCAATCCCCAACGTCCAAATGGTGGGCCATTTAATAGCTCTTTTACCGAGGGATTATCTTATGCGATTTTCCAATAGATCCGTTGAATGTACACGCGAAGGCGCTTGAAAGATAAACGGTAACACATGTGTTTTACGACCACTGCATAGGATTATTAAATGAAGTGAATTAGGTGAGACTCTTTGGAGCTTCAACACCGGGTCATGGGTTCGAGTACCTATAGTGGTGAAATCCCCCTGCGTGCGTGTGTGGGGTGTGTGTGTGTGGCGTGAGTGTGTGTGGCGTGAGTGTGTGGGGGTGTGTGTGCGTGTGTAAAAAAAGAAGAAAAAAGGTGAGACTCCAATCCATATGTGGATGGGCTCCCTAACTTTAGTTAGGGCTCACAGTGAATCCACACCGGCTAACCATTTTCAAAGCTTATTTTATAGCATGATCCTAAAGATAAAGTATACCCAAATCTTAGGTGGACCACACCACATGAAACGATCATGATTGAATCCTTGCCATTAAAAACTTTACGAAGTCCACCAGAATGTTTATTTACCACCCAACATGTTGATAAAGTCACAAAGACCTATCTGAAGAGACCACACAAATATCATCTTAATCCAAAGCTTTTGTAGCCTACTGGAAGTTTTAAATGGTTAATTACTATTGTTTTATATACTATAGTACATGTAAGATTTGGATTTGCTTCATTTTTTATTTTTTTTATCATTGCCTAAAATAAGTTTTCAATACAGATAGATGGCATGGATGTAGTCATATACGTTAAGGTGGGCCCTATAGTCAAGGGTCCACGCACTTTGGTGGATCCGGGATGCACGGAAGCCATGCCCATATTAAAGATCAACGGCGGCACACGTGGACATGTGGAGAAATTAAAGATCGATAGAGTCACGTGCATGAGTTCTTAAAGATACAGGTCACACATGCGGCATATGAGGTTTAAGTGGCACATGTGGCATGGGACATCGCATGTATGGTGATGGTACCCATCATAGTCTGTGGTGTATTACAATGGGATTGAGACTGGACAACTTTCTTTTTTTTTTTTTTTTTTTTTTTTTTGTAAAATATTTTTCAGGTAGACTTTGATGCTCTGAGGGCTACTTATGTGGATGAGATTGTAGGTGTTGACAAATGACTGTGATACTTGTAACATCGCATGTTACAAGGAGGCCCTAAATATAAATTATATTATTCGATGCCGTTTAAAATATTTATATTTGTGGAAACCCCTGGGCCTACTGTAAGGAGATTTGGGAGGAGAAGATGAAAATATTTCATGTAGAGTTTGAAAATCCATGGCAGGTTTGAGACCATATATATGACGATGGTTATATGGGAGTTAAGATGAACGGTTTGGATTTGAATAATTTTATATGATTTATGTCTGTAGATGATGGGGGACTGTGGAAGCACACGGAGATGAATTAACTGAAGTAATCCAATCACACCAAGCAAGCACAATGCAAATACAGAGATTTTAACGTGAAAAAATCCTTGTGGGGAAAAACCACGGCAAAAAGCGATGGTAAATACTATGAAAGTAGAAATTACAAGAGATAGAGATAATATCCGATTTGAACAAGCCTTGAATCTCCCTTATAAGCCCTTTGAAATCCTATTGATGAATTAGAAAGCTTAAGGTCCCTCCCAATCCCAATTATAATCCTATATATAGCATCTATAAGAATCCTAATCAAAATCGGAAACAAATCATGCAAATTTGCAACTCTTCATAACTCTGTAATGTTGCACAGCACGCCAACAACGTAGTGAGCCTAGATCCAATCTTAGGCCTCACCCACAAATGATAAACAGGAAGAAATATAAACTACAAACAGATCAAAGCAATCCCAAAACAAACCACAAGACAAAATATACGTGGAAAAATCTCAATTTAGGGTAAAAAACCACGGATGCAAACTTCCACTATGAAAAACGAAGATTACAAGGCAATATACTAACCTTTCCCTTGGAAGTACAGAGAAAATCTCTTGCCCACACCTTAGAAATATTTCCCAATATTCACCTTTTTAACCTTATAATAGCCATAGGGACCCCAATTTATAGTTTTGGCAACTTCTCTTTCCGCATCCCAGTTGCGAAAGTACTTGCGACACGAAATCCGCGAAACTCCTTTTCGCATCCCAGTTGCGAAAGGACTTGCGACACGAAATCCGCGCATGTGGCTCCACTTCTCAACAATCTCCCACTTCGAGAAACATCGCCATAAACTTTTGTCTTCTTCATCCAAAGTGCACCACCTCCCCGTCTTCAAGCTTGAAGACTAATCAAAGCTGAACAGAGCTTCAGCTTCTCTCGTGTGACCGCCTTGGTCAACATATCCGTAGGATTCTCACTTGTATGAATCTTCTCTAGAGCAATCGATCCATCTTCCAGTAACGAACGTATGAAGTGATATCTGATGGCAATATGCCTGGTCCTTGAATGAAATGCTGAATTCTTGGCCAAGTGTATTGCACTCTGACTGTCACTGTACAGTTTGCAATTTGCTTGCTTCTTACCCAACTCTTCCATGAAACCTTGCATCCACACCATCTCCTTGCATGCTTCTGTAGCCGCAACATATTCTGCTTCTGTCGTACTGATAGATACTATCTTCTGTAACTGAGAGACCCAACTGACTGCAGCACTACCCAGAGTAAAGACATAACCTGTAGTGCTTCTCCTGCTGTCAATATCTATTGCCAAATCTGAATCCACGTAGCCTTGTATCTTGATTTCCGATCCACCATAGCACAACCCTACATCCTTAGTACCTACCAAATATCTAAAGATCCACTTCACAACTTCCCAATGTTCCTTCCCGGGATTGTTCATGAACCTGCTAACAACTCTCACTGCTTGAGCAATGTCTGGCCTCATGCTCACCATAGCATACATGAGACTCCCAATAGCTGACGCGTATGAGACTTTAGCCATGTAGTCCTGTTCTTCTTGCGTCTTTGCCCCTTGCTCCTTAGATAGCTTGAAGTGGTTAGCTAATGAAGTGTTAACCGGCTTAACACCTCCTATATTGAGTCGGTCAAGTACCTTGGCTATGTACTCTGCCTGTGACAAAACTAGTTTCTTGTTTTCCCTGTCACGCTTTATCCTCATGCCTAAGATTTGTTTTGCAGCTCCTAAATCCTTCATGACAAATTCTTTAGACAATTGTCTTTTGAGATCTGAGATGTCCTTCATGCTTGAACCGGCCACAAGCATATCATCAACGTACAGAAGAAGAATAATGTATGACGTATCAAACTTCTTCAAGTAACAACAATGGTCTGCATGACATCTCCTAAAGTCGTTTCCCTACATGAAACTGTCGAACTTCTTGTACCACTGCTTCGGGGCCTGCTTCAGGCCATAAAAACTCTTCTGCAGTCTGCACACCTTATTCTCCTTTCCTAGTGCCACGTATCCTGTCAGCTGATGCATATATATCTCTTCTTCAAGGTCCCCATGAAGAAAGGTTGTCTTAACATCTAGCTGCTCTAGATGTAAGTCCTCTGTAGCCACTATACTCAAGACCATGCGAATCGCAGACATTTTCACCGCAGGTGAAAATATTTCAGTGAAATCGATACCTGCCTTTTGTTGAAGCCCTTTCACAACCAGTCTAGCCTTGTAGCATTTCGAACCATCGTGCTCCTCCTTCAATCTATAAACCCACTTGTTATAAAGAGCTTTCTTACCCTTAGGTAGAGTGACTAGCTCCCATGTATAATTAGACTCAAGAGAGTCCATCTCCTCATCCATGACTGCTCCCACTTAACCCGTGTATCTGACTGTAATGCCTCTTCAAAACACTCTGGCTCATCATTATCTGTCAGCAGTAGATAATATAAGGAGGGTGAATATTGGACCGTGGGTCTCCTCTCCCGAGTAGACCTCCTCACAACCGATGTATGTGGCTCTGCCTCATAATGCTCCTGGGCATGATCATCATGTGACGTTGTAACACCCATATCCGATAACTCTTCCAACTCTACGAATTCCTTTTCTTCGGCCTTATTTTCCTGCACATTGTCCTTATGCATCACTTTTTCATTGAAGACTGCGTCCTTGCTTCTGATGATTTTCCTATTTTTTGCATCCAAAAACCTGTAGCCAAAATCATGTTGCCCGTAGCCTATAAACGTGCACCTCCTGGACTTCGCATCCAGCTTGTTTCTGTGCTCCTCATCAATGTGAACATATGAAGTGCAACCGAACACTCTGAGATGTGCAAGGTTCACTTCTTTCCCAGTCCACACTTCTTCCGGTAGCCCACCATCCAATGGTGCTGAGGGACTTCTATTGATGAAATATGCGGCGGTATTCACAACATCTGCCCAAAATGTCTTGGGCAACCCTGCATATAACTTCATGCTCCTGACGCGCTCAAGGATGGTCCTGTTAATGCGCTAAGCCACACCATTCTACTGCGGTATACTTGAAATCGTTTTTTGATGTTTGATTCCACTTGTTGCACAATACTCCTCAAACCTCTTGTCACAATACTCTCCCCCATTATCAGATCTGAGACATTTTACTGTTTTACCTGTCTCATTTTCTACCATAACTTTCCACTTCTTAAATACATCAAATACATCAGATTTGTGCTTTAAGAAATAAATTCACAGTTTTCTACTAGCATCATCAATAAAGGAAACAAAATAACGTGAGCCACCAAGAGATGATACATGTGCCGGTCCCCACACATCAGTGTGTACAAGCTCCAACAGATGCGTCTTTGGAGCGCGTCCTGTCTTCTTGAAACTTACCCTCTTCTGCTTGCCATACACGCAGTCCTCGCAGAATTCCAAGTTAATAGACTTCAGCCGTGGTAGTTTTCCTTTTGACAATAACACTTTCATCCCTTTCTCACTCATATGTCCCAACCTCTAATGCCATAACTGCCCATTCACTCTAGTTGATGCGATTGCGAGTGAACTATACGATCCTGAAGTCACGTACAAAGTACCTTCTTTCTTGCCTCGAGATATCACCAAGGCACCTTTTGTAATCTTCTAGGAATCACTGATGAATGTCGTCACATAACCGGTATCGGCCAATTGCCCTACTGAGATCAGATTCCTTCTCAAACTCGGTACATGTCTAACATCCTTCAATTTCAACGTTGTTCTGTCTTTCTGAATTATATGAACGTCTCCTTTTCCAACAATACTGCACGGCTCATCATCACCCAGGTAGACTCTCCCAAAGTCACCTGATACATATTTACGCAGAACTTCCTTACATGAAGTGGCATGAAACGAAGCACCGGAGTCTATAACCCAAGACTCATTTCTCGCATCAAGAGACAAGATCAACGCCTCTGTGTCACTCTCCTCAGATAGATTCACTGAATCTTTCCTGCCTTGAGAGCTTCTTTCTTATTTCTTAAACGCCCTGCAATCACGTTTCATGTGCCCCTTCTTGTCGCAATGCCAACACCCATCTTTGTCTTTCGGTCCATTGGACTTCTTCCTCGACTTAGAACGCCCGTATTTATTGTCTCCTTTGTTCAGCGATCTTCCTCTTCCTTCAACATTTAGAGCATTTTCTGAATCCCCTGAAACTCCTGATGCCTTTCTTCTAGATTCTTCGCTGAGAATTAGACCGGCCACATTATCAAATTTTAGCTTTGTCGACCCTGAAGAATTGCTCACAGCAATCACCAAACCATCCCATCTGTCTGGCAAACTGGATAAGATCAATAACGCTCTGATCTCATCCTCAAAAACAATACCAACCGATTCCAACTGGCTCATGACTGTATTGAACTCGTTTAGATGTTCAGCCACGCTCGCACCATCTGACATCTTCATGTTGAATAGCTGTTTCATAAGATGAACATTGTTGGATGCTGAGGGCTTTTCATACATGGTGACTAGGGCTTCCATTAATTCTTTTGTAGTTTTCACCTTAGATATATTGAAGGCGGCTCTTAGACAAAGAGAGTCGGATCGTTCCTAAAGCCTTCCTATCCAGTAAAAATCATTCATCATCTGTCATCTTTTCTAGTTTCTTCTCTTTTCCTCATTGAGGAATATAGAGGTCCTTCTGATAGGTCATCATGCATGATTGGTCAACTAGCATGTGCTGCTGGACAGTAGCCAAGTAAACTTGATGCTACGGATGATTGGACCGTTGGATGGCTACGAAATTTGGCCCAGAGTTAGATCATATCGTGATTCATAATATTCCTAAGTTTCAACTCCGATCTTATCATAATTAATTTTATATGATTTTTAGAACTTGCTTTCAGAACTTGCTATCCAGATACAAAAAAAAAGGATTACATGCGAAGGGTGTGGCTATGATGTTCATCATAGTGGACCATACTGACATGGGCTACTTCGCTGACCACCATACCCAAAAATACATGCACACAAGAACTCCACACTAGTGGGGCCCACATATATCAAGAAAATAAAAAGAGGAAGAAAGAGGAGGATGAGGAGGATGGAAGGAGGGGTGTAGACTCACCTCAATGGATGGATGGTTGGATGATGATGTGTGGTTCACTCCCTCTTTGATTAATGGTGGGCCACACCTTCTCTCACTCTCTCTTAAAATCTCAGAAATTTCTAAGTATAGGAAAAGAATAAATGCAAGAGAGTTCCTACTCTTATATAGGGAATTGAGGGTTAAGGTGGCAAGATGATGTGACATGTTTATGAGATCTTATTGGTGCTAAAAGTGAGGTGGAATGTAATGTATGGTATGGGTAGTGGATGGTGCTAAGCATGCATTGGCCAAGGTGGAAGAAATTTAGACATGCATTGGCTAATGGATGGATAAGGGTTATGGGTTGTAGGTGATGCATGGTGGATGATGAAGTGGAGTGTTATAATTGGTTGTTTGAAGTGATGTGACACAAATCAAGACATGCATTGGATGCATGTATAGGATGAGGAGGACATGAGCCATGATTAGTTTCTAAAGCATGGAGAGAAAGCTAATGATGAGTTTTGGGATAGAATCTAATTTTGTCTTATAGTGCTTGTGTCATATGTGCTAGCTCATATTTTTGTCGCGTAGCAATTGTCTTATTTTGTGGTAATTTTCACGTTCTAAAAGTGGGCTTTAAGCCCACATGGGCTCAAGTCCAGTGGGCCTAGCATAATAAAGGTTGCTTGTGTTACTTAATACATAATTTGAGCCTTACATTTGATGGGTCATATCTCACTAACGGAGCATCGGATTGACACACGGTTTTTGCCGTTGCGACTGCAACGTCGACGCGGTCCACATGATAGAGGTCTCAAGGTCATCTAGAACAAATCACTTAGGTGAGTTTTCTAGGTGTACTAGAGTGCAATATATGGTTTATCAACGGTGCGAGTTGGGACACGTGTGCACACGAGCGATGTTGCAAAAGACCGGGATCCCACAGAAGAACTCCATCACTCCTTAATTGGAAAATATTATTAGAAATTTTGATTCGCATCCTACTCTTAGGACTTCAAACAAACTTGTGAAAGGATGTCTGTCACGCCCCAAACTCGAAAACCGGGCTCATAGAATTCCCGATCGCCGAATCCGGTGCCGACAGCCTCCGTAGTACCTCATTCTCGGCTCCTAGTGCCCATACGCCAGATTCCGATCCTGGGATCCTACAAGGAGGATTTTTCAACGTACATTTATCTCGTAAGAAGTATAACCACAAGTTTACCCAAATCACAAAGGCAACATCATCATTATATATCCACTAATATAAACAGTTGATTACAATATCGAAAGCAAAATACATATATCGAAAATCGAAGCTCCAGAAGATAGTTGCACGCTCCAAGCTCAACGCTGCTTGGACCTAACGCCACCTGCACGCATTTATCGTGCATAAGCTTATAGAAAGCTTAGAGTGTGGTGAAAGTGTGTGCTCAAGGTAAGTGCCAAGTATGCAATATCGGAACAATGCGGAAACATGCTGGTAAGTCCATAAATACCATCAGCCTTATCCAGGCTATGCAATACAGAAGCATAGTAAACCAAATGCTATGTGCTGAAGATGCAATGTAATATGTGATGCGAATGAAATGACCAAGCTGGAGTGTGAAGTCGGGATGATAGTACGTACTATCACAGGCTATGAGGTCCATCACAAGGAACTTCTATCCAAACCAGTCTCATACTTAAATTTGGATAGTCAGACTCAATGTGGTAAACTCCTGATCTACGATAAGTCGCGCGCCCCAACCGAAATCCTGGCCATCGCAAAGATACACATAACAATTAGTTGCGCACCACTAGCCTAAGTGGATAGTGAATGAATGAGTACGCAACTCTTGCTCAATAAGTCCACATATCAGTACCGTACATCTTTGGAATCATTACCGGGGTCTAGTACACTCTACGCCAGCTTACCGCCCCTATCCGAGCACACAACTGGGTAAGTGAAAGAGACCTCACTATCCGTCTGCCAATATCGGGCTCGACTCGTCGATAGCAGACCCATTCTCAAGCTGGTCAAACTCAACCTAGATATTGCCCCCTCATTCAGGCGGGTAAGGTCACACTCCCTCTCAACCGACCACAACACAATGGGAGACGCGGCCTACTGGTATACGACTCTCATGCGCTCATGTATATCCATTCAGTCTAGACGTTGGGTCGTCATCTGGGCTCGGGGGTTTAGAAATTTTCACCCAGGGACATCTAGAACCAAACATTTTCGGTGTTCCAATTGGCCATCCACGACATGCCTGTGGAGGTCACGACCCTAATGTCGCCAGGGCATACAGTGGTTATATCACAAAATGCGAGATGCATGAGTTACACAATCCAGTCATACATCAATCCTGCGCATACCGTGCGCTTATGTGGGATAACTCCGCCTATCAAGGAGTCCCATAATAACCTGCCCAATGGTATATGCAATGGTCAACCATGTCTCATATCAAGCATGTAGATGATGCGTATGGACATGTGTCATGATGCTATACTATCACGTACTTATAATCGGTATCGATAATCGGCCTAACAAAGGGCCTAAGGGAAGGTCACAATGTGGACATTTAACCATCATTGCCCATCAATTTGGACATTTAACCAACATTGCTCCCAAGGAGTCGCCCACATAGAGCCTAACGTATAGTGGGCCCATGGCCTCACACAAGGGCCTTATACACAACATAATGGGCCTCACACAAAGGGCCTAATATACATCACGATGGGCCTCATTCGTGGGCCATATAAACATCACATTGGGCCTGATATCTGGGCCTCAAATACATCACAATTGGCCTCATACCTGGGCCACAAATACATCATAATGGGCCTCGCCAAAAGGGCCACAAATACATCATACTGGGCCTCATCGCATGGGCCATATATACATCACATTGGGCCTGATATCTGGGCCTCAAATACATCACAATGGGCCTCATACCTGGACTACAAATACATCATAATGGGCCACATCTCATGAGCCTCTTACATCGCAATGGGCCGCTCACACGGGCCTAATATACATCACATCGGGCCTCGCCAAATAGACACAAATACATCAATGGGCCTCATCAAATGGGCCATATACATCATATTGGGCCGCATCACATGGGCTGTTAATACATACATCACGACAAGTCCCACACTTACACACATACACAGTGGGCCTCACACACAACAGGTGGGCCTCACACACATAGTGGGCCTCATATATATATATTATATATATATATATTATATATATATATATATATATATATATATATATATATCGAAATGGACCTGCTAGCGGCCTGGACTGTGTTCATACAAAACATACATCAAAGGTGGGACCCAAGGATGGACAGTGTAGACTGCACATGTGCAGTGGGTCTCACGGATGGTGAGACAATGCATATACATTGTGGTGCGTCCCACGTCCAGCTGGCAGATGGACGGCGTGGATGCAGACTACATACATAGAGGTGGGTCCCACAAGAAAACAAATGGGCGGCATAGGTAAAACACATATATCAAGGTGGTCCCCACCGTCCAGATGGACAGTGGGATAATTACATATATCATGGTAGGGTTCACCGTCATATGGACGGTGTAAATAAAACACTTACATCAGGTTGGGATCCACCGTCCATTGGTTGGACGGTGGATGAAATACATGGGGGTGGGTCCCACTGCCAATGGACGGTGTGTATCAAACTCATACCTCATGATCAAACCCCCATAATTTGCTGACGCCGATACAACAACTATATAATTGTGTGCGGTACACTAGCCAATCTGTTTTACAGCAGGCGGGTCCCACGTGGGGCCCACCATAATGTTTATTTTCCATTCCATCTGTTCATAAGGTCACAAAGACCTGAATTAAGAGGAAAAACAAATTTCATATTGATCCAAAACTTCCGTGACCTAAAAAGGTTTTCAATGGTAGACGTTCAATCCCCTACTGCTTTGTAATGTGGACCACATGAGTTCCATGTACGACTGATTTTTGGGGGTGCCCATTTCTAAATGGGACCCATTAAATACACGATGCAGATGATCAACATACATCACGGTGGGACCGGTGGTGGGGCCCACGTCCCTGTGTTCAACCAAGCAGCTAGACGCTGTTTGCTGCAGCACCCTCTGGACGCTGGCAGTAACAACGTCTGCTATTATTGTTTTTATATATATATATATATATATATATATATATATATATATCTATATATCTATATATATATATATATATATATATATATATATATATATATTGTTTTCTTACGGTTTTTTTATAGGTGGGACCCACATCAGGAGGATCTATTCCGTCGGTTGGGTTCTCCGGCTCGGGACAGTCCAATGAGCCCAATATTGGATATGTTTTGACGCACAGAAACATCACAGTGGGCCCTAACAATTTTTAACAGTAAGTATCACTATTTTCTATGATGTGGCCCGCCAGAGATTCGGATTGGCTTCATTTTTCGGCTCAACGCCTAAAATGAGCTGGGAAATTGGATGGACGGTGTGGATTAAATACATACATTATGGGAGGGGGCCTACTGTGGTCCTACTACAAGCAAGCTGGACGCTGGCAGCAGCGTCCACCACACACCATCACACTCACGCTGTAGTGGGATTTCACTACCTATGTGGGCCCACTTGGTGGATGGCCTTGATGGTCCACTGGATGGACAACGTAGATCAAATACATATGTCAAGGGTGGGCCATCGATAGGAAAAAAGAGAGATATAGAGGAAGAGAGGAAAAACGAGTGATGGAGGGCTCCGCCACTATGAGCCCTCCTAGCATTTACAATACATACATCAAGATGGGTACCAAATGGGATCCATACCATCAAGTGTTTTAAATATCGACGATAACGGCCAATATATCCCACGATATATCTTGTATCCCACCTGTGTGATACAAAATGCACAGATAGTGCCGATATATCCCACCTATTTGATCCGGTGAACATTTTCGATTTTCGATCCATTTTTTTAACTATAAATCACATTAAATCAGTGTTAAACGGTTACTAATCTATGATTCTTCATGTTTTCCATGAAAAATCTTAGATTTGGAACTTCATTTTTGAGATTTGGGAGAGATAGGGCAAGTTGCGGAAAATTGAGAAAAATTGAAATTTCTCAATTTCTCGCAAATCAGTTGCAATATTTTTATCCAAACACAAAATCAAACATGTATGTAACCTGATTTAATGATTTTTCTTTTACTTTTGAATGTATTGCTTTTGTTTCCATACATGTCTTCTTATGTTCATAAATTATATGAATAGACTTTAAATATACTTGAATCAGTTTAGTTGGACAATGCATGTATTAGGACCCATACAAAGGAAACCCCAATTATGTGCACTTTTTTTTTTTTTTTTTTCTATAATGTTTTGATTTCTAAGTGTGTATTGATGTCTTTTTGAACAATCCTTGAAGTTTCCATGAAAAATTCGATCAATTTACCAATGTTCCCATGTTTCCCAACAACAACAATACATTACGTGATACAACCTATATATCCCATGCGATAACCGATATGTATCTATATCCCAAGGGTGCGATACACTACGCGATAACGATATTTAAAACATTGCCTACATGTGAAACGTATGCTAATCTAGCACATGCTAGTGACTATCTAGACATTTTCTCTAAAAAATTTTGTTCTGCCAAACAAAAAATTGAACATAGATCCCAAATTTTTAAGAAAATCTCGTTGAAAAACAAACAAGGAAAACAAGTTACCTTTCTCGCAAATTCCTGGAAAAAAGATTTCCGAATAAACATTATTTCCTTTCCTATGCTTACCATGAATCCAAACAGTCCCATGGCAGAAAATGAGAAATCACATCACATTTCCAAGTAGGAAGATTTACCACTGCAGGCTTACGGTGGTACTGGGAAGACATGGCACCCAAGTGATGTATACAAACATCCCCCCCCCCCCCCCCCCCCCCCCCCCCCCCCCAAATAAATAATAATCATCAATGGTAGGTGCCCACTTTCAACTCTTTCCCTGTGGTGTATCAAATGGTGGTGACCCATCTCACATGTGGAACCCAAGCACCACATCCAAAATGTAAGGCTCATTGTGGATGGGGCACGTCTCTAAAATTACATAGATCAAGTGATCCCAACCATCCCAAGTGTTGTCTATCAAATGGATGGTCTAGAGTAAAATAGCCATGAGTACATATCCAAGGGCAAAATCAGATGGTTGCTATCATCTCTGCCAGATTAATTTCTGGGTCATGGTCCATCCAAAATCAGGTCAGTGTTTTGGATGCTCCAGATTGGCACACAAATACACTAGATTTTAAATAGAGGTGATCTATGATTGAAGTCTTAACCCACATTGCAAAAGCTCGTTACAGTTCCCTAGTTTGTTCTTTAACTCCTCAGATCCGGCCGTTTTGACGTTGAGGTGGCTTGTTTTGCTGATGTTGCAGTGCCTGATTGGTTCCTTTTTCCAGGCCTAGGGAGTAATAGCTACTAATGTTATTCATTTGTTGGTGAAATAGCTAATCCGAATCTGATGCCGAAGAGATGATGGGCTGAGAGTGATTATGGGATCAAGATATCAGTGTCCAGATAATGTTCTATAATGAGCTTGTGGGCCCACGTAGTTGAACTGGAGGCTGGCCACTCTATTCCGTTTGCACCAGTTTGGAACAAAGCAACTTTCGGTTAGGCAGATTTAGATAGTTGTGAGAAAATGTACCAAATGCTACGCAATTTGGCAATGTGAAAATGTACAGAAAATATGTAGATGGGTGCCAAAACTGAAGCCCGATCTCGAGCAATGGTCGAAGCATAGTCCAAAACAGTACCTATTTGCATGAATGATGCCACGGAATTGACCCAAATTGGTCTAAAAGAGCCCAATACAGTAGCTACATGAGCCATACTGGTGATGCATAGCATGATGAAATAGGCAATATGGACTGCATTGATTTAAGACCTTAGGCTCAAGCCTTGTATTATTGTAGAGTGGGGCTCGAGCTTACCTTGACGTGGCCCGTGCTTGGCCAATTCAAGATCTCTATCCAAAAAAGGGGGGGAAAGGTTCCCTTACTAGCTAACAACTTAATCTCATTTACCCAGGTAAACACTACCTCCAAACAGGTTAACCAACTCTCTCTGGACCAGGATTCCTTCCACATGCAAACAGTGCAGCATCGAGGGTCGGAGCCCAACAGAACGAAATATCAGGATGCTGATTTGGGGTGCATCCAAGCATACCATAAAACACATTCCTGGCAAGGTCTGATGTTGGAAAATTTACAGAATAATATTTTTTATGTAAAATATGGAAACCGAAAAACGCAAATTAATATGAAATAAGGACAGGCTGAAGCACGTCTGAAACGCTGTCCTTAAAGCCTTATTTGCTCCTACTCAAGTAAATTGAGTATGCTGATAGGTTACAAGCAATCCGCTTCTAGGATACGACGAGCCTGGTGTGGGTCTGCGTTCAGCAAACACGAAGGCCCACCAATGGAACTCTTGTATATACTATTTGGCAGAATTAAAATAAAAGAAAAATCTCAAAAGAGAAAGGAGAAGAAAATTTGTGATTTAGACCACTGCACAGGTCAGGTTTTCAGCCACTGGTTCAGTTGAACCGTTCTAGACCACACCGTTAGTCTATTCTTCAAGCAATGGTTCTGGTCAACCTTGCTATACAACTGATATTTTGGTCTGTAGGAGAGGAGATGCTTTGATTCGTATTGGGATTGCTGGAGTGTGGTGAGATGGTTTGGAAACCCATCTATGCCCTCCTTTTATAGGCTATGGTGGCTGGAGGTTATGGTCCAGGGAAATAAATCTCATGACCGTTTTCTAGCTGTTGGAGAAAACTAGCCGTCTTATGGCCGTTTTCTGACTGTTATGCATGGGCCATTAAGTTGCTACATGCTGACTATTGTGAGACAGCAGCTAACCGTTTTCTAGTTGTTGGGCTAGCCATACAACAGTTACAACTGGACCCTGCACTAATGGTACAACTGTTACAGATCTGCTACAACAGCTCTATTTTAGCTCTCTATATTATACTGGAGGACTCTCATTCAGTCATCTAGTCTTCCCTTCATCCAGCCATCTGCCTTAGCCACTTAGTCGCACCACGACTCGCGCACGTCTCGCTTCGGTTCGTTCAAGGTCGTGAAGGAGCAACCCTCTGCGACATGATACGGACGTGTGAAGTGTGCCTCTACAGCCACACTGCCTCACATGCCCATGCCCTCGCACTGAGACCGTGCGCGCGGGAACATGCAAGTTTCATTCTCCTTTGGACCATGTGGGTAGGTATTATAATACTCCACTACTCTCATATAAACAACAAAATCTTCTCTTCCCTTTCCCATGTGGGACTATTCTTAAAAACCTCCAAAAAGCTTTTTACAAAACTTTTAATATATTCTATTATATTTATTTTAAAATATATTTTATAACATCTGAAGTATGAGCCAGGACTGTTGAGTATCATGCATTAGTCATTACCGGTATAGTCCATGAAACAATACAGCTGTATTGGCCCTAAACATCTCGATATAGGGTTATATGGCCCCATATTGATGATGAATGATACTATAGGCCAAATCGAGTTTTGAACCATGAATCTTGCCAAATCCCAAAAACACATGCAAGGATTGATTTTCGCAACCGTAAGCAATACACAAATGCCAAATCAATCTCGTGCACAGGTTTCTACGTTTTTTAATATCTGATTAGTAACAGCTAAAATACATCTAGAGACTGAGGGCATGCATGACTACATTGCAGAGTAGGAGGCCTTGTGGGGAGTAAGGACAAACATTTCACAGGCATGGGACTCCACTTTCCTTCCGAAAGATCTCACCACATTTCCCGATATATCTTCATGCTGGAAATTGGAAAGAAAAAGACATCGGTGTCGGTATTTTCATCAAGAAAATAAAGGGAAAAGAAGAAAATGCAACAGGAAACATGTATGCTATATGCAGGGGACAGATCCACTACAAACGTTTACAAATCAACATGCAGGACCCATCATAAAGTTTTAATACATCCAACCCATCTATCATTTGCACTCCATATTTTTCTGAGTGGTGCCCAAAAATCAGGCAACTCCAAAACTCAGGCGGCCCACATGAGAGGGAACAGTTGGGATAATGATGTCCCCCATTAAAAAAGTTACAGATTCTGTTTATGGGGCCTACTATGTTTTGTATATTCTTTCGAAACCATTCAGAAGATGCACCTGACCAGGATGGATCAACACCCAAATAGTCAGGCCATTCGAGAAAGCAGGTGGGCCACAACACATGATTTAATGAGTTTAGGCATGATTTTACATATGGTGTGGACCACCTGAGTTTTGGACCACCTGAATTTTGAGATGCAAGGAGACTAGGAAGGACCTCATATGATGGACAGATTGAATGTCTTTAAAACACCATGTTGGAACCCATAGTGACTTGTACGTTAAGCTTAATCCAGAAACATTTGTATTAGATCCAGCTTCTCTTATATGCATGCATGCAAATAAATGTAATCTTGCATATCTACTTGTGTATGCATTCTCACCTTCCACAGATCTCGTACGGAGACACGGATGGTAGGGTCAAGGCCGAGCATCTCCCATTTGGCTGTGACTGTGGCGGTTTTTGCGCATCGATTCCAAAGGACAATCACCAAGCGTTGTCCCGATAGAGGACCTGCCCACACCTGAAACCACAAGGTGAAATAATCTATGAATGCCGTGTCTACAAGAAAATGAGTTTGGATGGACTATGGTTCAAAGAGGCCCACAAGGGCTACTTGGGAATATCCTACTTGCGAGCATACGTCCAAGCTTGGTGTTGTCCAGGCCATTCGTCAAGTAGATCCCACCATGTATGTGTCCCCCTACATTAATTCATGCTGATCCAGTCATTAGGTGGGCCATGCGCGTATGGAAAAATGGATGGTTTAAAGGATTGACCAACTGACACATGGGCCCCACCTGATGAATGAACCTGAATTTTACTCAAGCACGAGTGGCCTACATATTTCTTTAGTTCAAAATAATATACCCTAGCAGTTTACAATGAAAACTTCATCTCATGCACTTGTGCACATGCAGGAATCTCTGCATTGTGAGGGGATACAAAATGAGAACTGGTACTGCAATTTTTCCAAGACCATGCCCAACAGCTGAGGAAAACAAAATGCCTGGGCTGTGGGTACTAAAAATAACAGTACAAGATAGTTTGCAAACCCAGACTCAGCTCATGACTGGGTCACTCATTGGGTCAAGTCAACCTAGCGAGTCCCGAGCCAACCAGGTGGGCCATAAATAATAATAATAATAATACTAAATGATTATATCGTCTGATCTTCTTCTTCCTTTCCTCATATTTGCCTAAATGACTTTTGACTTGGCTGACTTGTTGAAATCAGACAGAGTTAGCCGAATTTTGAGTTGACCCAGGAAAACAAGGCTCGAGTTACCTGCAAGCCAGCGCCTGCCTAGTTAAAGTGACCCACTGACCAGGCCCATGACCTTGCCAGGTTGACTCAGGCAAGTCCTGAAATTGACCAGCCTAGTTTGCATATTATGAGTAGAAGAGGGAGAACCTGGAGGCAATCACCAACTCCTTCAACTGCAACTTTTCTTCCTTGAACACCAAGAGGGTCTGCAGGAATACCAAAATACATGCCATGATCAGTTGGTCCCAACACTCCACTGAAACAATTAGAAAACATAGGATTGCAGGAAAAAAAGAAAAAAAAAAAAATATTTAGCTCACAAAAGGGATGTAGATGCTATTAGACTCCTGCCAGACCAGTGTCTCCCTGAGCCTAGGCCCGTTTACTTTTTGGGACCTGAAAATCAGGTTCGCACCCACCAGGTCGGGAACAGAACTATCTCAATAGGAAAATAAAAATAAAAATGAACTGCTATTTCTAGACCTGTCCCACTAATTTATCAGGCCTGAATATACTAGGTCCAGACCTGGCCTAAAAAGGAGTTGCTGGCCAGCTCTATGCAGGATTGGACTGGAATCTCAACAGGCCAACTCGGCCAATTGAAAGCCATAGTTATTGATCTTGGTGTTTTCTAAACTAGAGGATGCACAGTGTTAGGAACCTAACCAATATGCCAAAAGCCTGAGAACTAATGAACATGCCAAGCTGGGCCCTTTAAACCATTGGGGTTGTAACATACCATGCTCCACAACCAACATTAGTGGTCACCACTCCTTGGGGGAACTCACGTGGCTTCTTTTTACAGGTAGACAAAACCAACAGCCCTTTACCGCTCAGGGAGGGCATGGCTGCTGCACTCTGGTTGTCTAGGCAGTCCTTTCCACACCGTGGCGGCATTTACAATGGTCCAGGTTGCCCTTTTATAGGCCGTCCCTTCTGTGATTCAAACAAGGGAAGTGGTGTTGGCTCTTACACCATTTTTTTAAGAATCTAACCAATATGCCAAAAGCCCAGGACTGATGGAGGGCGTCAAGCTAGGCCCTTCAAACTAATCATAACACAGCATCGGAAAAAAAAAGAAGAAGAAGAAGAAGAGTTCAAAGCATGGAATGCTACCAAATCGATTTGATTTGAGGCTAGTCTTAATGAAATCACAATTTCAAAATGGCATTAAGCAGGAGCAAGGGGAGGCTCAGGAGAAGGAGCACGGGCAAGATTTTGAAATGGGGCCGACACCTTGGATAGAAGATTCCTAGTCCTCTACTGGGGTCCATTGATCAATCACACACCAGAGACCTCAAAATCCTTCGGTCACATTTCAATCAAATATATAATGAACATAACAAAGAAAATCCATAGTTAGCTGTAATAAGTGAATAATGAAAGGGAGTCACCTTGGTTAACGGCAATCACCTCCTTGTTGGTTAGAATCTCCATTGTTTCTGCAGTCATGTTTCTTATATCACAACCAACCAAAAGAGGAGCCTGCACAAGCATTAAGTTTGTAATAAGATCATTATGATAGATGGAATTAATCTTGAACTATCTATTTGCGCCGAGCATTGGGGTATGAGCATCATGCACCACCAAATCCACAATGGATGATATTGTGGAATGAAGCTATCCAGCTGAACCATAATATAGAAGACTTCTTGATTAAAAGCCTGACACATGGAAGGTAGTGAAGTAGACCCAAACAAGTCCGACTAGTGGGTTGCATCCTTAGATGGTCCACGGTTGAAAACCACAAGGCTGAAATGATCCTAACCATCTAATAGGTGGACTCCAAATGGACTTAAGAATAAAAATGGTGGGTGGGCTACTGCAAGAGTATGGAACTCCAGTTCATTCTATAGAATCTTGAGTCAGTTTTAAGTTGGGTAGCTACAACAAACAAGATTCTAACTTTGGATAATGTGAAGACTGAAGATGCAGAATGCCTTTTCCCAATATGTGTGTGATATGCAGAAAGGAGGAATCCATTAACCACTAGTTCATTCATTGCTTGGTGGTGGAAGATTTGGGCCTATGTTCTAAGCGATGAGAGGGTAAAAAAAAAAGGTTAGCAGGCAAATTTTAACAGGAAAAGCAATAGCAAAGAACGTCCGATCCATGTGTTTTTCAACTATGGGCCATCCATCGATAAGACCCTTAGATGGAAAGTCTGGAATTTGGATCCACAACCCCATCTGCATTTAGGGGTGGCAATGGGCCGGGCTACTTGGCCTTGAAGGGCTAGGGCTCGGGCCACTAAACTTGGCCCGAGGGTTGGGCTAGGGCTTGAAATCTAGACTTAATGTTTAGGCCGGGCTGGGTCAGGGCCAATGAGAAATAGCTCAGTCCACCCAACCCGGCTCATCTTGTTTCCTTAGTGTATACTACATAGTACATTAGTAATGTAGATTATAGAGTTTATGTGCTAGGGCATATGGCAATATGAAGAACTTTGGTACTCTAGCAAAGTGTGATGGATGATACATAGGCACTTATAAACTATCTAATTGATCAGTGTTTTAAATAGCTATGCTATGTAGCGTGTAACTTACACTACGTAGTGTAGCTTAGCCTTAATGCTACGTAGCTCATGGAAATAGCTTAAGTTACGTGTAGCCTACGCTACATGAGAATTTGCATATGCTATACATTACATAGACTACGCTATGCGCTATGTAGCTCACATTAAAATTTATTTTTCACTACAACATTAAAATCAATTAATGTTTTCAATGATTTATTACATTTTTCTATTTTCAATAAAATTAGTTAATTTTTCAATGCTTTTAGTAAATCTAATATTAAATGAGTTTCATTGCTTTCTTTACATTTACACTTAATCATTACCCTATATTATTTTCGGTTGAGTTTAGTTGCACCAAATATCATGAAATATTGTTAAATTTTATTATTAATTAATCTAATTTGGTCCAAAATATCATGAAATTGGTGCAACTAAGCGCAACCTTGATTAAAAATCTAGAAGTAGCATGTAGCTTACACTACACACTATGTAGCGTAGACCTCATGCTTCAGAGGGGTGAACACTATGCTACACACTATGTAGCGTACACCTCATGCTTCAGAGGGGTGAAGTGAACACTACGCTACACGCTATTCGCTATTTAAAACATTGCAATTGGTAAACCCCACTCCAGGGCGAGGGCCAAGGCTGGGGCCTCTTTAGTCCATTAGGGCTTGGGCCAAGGCTTAGAGCTCTAGAGCTGGGCCAGGGCCAACCTCAGCCCATTCTCACCCTTATCTGTATGTATAAGGTAATTAGGGGTGTACATCGAGTCGAACGAGTCGATCTGGCCTTAGCTCGAACTCGACTCGGCTTGGTCCTCGAGCCTGATCGGCCAGCTCGGGCCGAGTTCGAGCCAAGATCGAGCCGAGTTTGCCATTGAGGCATTTCCACAAACACCTGAACTGCAACTTCAAAATCTCACTATTTTACAAACAAAAGCAATGGTTTTACAGGTATTTTATCAAATAAGCAACATAAAAACCAAGATATTGCAAATGTGAAAGGGGTTGCAGCAAATCTCAGCCACTGCAATACCCCCTCGTAGGTTTTGGATTTCACTGGGCCATCTGAATTGGCCAACTCTTTGAAAAGTGTTGATGTGGTTGTCATCCCTGTAGGAGTTCCAAGAAAGCCAGGCATGATCCACAATGATCTCTTCAACATTAATGCGAACATTGTCGGGAACTTGGTTGAGGCTGTTGCCGATAACTGCCCAGATGCTTTCATCCACATCATCAGCAACCCAGTCAATTCTACTGTCCCAATTGCTGCAAAGGTTCTCAAGCAGAAGGGCGTGTACAATCCAAAGAAGCTTTTTGGTGTTACAACTTTGGATGTTGTCAGAGCAAACACATTTGTTGCACAGAAGATGAATCTGAAGCTCATTGATGTTGATGTCCCAGTTGTTGGAGGGCATGCTGGTTCAATCCGAGTTGGATTTGAGCTGGATTCGATCCGAGTCAAGTTGAGCTGGGGCCTGCTCGAACTCGGCTCGAACTCATTTTCGAGCTAAAAAAATCAGCTCGACTCGGCTCGAACTCATCTTCGAACCGAGTCGAATCGAGCTTTTTCAAGTCGAGTTGAGCGAGCTAACCGAGCTAGCTCGGTTCGTGTACCCCCTTAAAGGTAATGTAATGAGTTACTAATGCACAAGTGCACTCAAGGCAAAACAAGCTCAAAAGGCTTAACAAGGACTTCTATGTTTCAGAGGCTAGTTAGGTGAACTAGGGCCTTTCTTTTTAATATATAACTCTCAAAACGACTATAGTGTTGCTCTCTTTTCTTTCTCACAAACTGTGTACATTTGGAAGAACGGATACGAACTGTAATTTAGCAGCTATCTATATTACACCACCTGGTGTACCAACTAATTGGTTTGCTTGGTTCAATGCATTTTAGCAAATTGGTACAAGAACATACCACATTGTTGTACAGGCATACGTGGAATGATGGTCTTTCCAAACCACAAGATCCATGATCACGACTAAGGATGGCAATGGGCCGAGCTGTCTAGCCCAGCCTGGCAGCCTAGCTCTAGGTCCAGCGATTGGGCCTCTAAACTTAGCCAGAGGGCCGGGCCAGGCCTGGGTTTGAAATCTAGGCCAAGAGTCCGGGCTAGGCCAAGGCCAATGGTGAATGGCCCAGCCCGACCAGGTCCAATCATCAAGTGTTTCACTATTATGGAAAAGACGGGACAGTTTGAAGACACCTATGAGCAGTTGCGAGTTAAAAAGTTTTTTTGGACTCAGGGTCATGCTTCTACTATCAGAAACCATTTATATGATGGGACGGGATAATGTGAAAAAAAAATGCTTAGATTTGGACTATTTCAAACCAGGGATCATGAAACTCCTTTCCTTACTGGGCCAACCCTGACCCAGTACCACCACGTAGAGCTAGGGCCAGGGTTGAGGCCTTTTCAGCCTGATTAGGGCCAGGGCCAGCCCATTGCAACCCTAGTCAAGATACTTTAATTCCTCTAAGCTGAAAAGTGCAATTATCTTCATTAGAGCTCTACACGAGTCGAGTCGAGTCGAGTATCATCCTACTCCTACTCTACTCTTAACGCCCGAGTGCTGCTCGTACTCGACTCTACTCGGCCAACGAGCAGGGCCCCCCTGCTCGTACTCTACTCGCCCGAGTACGAGTAGTAAACGAGTAGAGTCGAGTCCGAGTTTTCGAGTCGAGTCCGAGTACGAGCACACGAATTGAGTAATAAAAATAAAAAAAAATAAAAAAATCAACCCCACACGGCCACACCTTACCGGGCGAGCAGAAGAGGGATAATCGGCGGCAGCTGCGTGCAGCGGTGCAGGGCAGGGCGATGACGGATGATGGGAGTCACGGGACGAGTTGCAGAGGGACGACCGGCGGCAGCTACGTGCAGCGGTGGAGGGCAGGGCGATGACGGACGACGGGACGAGTGGCAGAGGGACGGCCGGGAGAGAATTTTTTTTTAATGTTCGCTGGGAGGGAAGGGTTTGGCCGTTTGGGCACTGCTTGAAAAGGATGGGTGGGGTAGGGTTTGGGCGGACTGGAAAAATGAAAATGACGGGTGGGGTAGGGCTTTTTTTTTCGGGGAGACTTATATACACGGGTAGCAAGTCGAGTACCGAGTACCGAGTCGAGTCGAGTACCGAGTCGAGTACCTCTAGACTGGTACTCTACTTGTAATCTAAACGAGCAGTGAAAACCCGATCGTACTCGGCTCTAACTCAGGCGAGTCGAGTACGAGTCGAGTATTCCGAGTCGAGTACTCGAGCCTCAGTCTGCTCGTGTACAGCTCTAATCTTCATCTATGCTCGATCAAAACCCACAAACACATTACTTGTTAAAAGGGGATATTGCTCCAAGAAATAGAAAGCTTCAACTACATCAGTTTCAGTGCAAGAAATGCATGTATGCAAATTTGAAGCAAATCACCTTCATCAAAGCCCAAATGCTAAAATGCACACGATATTCCTGGTAAGTCATTCCTCCATTACCAACCTCTAACATATCCGGATCTACAAATGAAGTTCAACAGGATATATTAGCATGTAACATTAACAATAGCCAATAGCATTTACCGTAAAGTACTGCATTATTACCATTCCATCCGCCAGGACCAGCATATGCTGCCCATTTGTCATTCAGATCGGCAAGTGTGGTCATGCTAAAAGAAACAAGAAAGGCTGATGAATACAACACATCCAAAGCCACTGAAATCAACCAATATGATCTTTGCTAACCCAAATGAGGCTAGATGTGACAAACCATGCATTGCAGGTGGCACATGTTTGGAACATCCACCCATGCATCAAGTGGGCCCCGCCATGTGGATGACCTGACCAGGAAATCAGGCCCATCAACCATGGTTTAAATACTCAGCCCAACTCATTTGGCCCCGAGTCTAGTTGCAACTCGTCTGAGTCAAGGCTGAAATGGAGGGTGACTCGTGGCATCAAACCGGATCAAATCCAACCAAGTCCCAAATCGAATCAAACTCGGCCAAGTCTTAAAACCACGTGGTGAACTCATCAGGCCAGCTATACATGTATGGAACGAATCGACGGTTTAAAAAGCAGCCAACAGCACACTTTCACATGCATCGGTGACCCACCTGATGAATGGACAACAGCTTGATTCTTGGGCCAAGACATCTAAATGATGGGGAGCACAAGATGCACAGCTCGGATTTCCACATGTGCCAGGTTCACATGTGTGTGTGGAGAGGCTGCTTGCAGGCTTAGCTGTGAATGCATGTGGAGATGAATTTCTCACCTTGCCCATGAATCATTGATGTCATCCGTCGTCCTCCAACTATTTCCAACCTTCCCCGCCCATAATGCCGGGTCATCCTTACCCCTAGAAATAAGAAAATCACACAACATAAATCTTTTGATGGATTTACGTCTGGAAAACATAGTTTGAAAGTCTGAATAAATCAAAAATCGCAATTACCATTCAGAAATCGAGTAAAAGATGGTCCGGCCAGTTGCATTTAGTGCATCCTGCATTGGAGGGTACCTGGAAAATAATGCAATTGCACTGAATTGACTTGCAAAATAGACGAAACCATTCCCAAACAGTATGTTGTAAGAAAACTGGGATATGACTGTAAAAGTAAGGATTGAAGATGAGGTATAACCGCTTCTGTGGTTTGATCCCCAAGTTGAAACAGTTGTCATACTTCAAATAATCGACACCCTGAATGACATGACAGAAGAAAAAAATTGAAATAACAGAAGATGGTCATGATTGTAATAATGGTATGCAACTTTCTAATCTAACTTCTCAATTCTCATTCAAACTTTCCATCTACAGTCCAAAATAAATCGCTGCATAAAGAAACAAAAAATTATATGATCCACAATCTGTGGAGGATGATCGTTTTTCAATTTGTATGTGGGGCCCACAGTTTGGAGATCCAGATTGTTGATCTGACACCCATGGTAGATGAACTATTGCCAAAAATTCTCAAAGGAATGACCTTAACTTCTTTGTTGGCAACCTGTATATAATTACAGCAACAGTCCATATTCAACTGTAAAGATGCTAAACACTGGATGGCTACGATCTTCCGGTCTCAAACATTTTTCAGGCATTGCCATTCCAAGGTGTTGGGTCTATCATATCAATGGTTTGGATCACTGAATCATGGGTCCCACCTGAACAAACTGTAGTCCCAAGGATACTAAAAGCATGTCCTTGGGCGAAGATCAGACACTCATTCAAACAAAACCCTTTGCACATCCGAAGAAAGGCAGGCATTTGCGTTTTGCATATTTCTTATGGAAAAATCAGCATCCATACCCATGAAGCAAACATTTTGGCATCATCGCTTTCATGGAAGATAGATCCGGGTCGAACTTGACATGTGAAAGCCCTGAAAGTTTCATATCATTTAAAAATGAACAAAAGGAAACAAGATAATAGATTGATTTTAATATTAGTAGACTGAATAACGATGATCATTTTTCAATTGGGTATGACTAGGGTGATATCTGACTCATCGATTGTACACATGGCATACATGTATTATAATCTGGGCTGTTGGATGGAGCAATAGCTGAAATCAAAATGTTAGGACAATCTGAATCATCTAAATCTAATTTCAGCCACTGAATTTGGACTTCCAACTATTTTACATTTAATCATCCATTCGATAGAGCCACCAGCTGGATTGTTAAGCTGTTCAATCCATGTGCTTCCCCGCAATTTGGATGTCTGGTTGTCGTGTATGTATGCCACGTCTGAGATGGATAAATCACCACCATCTTGAGAATAGTGGTGAACTATCACCAGTCTTGTCATTTTCAATTACATCAGAAAAGCACTTGTAGTATACCATTATCTAAATAGCTTAGCTAAGTGCACATACATGTGCAGTAAAGCTCATCTTCATGCTAACATGTGCCGGCATGGCACAATAGGTCTGAGATCCAATCCACCCATCAGAGCAGCACCACTATAATGATGCCCTAGCCCAAATCAGGTTGACCACCATCAGGTGGACCATGGTTTGCAAAACAAATGTACGGCTCTGAAAAACTTGGATGAAGTTTTCTAACCTATCCACCTGTTTCCTATATTGGGGCCCACATGCTCATTGGACCAGAATTTTTTTTTTTTTTGGGAAAACATGTATGAGATTGGACCAACCTAATGGTTGGATTAGATCTCGCGCATATGTGCCATGCCAGCATGCGTGTAGTGTGTAAACAAGCTTTATTGCACACCTGTGTGCACTTAACACAGCTTCTAACTAAAAATTCAAACTTCTTTACCAGATTGAAGAAAATATCCTACCCAGCATCAGAATAAATACCAAGCTTGAGGCCCTTTTCATGCACATAGTCAGCAACGCCTTTAATGCCAGACGGAAAAGTCTCAGGGTTTGGTTCCAATTGCCCCTGCAACAGAAATCTAAGAATAATGAAAATGGAGATTTTTTTTATTATTATTTTTTTAATTTTATTTTTATAGAGAGATCAAAAGAAACTCTATTAAAGAACAAATAACACAGTACAAGTCAGAGGTATTTTTTTAAAAAGGATAATGACTGTTTTATCAAAAAGCTGCATGATAAATATCAAAACAGCAAATAGTACAACTGAATTTACAGCCCAAATTGCAACCCCCATTTACATCCCAAACATGGATGAAACTTCATTTGATGGAGTTGCAACGTTTGTAGCGGATTCCACGTCTGTATGTTTGTGACATGCGCGCCTAGGCCACATGAGTGAGCGGGGTATGAAGGTACTTCTCGATCGTAAGTTAATTCTTAATTTTAAAAGCTTTAAGTTGGATGTATGTGTGTTGAAGTGATAAAGTCCCTTGATATACATTGATACACCACACTTTAACAGCTTAAGCTTTTGGAGTAAATGGTTGTTTGACATGGTATCAGAGCAGAAGATTCTATGTTCGAATCTCGAGAGCAGCAAAAATATGCCTCTCTAAAATATTATTCTCCCGCGGGGGACCAGGAAAATCAGGTCCGGCTCCGGGACGTGATAAAGTCCCTCGATATACATTGATACACTACACTCTGACAGCTTAAGCTTTTGGAGTAAATGGTTGCTTGACAATGTGAGCATTGCATATATAGAAAACAGTTGAGGCTGCGTTTTAAAACAGGAAAACATGTCAGTAAAGGGTAGCTTGATTGCGTGCATTATGATGTGGGGGGCCCATCGCCCGTTGTTTCTGGAGGAGGATTGTCTTACTATGTCACATTTATAGACGACATCTCTAGGAAGGTTTGAGTTTATATTTTGAAACATAAATCCGATGTATTTGCCACTTTCAAGATATGGAACAAGATGGTTGAAAAACAGACAGGGTGCAAAGTGACAGTTCTGAGGACAAATAACGGTGGGAAATTTACTTCAAGAGAATTTAATCAATATTACAAGAATGAAGGAATAGTCAAGGAACAACACAGTGAGGCATACGCTATGTCAATCGGGACAGCATATATTTAGCCATAATTAGGTCATCTAATTATGGTATGATTGTGTCAATCGGGACAGCATATATTTAGCCATAATTAGGTCATCTATTTATGGCATGATTGTATATATCTTGTACAGTTATCGATTGTATATATCTTGTTTCCTTGTTTGTTAGCCTAGATTGATGTTAATGGCTGCAATTCAGCCTTGTAATTAGCCTAAAGTTTCTATATAAACAGAGGAACCTCACAATGAGGACATTCAATACAAAATATTTACATGGTATCAAAGCTTTCTATTACCTGTTCTGAGATTTCTAGGTTGGGTCGGGACTAATCTGTTGGTCTCCTTGGCTGTCGATACCTTCAAAGGAAGGTGTAGACAATTCTGGTGGGTTATAAACTGCTATTCGGCAGTTTCTGTTGAGGGTAAGAAGTTCCTTTCTTGCCGGAAACTCTCATTTTGTGGTGATTAGTGGTTGTCGACGTGTCCAGTTCTTGCTCGAAACTCTCATTTTGGTCTCCTTTTGTTTTGGGCTTGCTGGTTGTAGGCTTAGTATTATCAGTCTTTATTACTGTGTTTCAGGCACCATGTTTACAAGCAACTCGGATTCTTTTGGTGTGCGCTTTACGTGCAAGAATTATTCTGCCTGGGTCCCTGGGAATTTCGATTTCGCCTATTTGTCCTGGGGAAAGAGTTATGGGGTCACATAGATGAAAGTGATCCAGCTTCTACTGAACTTTCTAAATTGGCTCAGTGGAAAGTGAAAGATGTTGGAGTCATGACATGGATTTTAGGATCTGTTGATCCTCTGATTGTCCTAAATCTGAAGCCGTACAAGACTGCAAGAGATATGTGGGAGTATTTAAAGAAGGTTTACAATCAGGACCACACAGCCAGACGCTTTCAGTTGGAATATGAGATCACCAATTACACTCAGGGCGATCTCTCCATACAAGATTATTTTTCTGGGTTTCAGAACTTGTGGGGTGAATTTGTTGACATTATCTATGCTAAGATACCAGCTGCATCTCTCGCTGCTATTCAGGAGGTTCATGAATAGAGCAAGAGAGATCAGTTTCTAATGAAGTTACGGCTGGAATTTGAGGCAACTCGCTCCGATTTGATAAATCGTGATCCTCCTCCTTCTTTGGATGTGTGCTTTGGGGAATTACTTCGTGAAGAGCAGCATCTTGCAACATAGGCTACTTTTCAGCAGAACCGCATGACCTCTAATGACGTTGCTTATGCAACTCACGGGAAAGGCAAGGGTAGAGATATGCGGAAGGTCCAATGCTTCAGCTGCAAGGAATATGGGCATATTGCTGCTCACTGTGCCAAGAAATCTTGCAATTATTGCAAGAAGCTAGGACATATTATCAAAGACTGTCCGACTCATCCCCAGAATCGTCAAACTAATGCCTATCAAGTTGCGGTGGGTACTTCTGCTTTCGCTAATTCCTCTACAGCTGGTGATCCCTTTATTCTTACTCCTAAAACAGTTCAGCAGATGATTATTTCAGCCTTTTCAGCCTTAGGGCTTCAAGGTAACAGTACACTACCATCTTTACCTTGGCTTGTTGATTTTGTTGCGTCTAATCATATGACTAGTTCCTCCAACACTCTTACCAATGTTCGGAATTATCATGGCTCATCGTACATTCAGATTGCTGATAGTAGTCAGTTACCTATTCATGCTGTTGGGGATATTAATTCATTAGTTAAAGAAGTTTTTGTATCTCCTGAGCTTTCTACTAGTCTCATTTCCGTTGGACAATTGGTTGATAACAACTATAATGTTGGGTTTTCTCGTGATGGTTCTATTGTGCAGGATCAGGTGTCGGGGAAGATACTCGGGAAGGGGCTTAACGTTGGACGATTGTTTCCTCTACATTTTTCCATTCCTTCTTGCATTTCTTTGGCTTGTACTACTGTAAACAATAAGGGTGAAGTATGGCACAAACGTTTGGGTCATCTTAACTCTACTGTTCTATCTCATTTAGTAAACTCTGGTTTGTTGAGTAATAAAGATCAATTTTTCTCTCATCTCTTTTGATTGCTCAACATGTAAATTAGGTAAGAGCAGTGTTTTAAATAGCGGTATCGTGTTGCGTAGCGTTCAACCCTCCGTAGCGTGTAGCGTAAGCTACACAATACTTCTATTTTTTAATTTAATATATATGATAAATAAAAAAGCAAAATATATAAATGTCACATTCTTCAAAATAAAAATCCCAAAGTTAAGAGCATTAAGTACAATACAAATGTCATATTCCTCAAAATCAACATCTCAAATTCTCAATAATTAGTCTCTAGACTCTAGTGTCTAAACTCTAAAGGTCATCTATATCTAATAGGTCATCATCGTTGTCGTCATCCTCATTCACTTCGTCACCAGGTCTAGGCCTTTCATCATCAGCATCAACATCTACATCTGCATGTACATCATCCACACCATGAACACTCGTTCCTATATCTCCTTCCCCTCTTATAGGAGTAAGAAATCTTCCCATGGGACCACCTACACATTTTTTTTTTAAAAAAAAGGGAAAAAGAAAAGAAAAGAGATTCATTGGTCTTTTACTTTCTTTGTTAAAAATGTTCATGTAACTTAGTCTATAACTATAAACACTTACTTAAGGTAGTTGACTTCCTTTTCCTTGAGGAAGGTGGGGGGCAATCTCCTTCAGAAATATTAGATGTTGATGGTGCATTGCTGTCAACTGGATCATCAGATTCCGGAATAGTTGTAATGGCACTAATATCAAAGGCCATATTTTGATCTTCGAGCCACGATGGATCAGTTGGGAGAACAGGGCCTTCTTTCTCAGCAATCCATTCATCATCTGATTCAATGTGGTCCACCAATATTGGATCCATTGCCGCCCTTCTCTTCATGCTTCTTTCTCTCAGTTTCATATTATACATCACATATACTAGAGAGTTGAGTTTTTGTTGCTCTAGCCGATTTCTCTTCTTTGTGTGGATCTGATCATGTGATGTTCTATGTCAGTCAATTATCAAAGACTTGCTAATCTACTAAATAAAAATTAGCCAATTTAGAATATTGAATGGTACAAAAGTCACCTGCTCAAAAGTACTCCAATTTCTCTCACAGCCAGAAGCACTGCATGTGAGGCTTAAAACTCGTACTGCAAACTTCGTAAGTTGTGGAATTCTATCTCCAAAGCGTTCCCACCAATCAGCTACATAAATTAGTTAAAATTTATAAATTAATTAAATACTTTCACCAATTATAAAAATATAATTTACATAACAATGAAAATATCAAAATATAAAATTATAAATTACCTGGGGAATGCTTTGTCATGGTTTCGAGTGCAAGGCGAGAGCCAAAATCCCCTCTTCTCGTCATATTCATCCAACTGAATATCAGCATCAGCATGCTCTTCACGGGGGATCATCCTATCCATGCACTCAAACAACCCCCTTTTTATCTCAGGGTGTGTAGAGAACTTATCTGAGTACCGTATTTGAGGATTTAGATAGTACCCGGCTGCATGTAGAGGACGATGAAGCTGAGTCCATCTTTCATCTATTTTGTTCCAAATTGGAACATATCTCTTTTTTACATCATTGCAATTAAATGCAATTTTCTCCTTCGCTGAGTCCATTAATTCATAAATGAACCCCATTGCTGGCCTCTCTTCCGAATCTACTTCTCTTAAAACGCTTACCAATAGCATGGTGCTCTTAACACATAAGGCAACATGAGGCCAAAACTTCGGATCAAACATTATAATCGCCCATACCTTTATTCCTTCAGGTTTTTTAGCCCAAGAACATGAGCACCATTTTTCCGATGCAAACATGGCTACAAGACCATTCTTTTGCTTATAAATACTTCGAAGGGTGAGGTATGATGTTGCAAAGCGTGTTACTGCCGGCCGTAGAAGCTCATGGTTATTCGTGAAGCTTCTCATCATGCTTTATACAATTCCATGCCCATAAATAAACTTCGTCACTGTCTTTGCCTTTTCAAGCGTTTCAGAATATATTTTCATTTTTCCAATATCCTCCAACATCAGATCTATGCAATGTGCAACACACGGAATCCAATATATCCTTTTCCTCTTATCCATCAACTTCTTCCCAGCACTCACATAGCTTGAATGGTTATCTGTGATAACCTGGACCACATTTTCTTCCCCAATTTCTTCCACAATTTCATCAAGATATTCGAATAACAAATTCTCATCTTTTATTGAATCTGAAGCATCAATAGACTTGTAAAACATTGTTCCGATCGGAGAATTAATCAAAAAATTAATGATGCTTCTATTCTTTCCATCCGTCCAACCATCAGACATAATTTAACATCCATAAGTTTTCCAGGAAGCTTTGTATGCTTTCATTAAACTATCAGTATTAGCAACCTCCTCTTTTAGTATCCATGTTCTCATCTCATGCATGGATGGTGGCTTCAATCCCGGTCCAAACTTGCCAATAGCCTCACACATTGCTGAAAAGTATGGGCTATTACACAGGTTGAATGACAAAGCATTCCCAAAAAAAAATCTTCCAATCACCCTGCATACTTCTTTTCTTTCTTCCTTCTTCCACCTTGAATTCAATGTGGATTGACGTTGCTCACTACTAATAAATTAATCCATAGGACCCCTTGCTCTTGCCATTGGTTGATTATCAGAAGATCCAGTACCAAGTTGGCTACCAATGAGAGCATCATTACCCACACTAGCGCTATCACTTGCAGAGCCAGAGCCAGAACCAGAAAGATATGTCGATCCCCCTCTCCCAATATCTCGAAACACCTCATTTCTTTTATTTTTTCCATCATGATATTCCTTTAAAGCCTTTCTACACTCCTCCTTGGCTTCTTCCGTCACTTTTGGGCACGGCTTTATCCCATTGTAGGTTCCGGCCAAATGATGCTTTAGGCGAGTCACGCCTCCCGTACATCTTTGACCGCAAAATTTGCATAGCACATAATTTCTATGAGATTGTCCAAGTGGATTATCAGCCACATATTTCCATGCAAAATCTCTCTCTTTTTCTTCAAACATTCTTCTCTCTTTAGTTCACTACTTGACCAAAAAAAAAAACACATCACAGATAAATCAGTGAATCACAAAAATAAATATACGCACACCACAGTGGGGCCCACGGCCCACCATAGAAAATAATGCAAATCCACCCCTTCACGCACCTCAGTGGGCCCCACGTGGGCCACTCCATAGAAAATAATGCACATCCTACCTCTTCACGCACCTCAGTGGGCCCCACGTGTGCCACATCATAGAAAATAATGCACATCCCACCCCTTCACGCACCTCGGTGGGGCCCATGTGGGCCATACCATAGAAAAAAAAAGTATAAAGAACAACAAACCGACTGTAACTAGTATTTTAAAAGGGAAAAAAATGAGGAAAAAATTGAAAATACCAAGTTATTTTCATTGTACATCGAAAAAATTCAAAAAAAATGAAGGAGCGTACCTATTTTTGCCTCGAGATGAGGTCAGTTTGCGCCTGGTGGGGAGAGAAGCAGCGTTGGCAGCGTCAGATGGCCTCTCTGAGACGATTTTGGGTCTCCAAATCAATCGAAAGGGAGAGCAGCAGCGTCGGATGGCCTCCAAATCGATCGGAAGGGAGAGCAGCAGCGTTGGATAGCCTCCAAATCGATCGGAAGGGAGAGCAGCAGCGTCGGATGGCCTCTCTGAGACGATTTTGGGTCTCCAAAACAATCGGAAGGGAGAGTAGCTGCGTCGGCTGCTGCCGTTTGGGATCGGAAGCACTTTAAAATTAGGTTTTTTGTTTTTTTACTTAACTTTAGCTTGTGGTGTGAGTTCACCACTGTTTCCTGCACTGAAAAAACAAAAAAAAAAAAAAAAACTAAACAGGTAGCGTACGCTACCTGCGCTACACGCTACATATCCATAGCGTACACTACGACCCCTGTAGCGCACGCTACAGGGGAAAAACGATATTTCCAGCGCTACGTAGCGATTTCGCTACGCTACGCTACATAGCGTACGCTACCGCTACGCTACCAACGCTATTTGAAACATTGGGTAAGAGTAAGTCTCTTTCCTTTCCTGCTCATGGTAGTCGTGCTGAAAGCTGTTTTGATTTGATCCATAGTGATGTGTGGGGTATTATTCCTGTTATATCTCATGCAAATTATAAAGATTTTTTCACGTTCATTGATGATTATAGTAGGTATACCTGGATTTATTTTCTTCGTTCTAAATCCGAGGTATTTTCTGTGTTACAACAATTTGTGGCTTATATTGAAACTCAATTCTCTTTAGGCATTAAAGTGTTAAGGTCCGATTCGGGTGGTGAATATATGTCTCATGAATTTCATGCCCTTCTCAAGCAGAAAAGAATTGTTTCTGAGCATTCTTGTCCTTATACACCTCAACAAAATAGTGTTACTGAATGTAAGAATCGCCACCAGTTGGAGGTTGTTCGAACATTATTGCTTGAATCTTTAGTTCCCTCTAAATTTTGGGTGGAAGCCTTATCCACGGCAATTTATTTAATTAATAGATTGCCTTCAAGTGTCTTGCATCTTGAAACTCCCTATTATCGTCTTCATCATCAGCATCCCAACTATCTTGATATGCATACCTTTGGTTGTGTTTGTTTTGTTCATTTGTCATCACATGAACGACACAAACTTTCTACCCAATCTGTTAAATGCGCTTTTATGGGTTATAGTAATTCACACAAAGGTTATGTTTGCTATGATCCATGCTCTAACAGATTTCGTATTTCTCGTCATGTTGTTTTCTTTGAAAATCAATCTTTCTTTTCTACTCATGCTGCATCCTTGCTTGAGATCAATGTTCTTCCTCATTTTGATGACTTGACTCCTATTCCTGAGCGATTCAAACCTGGATTTGTGTATGAACGCCGACGACCGACTTTGCCCCTTCCTGAGTCTGACCCGACATTTGAGCCTGTTCAGACTGTTCCTTCTGCGGCTGATCCGGGTTCTGACATTGTTCCTCACCGGTCTACTAGAGTCTCTCATCCTCCTGATCGGTATGGCTTTTCTCATACATCTCTTCATGCTACTTTGTCCTCTATTTCAATTCCATCATGTTCTTCCGAGGCTGTTAAGCATGAATGTTGGCGTGAGGTAATGGCCGAAGAACTTCGGGCTCTTCAGGACAATCACACATGGGATGTTGTTCCTTGTCCGACGAATGTTAAAGCCATTGGTTATAAATGGATTTACTCGATTAAGCTGCGTTCTGATGGTACTCTGGATTGCTATAAGGCCCGGTTGGTTGCACTTGGTAACAGACAGGAATATGGGGTGGACTATGAGGCGACCTTGCTCCAGTCGCCAAGATGACTACGGTGCGGATGGTTATTTCTATTGCAGCGTCCCAAGGCTGGCCACTTCATCAAATGGACGTTAAAAATGCATTTCTTCATGGTGATCTCAAAGAGGAAATTTACATGACCCTGCCGCCTAGCTTGACCTCCTCTTCTTCTGCTGTATGTAAATTGAAGCGATCTCTGTATGGGTTGAAACAGGCTCCTCGGGCATGGTTTGATAAGTTCCGGTCTACTTTGCTTTAGTTTTCCTTTGAGTAGAGTCAATATGACTCCTCTTTGTTTCTTCATAAGACCTCTGCTGGTATTGTTCTTCTTCTTGTTTACGTTGATGATATTGTTATCACCGGGACGGATTCAGACTTGATCGCTTGTCTACAGCAGCATCTTCAGGCCTTGTTTCATATGAAGGATCTTAGTCCTCTTACATATTTCTTGGGGTTGGAAGTTCACACGGATCCTTCTGGTATCATTCTGAATCAATATAAGTACATACAGGATTTGATTGCTTTAGCTGGTCTTCAGGATACTTCTTCTGTGGATACTCCTCTAGAAGTAAACACGAAGTATCGTCATGAGGAGGGTGATCTCCTGTCTGATCCTACTCTGTTTCGGCAGCTGGTAGGCAGTTTGAACTATTTGACTATTACTCGGCCTGATATTTCCTTCGTTGTCCAGCAGGTTAGCCAGTTCATGCAGATTCCACGCCATCTACATTTGGCTGCCGTTCATCGCATCATCTGATACCTTCGAGGGTCCCCTAGCCGTGGGTTGTTCTTCCCAACTTGCTCTCCTCTTCGCCTTGTTGCATATAGTGATGCGGATTGGGCCGAATGTCCTGATACTCGACGGTCTGTCACAGGCTAGTGCATGTTTTTTGGTGATTCCTTGATCTCTTGGAAGAGTAAGAAACAATCTCGTGTTTCTAAATCTTCTATTGAATCCGAATACCGTGCCATGTCTGCTGCTTGTTCTGAGATTGTCAGGCTTCGTGGGCTTCTGGCTGAGCTTGGTTTTTCCCAGTCTGATCCTACACCTCTCCATGCTGATAATACTAGTGCTATTCAAATTGTTGCTGATCCCATTTTCTATGAACGAACGAAGCACATTGAGGTGGATTATCATTCTATTCGGGAAGCCTTAGACACTCGTATCCTTTCTCTTCCTCATGTTTCCACTGACTTTCAGATATCTGACGTATTTACCAAAGCCATGACACAATGGCGCCATCAGTCCCATGTGGGCAAATTGATGCTTCTTGATCGACCAACATCAATTTGAGGGGGAATGTCAATCGGGACAACATATATTTAGCCATAATTAGGTCATTTAATTATGGCATGATTGTGTCAATCGGGACAACATATATTTAGCCATAATTAGGTCACTATTTATGGCATGATTGCATATATCTTGTACAGTTATTGATTGTATATATCTTGTACAGATAATGTTTCCTTGTTTGTTAGCCTAGATTGATGTTAATGGCTGCAATTCAGCCTTGTAATTAGCCAAGAGTTTCTATATAAACAGAGGAGCCTCACAATGAGGACTTTCAATCCAAAATATTTACACACTAAAGCAGAATGGTGTAGCAAAACGTATGAACCAGACTTTTTGAAAAGGGTTCGGAGTATGTTGAGCAATTCTAGGTTGGAAAAGAGCTTTGGCTTGAAGCTATTTCTACAACTTGTTATCTGGTGAATAGGCATCCCTCTACGATTATTGATTGTAAAATTCCTGAGGAAGTATAGAGTGGTCAGGCAGTTGATTACTCGGGTTTGAGGTTTTTTGTTGTAATGCTTATTCTCATGTACCGTCTGTTAAGAGAGATAAGCTAGGCCAAAGAGTTTTTAAAAAAAAGTGCACCGTTCTTGGCTATAGTGATGGGGTGAAAGGTTACAGATTGTTAGACCTTTCTTCAAAAAAGATTATTATTAATCAGGACGTCGAATTTGACAAGGGTTTCTTGTTTCAGAAAGATGAGCAAAAGAAAACTGAAAAGTCAATTGTTGATGTGGAATTAGACAAGGGTGAGAAACTTGAGCCGCAAGTTGAGGTACAGAACAGGTGGAGCCTCCTCCTGTCAGGAGAAATCCACCGAGGGATCGCAGGTTATAGTTGAGATACAAGGATGACTCTAATGTTGCATTTTCTCTCATTACAGATGAAGGGCATGTATCTACTTTCCAAGAAGCTTTAGAAGATAAAGATATAGAAAAATAGATGGTAACTATGCATAAAGAGATGGATTCTCTATATAAAAATCAAACGCGGGAGGTAGTTGAGTTACCCGTTAAGATGAAGGCGATCAAGTGCAAGTAGATATTCCGGAAGAAATTGGTTAGGTACAAGGCTAGATTGGTAGCGAAGGGATATGCTTGGAAGGAAGGTGTTAACTTTAGTGAGATTTTTGCGCCAATGGTAAAGTATGTATCTATTAGATTTGTATTGGCACTGGTTGCCCAATACGATCTGGAATTAGAATAATTGGATGCTAAAACTACGTTTCTACATGAGGAATTAGAAGAACAAATTTACATGAAGCAACCAGAGGATCCGAGGTACAGGGAAAGAAGGATCTTGTTTACAGGTTAAAGAGATCATTGTACGGCCTGAAACAATTGCCTAAGTAGTGGTATAAGAAGTTTAATTCTTTCATGTTGAGCCAAAGTTTTACTACAAGTGAATTTAATCATTGTGTTTATTTTAGAACACTGAGTGGCAGTGAATTTATCATTCTAGTGTTATATGTTAATGATATGCTTATTGTCAACCATAGCATGTCTGAAATCAACATGTTGAAGGCTCAATTATCAAAGACGTTTGAAGTGAAAGATTTAGGGACTGCATAGAGGATTCTTGGCATTGACATACACAGGACAAGGAGAGGAGCAAATTATGGTTGTTTCAGGAGGAGTATCTTGAGAAGGTTCTAGTCAAGTTCGAACTGAAAAAGGCGAAATCGATTAGCACTCCCCGCGCTACTCACTTTCGGCTTTCTTCATAACTGTCCTACGTCAGATGAAGAAAAG
Source organism: Magnolia officinalis (assembly GCA_021015155.1). NCBI lineage: Eukaryota > Viridiplantae > Streptophyta > Magnoliopsida > Magnoliales > Magnoliaceae > Magnolia > Magnolia officinalis. The sequence continues at coordinate 72,061,920 of JAJHSJ010000008.1, read as the reverse complement.
TGATATATGTCTCGTGTGCCCAATTAGAGCATAGTTGTCAATCTTATGTATGTCATGGCCTATACGAGACTGGATATTTCACATGCAGTTTGTGTTGTGAGTAAATACATATCAAACCCTGGCAAGCAACATTAGAAAGCGCCAAAGCGGTGAAATGGTTACTTCGTTATATATGAGGTACGATGGACTACGTCTCGTATTTTGGAGATTCAGATAAGAGACTCGTGGGCTGTGTTGATTCAGATTATGCAGGAAATGTGGACAATAAAATTGTAACAACAAAATCACCATGGGTTTATTCACTATTATGAGCCCATATGACCCGTGTTTCACATGCTAACAAGGCCCAAGTGTTAGTGGACCCTTGGAGGGGTATTTTTGACAATTCTCCCTTGAAATGGTGGCTTTTAGATTACGTTATGTTAGGGTTAAGGGAGAGTTGCGAATTTTGATTATTTTGGGTGTTTTGAGAGCCTCCAAGGGGAGAGAGCTAGGGCTTTTTGCTGCAAGTTCTCTCCATTCCCGTAATCTTCCCTGAATACTAGATTGATCGTTGTTTTGTGTTGTAGTTTTTTCTCGCAAGGGTTTTCCACGTATAAATCGTGTGTTCTGTGTGAGGTTGCTTGGATTTTTCGTTTTCTCTTGTTTGTTTCAATCCAGATAAAGGTGCTTCCACAGGGCCGGTTCTCCAACAATATGCTCCAATCCTCTCAAAGCGCTATAAGTTATAGATAGCTCCAGGCTACATTCGTTCACTGGAACAGTCCATTCGGTCTATTTGAACTGTCCGTCAAGTCTAGAACACATTTGGCAGGTATCATACAAAATTATTTCTAATTGAATAATACAACCCATCTTTAATTTGGCCTTATTTCCCACAACCATCCATTTTCAAAGCCATGGATCGGATGGTTCCAATTGCCTAACAAAAGTGATTATTTAGAATCATAAGCAATCCATGACAGGCCTTAATAAATAGATGGATCACATTGTTGATTGGAACTACTTCTGTGTGGATTATCTTTGAACATCCATCTTAAAGAGCATTGATCAAATGATTCATATTTGTCAGATCAGTGTGATGTTTGCATGATAGCACATGAAATATGCATTGAACCCAACAAACAGTCTAAATTGATCGATTAGACTAAGTGTTGCAATGCAATAGGAGCAATAGAACTTATTGTGCTCTGAGAGAAATTGAGCATCTCTCTCAATAAAAAGAGAATGGAAAAAAAAAGGGCTACAAAAGAGAAAGGAATCCACCATCTTAAAAATAAATAATAAATAATAAAAATAATAAAATAATAATTAAAAAAAAAAAAAGACGAGGAAAGATTCCCTTCTAGCCAAATCATCGGCAAGACAACAACATCATGAATATCCCTACAGACATGAGACTGAGATAGTTCACTTCATCTCCCTAATTTTTTCTACCCAACATGCAAGCCAAAAAGGAAAAGTGCTTGCGGATGAAGCCCATCTAATGACATTAGCCCAAATTACCTTCAATAATAGAAAGAGCATGCAAGCGTTTGAACTATTTTGTTCCTTACAAAGAGCCCTCACTCAGCCACGTTTGGACACGAAACCCCAATGGGACTAAAAAAAATGGGGTGTGTACCACCAAGGTCATCTCTGCCAATTCCTGATCCCAGCTGGCACAAGATTTCCTAGAGCTCCCATTAAAATTAAGCTTCCACATTCCCCTAGGAAGAGGCCACATGAGGCGAAACACACAGTTGTGGCAACCATCCTCTATGACCTCAATCCAACCTATTTGTAGAGAGCATGAAGCCCAGCCACTGATCTTCTCTATGACACTCTCAGCCACCAAAGACATGCCATCATTCCTGTTCCTGAAGGCACAATTATTTCTCTCCCTCCATAGCGATTGCTAGATTTCTCCTCTCATGAGCACATAAAACATCCATTGACAATTACTCTTTCTCAAGTTTGGACATGGTCCAACATGAGGATTTTATCAATCCCAGAAACCCATAGGGGACAATTTCACAAGTGAGGTAATAGGAGCTCTGAGGTCTGAGCCAATCCTGTCCCATTATCATAATGTAGAAGGAGATTGTTGTGAATGAGCAGATTCCATGCCCAATTCTTCTTTCCATCCCCTCCATGGGATGAAGACCCAATCAAGGAGTTGAGGTAATGAGCATAGGATTTAATTTCATCATCAAAATATTTCTTCTAAGATGAACGTTCCACATAGAGCACACCACCAACACTACTATCCTCAAGAAAAAAAAATGATCAACAATATTATCCTTTTCCATGGATAGGTAATAAATGTTCTGAAACTAATGATAAATGGAGTCATCCAAGCACTACCTACCTCCCAAAATATAACTATCAATCCATCCATGATTTTTTAACTTATGCCTTGAACAAAAGTTCCACCTTTTGGATTTATCTCCAAATACCCAAGATTAAATTTGTCGACCGTTGATGAGGATCCCAGCCGCTCACCCATATCTTGCATTGATTACCTATCCCCATCATGAATTTAACACAATTTCGGAGTAGGACTCACTTGAGGACTGCAACTGGTACGTTTCACCACAACTACATCTGTTCCGATTGGTTTTGGTCCCACTTCGGTGTGGTTACTCTCACAATGATTTTCATACTCATGGACCATTTCCTATACTCAGCAATAAGGTGTGCACGTCATCCACACATACCCCTAAAGTCAAACTCGACAAAAGGTTGTCAAAAGGCACTTTGATAAGTTTTGAACACTAGACTTACGGGTGAAAAGCCACCTTACCATTAAGGCAACTACGCCACTTAATATAAAAAGTGACATGTAAAAACTTATTTATTTGAAAAAGGAAAAAAAAAAAAAAAAAAAACTTTCAAAATACAAAGATCCTGCTATATTTAATCCCATCCCTTTGATGTTCTCAAAGCAATATCTCTTACAAAGCCTCTAATGAAAGGATTGGTGACCTAATATAATTGACAATTGTTACTCCATCTGTTATAAGTTGTCTCACACATTGCTTGAAACTCATATGCCTGTATTTTCCTCCACATGCCTTATAAAAGGCCCTTAGTAGTGTTGCCTCACTATCACAATGGATATGAATGGCATGCATTGGCTAATCACATAATAGTATTTCCATTAAATTTCTTAGCCATTATGCTTCCTTTGTTGAGGCCACTAATGCCACAAGCCAAGATATCATAATGAATGTTGCAGTGAGTGCCACTTGGCTACCGTGGTTAGAGCTATACACGAGTAGAACCGAGTCAAGCTTGACACAGTTCGGCCAGCAGCCAACCCCAGCCAGAACTCGGCTCGGTTCGGTCAGCAACTCAGGCCAACTCGAGCCAAGTTCGAGCCTGTGCAACGTTTTCTCAAATTACATCCTCTATCTTCCCACACTTCGAATGCAAATCAACAAGAGCACTTTATACAAACAAAACCCCACAAAATCGACTCTTTTCAATACACCCTTGAATCTGTTTCCCACTTTTAATACACAGTAAACCCGTACATACCTGCAAAACACTTCCATAACTAAACTGATTAACCTTAAAACCTGACCAACACATCACCAAGAAAAGTTCCAAAGCTTCCCTTGAATACCCATTTCGAGAATGCCCTGATATAAGAGCAGTCCAAGAAACAACACTTTGTTGAGGCATTCCATCAAATACTTGGCGAGCAGCATCAAGATCACTGATTTTAGCATAGAAAATGATGAATTTGATGTTTAGATGTAGATCTGAGACAACGATTTTGCAGAAGATGGTGATGGAGGACTATGCCTTCTTTTTCTACGTTTGAATCAACGCAGAGCTGCAAAAGGGAAGAATAGTGATGTAGGACAATTAACCACTTGCTCTAAAAGCTCGAACTGTTAGAGTATGGCGAATTAATCCCTTTATCTCATAGCCCAGGCCCCACATCTCATGGGTTAGGACCTCAGCCGAACCCCCTTCGTGGGCCCCAAATCACATGGGCCGCCCACCCCGAGTGTGTCCCCGCATCTCACGAGCTACTCCACTCGAGCCCGGTGTGAAATGCGCATTAATCACCCCTGGTAAGGAGTCTCGAACACGAGACCTCCCCCGTGGACCCCAAATCGCATGGGTCACCCACCCCAAGTGTGCCCCTGCATCCAACAGGCGACCCCACTCGAGCCCAGTGTGAAAATGCTCCTGCATTAATCACCCCCGGTGAGGAGTCTCGAACATGAGACCTCCTGCTCTGATACCAATTTGATGTAGGACAATTAACCACTTGCTCTAAAAGCTCGAACTGTTAGAGTATGGCGAATTAATCCCTTTATCTCATAGCCCAGGCCCCACATCTCATGGGTTAGGACCTCAGCCGAACCCCCTTCGTGGGCCCCAAATCACATGGGCCGCCCACCCCGAGTGTGTCCCCGCATCTCACGAGCTACTCCACTCGAGCCCGGTGTGAAATGCGCATTAATCACCCCTGGTAAGGAGTCTCGAACACGAGACCTCCCCCGTGGACCCCAAATCGCATGGGTCACCCACCCCAAGTGTGCCCCTGCATCCAACAGGCGACCCCACTCGAGCCCAGTGTGAAAATGCTCCTGCATTAAATAGAGAGGGGGAGAGAGTGGAGATAAGAGAGGGTTTGAAAGTATAAGTGACCAAGTCACCGAGCCGATTCGAGTCGAGGTTCGAGCTGAGTCAAGTCAAGCTCGAACTCGCCTCGAAATTTTTTCGAGATCCAAAGACCAACTCGACCCAACCTGAACCCAGTTTCGAGCCAAGTCGAGCTTTTCCAAGTCAAGTCAAGCAAGCTGACCGAGCTAACTCGATTCGTGTCCAACTCTAACCGTGGTTGGGTATGGAAGCTTTTGTGATAGTTATCTTTGAACTAAGTTTTGCCATAGTGAATTTGAATGGAAAGAGTTGTAAATTCAAAAGAGATGAAAATGTGTGAATCCATAAAACATGGTGCCTTCCACCAATCATAAGACAATTTAAGCCGTCTCTTAAGACAAAAAGGTGTCACCAAAGAAAAACAACTCCCTATAATTAAGGGGCAAGAAAGAGATTCATAGCACTCTTCTCGAGAGTAGAAAAAGCATTCTGTATGGGAGTGTTTGAGAGTAGCTTTATCTTCGGGAGTAGGACAATCATTGTGAGTAACAAAATAAGTGCAGAAAGTTTATGCATCATTTTGGCAGCGTTCAAAATAATGGCAATATCAATCGATATCTCAGTTTTCCCACATGTGATCTTCCTGGAATACACTCTTTACTAGATATTGACGGTAATATCATCTACATCGGCCAATATACACGATATCTACAATATTCCAATATTTCATGCATTGTGGTCTCTTTGAGTTAAGAAATTATCCTCTACCTTCTTTGGAAATTTGAATGCAAAAAAAAAAGAAAAAAAAAAAGAACATGTTCATAATCTCGCTCAAGGAGACGGCTGTACATGCACAGTAAGACATCATGGTGCCTGAAGGAAACTTTCTTTAGATAAACTATGTCATTGACGATGAATTAAAGATTGGCACTACCCAGTCTAGTTAGATACCGCGATCCCCCCCTCACGACTCAACTCGCGACTTAACAAGTCGATCTGAATTGCCTAGTCTAAAAACCATGCCCCTCAATGCACCCCTCAACATGATGCTCAAGAAGGTTACTATAATTCAGTTCTTTCCATTTTATCATACTACCGAATGTAATTCAGCTCAGTTGTCCATCCAAATGTACCCTAAGTTGAACATATGGCCATATGAGTTGAGACTGGGAAGGACATAGGACGAGTCACTAAGGGCCAATTTGGAAGTTCACCCAAATCAGGTTTGGGTCTGCTCCAATTCACCTTAAATCTAGGTAGGAGAAATGAGGACTGGATTAAGTGGGCTGCCGTATCCCCACTTTCTCATATCCAAACTGCAAGTGAGACAAGAACACCATGGCTCTTGTCCCACTTGTGATTTGGGTGGGTGCTTCCAGCCAGCCACAATCCAAGGAACTTCCAAACAGGCGCTTGTGTTCCTCGAAATTCACCTGATCTGCCGTCATTGATACCTCGAAACCTCGAAAAAAGCGAGAGAGAGAGAGAGAGAGAGAGAGAGAGAGAGAGAGAGAGAGTAAAGAATTGCAAGCTCATCAAACTAATGGAGTTAGAACAGACCTTTAGATTCCTTGTCAGAGAAGACCAACAATCATCTGCCATCAAAGACGAATAAGCCAAAACAAAAGATCAAGAGATGGACCCATCGACCTAATTGAACAAACAGGTGTTGTTGTAGGTTACCTATATTAACATAAACATAGCCCAAATCAGCCAACCCAGTTGAGATGAGTGCATCCGCTGTCCACAGAAAGTGAAGGGTTAGCAACTTGAGCGAGCTCGGTAAATAACAAGAAGAAGCATCTATGATATCATTGAGAAGAAGTGGCTGAAAATTAGATTGGATGTAACGATACATACAAGCCAACATGACATCAACAAAAGGGGAAAAAAATGAATATGTTGGCTTGCTTCCCTAGAAATATAGACTCATATCTAAGTTGTGCTTGCATTGGTGATACAGCTACTTTGAGTAAGAGAGAAGAATAAATATCCGGATATTTTTATGTCCAGTTTCAGCGGTGGCCCCAATTTGACAGCTGAACATGAGGCAGTTGTCTTGTGGGTCATGCTGAGTTGTCAACCTGGGACCCACCATAACAACAAGATGAAAAGACATTCAGGTGACTTTCCTGCTCCTCACTGAACAGAGCCTGCATGAAGAAAACATCATTATACAGCGTAGCCATCACCAACTGCTCGAGCCTAGAAATACCAACTTTTCCTCGAGTATTTGCTTCCGGATTCACTTTTCTGTGCACAATTAATCTGGTGGTGTTGGGAAAGAAAGAAGCTTCAAGAGGATATATTAACATGATTAATGATATGCATGATAGGCAGTACGTCGGTAACAAATGTGAGGACCACCAGCTGTAGGCTTGCATGAAGGGTTGGCATTCAACCCATACTTTTCACATTAGTCATGGATGAGTTAGCGAGGCATTTCAAGGCAGATATCCCATCGTGTGTGTTGTTTGCAGATGACATAGTTTTGATTGACAAAACAATGAGCGTGTAAACACAAAGCTAGATGTATAAAGGAGAGTTTAGAATCTAAAGGATTTGAATTAGCCGGATTAAAACAAAATATATGAAATGCAATTTTAATAACAATTAGAGTGGAAACAAGGAATTAGTTAAGATTGTTGACCAAGAAATTCCCAAACTAACCACTTTCGATATCTTGGGTTGATAGTTCATGGGAGTGGAGGGATTGAGAAGGATGATGCCCATAGAATTCAAGTTGGGTGGAAGAAATGGCAATGTGCTCCTTGAGTTTTATTTGATCATCATGTACCACTCAAACTGAAAGGGAAATTTTATAAGATAGCTACAAGACCAGCCATGATGGGACAAAATGTTGGGCAGTTAAGGAATAACATGTTCATAGGGTAAGTGTAGCTGAAATGAGGATGCTGAGATGGATAAGTGGCAAGATGATGAAGGATAAAATTAGAAATGGATGGATTCGAGGAATTTAGGAGCAACACCAATGGGTAATAACATGAGGAAAAGAAGATTTAGATGATTTGGTCACGTGCAATGGAGACCAAGAATGCACCGATTAGGAGTGAGTTGGTACAAGTTGAAGGCTCGAAAAGAGCAACAAAAACACCCAAAGGACATGGGTGGAGATGATATTATTTGTTGTTCCTAACATTCTTTTTTTGGGGCTTTTGAATTTATTGGTTGTGTTCCATACATATCTTCTATAATCTATAAATTATATAGGAGCTGATTTTTAATATAATTGCATCACTTCTGTCAAACAATGCATAGTTTAGGTGCTTATACATAGGAAACTTATTATGTGTACTTGTTTTTTGTGATCTTTTGAATTATAAGTGTGTAAAAATGTGTTTTTTAACATCTCCTAAAGTTACACTGAAAAATTCGACCAATTTCTCAATGCTTCCCAAAAACAATGATACATGATACATGCAATATTTCCCGTGCGATAGCTGTGAGAATATTGTGTATATGAGTTGTCATGGGTTATCATTAGTTGTAATATACTATGTATAGATAAGCTCTAAATAGGCTTACACCCTGATCCATAGCTCAAGTGGTAGACTGAGTGAAAGATAACTCGTTCCAACACTAAGGTCTTGGTATCGATTCCCTAGTGGGGGTGGCTAACAGTGAAGTGTGAACTGACAGTGGGTGTACTAACAAGCTAACAAAAAACAAAAAACTCTAAATAGGCTTCCTTGTATAGACTTGTAGAGTGGTTATTTAAACCCAACTTTGGGTTGAAGCAATACAGAAAAACTCAAGGAGAATTCTCCAAATTCTTGAGTTATCAATAGCCAATATACATACGTCGATGTCAATACTAAAAACACTAGGCGGAGGTAGTAAGAAAGGATTTGTTGACCTATAGTCAAACTAGAGTTATGGTCTTGATAGAGTGGAATGGCATAACAGGATTTATGTAGGCGGCCCAATTAGTATGGATAATACTTGGATGATGGTGTGCATGATTATAATAAGAAAAAAGATAAAGCCAAACAAGTTGGACTTCACTAAAGTCTTGCGAACTCATCCACTATACACACGGCTCACCTGCATGCTAATCCGAATAATCTAGATCATGTAATCCAATGTATATGGACCCTGGCCCTTGATATGAATTATCCTTTTGAATTTGGGAGAGATGGCTAATCCGTTGTACGAGTCATTTGTACCGATGGTTCGAATCCCTCTGTCTCCATTCCCTTTGATCACTTGAGATTTATCTTTCAAATTCGAAAAATCTTGAGACCTTGTTATCTTAGTTAAATGTCTGGAATAGAAATCAAACAAATTGGAAGATTCTAATTGTCGAACTAGCAACCACATCAACAGCTAAATAAAAAGGTCAGTGGTCTGAATTTTTCGGGTGAAATCAAATGGTTAAGATTGTCTAATCATTGTGATTTCTAGCTTATGTCCCATCCACAGCAGGGCCCAGTATTTGGACGGACCAAAAGTGTGATGATCATGTGTAGAGTGGATATGTTGCTTGATACAAATAATATCCAGCTTGCCAGTATCACCTGTCCTTGAAGAATCGACCAAACAGCTACAAATATAAATGACTTCCTCTATCATATATGCTAATCTCTAAGGCCCTGTTTGGGATCAAATAAATGAGAACCTAAATTTGGCAAATCTATGAACTAGCTTTATGGATTTGCATTGGATTTGGATTTGACGAATTCCAAAGTCCACTACTTGGGAATCTAACTACAAATTCATGGATTTGGGGAGCTAATGTTGGAAGTTATGGCATAAGTTTGACGTTGTCAACTTGACGCAACCAAGGTATTCCAACATAGTTACAAAACGATGGGAACCGTTATGCGTTACAGGGTCTAACACCAGCTAGGGAAAAATGACCCATAAAAGCCATTACAGCCTCGTAACAGCCCGTTATAGGAGCGATACAGTTTTTTTTAAAAAAAATAGTCATAACAACCGTTACAGCCCATATCGTAACAGTTTGTTGGCCATTACGGCTAACGTTACCGTTATTGAATACCTTGGATGCAACCCTCCTCCGTTATCCGGTCTCGAACCAGCAATGGGAGCATAGAACTCCAATGGGCTCAACACACTAGACTATTACATAGGTTGATTATAGCGGACCGCTATCTAATAGTCCATTACATAGGTCTATTACAATCAATGAGTTCCTACAAGTACATCGATGCAGATGAAAAATCAATGAATGCTGTGAGATCCAAATCCAGACCTGTTTCCTTAATAACTGTTTCATTAATATCACAAGCAAAGAAATTCCAGCTATTCCATCTGCACACATATTCAAAAAATAACAAAATTAGAAATTTTAATTAAACATAATTTTCTTTTTCTTTTTTTAAGCACAATTTTAATTATAAAAAACAAAAAAAAAAAGGTTTAACTAGTTGGGTACTCCAGCAGAGAAGGATGGGCCCTCAGCTGAATGTAGGAGGTAAAAGGTGTAACTAGTTCAGTACTCCAGAAGAGCACCAAAACCCAATAACAGGATCAATCAATACCATGAAATCTACAAAACCAACCGCCCAAAATCTAAAAATTCAAACATTTTCAAATTCTCACGACAATTAACAGAGATTGAGAACCAGTTTTCTCGAGAGATGTCTTTCCTTCTCTCAATTTCACCTCTAAAATCTCTCGAACATTTCTATAAATCAAGCGCGAGGTCACCAGGATGGCGGCCGGGAATCCCGACGCGCTCGAAAATGGGATTTGGGATTTGGAATTCCCGTTCTGTAGCGCGTGGCTTCCCGCCCACCTAGAAATTCCAAGTTAATAGTCCAAAATATATTTCTTAAAAGGAGAAATAAGAGCACGAAAAGTAGTAGTGCTCCTAGTTGCATTCAGACACTTGGACAATCCAATCGATCGATCTGAGCCGTCCATCAGGTCCAGCACCCGTTTTATAGGCTTCCATGTAAAAAACCACAGCGATCGTACGATTCTAACCATCGCCTATAAAATGAACGATGGAGATCTTTTACGAAGAAAAGTCCTAACCAACCAAATTTAGCCATCATGGATTGCTTGTAATTCTAAAGAACCACAGTTTTAGAGAATCCAAACCATCCATAAATAGCTTCAAAACGGATAGCTAAAAAAAGAAGGCCAACTTACGTACGGATCCAATCATCCAACCAAAGTAATTTTCAGGTTGTCACCCATGCAATCTATGCTGAACCTAATGGACCGTCTGGATCAATCGAATTAACTATCCAACTGTCCTGATAACACTCCAAGCACTATAAAAGAAAAACACCTTAAAATCCGAAAAATATTGCAATTTTCTAATTTAAAATAATATTAATAAATGAATAAATAAAATACAAGAAACCCATTTCATATTTTCTGGCAATTTCTCGATAAAATCAAATTTTAAAAAATATATATAGAAGGGAGATTCGGTGTATGCATGTATAGGAATGCAGAGTACCCCATCTGAGGCGTGAGAGCCAATCCGTTGTTGAGCTGCAAAATTCCATACTTGGAAGTGTCGAATGGCCCGAATCCCGAGATGGGTCTTTCGGGATTTGGATTTTTCTCGATTCGAGGTGGGATTCGAGCTGCGATCGTTGGTGAAATGATACAGAGAGAGAGTAGAAGAAGATGAAGAAGAGAGATAGAGATAGACATTTTTCTTATTTTCTCTCGAAGAGGATGAGAGAAAGCTGTGAAAGAGTACAGGTTATATCACCTTTGCGTTTGAAAATGACCACTGTAGACAAAACCTTTTACCCAGCGGTTTCTATGAAAGAATACAAACTTTAGTTACCAATCTAGACTAGCACTTGCGGACAGCGACTTTGAGAACGAAACTACCCCTCCTTTTCACTGCGAAGACGAGCGCTGGCGCTACTCCAACTGAGAGTTGTACGAACGGCTTAAAAGAGATCAAAGTTACATGGCCCACAGCTATATATTTATTATATCCACAACGTTAATCCATATTTCGAAATTGATTTTCACCGTTAAAAATTTTATAGGGCCCACCATAACATTTATTTTCCATCCAATCTATTCATAAGGTCACAAAGGCCGGTACGAACAAGAACAACAAATTTCATAATGATCCAAAACTTTTGTAACCCTAAAAGGGTTTCAATGGTAGACGTTCAATTCCCCACTGCCTTTCACGGTGTGGTCCACTTGATAGTTAAATCTGTCTTATTTTTCGTCTCAAGCCTTAATATGAGCTCGCCAAATAGATGGACGGTTTGGATATAACACAGACCTCATGATGGGACCCACAGAAGTAATGAAAATTAAAAAAAAAAAAAAAAAACAAAATCCGCGATTCAATGATGAATAGCGGATTATGAGATTCCACCACAACTTGCTATACCATTGGGGATGGATCGCGGAATCCGCGATTGATCTCCGATTCAAACAAAAGCCTATGGCTATGGATTATAACCGTAGCTATAGCTGTATCCTGTGTTCTTTTTTTAAAAAAAAAATTTAACTTATTTATTTATTTATTTATTTATTTATTTTTTTACATTTAGAATTTTATTCTACCTACATTTTTTTCGAACACATTTATATAAATATGTATATATAAGCATATAAAAAAAAATTCTCTCATTTTTTCATTTATTTCTTTATTTATATATCAAGAATATCTTCTAAACCAAAATTAGTTACTTGACGTACCATATATGATTTTGGGCTGAAAGTCGGGCGGGTTCAACCCGACCAACCTGTGACCCACCCGACATTAGGTTGGGCTTGGGGAGGATGTATCGGGTTTGGTCTTGGGGTTGAGCCATACAAACACCAATCCGATAAAACTTGGAAACGGAATCGCCGGGATTGACCGTCAAATGCATGAAAATGACCGTGAAGTGAAGGGAATTGACCGTGAAGTGCATCGAAATGACCGTGAATCTAAACGGAATCGTCGAAATTGACCGTGAAATGCATGGAAATGACCATGAAGTTAAGCAAATTGAACCCCAGTGTGCTTCTTTGCATCATTATGGACCATGGTTGATTATTTCCATTTCCAACTACAGAAGGCACAACTACGAATGGAGAATTCCTCATTCCGTTTAAGGCAGGTGGTTTTCTATCTAAAACGCCAGTCCTTCCAGTGATCCTAAGATATCCTTACAAAAGATTTAGTCCGGCATGGGACACTATATCTACGGTGATAAGCCATTGGTTTATTCATAGCTTCAACAAGATTTTACATTTAGGTGTGAAAGACTGAGATAATGAAGCTTATCTTTCATTACTCAATCTGCATGGCTTCTGAAATTTCTTGGAAGCTTGTGAGTCCATCGCTCAATATGCATATAATTTTTTATTTTTTTTATTTCTTTCGTTATTCATTTAACAAGAATATCTTCTAAACTAAAATTAGTTACTTGACGCACCACATATGATTTTGGGGTAGGAGAAGCTACTTTAGCCAACCAACCTAGTTATTTTCCAAGATTCCATTAGGTCGATGGTCAAAAATACATTTCATTCACTTCGCGGTCAAACTAGAAATTGAGCAGGGCAACCTAGCAATCGAGCAAGGCAACCTAGAAATTAAGCGAGGCAACTTAGAAAATGAGTGAGGGAACCTAGAAATTGAGCGAGTGAACCTACGATTTGAGCTAGGCAACCTATGAATTGAGCGAGGGAAGTTAGAAATTGAGCGAGGGAAGCTAGAATTTGAGCGAGGGAACCTTCAGCGAACAACCTAGGATTTGAGCGAGGGAGACAACCTACATTTGAGCAAGGGAAGCTACAAATTGTGCGAGGGAACGTAAAAATTGAGCAAGGCAACTTAGGATTTGAGCGAGGCAACATAGGAATTGAGCGAGGGAACCTTGGAAATGAGCGAGGCAACATAGAAAGTCAACGAGGAATCCTAGGAATTGAGCGAGGGAAGCTAGAAATTAAGCGAGGGAACCTAGAAATTCAGCGAGGCAACCTAGGATTTGAGTGAGGGAAGCTAGAAATTAAGCGAAGGAACCTAGAAATTGAGTGAGGCAAGGTAGAAATTTAGCAAGGAAACCTAGGATTTGAGCGAGGCAACCTAGGAATTGAGCGAAAGAAGTTAGAAATTAAGCGAGGGAAGCTAGAATTTGAGCGAGGGAACCTAGAAATTCAGCGAGGCAACCTAAGATTTGAGCGAGGGAAGCTACAAATTGTGCGAAGGAACCTAGAAATTGAGCGAGGCAATGTAGGATTTGAGCGAGGCAACATAGGAAATGAGCGAGGGAACCTAAGAAATGAGCGAGGCAACCTAGAAATTCAGTGAGGAATCCTAGAATTGAGCGAGGGAACCTAGAAATTAAGCGAGGGAACCTAGAAATTCGAGGCAACCTGAGGATTTGAGCGAGGAAAGTAGGAAATTGAGCGAGGGAACCTAGAAATTGAGCGAGGGAAGCTAGAAATTCAGCGAGGGAACCTAGGAATTGAGCGAAGCCTAGGAATTAGAAAAGGAAGCTAGAGCAGTGAGGGAACCTAAAAATTGAGCGAAAAAACCTAGAAATTGAGCGAGGGAAGCTAGGAAATTGAGAGGAAGCTAGAAATTGAGCCTATGAATTGAGCCAGACAGCCTAGGAATTGAGCGAAGGAAGCTAGAAATTCAGTGAGGCAACCTAAAAATTGAGCGAAAAAACCTAGGAATTGAGGGAACCTAGGAATTGAGAAAGGAAGCTAGAAATTGAGCGAGGCAACCTAGGAATTGAGCGAGGGAAGCTAGAAATTCAGCGAAGGAACCTAGGAATTGAGTGAGGCAACCTAGCAATCGAGCGAGGCAACCTAGCAATCGAGTGAGGCAACGCAGAAATTCAGCGAGACAACCTATGAATTGAGCGAGACAACCTAGGAATTGAGCGAGGGAAACTAGAAATTAAGCAAGGCAACATATAAATTGAGTGAGGGAACCTAGCAATTAAGCGAGGCAACGTAAATATTTAGCGAGGTAACCTATGAATTGAGCAAGCCAACCTAGGAATAGATTGAGGGAAGACCTATCAATTAAGCGATGGGAGTTAGAAATTCAGCGAGGCAACGTATAAATTGAACGAGGGAAGCTAGGAATTGAGCGAGGCAACGTAGGAATTGTAACGGAGCAATTCATAAATTTGATGGAGATATCATAAAAATATGATGGGGAACTTCCACGGATTCATGTAATGTAACGAAAAATTTTATGAACCGCTTGGTCAATTTTATTAATTGATCTGTCAAATTCACTGAAGAGCATTTCATGTAAAGCTCGATCAATTTCAGTAACTGCTCGGTCAAATTCACCAAAGAGCAAATTGTTAGGCTAGGTCAATTACATTTAAAGTTCATTCCAATTCATGTTAACCTCACCCAATTTCAAGCTTGCCTCGCTCAAATTCATGTTTCCCTTGCTCAATTCTAAGTTGCCTCGCTAAATTTATACATTGCCTTACTCAATTCCTAGGTTCCCTCACTCAATTTCTAGGTTGCCTCGCTCAATTTCTAGCTTTCATCGCTCAATTCAGAAGACTTTTTTTACTGCATAAATCTTATCTTCCAGAACGCCAGCCGAGGAATGAGGATAATCTCATTTAGCAGCTCAATCCTTGCAGTCATAATTATGCTAATTCTACCTACAAATCTCTTTAGGTGATCAAGAGGGCCCCCTTTTTCAGTAGATGAGATTAGGATGAAAGGTATTATCTCAACGCTTCTTTTCTCTGTCTTGCTCTTAAAAATCGTTGAATCCAAAGCCCTCGGAGAAGAAAAATCTCTCTCCTGATAAAAAATGAGAGGGATCTCTCTTTTATATTATATCTATGAAGAAAGATATAGAGATCTTCTCTGTTCTATCTATTTCTCTATCTATGAGAGGATAAATAGTCTCTTAAAAAAAGTCGTTCTCATCTTTGTTGATGATTTAACTAGCACTCAATCTGTTGGTTGCCTCGCTGAATTTCTACATTGCCTCGCTGAATTTCGAGGTTCCCTTGCTCAATTTCTAACTTCCCTTGCTCAATTCCTAAGTTGCCTTACTCAAATCCTAGGTTTCCTCACTGAATTTCTACCTTCCCTCACTCAATTTCTAGCTTGCCTCGTTCAATTGATAGGTTGTCTCGCTCAATTTCTAGGTTCCCTCGCTCAATTTGTAGCTTTCCTCGCTCAATTCCTAGGTTCCCTCGGTTGCCTCGCTCAAATCTTATGTTGCCTCGCTAAATTCCTACGTTGCCTCGCTCAAATCCTAGGTTACCTCGCTCAATTTCTAGGTTCCCTCACTCAATTGCTAGGTTGCCTCGTTCAATTCTTAGGTTGTCTTGCTCAATTTCTAGCTTCCCTCGCTCAATTCCTATGTTGCCTCGCTCAATTCCTAGGTTGCCTCGCTGAATTCCTACCTTGCCTCACTCAATTTCTAGGTTCCCTCGCTCAATTTCTATCTTCCCTCGCTCAAATCCTAGGTTGTCTCGTTGAATTTTTAGGTTGCCTCGCTCAATTTCTAGCTTCCATCGCTCAATTCAGAAGACTTTTTTTTACTGCATAAACCTTATCTTCCAGAACCCCAGCCGAGGAATGATGATAATCTCATTTGGCAGCTCAATCCTCGCGGTCATAATTATGCTAATTCTATATACAAATCTCTTTAGGTGATCAAGAGGGCCCCCTTTTCCAGTAGATGAGATTAGGATGAAAGGTATTATTTCAACGCTTCTTTTCTCTGTCTTGCTCTTAAAAATTGTTGAATCTAAAGCCCTCGGAGAAGAAAAATCTCTCCTGATAAAAAATGAGAGGGATCTCTCTTTTATATTATATCTATGAAGAAAGATATAGAGATCTTCTCTGTTCTATCTATTCCTCTATCTATGAGAGGATAGATAGTCTCTCAAAAAAAGTCGTTCTCATCTTTGTTGATGATTTAATTAGCACTCAATCTGTTGGTTGCCTCGCTGAATTTCTACATTGCCTCACTGAATTTCGAGGTTCCCTTGCTCAATTTCTAACTTCCCTCGCTCAATTCCTAGGTTGCCTTGCTCAAATCCTAGGTTTCCTCGCTAAATTTCTACCTTCCCTCGCTCAATTTCTAGCTTGCCTCATTCAATTGATAGGTTGTCTCGCTCAATTTCTAGGTTCCCTCGCTCAATTTGTAGCTTTCCTCACTCAATTCCTAGGTTCCCTCGGTTGCCTCGCTCAAATCCTATGTTGGCTCGCTGAATTCTTACGTTGCCTCGCTCAAATCCTAGGTTACCTCGTTCAATTTCTAGGTTCCCTCACTCAATTGCTAGGTTGCCTCGTTCAATTCCTAAGTTGTCTTGCTCAATTTCTAGCTTCCCTCGCTCAATTCCTATGTTGCCTCGCTCAATTCCTAGGTTGCCTCATTGAATTCCTACCTTACCTCACTCAATTTCTAGGTTCCCTCGCTCAATTTCTAGCTTCCGTCGCTCAAATCCTAGGTTGTCTCGCTGAATTTCTAGGTTCCCTCGCTCAATTTCTAGCTTCCCTCGCTCAAATCCTAAGTTGTCTCACTAATTTCTAGGTTCCCTCGCTTAATTTCTACCTTCCCTCACTCAATTCCTAGGATTCCTCGCTGAATTTCTACGTTGCCTCATTCATTTCCTAGGTTCCCTCGCTCAATTCCTACGTTGCCTCGCTCAAATCCTAGGTTGTCTTGCTGAATTTCTAGGTTCCCTCGCACAATTTGTAGCTTCCCTCGCTCAAATCCTAGGTTGCTTCGCTGAATTTCTAGGTTCCCTCGCTCAAATTCTAGCTTCCCTCGCTCAATTTCTAACTTCCCTCGCTCAATTCCTAGGTTGCCTCGCTCAAATCCTAGGTTTCCTCGCTGAATTTCTACCTTGCCTCGCCCAATTTATAGGTTCCCTCGCTCAATTTTCTAGCTTCCCTCGCTCAAATCCTAAGTTGTCTTGCTGAATTTCTAGGTTCCCTCGCTTAATTTCTAGCTTCCTTCGCTCAATTTCTAGGATTCTTCGCTGAATTTCTAAGTTGTCTCGCTCATTTCCTAGGTTCCCTCGCTCAATTCCTATGTTGCCTCGCTCAAATCCTAGGTTGCCTCACTCAATTTCTAGGTTCCATCACATAATTTGTAGCTTCCTTCGCTCAAATCCTAGGTTGTCTCGTTGAATTTCTAGGTTTCCTCGCTCAAATTTCTAGGTGTAAAAAACCCTTTGGATAATACTTATATCTTTAAGATATTATGGACTCCCCCGAGACTTGTTGTAGGGTAAAACATTCCTATCAAACAATATAATCCATCCAAGAGGGGTGCACACATCCAAGAGAAATGATGATCAAAACAAAAACATTGATGATCTAGATAACCACATGGGCCATTTGATGACGGACTAGCATTGATTTTTGGTAGTGCATGGTTACAGTGGGACTCAATAGCTGGCCCTGATCTCACATTTATGTGCCACGTTAGCATTTGTGTTGATGGCCATTGACCTAGGTGTTATGTCATCTTAGGCTACCATCACAGCTAGAACTCTATTCCTCCATTAAAAAATCCAATCCATTCAAGTTGGACTGGCTGGATTATTGGACAAGTGTGAATTTTTCTTAGTGCATGTTCCAATGGTACTCACTCCTATTCCTCCATTAAGCAATCCAATCCATTCAAGTTGAACCGGCCAGATTATCGGACTAGTGTGAATTTTTCCTAGTGCATGTTCCCGATGGTACTCACTAGATGACTACATTTACATGTCATGCTAGCATTAGCAGTGCGAATAGGTTTAAATCTTTCCTTGGGTGAATGGCCTCATGGTGGGACGCTCAAAAACTAGTCTTGATCTTACATTCACATGCTATGTTAGCATGTGTGCTGCTAATAAGACTCTTCAATCTTTCCTTGCTTGAATAGACTTGATGTATCTGCTTTTCCGCAAGAAATGCATTTGCAGTCAACATGATGTTTGGACCAACACTAATGTTTGGTGCTCCTGGTGGGACTCAATAACTGCCCTGACCTCTGATTAACATACTAGAACATGTGCCGCTAATAACCTTCTTCAATCTTTCCTTGCTCGAATGGCCTGGCCTCAACATCTCCTTTTTCTCCCTTGAGAAATGCATGTGTGGCCTACATAGCGATTGGACCAATGTGATTCTCGGTAATGCATGCTCATGGCGGGACTCACCAAGGCACTGGACTTGTTCTCATACTTGAGTGACATGTTTGCATGTGTACTATAAATATCCTCCTCAATCTTCCTTTGCATGAATGGCCTTAACATCTGCTTTTTCCATGATAAATTCTGAAGCTAGTGAGTGGCCCGGTTAAAGAACCCATTGATTCTCATCACTATCAATAAAATTTAAAGGCTTAAAGTCTACACACTACAAATTCAAATTGTTTCTACATAATACCTATTGGTACCCATACGAGTTATGTCAAATGCACATATTGAAATGTTACACAAATTAAAGTGATGGAGAACTCTCAAAAGCAAGGCCAAAACCATCACCTGTTAACAATACAACTCAACAGGATTAGTACCCACATCCATGCGAGATTGGGGCCATTCCTTATGTGGGTCCCCACTCCTGTAGTGGGGACCTGTTTGGTTATCAGATGTGCCTTTGGCTTAAAGGGGAATCAACCTGCAGGTATGATTTTCAGGCCATGGCACATACATGTGGAGTGTCCTGAATCACACATGTGGTGAGGGTAGGATTTTGAATCCTACCCTTCCCTTGATACTAGGTGATTAGATAATTACAAGGACTCATTTTCTATGCAGACTTCTAGCTGTGTCTCTCCAAACTATATGTCCCACCAATCTGACATCAACAAGAAGATGAGGGCTAATACTTAAAAAGAAAAGAAATTTAAACAAGTTTTTCTTAAATAACGATTTCTCCACCAAGATGGATCGCGGAATCCGCGATTGATCCCTGATTCAAACAAAAGGCTATAGCTACGGATTATAACTGTAGCTATAGCCGTATCTTGTATACTTTTCTTTTTAATTTTTTACATTTAGAAATTTATTCTACCTACATTTTTCTCTAACACACACACACACACACATATATATATATATATATATATAAGTATGTAAAAAAAAATTTCTCTCCTTTTTTCATTTCTTTCTTTATTATTTTTTTTATACACGCACACACACATGCTTACACACGCACGCCGTGGGATTTCACCACCGGTGGGTACTCGAACCCTTTCTTTATTCATATAACAAGAATATCTTCTAAACCAAAATTAGTTACTTGACGTACCATATATGATTTTAGGGCTGAAAGTTGGGCGGGTTCAACCCGACCAACCTGTGACCCACCTGACATTGCAACCTAGAATTTGAACGCGGCTACCTATCAATTGAGCGAGGCAACCTAGGAAATGAGCGAGGGAAGCTAGAAATTGAAAGAGGGAACCTAGGAATTGAGCGAGGCAATGTAGGAATTGAGCGAGAGAAGCTAGAAATAGAGCGAGGGAAGCTAGAAATTGAGCGAGGCAACGTAGGAAATTAGCGAGGGAAGCTAGAAATTGAGCGAGGCAACGTAGGGATTTAGCGAAGTAACCTAGGAATTGAGCGAGGGAAGCTAGAAGAATCCTAGAAATTGAGCGAGGCAGTGTAAGAATTCAGCGAGGGAAGGTAGAAATTAAGTAAGGGAAGCTAGAAATTCAGCAAGGCAACCTAGGATTTAAGCGAGAGAACCTATAAATTGAGCGAGGCAACGTAGAAATTTAGTGAGGGAACCTAGAAATTCAGCGAGACAACCTAGAATTTGTGCGAGGGAAGCTACGAATTGAGCGAGGGAACCTAGAAATTGAGCGAGGCAACCTAGGATTTGAACGAGGCAACCTAGGAATTGAGTGAGACAACATAGGGATTGAGCGATGGAACCTACGAATTGAGCTAGGCAGCGTAGAAATTCAGCGAGGAATCCTAGGAATTGAGTGAGGGAAGCTAGATATTGAGCAAGGGAACCTAGAATTTGAGCGAGGCAATCTAGAAATTGAGTGAGACAACGTAGGGATTGAGCGAGGGAAACTAGGAATTGAGTGAGGCAACGTAGAAATTCAGTGAGGAATCTTAGGAATTGAGTGAGGTAACGTAGGATTTGAGCGAGGCAACCGAGGGAACGTAGGAATTGATGAAGAAAGCTACAAATTGAGCGAGGGAACCTAGAAATTGAGCGAGGCAACGTAGGAATTAAGCGAGGAAAGGTAGGAATTAAGCGAGGCAACCTGGGAATTGAGTGAGGAAACGTAGAAATTGGAGTGAGCCAACATAGAAATTGAGCGAAGGAACCTATAAATTGAGCGACGGAACCTACAAATCTTTTTAGGTGATCAAGAGGGCCCCCTTTTCTAGTAGATGAGATTATGACGAAAGATATTATCTCAACGCTTCTTTTCTCTCTCTTGCTCTTAAAAATTGTTGAATCCAAAGCCCTCAGAGAAGAAAGATCCTGGTTGCCTCGCTCAAATCCTAGGTTGCCTTGCTCAATTCCTAGGTTCCCTCACTCAATTGCTAGGTTGCCTCGCTTAATTCATAGGTTGCCTCGCTCAATTTCTAACTTCCCTCGCTAAATTTCTATGTTGCCTCGCTGAATTCTTACCTTGCCTCACTCAATTTCTAGCTTCCCTCACTCAATTTTTAGCTTCCCTCGCTCAAATCCTAGGTTGTCTCGCTGAATTTGTAGGTTCCCTCGCTTAATTTCTAGCTTCCCTCGCTTAATTCCTAGGATTCCTCGTTGAATTTTTACGTTGCCTCGTTCATTTCCTAGGTTCCCTCGCTCAATTCCTAGGTTGCCTCGCTCAATTTCTAGGTTCCCTTGCATAATTTGTAGCTTCCCTCGCTCAAATCCTAGGTTGCCTCGTTGAATTTCTAGGTTCCCTTGTCAAATTCTAGCTTCCCTCGCTCAATTTCTAACTTCCCTCGCTCAATTCCTAGGTTGCCTCGCTCAAATCCTAGCTTTTCTCGCTGAATTTCTACCTTGCCTCGCTCAAATCCTAGGTTGTCTCACTGAATTTCTAGCTTCCCTCGCTCAAATCCTAGGTTGCCTCGCTGAATTTCTAGCTTCCCTCGCTTAATTCCTAGGATTCCTCGCTGAATTTCTACGTTGCCTCGTTCATTTTCTAGGTTCCCTCGCTCAATTCCTACGTTGCCTCGCTCAAATCCTAGGTTGCCTCGCTCAATTTCTAGGTTCCGTCGCACAATTTGTAGCTTCCCTCGCTCAAATCCTATGTTGCCTCGCTGAATTTCTAAGTTCCCTCGTCAAATTCTAGCTTCCCTCGCTCAATTCCTAGGTTGCCTCGCTCAAATCCTAGGTTTCCTCGCTAAATTTTTACCTTGCCTCACTCAATTTCTAGCTTCCCTCGCTCAAATCCTAAATTGTCTCGCTGAATTTCTAGGTTCCCTCGCTTAATTTCTAGCTTCCCTCGCTTAATTCCTAAGATTCTTCGCTGAATTTCTACGTTGCCTCGCTCATTTCCTATGTTGCCTCGCTTAAATCCTAGGTTGCCTCGCTCAATTTCTAGATTCCCTCGCACAATTTGTAGCTTCCCTCGCTCAAATCCTAGTTCCCTCGCTCAATTTCTAGCTTCCCTCGCTCAATTTCTAACTTCCCTCGCTCAATTCCTAGGTTGCCTAGATCAAAATCGTAGGTTCCCTCGCTCATTTTCTACGTTGCCTCACTCAATTTCTAGCTTACCTCGCTCAATTTCTAGATTCCCTCGTTGAACTCCTACCTTGCCTCTCTTAATTTCTAGGTTCCCTCGCTCAATTCCTACCTTGCCTCACTCAATTTTCAATTTGCCTACTCAATTTCATATTTGTCCTGCTCAATTTCTAGTTTGACCGCGAAGTGACTGAAATTGACAGCGAAGTGAATGAAATGTATTTTCAACCATCGACCTGATGGAATCTTGGAAAATAACTAAGTTGGTTGGCTAAAGTAGCTTCTCTTTCCCCAAAATCATATGTGGTACGTCAAGTAACTAATTTTAGTTTAGAAGATATTCCTGTTAAATGAATAATGAAATAAATGAAAAAAAAAAAGAAGAGAGAATTTTTTTGAAAGTAATCCGTAGCTATGATTATAGCTACGGTTATAATCCGTAGCCATAAGTTCCTGGATTTTTTTTTTTTGTTTTTTTATTTTTCTTTTGCTGTTGTAATCCCCACCGCCTTTTGTGGGTCCCATCATGAGGTCTTTGTTATATCCAAACCATCCATCTATTTGGCGAGCTCATATTCAGGCTTGAGACTAAAAATAAGATAGATCTAACTATCAAGTAGACCACACTGTAAAAGGCAATGGGGAATTGAACGTCTACCATTGAAACCCTTTTAGGGGTTATAGAAGTTTTGGATCATTATGAAATTTGTTTTTCTTCTTCATCCAGGTCTTTGTGACCTATGAATGAACTTAGACGGGGAGGATTTCTCACAAACATCACAGTGGGCCCCCAAAAAGTTTTTAATGGTCGACGCTCATTCAACACTATTTCCTGTAATGTGGTACACTTGAGATTTGCATATACCTCATTTTTGGTCGTATACCATAAAATGATATGGAAAAATATATGGACGGCATGGATGAATAGCATACATTATGGTGGGGCCCACAGACCACCGATGGCAGGGGGAGTACCCAATCCGTTTCCATGAAAGGAGGGGTAGTTTCGTCCTCAAAGTCGCTGTCCGCACTTGCTAGTCTAGATTGGTAACTAAAGTTTGTATTCTTTCATAGAAACCGCTGGGTAAAAGGTTTTGTCTACAGTGGTCATTTTCTCCGTTTTTTTCTTTAATGAGGAAGAGATCTCAGGACGTGAATACTGTCCTGACGCACCAGTTTTGTGCTTGTAGGACCCATTGTCCTGGGATCTTGACCATTGATCTGAAGTAACCAACAATAGATCGGTGAGCCTAAAAAAGTTCAAAGATCAGAGATTCTTAACCCTTGGAAGAAAAAAGGATGAAACCAAAAGCCGGGGGGGGGGGGGGGGGGGGGGGGGGATGTTTCATATGGACGGTTCTGATCTCCAAAAATTTGGTCCCATCTAGAGAAAATGGATTCAGGGTATTGTAATTCTTCGTACTCGCGCGAGTAGCTGTCTTAATCCTACTCGTTCTACACGTGCGAATATTAGAAATGAGTTTTTTCCTAGTATACAACCCACTTATGCACCACGGACCTTACTAAGCCCACTTATTCTTACCTACCAAGAATACTCCCTGCTTTATGGACAGCTTTTCACGGGTCGAAATGCGCCTGCTTTATCAATTTCCCTCTATTCTCTCCCTTACACCCAAATACACATCGGAACTCATCTCTATCATCCCTATTCATTCCTTTCACCCATTTTCTTCATTAAATCTCCATAGAATCTTACATCTTCCATGTTCAGATGTTCCATTCTACTCAAGGCTACCTGCATTCATTTTCTAATAGGACGTGGATACATTGATAAACATAAAATCTTGTAGGCTTTTCTCTAAAGAACGTGTTTCATATCAACACACTCTTATTCTTCTTCTCAAATACAGATTTCACCGATACGGCGATTGTGGGAGGTAAGGATGTTTAAAATCTGACGAAATTACCTAGAAGTTTGTGGTCAATTTCATGCACTGCTAAGTCAATTTTACGCGGTTATCCAATAAACTTCAAGAAGTTCATGGTCAATTTCACTTAGTTCCTAGTCAATTTATTGAATTTATCGTTCAACTTCATGCACTACTTGGTCAATTTCACTCATTTTACCGTCAACTTCAACAAGTGAACGGTCAATTAGACAATGTTTCGCGGTAAATGTAATGAATTTCTTTGTCAATTTCATGCACTTCTCAATAAATTTCACACATTTATCCGTCATTTTCACTCAAATATGACCGACTCATCAGTCATTTCACTCAATTCGCGGTCAATTTCACTCACTTCGCGGTCATTTTCAATCAGTTTGCGCTTAAGTTCACTCACTTTGCGGTCATTTTCAATCACTTCAGGACTGATAAGTGAGTGAAATTCATCCCGAAGTGAGTGAACCTGCCCTAGAAGTGAGTGAAATTGACTGCGAAGTGAGTGAAAATCATCGCGAACTGAGTGGCATACATCCCTGCAATTGAGAACTTTGAAAATTTAACCGATAAGTCAGTCATATTTAAGCTATTACAATGGTGGATTTCCTACTACTTGATCAAATCCACCTTATACACGTGAATACTAAATGAGTTATATCATTATCTTTGTTTTCAGAAAATGGCTTCGATAATCATCATATGCTCATGTGGTGGGGAGTTAGTAAGCGAAAACAATCGATACATGTACAAGGGTGGAGACTCGAAAACTATTGTTGTGGGCGCTGACACTACATATGATGAGTTTTTATCGAAAATGTATAGGATTACGAAGCGTAGACCTGAGGATTATGATATTAAGTTAAAAGCATTGTATCCTTGCACAAACGAATCAGTCCCTCCGACTGTAATTGAAGACAACAAAGATGTGAGAATGTTCTTGGCAGCACAGTTGAAGCATCCGAATCACTACATCCATTTATTCATCGAGACAATATAACGCGTTAATGAGGCAATACTAGAAGAATCAGTGGCTTACAGTTGTTTCAAACATGACTGTAATGCCCTAGATTTTTGCCAACCTGGAGTTAGATGTCCTTAGGCAAGGGGTTGATCCTAACCCCTTATTAACTTCTCAAACCAAGGAATTAGACAAAATTAACTAAGTGCTAAACTAGATTAGCTACGAAATTCGCTTGATCCACTTTAAATATGATCTGCAAGACCCAAAACTTGTAAAATCATTGACGCTAGGTTACCCTAAAATCTAGGATCAATCTCATTACCCAGTTGCTCTTGTGAGCACATTGAAACTCTGTATCGGATCTGGACCGCACGTCGAAAGTCCGATTACTACGAAATTATATAATTAAGACCGCCTTATTGGACTTGACCACCACCTCGGAAATCAAGTCTAGATAGTGTCCCGAAGCCATTCGCTTGAGCCCAGAGCGAAAAGTGTGAAAAAACATGGTTTCCTTTATAAATTCAATCTAATTTAAATCATCTGAGACTTGTCGTTTGCGGGGCTGAATATAGGGATTCAGATCGTCAGAATCTGACCCAAATACACCCTCGGATCAGGGAAAATTTCCTACACAGGCCAGTGTACTTATGACCCTGATCGAGTTTCGGTGACCGTTGAACTGAAACTGGTCCGCCACGTGTGATCTAGGAACTCGACTGGAACAAAAACTTAACTCGACCTAGATCCAAGGTCAGTGAGCTTAAGTCCGACCTTTGGCTTAAGGGGGGGTTCCAGAAATGCTCCGTTGAGTCAAAACGACTGGTTTTGGATATAACCTAAGTATACCTTGGCCCTGGGGCCATTCCCATCAGTTCCGGGCCTATATAAGGGCCTTAAGCCCTCACTCTCTCATCCCATACGAATTTGGGAAACCCTAGGAGAGAGAAGAGAGGAAAGAGAGAGAAAGAGAGAGAGAGAGAGAGAGAGTTGGAGTTCATCCATGAGATTCAATCCCATCCTTCCACGGGCTGAATCAGCTCTTCCGTACCGCTCTACCGGCGTTTCTGATCCCGTTCTTAGGTAAGAAAACCTAACCCTAATCTATTTTCGGATTTCAGGTAGTGTAGGTTGTGAAATAACTAACCCAACTCATGCTATAGGTTGATATACCCTCGTTGACGAAGCCTTAGAGTTTCTAGCAAATTCGTTACGCTTCTACGGCGTAAGGTGCAGACTATAGACGTATAGGTTATGGTTTTCAAGGCTTTCAATGTCGGTTAATGATTTATTCTTGACGTGGGTGATATTTCACATGTATAAAGTGATGTCCGTTTCGTTTTTCAGTTATACGTTAACTAGGTTGAATATACTGTATTCTTCGTATTTGTAGAAAATACCGTATATGTATGAAATTTGAATTTGTGTTTGCCATGATTAATTGTTGTCTATGTATGCTAGATACATGTGTATCAACTTCTAGGTGAACGGATTAGCCTAATACATGTTATCCCGACATACATTGTGTATGTTATAATGTGTAGCCTAAGAGTTTCTAGAAATGTTCGAATGAATATGGAACTATGATTTATGTTTACCATGACTATTGGTCCTAAATGCATAATCGTGGTTCATGTGGCAACTCCTTTGTGAAAGGATTCGCTACGACATGTGTTATAACTAGCATATTACAGGTATGTTGGAAGGTGCAGTCTAAGTGTTTGTAAAATTGTCTGAATGAGTAAGTAGTTAGTAAATTGCAATGTATAAGGGTGTTGAGATATGATTCTCAACTACTTTAACTATGTGTATGCTTTCCTCCATGTACCGTATATTAGAGTACTTGTTTATCTATGTAATGCATATGTATAAATTCATGTTTAAGTTGTATTCCATAAAATGCAAAAACAAAGCCATGAAGGGTGATGGGGGAGTGGTGTAATGATTCCGTGCAACAGCCCTGGCAGCCCTAAAGCGGACATGATTGTATGCTTTGAAATCTTGATC
The DNA here is from genome assembly GCA_021015155.1 of Magnolia officinalis. Lineage (NCBI taxonomy): Eukaryota > Viridiplantae > Streptophyta > Magnoliopsida > Magnoliales > Magnoliaceae > Magnolia > Magnolia officinalis. The sequence goes on along the minus strand of JAJHSJ010000008.1, from coordinate 72,034,812 downwards.
CGCTACTGCTTTAGCTATCTTCTAGGATATTTTGTTGTAATTGAATGTGATTGAGGCTATTGTATAGTCCATGCATTCGGTAACAGAGCCTACATTGGTGGATGATGTTGTCACGCCCCGAAAATCGGAACCCGAGTTGGCCAGGACCGAACCCGAATTTCAGGACCGTGAGTTGTATTTAAATAAATATACATCGCAACCCATATTATTTCATGCATTTTTAAGGCAATTAGAGCAACTAAAAGGATACTAATAATTGTGATTAAATATTGTCCACTAATCAATCCTTAAATCTTTAATTACATTGACATAAATAAATAAATAATAACAACATACATTAAATTTTAATTAATTTCTAAATAAAAATACAAAATATAAAAGTCTTCAATCTTGTCCAACTGGTTCTTCGTATACCAACCCTACAAAACAGTCTATATGGGTGTGAGCGCGACAGCTCGTAGCGTCACATCCTTCCTAAAATTGAAAATTATACATTAACACAAATAAAACTCAATAATACAAATATTACTAATTACGAGTATTGAATCGTCATTATACATGACAATAATAATAATTTATTTTTCGTAATAACAAAATAAGACAATGTCGTTATCTAAAATCATTTTTGGTTGAATCCAGGGCAGAGTACCCGTGTGTGTTGAGCCTTTTAGGGAATGACCCTCGGCAGAGCACCGTTGTTGATCCTTTTAGGGAATGACCCTCGGCAGAGCACCTAGTGAATAGACTTTTAGGTTAAATAGCCAAGGCAGAGCACCCGTGTGTGTTGACCTTTTAGGGAAGCGCCCAAGGCAGAGCACCCGTGCTGATCCTTTCAGGAATGACCCTGGGTAGAGCACCCGTACCGTGCTGATCCTTTCGAGAATGACCTTGGGTAGAACACCCGTAATAAATATAATGTAATGATCCTTTTAGGGCAGAACACCCATAATTTAAATATAATTTAAAGCAGTTAACAGTGATCAAATGAATTTATTTCACATATCAGAAATCAAATAAATGCATTCTACATCAGTTAAAATCAAAATCAAATAATCTAAATCAACAATACAAAATAAATAATCAATGTAATCAAATATATACACTAATGTAGTCTTTTCAATCGGGAAGATCACCTACCTGGTGTATTAAGTGGAGGTTGAATGCTTGCCGTTAAAATCTTCTTGGGTTGATGGTGAGCGGCCTGAATTATTTGGTGGGTTCCGCCGATGAAGAATGGTGGAAGAAGAAAGAGGAGAGTTTGAATGTGAGAGGAAATTGGGGAGAGAGGTTAGGTCGTGCAGTGAGAGGAGTGAGGGATGGGGTTGGTTACGGTGAGATGAGTTTTGTTTTGTTTTGTTTCTTTTTATTTTATTTTATTTTAGAGTGGGCCCTATAAGAATGATGTGACAGATCCACACCGTTCATCAGTTTTGCTAGATGATGTTAGGATATAGCCCAGGAAATGAGGTAGATTCAAGGTTTAAGTGGGCCACACCAAAATAAAAAAATGGGATATAATTCCCACCGTTAAAAAAACAAACGGGTTGTTATATTCTACCCTCAACAAAAATTTCGTCCCTGAAATTTATTATCTCAATACCTAAACTAAAATTGCGTAGTGGGTTTGCGAATGACATAGTTTGTGCTAACATTTACTTCAGTTGTGGTGTCTCTTCAGGTGATAATGTGTTATGAAATTATTCGTAGAAACCTACTCTCTCCTGATAGTGCAACAACATAATCAAGGGTTGACGTCAATGTCATGGAGGTCTTTGATTATTATTATTATTATTATTAGTACGTTGAAGATTTTGTAGGATTGCAAGGAATATTAAATGGTCTAAAAGACTTACACATGAAGATTAAGAGGATAAGAGTTGTGGTATGTACCAAAGTTGTAGTGCAAAAAATCAGATTTTGAAGACATTGTTCCTGCTAATGTTTCTGGTATTTTCAAGTATCGGATTGGTCTAAAACTTTTTATAATGATGCATCTATTAGTCTATTATAACTCTATAAAATTTCAACTTAATCCAAAGTTTATAAAAAAAAAAAAAAATCCTAAAATTTAGAAAATTAGGTCTACCCAAAAGTAAACAATTTTTGACCAGTATACACATAAATTAAAATCGGTATAGGATAAACCTAGAATTATATTTTTTTTAATAAAATTACACTTGTTAATATATGACTGAGATTTTGAATCGCCTTAAATAGAGTTATAATTAATTAGTTATAAATTTTCAAAGTAAGTCGATTCTTTCTATCCATTGCTATCTAGCAAAAAGTGGAGAGCTAAATTTCTATAAAATTTATATATGGTCTAGGTTAAGTTCCTTACCTGATGTCATGTCTACATAGGGTCAACTTCCATATTAACACAAATAAAAAATAATCCTAAGTTTAAAATTTAAATTTAAATTTAAATTTAATTTTTTTTTAATCACAAGAGCAAAGGGGGTCCTAAGTTGGGGTCTCTAATTCAACCTCTATTCTAAGTTATGAGTTGATTCTAATATAGGCTTAATCTAATCATTAATATAACATACATCTAAGGTCCTCGTGAGAATCTAAAACCTAAGCTCTGATACCAATCTGTCACGCCCCGAAAATTAGAACCCGAGTTGGTCAGGCTCGAACCCGAATTTCAGGACCGTGAGTTGTATTTAAATAAATATACATCGCAACCCACATTATTTCATGCATTTTTAAGGCAATCAGAGCAACTAAAAGGATACTAATAATTATGATTAAATATTGTCCACTAATCAATCCTTAAATCTTTAATTACATTGACATAAATAAATAAATAATAACAACATACATTAAATTTTAATTAATTTCTAAATAAAAATATAAAATATAAAAGTCTTCAATCTTGTCCAACCGGTTCTTCATATACCAACCCTGCAAAACAGTCTATATGGGTGTGAGCGCGACGGCTCGTAGGGTCACATCCTTCCCAAAATTGAAAATTATACATTAACACAAATAAAACTCAATAATACAAATATGACTAATTACGAGTATTGAATCGTCATTGTAATGACAACAATAATAATTTATTTTTCGTAATAACAAAATAAGACAATGCTGTTATCTAAAATCATTTTTGGTTGAATCCAGGGCAGAGCGCCCGTGTGTGTTGATCCTTTTAGGGAATGACCCTCGGCAGAGCACCATTGTTGATCCTTTTAGGGAATGACCCTCGGCAGAGCACCTAGTGAATAGACTTTTAGGGTAAATACCCAGGACAGATCACCCGTGTGTGTTGATCCTTTTAGGGAAGCGCCCAGGGCAGAGCACCCGTGCTGATCCTTTCAGGAATGACCCTGGGTAGAGCACCCGTACCGTGCTGATTCTTTCGAGAATGACCCTAACTAGAGCACCCGTAACAAATATAATGTAATGATCCTTTTAGGGCAGAGCACCCATAATTTAAATATAATTTAAAGCAGTTAACAGTGATCAAATGAATTTATTTCACATATCAGAAATCAAATAAATGCATTCTACATCAGTTAAAATCAAAATCAAATAATCTAAATCAACAATATAAAATAAATAATCAATGTAATCAAATATATACACTAATGTAGTCTTTTCAAGCAGGAAGATCACCTACCTGGTGTGTTGAGTGGAGGTTGAATGCTCGCCGTTAAAATCTTCTTGGGTTGATGGTGAGCGGCCTGGATTATTTGGTGGGTTCCGCCGATAAAGAATGGTGGAAGAAGAAAGAGGAGAGTTTGAATGGGAGAGAAAATTGGGGAGAGAGGTTAGGTCGTGCGATGAGAGGAGTGAGGGATGGGGTTGGTTACGGTGAGAGGAGTTTTGTTTTGTTTTGTTTCTTTTTATTTTATTTTATTTTAGAGTGGGCCCTACAAGAATGATGTGACAGATCCACACCGTTCATCAGTTTTGCTAGATGATGTTAGGATATAGCCCAGGAAATGAGGTAGATTCAAGGTTTAAGTGGGCCACACCAAAATAAAAAAAATGGGATATAATTCCCACCGTTAAAAAAACAGACGGGTTGTTACAGATGTTGTTTCGCCACACAGGATATGTTCGAAAAATTCGAGACGTACTTCGGTTATCGACAGTGGTTAGGTCATACGGAGTGCTTAGCACTTCATGTTGATCAACTCGATGTGCGCTCGTGTTAGTTGAGCTCGTCAAGTAACCCGATTAGCCCTATATATGTTCACCATGTTTGGACGCTACTGCTTAAACCTAAGGTACCAAACTCACCAGTGGAAACTCCGTTAACCTTGGTACCTCGATCCGCTAAGACTCATGAGCCAGACATGGTGGTATGGGACACCGTGGTCGAGCTGTCGGCCTACGGTGGGGCGACGAGCCTCCCCGTAGTGACCAATGAGCAACACCGCCTCGTGAGCCGAATACGGTGGTAGACATTGTATTCGAGCTGTCGGCCTACACTGATAAGGTGATAAGCCCTTTGTAGTGACCTAACATACTCTGAGTCTGCGGCGAGGCAATGAGTCTCTCCGTAGCAACTAGAGTATAACTAGGCCTGCACTAATAAGGCGACGAGCCCTTTTGCAGTGACCTAGAACCGTATCATCGTATGAGTTTACTAGGACTGACGACCTTAGAATGGATCCTTGTTTGGGAAGTGATATAAGGGAGGTACCTTAGTTTCCCAATCCTTCTGTATGAAAATGACTAATAAGGGACTTGATAATCACGTTCATGCACCGCATTACGTGTGCGTTTGGCATTGATGGTCAAACACTGAAGGAGTGTGGAATGCGCGATCGTAAGAAGGAGTCGCTGAGGGAGCGTAGGCGAGGGCATGCATCATACATACCATACTTGCATTAATAAGAGTACTTAGGGATGTGTGCTTTACTGCTTTATCATTACCGCTTGATTGAATTGATAACATGTTAACCTTTATTTTATAGTTTCACTGAGTTGATCACTCACTCTCATGTTACGGGACGGTGTTGTACACACCAACCAGACCCTGTCTTAGTTGCAGGTGATGGCAACGCTCAGGAAGTAGAGCCAAACTTCTATGACGACGAGGAGGAGCTCTCCTATATGCAACTCTCTGGCGGGTCTATGTAGACCTGGAGTTGCGCTAACGGGGCTACAGGGTTTTGGATAGAGAACAGTACACTTTCTCATTTTGTACATTGTGGAACTACACTTGTAAATCTTTAACCTGGTAACATGTTCACACTCTGGAGACTTATACCAGTTTACATATATTTTATATATCTATTACAGTCTTCCGCTTGCAATTTCACTTGTCTCTGGAGTATGATATGTTGTTTTGATATAATCTCATTCATATTTCAGTGCACTCATCATAATCATCATTATCTATGTTGCATAAGTGATGCGTTGGAACTCGAGAGCTGAGCTTTGCTCGACCCCCGATTTTCAGGGCGTTACAATGATGCCCCAGCAGTAGGAAGATTGGGTGAGGAACATGTCTTGAGATATGAATATATGGCATCACCTTCACAGGTTCCTCTAAGCAACACTCCAGTACCCGAGCCGACTCAGACATCAAACTTCACGACAAGTCAAGTGAGGGCGTCAGCTGACTTGAAGCTCAGAAGTGAATATACGACATCACATTCATTTACAAGAGTAGATTTTCCATAAACATCCAACGCCAGAAATGTAAGTGGAGGCAACATTCCATTACCCGAGCAGGCTCGAATATCAGACTTCACCACCGGCCTTGCCATTGTGCCTTTCAAAGATGCTGGTTTCACCAATGCAGACCTATCACTGTATTCATATCCACTTGGCGACCTGATTGATGTAGTCGTTGGCCAAACGTTTAAGGACAAGAACCGGTGTAAGCATGTTTTGAGCCAATTTGCAATTCGCAACAACTTTCAATACAAGGTCATGTATTCCACATTCAAGAAATTCACCATGGCGTGTATGAAAGATAAGTGTGAATAGAGGGTACATGCATTTAGGGTGAATGATGCGGGGATATTCAAGATTAATACTTACACGTCCATACATACATGTGGAATGTCATGGTTCAAGAGCGATCATCGGCAAGCAAGCAGTAAGCTAGCCAGTGAACTGGTTGTCAATCGCATTGAGCAACGCCTGAGATTAAGGCCGAAGGACATCATATTCGCAATGCAAGAGAAGTATAATATTCATATTAACTATAAGAAGGTATGGCGCGCTAAAGAAATTGCAATCAATCGAGTAATGGGGTCTTATAAAGACTCTTATAAAGAACTCCCGATGTACTTGCATGAGTTGAGGATGACGAACACGGGGACAATGACTACCCTGCTTGTGGATCCACAAACAACGAGGTTCGAGAGATGTTTTGTTGCGCTTGGACAGTGCATCAGAAGTTTTCAAACATCTCTGCGAAGGGTGGGTCTTGGTCGTTGATGGGATGCATCTAAAAGGTAAGTACAAGGGTGTTTTATTCGTTGCTATGACTTTGGATGGCGAGAATCATATCTTTCCAGTCATTTTGGTATCGGAGAATCAGATAACAGCAGCAACTGGAATTGGTTCCTTACTTGCCTTAGTTGTTCGTTAGGGGATCTACCTGGTCCTGTAATCATATCAGACCGGCATAAAGGTCTAATGAAAGAAGTTTCACAGGTCTTCCAAGCAGCAATCCATGACTACTTCGTCTACCATATATACCGAAACTTGGTGGACACGTTCAAAGACAAGTCGTTAGAAATTTACTACTGGCAAGCTGTAAAGACTTGTAGGAGGGCTGAGTTCGAAAAGTTAATGCATGATATCAAACTTGCCAACCCCCCGGTACATGCATGGCTGAGGGAAATAAGGTATGAAAAGTAGTCATCTTCGCACTTCCCAGGAAAAAGATTCAATTTGGTCACTACAAATATAACTGAGTGTGTTAATGCTCTATTCAAAGAAGTGCGAGAATTTTCTGTGACTATGCTGATAAAGACAGTCAGAATGAAAATTCAAGAAATGTTCTATAAGAGAAGAGAATCAGCATCATCATTCGTTGGACCGTTGACACCGTGGACCGAGAAACAATTGAAGGATCACATACCGAAGGCACGAGATGTTCGTTGCCATGCAATTTCTCGGGATGAATACTATGTTGTGGGAGACTATAATGATATTGTCAAGCTCAGTAAGCTTTCATGTACATGTCGCGAGTTTGAAGTAAAGGGATTCCCTTGTTTTTATGTTCTTTCAGCATGTATAAACTATAATCTTCCTCATTATTCGTACTGCTCCCCGTTGTACACGGCGAGGAATTACCAAATCATGTATGAAGATTCCGTGTACCCAGTATGGGACAAGAGTCAATGGAAAATTTCTTCTGGATTCAAGGTGTATTATGCGAGTATTAAGCCCCCACTATAGAGGAGGTCAGCTGGAAGACCAAAGAAGGCACGGATCTTTTCTTGTGGAGAGGAACAAAAAATAGTAAAGTACGGACGTTGCAAACAAATAGGGCATAATCGCCGGAGTTGCAAATTTCCAATACCTCCGGAATAATGTAATTTGTAATGCAGTTTTTATAATACGATTGTAAATGTTATATATTAAATACATTTATTGCTTTCTTTGAAATTGTGAATTTCTTATCACTACGATTCAAACTTTGAATAAATATTAATGATTGGCCAGATACTTTCTGAAAATCCATGTCCTAGAGGGATTTTAGGAACCTGCTACTATTATGCTTATAATCCGAGTTATGAAAATTAGATTTGGGTGGTGTGAATAGGATTGCATTGAAATCAATTATAATAAATATGGAACTCTTATCCGATATCCTTGTCGGCATAACCTGATTCATGTCACAAGTTCAAGTTCTTCACCAAGGCCACTTTCAGCCAATAAGACATTCACTTCGCAGTGAATTCCCTTCACTTCGCAGTGAATTCCCTTCACTTCGCGGTCAATTCCATGCATTTCGCAGTCAATTCCCTTCACTTCACGGTCAATTGCATGCATTTCGCGATCAATTACCTTCACTTCACGGCCAATTCCATGCATTTCGCGGTCAATTCCCTTCACTTCGTGGTCAATTCCATGCATTTCACGGTCAATTCCCTTAACTTTGTGGTCAATTCCATGCATTTCGCGGTCAATTCCCTTTACTTCGTGGTCAATTCCATTCATTTCGCGGTAAATTCTGGCGAATTTCCTTCACTTCACGGTTAATTCCATGCATTTCGTGGTCAATTCCCTTCACTTCATGGTCAATTCCATGCATTTTGCGGTCAATTCCCTTCACTTCATAGTCAATTTCATGCATTTCGCAGTCAATTCCGGTGAATTCCCTTCACTTCACGATCAATTCCATTCATTTCGCAATCAATTCTCTTCACTTCACGGTCAATTCCATGCATTTCGTGGTGAATTTCCTTCACTTCATGGTCAATTTCATGCATTTCGTGGTGAATTCCGACGAATTCCTTCACGGTCAATTCCATGCATTTCGCGGTGAACTCTCTTTACTTCGCGGTCAATTCCATGCATTTCATGGTCAATTCCATGCATGTCGCGGTCAATTCCCTTCACGGTCAATTCCATACATTTCGGGATGAATTCACTTCACTTTACGGCCAATTCCATTCATTTTGTGGTCAATTCCCTTCACTTCATGGTCAATTCCATGCATTTCTTTTTCTATTGAACTCTCATTCATCGGCTATGTGAAAATTTTGCATCAAGACAAACATTTTCATATGATCCAATCCATACACCAAATGAGCAGTGTAGATCAAATAAGGTCTGGTAATCAGTATGGACAATATGGACAATATGGATTCAGGGAGTATTGTGCAGGAATCAAGCCCCCATGACAAAGGAGGTTAGCTGGGAGAAGGCATGGATCCTTTCCCGTGGAGAGGAATGAAAAACAATAAAATATGGACATTGTAAACAAACAGGGCATAATTGCTGGAGTTGCAAATTTCCAATACCTCCGGAATAATGTATTTGTAATGCTAGTTTTGTAATATGACTTTGAATGTTATATATTGAATACATTTGTTGTTCTTTTGAAATTGCGAATTTCTTACCACTACGATTTAAACTTTGAATAAATAGTAATGATTGATGAGATATTATCTGAAAATCCATGTCTTAGAGGGATTTTAGGAACCCGCTACTATTAGCCTTTTCTGAGTCGGATTGCATTGAAATCAGTTCTAATAAATTTGTATTTCTTATCTAATATCCTTCTCGGCATAACCCGATTCATATCACAAGTTCAAGTTCTTCACAAAGGCCACTTTCAGTCAATAAGACATTCACTTTGCGGTGAATTCCCTTCACTTCACGGTTAATTCCATTCATTTCGTGGTTAATTCGTTTCACGAAATTGGTGAATTCCATTCGTTTCGCGGTGAATTCTCTTCACTTCGCGGTCAATTTCATGCATTTCGCGGTCAAATCCATTACCTTTGCAATGAATTCCCTTCACTTCGCGGTGAATTCCATTCACTTTGCGGTGAATTTCATTCATTTTGCGGTCAATTCGATTCACTTCATTCATTTCGCAGTCAATTCCATTCACTTCAAGGTGATCTCCCTTCACTTCGCGGTGAATTCCATTTAATTCATCTACTTTGTGGTCAATTTCCTTCACTTCGCGGTGAATTCCATTCACTTCATAGCATTAGAAACAACATAAATCATAACACTAGAAAACAACCTAAATCATATGAAGAGTTCTACAGTGAGGAAATTTGATAAACTGAAAATGGCCCCAATCATAATATGGATTTAGATCATTGCGAGCCAATCACATGAATTGATGGATGAATTGAAAGCCTGGGACAATGAAAGTTTGGGACAATAAAAATTTGGGACAATGAAAATTGGCTACATCAAATGAATGTTTAGAGTTATCAACATATAGGACAGACAAGGTACCATCATTAGCAGAAAGAAGGGTGATTAGATATCGTCATTCATTCACCAAAGTCTAACCAAAATACCACCCCAAGTTTGGGTATAGTATAATCATCATCATACAATTATCCGCACACATACGCTTTTCAATGGCGATATCATACAAGTACTAATGATTACCGTTAACATTTCAAACATTATGCAAATTTAAGTAACTCCAAGCATTTCATTAAGGTAAAATTGTCATGGATACATAGGTTGAAGCATTACATGCACAGAGTCAGAAAATGCGAGAATCGCTGATGGGTGGAAAAACATAAGGAAACTATGACCTAGACAAGCAGAGTAGTGCTACCTACTACTAACATAAAATCAAACTAACTCCTACACTATGCCACTAATCTTCCAAGTCTGACGAATGAGGGGGTGCTCCCTCTTTCTGTACACGACATAGTGTTGCTTTCACAGTGCGGGACAACTTCTTAAGCCTCATCTCTAAGTTCCCCTGGTTCTCTTCTATTTTGGCCATGCGGGCGTCAAGCGCGTCCAGGCCCTTACGTTCACTTCGAGTGACAAGTGGCTCCTCGTCACTTCCCTGGGTCTCTTCTTCTCCTTCTCCCTCGTCCTCTTCTTCCTCTTCGTCTTCTTCTTCTTCGTCTTCACTTTCCTCTTCTTCTTCATCTCTGAATTCTTCGATGCGGGCCCTACGCTACTTGGGGCCAATCTTCATGTGATTCAGAGTTTCTTCATTGATCATTTTGATCGGGAGGGGGAGTTCATTGGGCTGCTTGTACTAGTAGTTGCGTGCTATTTTGCATATTAAACGGCCAAATAAAAGCGCCAGTTTCTCATGGGGAGCCAACACAGCTTTCATGATCTGAGTCAGCAGAAGTGTGGGCAGGCAAACCTTCTCTCCTTGTCCTACTTGGTAGAGGAAGTCTACCATGAACTGAGAGCACTCTGTGCAGTTACTGGCCCTCGGGTATACATTGTATGTGCATATGTGGCGGAGTAAGCAGTAGTCAGGGGTCAAGTCTGACGACTTCATGTTGCTTCCCCTCCTCCACTCAATGGGCTTGCCACACAGGTGGCGAGTATGGCGGTCTCTTTACCGCTTTTCCGTTAAGTTATCCTCGTGGGCATGCACATTCTCGAGCTCCACTTCGAGGATTCGAGCAATGACTTCTACGCCAACGTGGGCCTCTTACTTGCCGAGGCCAATGCTGAATCTGAGCGCCTCGAGCATAGGCTTCCGCATGTGTGCGTAGAAGGTTCCTACTAGACTCTCATGGGCCCGATACTTCCCTTCAAACATCGGACCCCAATTGTTCTCTAGGAGGTGGTCGAGCAACTGGTGTTCGCCGAACAGTTTCTGTAACGTCTCGGAAAAATCCGTACAAAGACCCGAGTACCACCTTAGGCAGAAATCGCTAAGGGTCGAATTATGTAGGAATTAGACGAAAGATTAATTAAGTGTTAAACTGAATTAATTGGTAGATTAGCTTGAATCGCTTTCTATTCGAACTGCAAGACCCTGAACCAGTAGAATCATTAACTCTACATTACCTAAAAACTTAGGATCAATCTCAAAACCCAGTTGCTCATGGAAACTCCATATCAGACCTGGACTGTACATCGAAAGTCCAATTACCGCGAAACTATATGATTAGGACTGCCTTACTGGGCTTGACAACCATCTCAAAAATTAAGTCCAAATAGTAGCCAGAAACGCATAACTTGAGCCCGGAGCGAAGTGTTTGAGAAACGCGAATATCTTTAGAAAATGAACTCAGATTTAAGTGAATTGGGTCGTTCGCTTACAGGCTAAATTTAAGGTTTCAGACCGTCAGATTCTGACCCAATTACACCCTTGGATCAGGAAAATTTTCCTATACAGGTCAGTGCACTTGTGACCCTGATTGAGTGACGATGACCATTGAACCAAAACTGGTCCTCCACGGTTGATCCGCTAATCCGATCAGACTAAAATCTTAACCTGACGTAGATCCATCATCAGGAAACTTTTTCCATACCGTATGCAAGAAATGGACCTCCAGATGAGCTCCGTTACTCGAAACAGACGACTTTTGACTATAACCTAAGTATACCATGGCCCTGGGGCCTTTGACATCAATTCTGGGCCTATATAAGGGCCTTCCCACCCCTCTCTCATTCCATACAAATTTTCAAAACCCTAAAAGAGAGAAGAGAGAAAAGAGAAGGAAAAAGTGAGGAGACGAGAGAGAGTGAGTGCGAGATAGTTGCTGGGATTCGATCCCACCGCTCCTCGTGCCAAATCATCCAGCTTGTATCGCTATACTTGTGATTTCGATTCTGTTTTTGGGTAAGAAACTCTAACCCTAATCTGTTTTAGGTATCCAAGTAGAAGAATCGACGAAATAGCTAACCTATTTCGTGATTCAGGTAGTCGTTGTGCCGTATACGAAGGCAAAGTGTTCGAACTGAGTTCGATACGAGTTTACCGACGGAAGGTGAGGACTATAAACGTTTAGGTTATGGTTTTCAAGGCTTTCAATGTCAGTTAATGATTTATGACTGACTTGATTGTTGTCACATGTGCTTATATGCGATGTTTTCCATGTTTTACACATATATATGAACTATGTTGAAATTAATGCATTCCATGTGTTTGTTAAAATGTTTGTATGAATATGGAATTATGATTTATGTTTTCCATGATTATTGTTTGAGAATACATGATTGTTGTACGTGTGACAACTCCTTTGTGAAAGGATTTGTTATAATAAAGGTTATAATTAATTTAGTACATGTATGTTGATATATGTAGTCTAAGTATTTGATAAAATGCCTGAATGAGAAAATGTTTGCTGAAATGTATTTAATGAGGGTGTTAAGATAGGATTCCTAATTACCTTATCTATAGTTACAGTTTTCCTTCATGTAATCTATCTTACTACTACGTGCTTTATGGATGAAATGTCTATGTATGACAATATGTGTATGATGTCTTTGTTAAAATGCGCAAATGAGATTTATACTGAAGTTGGTTGTCACATGCTGTTTGACTATCACATATGAATGCCTCTTGTGTATGAATATGATTGGGACTACTGCGTAGTCTAGGCAATCGGTAATGGTTCCCGAATTAGTGGCCAAGGTCGTTTCGCCATGCAAGCACGTTCAATGAATCGGAGTCATACGTTGTTTGTCGACAGTGGTTAGGCCACACGGAGTGCTTACGCACTCCATGCTGATTAATTCATCGTGCGCTCGTACTAATCGAGCTTGTCAAGTAACCCCATTGGCTTAATGTATGTTTACCATGTGTGGATGAAACTGCTTGAATCTAAGGTATCACTTACCGATGCAAAGCCCGTTTAATCTTGGTACCACGATCCGCTAAGGCTCATGAGCCGGGTATGGTAGTATGGGACACTGTGGTCGATCTGTCGGCCTACGCTGGGGTGACAAGCCTCTTCGTAGTGTCCAGTGAGCAACCCAAACTCGTGAGCCGAATACGGTGGTATGAGACACTATATTCGAGCTGTTGGCCTATGCTAAGGTGACGAGCCTTCCCGTAGTGACCTCGAGTATAAACTAAGGTCTACGTTGAGGTGACGAGCCTCTTCGTAGTGACCTGAACTTGCCTATCCATTGTTTTTAAATCAGGGGTGACGTTGCCCTATAACTTGCCTATCGTCTGTGATTACTAGGATTGACGACCCCAGATGGATCATTGTTTGGGTAAATGACATAAAGGGAGGTACCTTAGCTTCCTGAACCTGGTGTATGAATGGATTTAATTAAGGACTGGGCTAACACGATCATGCACCGCATTGCATATGCCTTTGGCGTAGGAGTTGAGCACAGTGGAAGGGTTGCATGCGCGATCGTGAGATGATGTCGTAGAGGGAGTGCAAGCGAGGGCATGTATCATTAACACATATCATCCTTGCATTAACCAGAGTACTTAAGAATGCTTGTTGTATTGCTTTATCATTATTACTTGACTGAATTGATAACATGTTAACCTTTGCCTTATAACTCCACTGAGTTAATCACTCACTCCCACTCTGGGAACCAGACTCTATTGTAGTTACAGATGATGATGCGGCTTATGAGTTGAAGCCGGTCTTCTACGACGACGACGAGGAGTTCTCCTACATGCAACTCTCTGGTGGGTCTATGTAGACCTGAAGTTGCCTCGTTGGGGTTACAGGGATACAGACTAGTTGAACATTGCACTTACTCATTTTGTAAATTTTGGAACTATACATATAATTATTCAGCCTGGTGGCATGATCATACTCTGGGGTTCGTATACACTTATACACCTTATATATTCATCACAGTCTTTCGCTTGCTAAATTTAATCATCTCTGGAGTATGATATGTTGATTTAGTATAATCCCATTCATGTTTAATGCACTAACCGGACAATATTTATCATTTTCATTTTTAATATTCATCAGTTGTATGCAGTGACGAATCTCGAGACTTGAGCCTTTGCTCGACCTTCAAAATTCGGAGCGTTACAGTTTCTCTTCCACATGCGCCTCAAATACAATCCTTCAGTTTTTAAACCTACCGAACTCAATGTCCAATGGCGTCGCTCGTGTGGGCAAAGCTAGAGGGTCGAAGTCTCATTTTGACCTCCGCTCATGGCTCGACCCCGCACCACTATCTTGTTTCTTTTTTGACTTCCTCTTGTGACTTGGCTCTGCTTGATCGGGGGCCGCCCGCTACACTCCCATGAAAGACAAAATCGTGGAAATGGAGATTAGTGAAGAAATTACCTCAAATAGGGCCATAGAGATGGATTTCCTCTTCCTTGTGCAAGGATGGAGCAAGGAATGGAAGATTTTTAGAGAAAAGAGCTATAATTGATGGGTTTTAGGGAAATGAGGTGTGTGGGCCCTTGAGAACAGAGGTTTGACTTAAATAGGGTGGAAATGGTTGGTCTTTGGTTGTTGGAATATGTTAGTGGTTTTGAAGATTGAAATGGGTTGGAAGGAGGGTTTTGAGAGCTTGGGAAGAGAATGAGATGAGGATTTGGGGGTGAGAAGGGGAAGAAATGAATAGGAATGGCCCTAGGGAGAAGCCCCTAGGGCTTTTAAGTGTTTTAGAGAAGCAAAGAGGGGGGTCCCCACGTGTGGGAGGGCCCACTTGAGCTTGGGGTCGGTGGCGGCCCCGCTGTCTGCTGGATGTGTTGGCGGTGGCCTGCCCCAAAAGGCGGTAGCCCGCCACTTCCTTGGCCATTTTCATCATTCGTGGGGTCGTGGCGATCTCTTTGTTGCGTGGTTCGGCCCGCCGATGGTTGAAAACGTATATCGCGTCTTAAACACTTCTAGAGGATTGATTTTTGTGTTAGTGGTGATCTTTCGGGTTCAAAAGGTCATCCGTTCAATGGTCATGGTAGGCCCAGAGTCCCTCAGGCTCGAGGTGGAGATGACTTGGCCTATCAAAACCGAATCAGAAGTATGCCCTACCTCAGATCGGATTATCGGACGTGCAGTGCACGTGTTTGGGACAACACAAGCTACTTTAGCTGCTTGACTCCTCTATGTCGGGCCGTATTGTCTCCAATCATCGAATTCTCAACTATAAGTGATTTATATCACTTCTTATGGCCTAAGTCCCTCCTATACATGAACCCTAGGCTAAGATTTCGGTGTTCATATTTGCAGGATGGCTTGGTCCTAGAGTCCTTTAATATTGCTAAGTTAGACCGCTCCCTCCTAAGTCGATATGGCGTTATAATAGACCCACTACCCAAGGTGTAAGGCCCACCCCCACAACACATGATATTGCCCGCTTTGCCGAAGCTCACGGCTTTAAAACGCGTCATGTCTGTTAAGAGAGAAACCCAACATATAACCACCACAACTCCAGACAACTCTTTCGATGTGGGACAAGTTACGCTACAGTCAACTGCAACAGTAGCTCGCCCAGCATAGTAGCCTGCCAGCCACACAGTAGCCTGCCAGCCACACTTGGGGGCCGCCCACATGTGTGCCAGCCCACGTGTGCCCGCCCACATGAAACATAAACTGTCCACACCCCATCCCCCACGAGCAGAGCCGTCCTCGGCTCTGATACCATTTGTAAGGCCCACCCCCACAGCACATGATATTGTCCGCTTTGCTGAAGCTCACGGCTTTAAAACCGCGTCATGTCTGTTAAGAGAGAAACCCACATATAACCACCACAACACTCCAGACAACTCTTTCGATGTGGGACAAGTTACGCTACAGTCAACTGCAACAGTAGCTCGCCCAGCACAGTAGCCCGCCAACCACACAGTAGCCTGCCAGCCACACTTGGGGGCCCGCCCACATGTGTGCCCGCCCACGTGTGCCCGCCTACATGAAACAGTAACTGGGGCGTCACATTATCCCCCACCGAGGGCAGAGCCGTCCTCGGCTCTGATACCATTTGTAAGGCCCACCCCCACAGCACATGATATTGTCCGCTTTGCCGAAGCTCACGGCTTTAAAACGCGTCATGTCTGTTAAGAGAGAAACCCAACATATAACCACCACAACTCCAGACAATTCTTTCGATGTGGGACAAGTTACGCTACAGTCAACTGCAACAGTAGCTCGCCCAGCACAGTAGCCTGCCAGCCACACAGTAGCCTGCCAGCCACACTTGGGGGCCCGCCGACATGTGTGCCCGCCCACATGTGCCCGCCCACATGAAACAGTAACTGGGGCGTCACAGCTCTGCCCTCGGTGGGGGATAATGTGACGCCCCAGTTACTGTTTCATGTGGGCGGGCCCCCAAGTGTGGCTGGTAGGCTACTGTGTGGCTGGCAGGCTACTGTGCTGGGCGAGCTACTGTTGCAGTTGACTGTAGCGTAACTTGTCCCACATCGAAAGAGTTGTCTGGAGTTGTGGTGGTTATATGTTGGCTTTCTCTCTTAACAGACATGACGCGTTTTAAAGCCGTGAGCTTCGGCAAAGCGGACAATATCATGTGCTGTGGGGGTGGGCCTTACACAAGGCCCAGCTTAACCCCGAACCATGCTTGGATACCACCTTGTAACGCCCCAGATTTCAAGGGTCGAGTAGGAACTCGGCTCCCGAATTTGTGGGTGCCACGTGTGCCCTAATGGGCTTCAGATTTTAATGTATTTGGATCATTTCATAAGCAGTGGGGATTTTAGCAAACCATGAAGCATAAGTGAATCATAGAATAGTAAACCATGAAGCAGTGGGGAGTTTAACAAACCATGAAGCAGATGAATTGCATGTCAGGACACATGTGAGCGGCCTAAGCTAAGGGAAATTGATTCGAGATATAGTGGTTACCTTTCGTTAGCTACACTTCGCCTCTACGGCGGTAGGGCCGCAGTTCCCGGCGAATAACGGAGGTAGGAGAGTGGAAATTTCAAATTCCCAGCTCCCCTTGTTCTCTCACTCTCTCTCTCCTCTCTCTCCTCTCCTCTCTCTCTCCCTTTGCTGGAAATTGCTGTGGGAGTGAGGGAGAGAGAGGTTTGAAGGCTTTTATAGCATGGACTTTTCTCCAATTGGCCCTGGGTGCCAATTACTTCCTCAAGTGACCCTTTGGGGCCTACTATGGCTTCCGGGGCTGCCCTGGTGGGCCCTTGGCCCATCTGAGTTATGAGATGGGTGCCCCGTGGTCTAATGAGGGATTGTCCAAGGTTTGGTGGTAAAAGGATGCGGGGATTGATGACGAGGGTCTGTTTTGCGATCAACGGCCACCGTCCTTCAATCAAGGGTATAATTTGGTGGAAGAGTGCAGGGAAATATTCTTGACCTGCAGTGAAAGTTTGGGTGAAATGCGACGGCTGAAGTGTCCTAATTGGCGGGGCAAATTTTTTAAAAAATCCAAATCTCAGGTTTCCACATATGGGAGAGTTACGTTTTATAAGCGTCGGTTGGACAGTGTAGATCGTTCATTTTTAGGCCTCGTTTGAGTCCATTACCCATGATAGACCACAAGCCCAATGAGGTCTGTGGCTTCCCATAACTTCAGATTTATCTACCCCTCCTTGGGCGTTGCATGACTAGTACAGACAGTCGCCAAGTACAAATGGACAAACCGTGAAATGAGTGGAATTGACCACAAAATGAATGGAATTGACCGCAAAGTGAATGGAAGTGACCTCAAAATGAATGGAATTGACCGCGAAGTGAGTGAATGAAATTCACCGTAAAGTGAATGAAGTGAATGGAATTGACCGCGAAATGAATGAAATTGACTGTGAAGTGAATAGAATTCACTGCGAAATGAATGGAATTGACCGCGAAGTGAATGGAATTGACCGCATAGTGAATGAAATGAATGGAATTGATATCGAAGTGAATGAAATTGATCGCGAAGTGAATAGAATTGACCGCGAAATGAATGGAATTGACCACGAAGTGAATGAAGTGAATGGAATTGATCGCGAAATGAATGGAATTGGCCGCGAAGTGAATGGAATTGACCGTGAAATGAATGAAGTGAATGGAATTGATATTAAAATGAATGGAATTGATCGTGAAGTGAATAGAATTCACCGCGAAATGAATGAGATTGACCGTGAAGTGAATGGAGTGAAAGGAATTGACCACGAAGTGAATGGAATTGGCAGCGAAATGAGTGGAATTGACTGCGAAATGAATGGAATTGATCGTGAAGTGAATGGAAGTGACTGCGAAATAAATGAAATTGATCGTGTAATGAATGGAATTGACCGCGAAGTGAATGAAATTCACCGTGAAGTGAATGAACTGAATGAAATTGACCGCGAAATGAATAGAATTGACTGCGAAGTGACTGAAGTGAATGGAAGTGACCGCGAAATGAATGGAATTCACCACGAAGTGAAAGAAATTTACCATGAAGTGAATGGAATTGACCGTGAAGTGAATGGAATTCACCGCAAAGTGAAGGGAATTCACCGCGAAGTGAATGAAATTGAACGTGAAATTAATGGAATTCACCTTGAAGTGAAGGGAATTGAATTGAATTGACCGCGAAATGAATGGAATTCATCGCAAAGTGAAAGAAATTTACCGCGAAGTGAAGGAAATTCACCGCGAAGTGAATGAAGTGATGGAATTCACCGCGAAGTGAACAAAATTCACAGCAAGTGAAGGAAATTCACCGCGAGGTGAACGAAATTCACCACGAAGTATATGAAATTAACTAATTCACAAACAAATCACCATTCATAATGAAATGACTATTAGCAAGACATCATTTACTACAAATTTGCAACAAAATATACAAGACATTTCATTTCAAGACATCATTTACAACAAATTACACCCTCAATGTTTTACAAGACATCATTTACAACAAATTACAATATTTCACAAAATTTTCTCATTCCTCTCATGCCTAACACAAATATATCATCTATTGTGGACACTCAGACAATCATAGGCTATTGAGTTGCTAAAGATGAGAGTGAATTTCTGCAAGTCTGTCCCTGACAAAATTTGATCGCTGCACAAAATATCAATATATTTCATGACAAATATGCCACAATCATATCCGTTCGTCTGCTTTGGTATAGAAGTATCTTATTTGACCGTCCAATTCTTCCCGTCCAATGCAGACATATCTCTTGCTACATGGAATATTATAGCAAGCCCTCCTTCATCAGCTCGATATGTTCCCTGTATCGACTAACTGCCCTCGAATATAAACTGTCGAGAATAATGATCTCTTGGTCTCAAAAGTGGATGACCATGAGGTACCAATGACTGTTGGCATGGTTGATTGGTACTTATGCCTATTCATGTTTGACAAGATAAGATATCATTAATAAAATTATAGAAATAGATACACCCAGAGTTGATCACCTGTAACGACATCATTACCTGTTCATACTGCCACATGGGCTTCTGCCCTTCTCGAGGTTTAGCAATGTCATTCACAGTGAATTTATCTACTTATAATGCTGCACACTTTTCATCACTGCCAATGTCCCGATACATTCTCAATGTCGGCATTTGCAGGTCGAGACATGGCTATTAAAGATAAAATACCAAATTAGAATATATATCATATAAACAAATAACATGGTAACCATAATCCAAATCATACAGTTACCTGAAAAAATGTGAGGTATAACTTGCAGTCCTGAGTATATAAAGTTGGAAATGAACTGTGCCTTTTCTCCAAGAAATCAACGTATTTGTCAATAGCCTAATCAATAAAGATGGTGGATTAAGCTCTAGTCTAATATAAGAGTTGAATACAAATGGATGTATGTATGTATGTATGTGGATTACTTACCACACTATCAACCCATGCATCCTTCTCCCATATGGTCCTGAACCAAATAAAATCCGCCGAATCTTTGTTTGCTTTGACCCAACAATCCAATTCATGTAGTTCCTCCTCCGATATAACCCTAAATAGATAAATCTTAGCTTGGAAGGGTATCAGAGAAGTACAAAATTCTTTCGGTTTCTCAGAGTCGGCGGCGTTGTTTGGAGCTGTTTAAATGACAGAGATGGATGTGAATGGAGAACGCTTGTAAACAGACGACTTCATGACCCTTTTAGTTCTCCTCTTATAGATTGGAATGGACAGCAGTGATTTCTCGCATACATTAACGTCTAACGCATCCAAGTGTTGAACCTCCACCTCTCTGTTCTCCTGTTCTATATCTTCCAATTCCTCATCCTGCTTCTCAAACTCTTCATTCTCCTTCTCTAACTCCTTCTCCTTCCAAAACTGCGTCTTCTCTATAAGAAACGCCTCCATCTTCTTCTTCAACTCCACCTTACCCTCTTCCAATTCTTCCTTCTCCTTTTTCAATACCTCATTCTTGATCTTCAATTCTTCATTCTCCCTCAATAGTGTTTCCCTCTCTATCTTCAAAATCGCTCTCTCATTCAACCCTTCATTCTTTAACCTCAAGGCTTCTTTCTCTTTTACCATTAGTTCCCTCTCATTAAGTGCTAGTTCTCTCCCTCTCCATCGATTCTTCTCTCTTTTAGTACGCGTTCTCTCTCATCGATATGTTTTCTTTTTTATTCAATTCTTCCCTATTTCTCTCCAACAAAAGCCTCTCCGCCTTCAACTCCTCACTATCCTCTCCCTCTCCCTCATCCTCTCCCTCGGTCTCTCCCTCTCCCTCATCCATATCTTCATCATCATCATTTTTAATGCCCTACAAAATGAGGCAATGTATATATCAAATATGTAACATGTCAAAGTAAATATAAAATCTCAACATAAAAGAAGACTTTCATGACATCTTACATGAGATCTATCACGGACCAAACGAACAACATCAGTCTCCAGCTCCTCAATGGTGGGTTCTAAGGTAAGAATTACCTCAGTCTACGAGAGAACATCCTTCATGTTCATGTACATAAACATATATATTTCAATAAGTGACCACTTAGCTTC
Source organism: Magnolia officinalis (assembly GCA_021015155.1). Taxonomy (NCBI): domain Eukaryota; kingdom Viridiplantae; phylum Streptophyta; class Magnoliopsida; order Magnoliales; family Magnoliaceae; genus Magnolia; species Magnolia officinalis. The sequence continues at coordinate 72,013,566 of JAJHSJ010000008.1, read as the reverse complement.
ATAAAAATTGACTACATCTTCACATCTTCATAGAAATTTGATTTTCTTATACCTTCAACTCTATACCTGATATCGAATTATGTATTGAATCTTGAAATTTGGGAGGGAACATATGAAATGATACATCCTCGGAGGGCTGATACTCTTTCAAGGGCCCATTGCTGTTACAATGAAATAGTAAGACGATCTTAAATAAATATAGTTTCGTATAAACTATAAATTAAAATAGACAAGGAAAAAATCCTTACTTGTAGGGAAAATATGCAGCCGTTGATATTGTAGTGAAACCCATGTGATGTCATTGAGGCACTCTCGATCCCTTCAATCATTGTCTGAAAGGCCAAACTACCCCAAGGATAGATATTAAAGTTTTCCAACAAGTCCACAAGGTCAATATACTCTGTACAACACATAATATTCGTGTCGGTTCTCGTAACAAACCACTCTACGCATAATATTAGGGCTACCTTCACGATATCTTCGTGCTTATTGCTATCAATTATCTTATTGAACACCTCCTGTATTTGTTTCTTTAGGATAAGATATTCCTTGAAGTATTTCTCTTTTATTGACTTCTTGGAACGATGAATATTGGGTATGGAGAGGTCACCAGTCTTCAACCCTATTATTAGGGTGAAGTCCATTTCTGAAAATTTAAAACGGTTCCCCTGTATCTCGAATAAAAGATTACCTCTGTATCTCTCAATAAGTAAGTGAAACAAAGCTCCTATAAACCTAAATGATGTAATGTGTAGTAAAAAAGAGAATGAAGACTGCCTAAATATATTTAATCTACTGTCATTCTTCTCTAAACCACTCTTTACGATATCAAACCACCATGTCAATGAACATTTGCACGACAGGTTTGGCACTGTAGCACCAAATCCCTTACGCGAGGGTTTGTCATCTGCAAGGATGAATTGAAAATTATATAAATAATAACATTCATTATTCAATGAAGCATAATGTGAAAGTCGACTTGTTGTGGTGAAAAATCATAAAGTATAATATTAGTTTGCCGAGTCGGCGGTCATTTTTGGGGAATTCCAAGTGAAAGTGCTCGACTTACAAATGAATTTCAACAAGTTTTCGGCCTGTTTCACTCATTTATCAGTCAATTTTATGAAGTTGTCGGTAAATTTTCACAGGTTCTTGGTAAAAAAAATGTCAATTTCAAGTAGTTATCGGTCATTTAGCCGAATTCCAAGTCAAAGTGGCCAACTCATAGGTGAAATTCAGTGAGTTTGCGGCCAATTTCACTCACTTATCGGTCGAATTTCTGAGTTATATGTTACATTTTGGCCCAAGAATGTCGTGAAATTGACCGCGAAGTTGACTGCGAAGAATTGACCGCGAATTGAATGAAATTCACCGGCCACTGAGTTAAATTGATCGCGAACTGATTGTGTTTGACCGCGGACTAAGTGAAATTGATCGGGGAATAAGTAAGATTGATTGGGGACTATGTGAAATTGACCGATAACTACTTCAAAATAACATTTTGAACTGAGTTAGATTGACTGCAAATATTGTTGAATTGACCAAGAATTGAGTTAAATTGACCACGAACATCGTGAAATTGACCACGAATTGAGTTAAAATGACCGCGAACTAAGTTATATTGACCGATAAGTGAGTGGCAAGCAGTTATCGGTCAATTTCACACAGTTATCAGTCAATTTCAAGTGGTTATCGGACAATTTCACATAGTTCTCGGTCAAGATGTCAGTTTCTTGCAGCTGTGAGTCGAATTTCACTTTGTCCTCGGTGAATTCCATTCACTACGCGGTAGATTTAACTCAGTTCGCGATCATTTTAACTCAATTCGCGATCATTTTAACTTAGTGCGCGGTCAATTCCGTTCACTTCGCGGTAGATTTAACTCAGTTCGTGGTCATTAAAACTAGTTCGCGGTCAATTTAACTCAGTGGGTCCTCGGTCTATTAACTCAATGGTCTATTTCACTCGGTCTTCGTTCTTTGTTTCAAAAACCCTCAATATGGGGCATTTGAGCATTGAATTTGCTCATTTATCTGGACATGTCATACCATACAATGTTTAAAAAAATAAAAAGAATTGTGGACCGTGTGGATATATCATATAAAATACGATGGGGTCCACGAAGTGAAAGCAGGGATTTCAAATATATCTGCCATTCGAAGCTTCTTTGATGGGGGGACCATTTTCGTCCTGTCTTGGGTTGACAAAAGTCAAAAATGATGTGAGTGGCGAGTGTATTCTCGACCAAATAAAGGTGAAAATGAGGGCTTTACTGCTAAGGTGGACAATCACAAAATGGGAGAGAAGAAAGTAGTAAAATGAGGATTTTATTGCTAGGGTGGACAGTCACAAAGGGGAGGTATGTAATCAGAAAATGAGGTTTTTTTTACTAGGGTGAAGGATCGGAAAGAGGGAAAAAGAATTAGAGAAATTTTTGAATGAGATGCGGCTGTTAACTTTCGAAGGTGCATGTGTAAAAAGGCAAGGGCATTTTGGACCCATGAAAAGTCATGCGTACAGCAGGGGAGTATTCTTGGAAGGTAAGAATAAGTGGGCTTAGTAAGGTATGTAGCCCATAAGTGGGTCGTACAGTAGGAGAAAACTCTTTTGAAATCATCATCATCACTCATCAGGGCCGCATACGAAAGAATGGAATGTTGAAGAAGGCCGGAGGTGTAAGACCTACTTAAGGAGGTGGGCCCCACAATGGGGTAATCTCTTTTTATGTAAAAATGATCTTGATCGTTCAACAGATGGAATTAACGTAAGCATTGGGCATTCTTTGATTTTATCTGTCAGTGGATGGAACGGGTAGGATCCTTCGAGGCATCTAGTACATTGTTTTCAATGTGAGAGCTGCGTATGAACGGTCCCAATCAAAAGGCTATGGACGACTTATCTTGAATAAAATTATTGGAATATCCTATCTATTATAGGAACTGTCGGATGAACGGTCCAGATTACTGAAATAGGGCACGTCTTCTGCGTATTAGTCCTCTTTCTCCTTTTGTCTGTCAGAGGAAGAAGTGACGGGTTCCTTTTGCCTTCGTCGCGACTAAGGATAGCCAGTATGTGTCGCATTGATGGGGGCCATGATGAGATGATATAATGATTTAACCGTCCATATTCCTCATACTACCATGTATATCATACTACCATGCATAAGCTCTGAAGCCATAGTCAACTTCAGATTAAAATCTATTGGCTTTGATTTTTAAAATTAAATGTCTGCCTTGGAAGGTTTTCCTTTTGATGCTCTAAAATTCATCTACAAATATTGATGGGTATAATAATCATTGATGGGGGCATCACGCTCGCACGCACGCCACACATAAAGAAGGAGGGCCCCACCATCGATTTGGATCGATGATGACGTCCAGTGAGGGCCCCCTAGCTAGAAGACAGAGTTTTGGTTCCTTAGAGTGGACCCGATAATCAAGTAAAGCCCATCATGGGATCTCATGATCAGGGCCCACTAATCGAATTAAGTTCATATTTTAAGTTTTGATTATTTATGTTATTTAGAATATCATGAACGCTTTAGATTTCTTTGATTAGTTTTTATTTTGGTTAGTTTTTATTTTGGTTTACTTCATCACCAAGTAACATGTTGCGCACATGATACGAGTTTTGAATTATAGAATTTTCCCTATAAATAGGCACCCCTTGTAGTTCTTTTGATTCATTAAAGAACTACAAATTCCTGCGTATTTTTTTTTTTACTTTCTGAGTTTTGAATTGTCGAAAATTTCAAGTGGGTGCAAATCCCTCTCTTTTTCGAAGGACTAAATACCATGGTGCGAAGTCATGCATATCCCAATCTGCCCCTATCTTCTTTCATTCATATCTCTCACCTTATACAATTATTCTTGCTTTGAATCCACCAGTTTTCATAATTGTTCTTATCCTTAAAACCGATTTTCAGAATCCACCAATGACAGGTTCCTTTCGTCTTCGTCACGACTATGGATAGCTGCTATGTGTCACCTTGATGGGGGCCATGATGAGATGATATAATGATTTAACCGTACATATTCCTCATACTACCATGTATATTCTTCATACTACCATGCATAAGCTCTGAAGCCATAATCAACTTTAGATTAAAATCTATTGACTTTGATTTTTAAAGTTAAATGTGAGCCCTTGGAGGTTTTCCTTTTGATGCTCTAAAATTCATCAGCACAAACTGATGGGTATAATAACCATTTTACCTTCATCTTATTATACTGGTTCTTGAGGCCATCGGAACTATCCAGGATAAATCGAATTGGTTGTTAGACACTTTAGGTGTCTTTTTCGATGCCATCAAAGGCTGGGTCGATGTCATCAGTAAATTCTAGATTTTCATGTTTGGTCGCTGGATCGTTTTTGGTATTATTTGATGCCATCAAAGTGAGTTCAATGCCATTGATAGTTTATTCGATGTCATCGAAGTCTCATCGAATGTTTCATCAAGCGTATCACAGAGCTACGAAGAGTTGCGAATTTGCATAATTTGTTTCCGATTTTGATTAGGATTCTCTCAAATGCTATATATAGGATTATAATTGGGATTGTGAGGGGTTTTAAGCTTTCTTATTCATTCCTAAGATTTCAAATGGCTTATAAGGGAGATTCAAGGCTTGTTCAAATTGATTATTATCTCTATCTCTTGTAATTTCTACTTTCATTCTATTTATCGTCACTTTGTGCCGTGGTTTTTCCCGCAAGGGTTTTTCCGCATTAAAATCTTTGTATTTGCAAGGTGCTTATTTGGATTACTTCACTTAATTCATCTCCGTGTGCTTCTGCAATCCCCCATCATCTACCAACATAAACATGTAAAGTTATTCAAATCCAAACCGTTCATCTTAACTTTTATATAACCGTAGTCTTATACATGGTCCCAAACCTGCCATGGATTTTCAAACTTTACATAGAATATTTTCATCTTCTCTTACCAAATCTCCTTAAGGTACGCCCCACGGGTTTCCACAAATACAAATATTTTCAACGGCATTGAATGATATAATTCATATCTAGGGCCTCTTTGTGATGTAGAGCGGGTTGTGGACAATTACATGACAAAGATGGATCAGAAAAGGCCCGGTCGACGACAGAAGTGATCTGGACCATCAGACCTTAAATCAGGCGTATCTCGCAATCCGGGATGAGTTAGCGGACGAAAAATATATGATTTTGGGGTAGAACGAGCTACTTTAGCCAACCAACCCTGCTACGCCAGGTTGCGACGCTCGGAATTGCGAGAAACCCCTGATTTGACGGTCGTTTCCCTGTTTCAATTTCGTTTTTACTATAAATAGTAAGTTTTAGTTTGCTTATAACTCTTCATCTATCAGGCTTTAGGAGTTGCGCCCAACATGAAAAGAGCTTAGAATAATTAGGAGAACGGGTTGGTGAAGCCAAATAGGACACTTACTATTTTTGGCCGAAACCCCTGATTGGTATAATAACCATTTTACCTTCATCTTATTATACTGGTTCTTGAGGCATAATAATACGAAGATATACGGTTCCGATTATCAGTTCAAATAAGCATGTGGGCCCAAAGGCATGACATATGTTGCAATGTTGAGTCGCGATGGAGGCAAAACGAATACGGAAGCATCTGGAATGTAATTAGTCAAAGGAAAGTAAGGTAGACAGACGACTACAGTAAAATGGTGCACTCGCTCTATCTATGAACACCGAGGGGACATGGCTAGCGTATGGTGATCCACACCCAGCGATGCAATCTTCGTATTAACCAATCTAACCAATCTGACGGTAAAAAATGCTATGTGGCCCATCTAACTAGGATCAATTGGCCCAGAGGATTTCAGGACACTGTACGACAGGCATATTGTACTCAGTTTGTACAAGCGGGCCCATGGTTGAGTGATCCAGACCATTGGTCTGTTGAGCCTCACCATGGATGGCAATGTCTGCAGGATATCCTTGATAAGACAATCCTAACCTTTCAATCTGTGTCTTGCAAATGGACGGTGAAGAAGAGAAATGAAGCGATTGTTCACATTCAACTGAGAAAAGAACCCAAAATTGTGGCCAGGATCTTCCAATCTATGAGATTTCAGTGCATGGTCTATCCACCATGTGGCCCAAACCAATGGTCAGGATCACTGAACCACGGGTCCCTCTCAACGTAAACAGGCCACGGTGAAGTGGCGACCAGGCAATTACATGATCCGCAGGACAGTAGGGACTAATGGTCTCCACATGAAGACCCTTGATCGAATGGGCACCACTGAAGATGGACCATGCTATACAAATCTCCTCCACAGGACGACCTCGGACCCCAACCAAAGTGATGCCCCTCAGATCATCGGTCTAGATCCTCTTACCATGGGCCACTTTACAAAACCAGAAATGGTGATGCTACGGTTGGGCCAGATATGTGTGGGGCCCACCTTGATGTATTTGTTTATCCACGCGGTCTATTCCTTCTCTCTTATCATGTTAAGGTATGAACTAAAAAATGAGACAGATCCAACGATCTAGCGGACGACACTATATTATTTCATTTAATGCTTTGTGTATTTAACGCAACCAAGCCAACTATTTGGTGTGGCCTACTTTTGGATCTGCCCTAAATTTGGGATGCGGACTAGTTAATTACAGGTTGAGTGGCGAGACTCACCACTGAAGTGATGTCACCAAGTTGTGTGGGCCCATCATGATGTATGTGTTGGGAGAGATCATTGTTGGGCATGAACCAAAGAATGAGCAGATCCAAAGCAGTAGTGGATCCCACCACAGAAAATAGTGGAGAGCGATGCTCACCGTTGAAACCTTCCTAGGGTCCAACATGATGTTTATTTGAGATCCACACTGTTCATAAGTTAAAAAAGACATGAAAGAAGGGAAAAACCAAGTATCAGCTTGATCGAAAACTTTTGTGACCCTCTGAAGTTTTTAATAGTAGGCATCACTCTGCCCATTGTTTTCTTTGGTGGGGTCCACAGGAGCTTTGGATATGCTCATGCCCTAAAATGATCTTTTCCAAATGAATGGACGAAACGGATATAAAACATACATCATAGGGGAGCCCACAGAACTAAGTCACGTCACTTAAGTAGTAAGTGTCTCGCTGCTCTAGTTAATCCACGGACTTTCTTTTTTTTTTTTTTTTTTTTTTTTTAAAAAAAAAAACACGCACCCACACACACCCCCCACACACTCACGCTCGGATTTCACCTTATGGATACTTGAACCCTTGACTGGTGTTGAAACTCCCGAGAGTCTACCACAAGAGCAAGAGCAAGGATCCGCATCCCTAAATTTGAGCTCTTAACTTCAGATGACCTGAAAAAAGAGATGGACGGCATGGATGAACAGATACATTACGGTGGGCCCCTAAACAGATCTGGTCGGACGGCTTATTGTCATTGGGGAGTCAGACGCAGTCGGCTTTCGCTGAGTAGATGGCCAACTGAGATGCTTGTGTGGCATCCCATCTATTCATCAGGTGGCCCGCTACGAATGCGTGACGGCTTAAAAATCACGCAGATCCAATGATAGTCAGCACCACGTGAATTTGAAAGTCGTTGGATGATCGTCTATTCTTCTTGCAGCGGGCTATCATGTCTTTTTATCGAAAATTCAAATTCACATAACAACTCTCATGTGGCCACGTGCACCACCTGAAGCTTATTAAGATGACCCAACCTTTACTAATAGGGCCTACATACTCTTTATCTATTCCTTCCTTCCGTTTGGTTGGGTTATTTTTAAGAGATATTTATGGTATTAGATGAGATTAAGTGTGATGGAATTGCATTTGGTCATGTGCAAATTTCATTTAACATTTAAGAAAGAGAAGAAAAGTTGAGATTAAGTGAGATGGAATTGCATCCGGGCATATGCATGCAAGATGTTTTCATAGATTTTAAAATCTATTACACGATGGCCTTACATTGATGTATGTGTTTTATCCACATTGCCCATCTATATGTATCTTGTACACATGACATGTCAGTTATATGTGTGTATAAATTATGGATATCCATTGTGAATTTAGTTTGATCAATATAATTTTATGAATCAACAAACTCTATTTTACTTAATCCATTGTATTTCATATGGTAAGAATTTTATTCCAAACATGAAATATAATGATCGCAATATCTTGTATTTTTGGAGATACAAACATTGTACAATAATAGTGTTAATCTCATCTAATATAATTTCATTTAATGTGTGAGTCGAAAATAAATAAGATCCGGATCTAAAGTGGACTATACTACAGAAATAATGTTGATTGAATGTATTATCATTAAAAAACTTCCTGTGGCTCGTTAGTTTTTTTTCATAATTTTTATTTTCTATCCAAGCCCTTGATAAGGTCATATAAGCCTAGATGAAGGTCAAAAACAAATATCAGCTTGATCCAAAAATTTTGTGGCCCATTAATGGTTAATCACCGATGTTTCCTAAGGTATGGTCTATGTGAGAATTGGATCTACTTCGTTTTTTTACCCATAGTCTAAATTTATATTTCAAAAATGATGAACGGTACAGATATAGAATACATAAATCAAGGTGGGCCCACTGCAAGGGCCGCACCGTCTTGGGTGAGGTGGGTCCGTACCTAATCCGCTCCCGTAAGGTGATCTGTTTTACATCCTTACCACGGACAAAATACAAAAGAATGAAAGGAAAGGAAATCCGACTTTAATTCGCGCACGTAGAGACTGCAGAGGTGAATCTCGGCACAAGGGCGAATGTGACACTCGTGTGAGAAATCCAAGCTATTCATTAGGTTGAACCAACCGTGAAAAATCCCTGGTTGACAATTAAGGCCAACCTACTCATGATGTGGGACGTTCTTGATAAGGAAATGGACGGCTAGAAAGAAACCAACAACGGTATATATTCAAGTTGCAATTATGGCTCACCTGATTAATCGAACGGCCCAGGTTTTGGGAAGTATACGTTCAGGTCTAGATCCATATGTTTCACGGTCGGGATTTCGCACACATAGGCCATGTTGCACATGCGCAGCTGTGCTCGCGTGAAATGCTTTAACAATTCGCATGTACAAATAGCTGAGTTGTTGGGATTCTTCCACACCTCTTATCCGTAGGACTTGGACACCTACAGGCTACAGCCGGATGTATACTAAGTTACCATGCAGCCCCATATTTTCTACGAACAAGTAATTTTTGTCGAAATCAGTTCCATGAAAACGGTAGGTCCCATTATGATTATCAATATTCACAAAAAAGATTCATTTATTCATATCAGGTTAGCCACAATAACAAAAATTAGATCAGTCCATTCATCAGTTAGGCTACACCTGTATGTTGAGTCAGATCTTGTCATTGATTCCAATGGTGTGATCCACCTGATAGGAAGAATGGACTAACCTTTTATGTGGCATGGTTTTCTCTTTGGGTCTACAGCTTGCATGGTCCGGATGCCCTACAAAAGTTACATGTTGGCTGTAGAGTTGGGGATGCATGTGAGTCAAGGTACAACCCACTGTACGTGATCAATTATCCTTATCCTCATTGGCACGTCTTTGCCTGACGAATAAAGAAAATTAATAAACTATTCTCATTAAAAATAATGAACTATGATGATTAAAAATTAATTAGTGTCAAGAGATAACGAATAAATAAATAATAAAAAATTAGGCTAGAATATCATTCAATTCCCAACGTCCAAATGGTGGGCCATCTAATAGCCATGCCCGTATTAAAGATCATTGCCCTAAAATAAGTTTTCAATACAGATGGACGGCATGGATCCGGGATCTAGGGAAGCCATGTCCGTATTAAAGATCAACGGTGGCACGCGTGGACATGTGGGGGAATTAAAGATCAAGAGAGTCACGTGCATGAGTTCTTAAAGATAGAGGTCACACATGCGGCACATGAGGTTTAAGTGGCACATGTGGCATGGGACATCGCATGTATGGTGATAGTATCCATCATAGTCTGTGGTGTATTACAATGGGATTGAGACTGGACACCTTTATATTTTTTTAAGGTAGACATTGATGCTCTCACTGAGGCCTACTTATGTGGATGAGATTGTAGGTGTTGACAAATGACTGTGATATTTTTAACATTGCATGTTACAAAGAGGCCCTAGATATGAATTATATCATTCAATGCCGTTGAAAATATTTGTATTTGTGGAAACCCGTGGGGCGTACCTTAAGGAGATTTGGTAGGAGAAGATGAAAATATTCTATGTAAAGTTTGAAAATCCATGGCAGGTTTGGGACCATGTATAAGACTATGGTTATATAAAAGTTAAGATGAACAGTTTGGATCATTTGAATAACTTTACATGTTTATGTTGGTAGATGATGGGGGACTGCAGAAGCACACGGAGATGAATCAAGTGAAGTAATCCAAACAAGCACCGTGCATATACAAAGATTTTAATGCGGAAAAACCCCTATGGGAAAAACCACGGCACAAAGTGAGGATAAATAGAATGAAAGTACAAATTACAAGAGATAGAGATGATAATCAATTTGAACGAGCCTTGAATCTCCTAAGCCATTTGAAATCTTAGGAATGAATTAGAAAACTTAAGATCCCTCACAAGCCCAATTATAATCCTATATATAGCATTTAGGAGAATCCTAATCAAAATCGAAAACAAATTATGCAAATTCGCAACTCTTCGTAACTCTGTGATACGCTTGATGAAACATTCGATGAGACTTCGATGACATCGAATAAACTGTCAATGGCATTGAACTCACTTTGATGGCATCAAATAATACCAAAAACGATCCAACGACCAAACATGAAAATCTAGAATTTATTGATAACATCGACCCAGCCTTTGATGGCATCGAAAAAGACACCTAAAGTGTCCAACAACCAATTCGATTTATCCTGGATAGTTCCGATGGCATCGAACCTGTCATCGACAGACCATTGAATTAATAGATTTAAGACATCTATCACCGGTAGATTCCAAGTAAGTACCTCGGTTATGGAGAAGGAACATGTGATATACCCTTCTCCGCCATACAAATGTAGGATCTCTACTGTATGTGATTTGAATTTACATTAAATTTTAGCTTTAGATTATTATTTAAAAATAAATGAACAAAGTAAGAAGTAAAATAAAACTATAACAAGGGTACATAGGAGAACTGTATAACTCAATAAATAAAAAGCAATGTAAATGAAGATAATAGATAAATTGTTTAGATTAACCAAGGGTCTAAAGATGTGAGTGGTAGAGGAATAATTTTGATACATTTCAAGACAAGATGATAGGAGTTCTTAAATCTCAAATTCTATTATGCAAAATCTTTATTCATAAGAGGGGGAACCTTTATTAGAGATACGAGCAAAGAAGGAAGAACTCCATCACTCCTTAATTAGAAAATATTATTCTAATTTTCGATTCGCGTCCTATTCTTAGGAATTCACACAAACTTGTGAAAGGATAGTCAAAGAGAAGGTGGAATATATTCACTATTTTTCTCTAAGATGTCTTCATCCAGTCTTTAAGGCTTCTTAGTGGTATTGGCGTGTTGTTAGAAATGAGAAGAGTAGGGTCCTTACTCATGTCTTAATGGTAGACTCTCAAGAGTTTCAGCACAAGAACATGGTTCCGAGTACCCATTGTGGTGAAATCCCACTATATGGTGTGAGTGTGTGTGGGGTGTGAGTGCGTGTGTTTAAAAAAATGAGAGGAGTTAAGGGTATTTATAGTTGAAAGTGATGACATTCTAGTTATTTTGGAGTAAGTAAATAGAAAATATCACATGGCTTCTTATAATTGGCTTTTGAAAGCCCTCGGTACATGGAAAGTGGTTGAGATGGTTGGCTTGATAATTTAAGTAAGGTTTATAAATAAATATGTAAAACAATTTTTTAAGGGTTTGATAATAAGGTTTGAAAGTGGCTTAGGATGAAGTGGGTTGATAGAAAATGATATTATAAATATTGGGTTATCATTACAATTAAAAATTCAATTTCCACTTGTGATCTTTTACGAAGTCCTAACATCTAACTAATTGACCATTGATTGTGAGAATACCTGTAACTTATTGAGGAAAAAAAGAGGTATGCTTCTTCTTTTTTTCTTTTTTCTTTTTGGCTACCAGTAAATAGTCATTTTGACGTTATTTAGGAGTTTGGATGGCTAGGATCAAGCTTTGGGTCAATTCGAATTAGATTAGGGTAATGATTTGGATGGATTTATATAAACTTGGACAGGGTGTGCAGTTCGGGGCTTCTGTGTAAAAAAAGAAGTCATCATTCTAATTGGGTGTGGACACTGGATTTGGGGGTGGGTCATGCTTTTCAATGAGTACCTTTTTCAAGGGCTTTTTGTGATGTACTAAATAATATTATGTTTGACTGGAGTCACCACTAGTTGATTACTCTACTTCTGCAGTCGACTAGACCATGTAGAAATGTTAGGATAAAGTATCTAAAGATTTTCAGTATTAAGATGATTCCTTGATTTTCAGCTAAAGATTTAGGGTAAGGGACCACAGTTACAGAGAGAGGAGGTGTCGAGCACCTACTCTACCCGTAGAAATGTATAATCGCTACTTCACAGGATCTGACTAACTTTTGAGGGTTGAGATTAGTTCTTGTGCAATAATGTGTGCAATGTCGTGTTAAATGCAACGCCTATGATAAGCTGATGGCAGGATCCGATTATATTGACAAGCCACAGAGCATGCGTTCAAGTTAATTAGGTGCGCAATGCGATGAGATGCAATGTTGATGGATGAGATGAGTAGAGGATTGAGAATGTAATGGGTGTTGTACAATTCTAATGCTGGGGCAGATGAAGCCGATTTTAGATTGGACGATTGGATGGATGGTAGTGTCGTAAGGATTAGGTTAGGCGGCTTAGATCGAAGCTTGGGTAGCTCATGAGGCTGAGGATTTGGCTAGATTCAACTGGACTTGGGTTATACTCTATCCTTCACTCTCACTCTCCTTGGTGGAGGGATGGGATGGCCAAGATGAAGGTTTTTGGATGCTTGAAGATGTAAGGGATGGTTTGAAATGGAAAAGGAGAGAGCTATTTATAGTGTTTTGGGCTATATTTTTGGTAATTTTGGACAAGTTCAGGGGTAGACAAGGGTTCAATGGCTGAGATTTGGAATTGACACGTGGTATAATTTAAGTGATTGGATCAATTGCATGAATTGTAATTTAGGGTCAATGGGAGGGGTCAAAGGTATTTTTTAATTTCCTGCATGATTGCATTTAGCAAAAGAGAATTTCACATGCATTGGAGATCCCCAGTCGAAGTAGGGGGTGTGCCATGTGCTTACTTCCTATTTTGCTAGGTGGTCTCCCACAAGCGTGTGGGAGCTCCGATTGTTTTGGGGTTCGTTTGTTGGATTCACTGGTGGATACATGGATTTGGACTTGGACTCGATTTTGAGTTGGGTTAGAGTTGGTTTTGATTAGGTGGGTTGATCGGGTTTGACCCACGGAGTCAACTCAATGTGACTCAGTGAGTTGACTTAGGAACTCAAGTTTTGGGGTGCTAGGACTTAGGCTTGTAGGGCTTAAAGTATTGGGGGTTAGGATTAAGACTAGGATTTAGGATTTGATTCATAAATTAGATTGGGGTTTGATTAATCATCAAGACAGTCCAAAACAATTAGCTTGTTGACCCGGAGTGGGGTGTCTACATCAGTTGCAATCGATTATTTCATGATTAGGTAGAGTGATTGCAGTATCGTCTATCTTATTTTGGGTTTCTATAAGTGGAGCGCATGGTTTAGTGATTTAAATTATTGACATGATGTGTTATATTAATAAGGATGGCAAATGCACCAGACTTTGAGAGCCATATAACATCATTTCCTGTTCTCATTATGCATAAACACTTGTATGTAGTATGGACATTTAGAATAGTCTAGAATTTTCTAGAGTGCAGAGAATCCTTAAATGTTTCAGAATTATCTAAGATGATGTCGTAGTTTGAGTACTGTAGATTAATCTCAGGGCTTATTTGAATTTTCAATTCAGTAGTAAATATAAATGGGTTGTTTCACCAAGTATTTACAACAACGTTCCCGCTGCTCTTTAGATGCAAAAATGGAGAACGCAACAAAATATTTGTGGGTCCCACCGTGATGTATGTTGATTATCCACACCGTTCATCCATTATGCCAGCTGAATTCATGGCATGAGCCAAAAAATGAGGCATATCCAAAGCTCAAGTGGACCATGCCACCATTAAAAACCTCTCTTGGGGCCATTGTTTCTTTTGGTGTGGGCCACTTGAGTGCTTGATTTGCTTCATTTTTTTGATCATGCCTCAAAATATTGTGGTAAAACGGATGAACAAAATGGATATATAATACATATCACCTTGGGGTCCACAAATTTAAATTAACTCTTTTAAACCGTTTCCCAGGTAGACTTGATTTTCAAACGGGTAAAATGGTAATAATTGCCCATTTACAGGGTAATTATGCAAGCTCTCAAAAATCAAATGGGCCCTAAAAGCTTTCTAAAAGATTCCAAACCATTCCACAAATACCATTAGTCTACAAGCTTTCTAGAAAATTCCAAACCATTGGATCAATATCACATTACGCCATTATAATCATCGACATCTACTTCCACAGATTTCCTTAGCCTACATATAAGAGAATCCACTCACTTGGAATCCATTCAATTGTAATCTTCTCTCCTTTAGTGTCACGACAAGTTTTCCTATATTACTATTTTTGTTCTTGATATTTAGCATTTAGTGCTACAAGTTAGAGTTAGGCTGACTCAAGTATCGTTAAGATATTCCGTAAGTACCACATAAGTGGGAGTCTAAAGAGTTAGCAAGTTGGTGTTAGCTGGTATTGATGGGCATCGTGTCATTCTCGAAGGTGACTATTAGAGCTGAGCATATTTGGACCGATCCGATGAATCTGACCCGATCAGACTTGATCTAACCTGTTCCGAACCGATTCGACGGCTTGGATCGGTGCTGATCGAGTAGGGTCATTCAGATCCGACTATTTTCCGGATCTAGATCGGGTAGTGGTCAATTCGAACAGATTCGATCCGAAAACCCGATCCGAATGGATCCGGACCGATCAAATCCGGCCTGATCCGGAGTAAAAACCAATACTTTTACTTTTTCCTATGATGTGGTCCACTTGTGCTTTGGATATGCATCGATTTTGGATTCAACGACTAAAATAACCTAAAAAAATGAATGGACGGTGTGGATATACCACATGCATTCACGGTGGGCCCCAACAGAGTTTACTCACCTATCACTATGAGTTACGTGCCATGCACGGCCACTTGGCAGCAATATGTATCATACCACATGAAACAGTGGTAGTTATAATTTTTCACCGTTGAAACCTTTATGTGCCCCACAGTGATGTTTACTTGCCATCCAACCTGTTCATACGATCTTACAGACATGGATGAAAGGAAAACACAAATATTATCTTGATAAAAAACTTTTGTGGCCCACAAGAATATTTTCAACGGTGGACGATCAGTTCACACTGTTTCCTGTAGTGTGGTCAATTCAAGCTTCGGATATAATTCATATTTTGTCCCTAACACTAAAATTATCAGGTAAAATGGATGGACGGAGTGGATTAAATATATAAATCATGGTTAACTTTGAAGAGTTTACTCAGTACGATAAGCCTACTGAGTTACTCAGTTCCGCTTCCAATTTAAGCTAGCAGTTTTGAGCAAAACAATGGGCCGCTGGAAAGCGGTTTTAACTTTTAACTTTTAAATAAAAACATGGGCGCTCGAGCTCCGAGTTGTACGAACGGTCCAAAGATATCAAAGTTACACGGCCCTACAGTGATATATTTATTATATCTAAACCGTTCATATATTTTTAGAGATCAACGTAGAATATTATCTAAAAATTTATTAATATCCAAAGATCATCTGGACCACACCACAAGTAGCAGCAGTGAATGATTTTCACCATTAAATATTTCATGTGATCCACTTGATAGTTAGATCTGTCTTAATTTTCATCGTAAGCCTTATGACGAGCTCGCCAAATGGATGGACGGTTTAGATATAACACATACCTCATGATAAGATCCAAATAACTTGCTAAGGTCGTTACAGCAAGTCCCCACCTACGGTATTAAAAAAAAAAAAAAAAAAAAAGAGTCTGCTTTCATGCAATGCATGATATATATATGCTCGGAAAAAATATGAATACAGTAACGGATAGTCTTTTCAGAGCCATGTGGGGCCCACCTTGATGTATATGTTTTATCTAAGCCGTTCATCCATTTTGACATATCAATTTAGGCCTTGATAAAAAAAATTAGCATATATTAAACGTTAAAGTGGACCACATTTCACACAGATCCGAATCGTACCCAACTCGGTTCCTTTGACCGAGGCGGACTCGGTTCGGGTGAGATGAATCATGTATCAGATCTGTTCGGGTCAGGTGACCCGGATTTGATTCCGGATTTGATCGAGTTCGGGTCCACCCATTACCATTTCGGATCTGATCGGGTTGAACCCAATCCGCTCCGATCCGGACCGATTCCCACCTCTAGTGACTACTACCAAGAAATTTATAAAGGGGCATGATTTATCCTAAGAGGGAATGTATTTATTGACATGAGGACTCACTTGGACCTTAGTTCATTAGAAGATTGCATTCCCAAGTTTGGAGCTTACCATTGCCAAAGGGACCCAGTTTATGATTAAGGTGCTACTCTAGCAATTCAAGGTGCTTTAGAAAGATGCATAAGCGGTTGATCCAACAATCTTATGGACCTTTTGCCAATGTAACTTCCCTCTTAGCCTAAGATCCCATTGTTTCATGCCAACATGTTGAAGCCATATCATATAGCATAGTTTGAAAATTTGAAAAATAGATTGACTAGTTGTCTAGCTAGGGTTGGTCAACTTGAAAACTCAACCAAGTCTTTAATCAACCCGACTTAATATTTTAAAAATGGTTAAAAAATGTTAAAGTAATTAAAATATCAAAATAAAATACAATTGTAGTTTGAAAATAAAACAACTTTGATTAGGCTAGTAACTTGAACACTATAAATAAGTCGGACTTGATTTTTCTGACCAAACCTGTAGAATATATCACTGAGGCATATTTAAGATTCCCCGTATTCGAACACAATACTTTCCGCTTTGATACCATGTATAACAACCACATGCTCTAAAAGCTCGAGCCATTAAAGGATGGTGTATTCATATGTAGTTATATTTGTGTAAATTAATAGAGAAACCTTCTAAAATATTTCTAACCATCAGATGGATTCCATGTCACACTATTTCAATCATTTATGTATGCTTTTAAAGATTTTGTAGGCCTATATACAAAGAAGTTGCCCTCAGAATATCAAGCCTTATAGACTGTTAATAATAAAATTTTAGCTCAATCAAGGCCGTCCAGCTCATTCGACCATTGTTCATATGGCATGTCATGGAAATCATGATAGTTAGATGAGAAAACATCTATTGTCACCCATCCATTGAATTTAAAATTCTTTAGAAGTTAAAATTTGCAATTTTCAACATAGGCTCCATCCATTACAGGCCCACCGTTTGGAAGGTGTGGATACCATGGAGACATAAATATTAAATAAATTCCCAGGGTTAGTTCATCAGGATGAGCCCCAACCATTTAAATTTTGGGCCTGGATTTACTCTCACCGATGGCCCATTGGGCCGAAAGTTAGGCCGAAGCCCATCCATGGTAGATGCAACAGGGCCAGGCTCAGCCCATGGGCTTGAACTTAAACCCAAGCTACTCCCATGGTGGGCTCGGCCCAATAACCCAATGGGCCTGTAGGCTCATTGATTCCCCTGGCTATATGGCAGGCATGTGGGCCATCGACGGTGTGGCTGGCAACATGGACAATCTAGATCTCGGTCCACATGCCACATTCACATGATTAGGTGACTCATTGATCATGAGCATCACAACCGTTGGATTGGATCGCACTATCTATTTTCGTTCTATACAACAAGAGCCTTAGGCCCAGGGCCCATTCATGCACACACAACCCGCCGCTACTCTGGCAGAGGGCTATTAATACACGGGCTTGCCTGGGCCTAGGAAATGCAAAATTTTGAATAGGCCCACGAGTTGATGTGTCCCAGACAGTTCAATATTGGGACTATGATAACCCCAGGTGTGGCCCATTGGCACCCCTGATCTGGTGGCTCCATACGTGGTGGGCCACATGTGAATGGTGAGAATGGGCCCAATCTTGGTGGGCCAAGATCTAATGATGAATGGCCTAGCTATCGCCGGCATTTGCATTTTTCGATGTTTTGGGCCGTCGGGAGTGTGAGATTAGGTTGAGAGGAGATGCTAAAGGCCTGATCTACTACAAAGCTTTGTAATTCAGCTTAACCTGCAAAGCGATGTGTGGGGCCCACTATGATATGTGCATGACATTCAATAAATCCATCATGTAGGCCCGTTCATCTTTTCCTTGGATCATAAAAATCATGTGATCCATAGAATTTAAATCCATGCGTTGAACCTGTAAGATCATGTGGTGTGGCCCACCTAAGTTTTGGCATGGCATGATTTTTGGAGTGTCAACTCATCCAAGCTCGGCCCATTTAATTAAATGGGCCTTATTTATCTGACTGAGCCCAACTAGATACCCGATAAAACTCAACCGGACCCGTTTTAAAGAGGGTTGAATTGGTTGAACCGTGGGTTGACATGGTCCATGCCAAATAACGGTTTAGATCTGTTGGAGATATTTATTAATGTGAGGCCCACTCTCAGTGACCCAGGATCGTTCATTTGGTTGGCGTACTAAGGGGTGATTTGGGTGGATCCGAGGTGGGTGGGATCCCTAACTGTGGGGCCCACTGTAATGTATGTACCTTACATCCACACTGTCCATCCATTTTGACAGATCATTTTAGGGCATGATCCCAAAAATGAAGTAGATCCAAATCTTAGGTGGACCACACCACAAGAAACAAGCCTGATTGAATCTCCACCATTAAAAACTTCATGGGGTCCACCGGAATGTTTATTTCCCATCTAACCTTTTGATAAGGTCACAAAGATCTGGATGAAGAGACCACGCAAATATTATCTTGATCGAAGTTTTTAATGGTCGATTGCCACTGTTTCCTGTATTATGGTCCACCTGAGATTTGGATTTGCTTCATTTTTTGAATCATGTAGTAAAATGAGTTTTCGAAACGGATGGACGGTGTGGATATAATACACGTACATCAAGGTGGGCCCCAAGGTCAGGGATCCCACCTACCTCGGCTGATCCGGGGGCTACGCCGGGCACTGCGGAATATAGCTTAAAAACCCGAAACTCAACCCGACTTGATATCCAGTTGGGTTGGGTCGACTCGTAGAGTCATTCAAACGGATCCTCGAAACCATGGTTTTTAGACCCGGAGACTCGGGTCGAACGAACGAGTCTTCAAACCATCCCAACAGAAGTATCATGTTCTATTCGTAGAGTTGAATCAACATACCTCAAGCTGACCGAGCGTGCATCAAATCGAGTGACTCAATGAGTCATTCCAAATCTGAACCGTGGCAAGCTCGTCAGCTTGTCAATGAGTTTCGTACCACCTCTTGCTCATCCCCATTGTCGCCATTGAAAGCTAATAAGAGTGAATTACGTGTGATTAGGATGGATTTGCATGATGTGTTTGAAGATCTGTGGGGATTATGATGATGATTCTACAATAGTACATCTAGAGATGAGTAGCAACACCTCATCCATTAAGTGGTCAGTTGAATAATGATCATGTAGGATCGGTTATTGGACAAATGGTAGAATTATTGATAAGAAGTGTCAAAATGTGTGAAATGGTTATAACAACCATTAGAACGTGAGAAATATCCATATGATTGGATTAAGGCTATAAATAGTAAAGGAATTCAATAATAAAATTTTATTTCATACCAACCCATTCAAACCTAATATATATTTTACATATCATTTCGATTACCTGTCATTTATATTCCTTAATGTAATCACTTTACTTTTCTGACCAATCAATTACATTTCTTAATGTAATCTTTTACTTTTCATATGTGGTTTACATTTCATAATGTAATATGTAGCGTTAACCAAGTAGTTCATAATTTTAATTGTAATTTGGGTCTACACTCATACACTGGATTCAGTTCTCTATATGGAAAAATATTCTGCAGCTGCTTTTCATGACTGACTGTAAGGATTCTTTTCTCGATCTTTTATTTGTATTGAAAAATTCTTTCGTACGGAAGTCAAATGTGTAACCTATCGTCAGATGATAAACCCTTTTCAATATCGCTTGATCCTATCTACATGCTGAACTATTAGCTAAATAGGTGACCGATCTCATTCGATCTCGGTTATATATATCTACTTATCTCAACGCTTGGGGCTATAGTTGTTCAGTTTGGATTGAGTTACAAATTCAATTCTGACACACCCATACTAATTATGTGACCAAATTTGAAAACCAACCACAACAACTCGGGTGAATTTCTTGTCTATTCAAGTTGACTTGACACAACATAAGCTGACCAAGTTGACGTTGAGTCGGTTGACTCAACGAGTCATCCTGCGTCTGAATCAATTTATGCTTGTCACCGAGTTTCATAGTGACTCAGCTCAATTTCTCATCGTGTTGAGTTGACTCAATAGAGTTTCGAGTTGAGTCAGTAATTTATTAGAACTATGGAGGAGAACCTTCCTCACCAATCAACCGAACGTGATTGATTGACCTTCCTATTTTGACTATTTTGATTAGAACTATAGGCCATCCAAAGTGGGCCCACCTGATGAAGAGTAGGAATTGACTAAGGTGGGTCCCTTGAAAGACCCTACTTTCTTTGAAACCGCGTCGAGAAAGCCACTAACTCCCATTCCTCGTTCGAATTCTGGCATATCTTTCATGAGAGCTTCCTGTCGTAAGCACGCCAACTCCTGATGCTATTTTGCTATTTGTGGTAAACGTGCCAAAATATCACACGTATGTGAAATCTGGTCCGTTCACAAAGCGGGGCGTACTGTGGGCATGACCTGGCCCAAAAATTAGGCTGCTTAGTTCATCATGTGGGCCACTCATGCACATTGAGTATAGATGCTTTGGTCAGCTTTTTCAACTATTCATTTTCATATACACCTATGGCCCACATCGTGAATTGACAGCCGTCCAGATTCAATGGACTAATTGAACGGATAAGATCTCTTGATCATTATGATTCCAGATTCTGCTCACCCAGAGAAATAATACATCACTTTGGACGGTCTGGATTGATACGAATTCATGCCACGTGTACGGTAGAAATGTTGCATCCTACACGTTGCAATCTAGCGTTTTTGTTCTTTCATGGATGTATTTATGCGCTTGTCCAAGCGCTTATGGCGTTGTGCTTCACATGATAGCTTCGTGAAGAAAAATAACATACAAACTAATGTATCCTACGGATACCCTACTAAACAACATTTTCCACTATTAGGTCAGGTGTGAAGGAAATCTGAACCGTCCAAAAGTTAAGCTCCATCACAAAGATCGCTTTCGATAAAAATCATATTAATCTACTCATCAAGTGGGATCAAACAAGTCCACTGATTTTGACGGTGTATCCTCAATGATGAGCTGATCGGTCTGATTTTTGGGCCAGATGATCTCCGTGATTGTTCCCACCTTCTTCACGGCTTGGATTTCCTACATTGATACACGTAGGTGGTAAATGTAGTGCTGCATGGTAACTTTTTCATACGGTGAATGTATGTAATCATGCCACTTTGAACCTTTATCTAACAAAATGAAAATTGCACCATCCTTTTCTTATATAAAATCCACCTAATGATTTTGTTTCATCTAGGCCGTGTGACTTAGTCAAATGGACCTAATTTCCGTTAACAAAGAGGCACACGTGTACCTTTACATTCTGCACACGTGCCAACTTGGAGAGCGTGTAGAGCATCTGAGCCATAAGTTGGCCACCGCCGTGAAGATGGTCATATATATGCAAAAATCAGGCTGGTCCGATCATTGAATGGACCCATGAGTACGTTGAATGTGGACCGGTTGTAATTTTTCTTTTTATTTTTTAAACCATCCATATATTTCATTTATTTTTGGGCCATTTGATGAGTGGACACGATTATTTTGGCGGTTGGAGTCTTATACAACGGTCGGATGTGCCCCACACTTGTAAGGTTGGCAGGTGTGGTGCACGCACGAGTGAAACTCTTCAAATTCATTGTGCTAATGAACTTAGCGGGGGATGTGAATAAATGTTGATCCAAACCGTCCAATTGATGGGCCACCTATGGGATGTACTGTTTTCAAAAATTCACCTCGACCGGCTCCCTCAAAACCAATTGATCGGAGGCCTGCTTTTGGACAGTTAGGAAAATGTTATGGGCAACGGTCCACATAAATGACCACTGATCAGATCGGATGGTTTGGAGCATCTGATCATTTTCATTGAAAGGAGATCATCTATCGGATGGCCTATACATTGGACGGTTTCGGAGTGGATGTGTGCATCCTTTGGTTAGATCATAGATGGTAGGGATGGGATCGGATCACTTGTACAGTTCAATCAATCGATCTGGACTGTCCATTATGTCCAGAACATTTTCAAGGGTCACACTGCAAAAGTCACACTGACGTGATGATCTAAGACCATCCTTGATTCGATCGGTCTTAGTTTTTTATAGTCATATTTGTTCTAATCCATGGATTGGATGGTTAGGATTTCCTACCAGACCGAGTCTTCGTACGCATAAGCAATCCATGATGGTCCGCAACTAATAGATGGGTCGAATCGTTGGTTGGACCTACTTCATGTAAAGAAATATCGACCATCCATATTAAAGGCTAGTGATCAGATGGTTATAATTAGCATGTCAGCGTAATATTTAAATGGTATCTCATGAAATTTATGTTGAAGCTAGTGGACAGTCTAGATCAATTGATTAAACAGTTAACATATCACAATACAACTAGGAGCACTACAACTTATGTGCTCCGAAGAGCACTGGAGCATTCCTCTCAACACGTCGCTTACGCTTTCAGATAGACAAAATCAATGTCCGACGGTGCAGTTGGTGCATAATAATCCAAAAGTCATGGTAAAGATCTTGTATTTCTAAGTCGTGGACCCCACACTACATGAAAAAATTAGATTGTATTCGGATCTATCGATTGATTTTTAATTTTTAATTTTATTTTATAAATATAGGTAGACTAGGTCAAAGCAGTAGACAGCGTCCACCTCTGGCGAAGAACCTCACCTAATCAAACCCCAGTTTGTGGGCATCATGTGAGTAGTGGGTCCTTTCACTGTAGAAATTGAACTCATGAAATGCAGTCAGGGTGTTAACGGTCTGGACACATGTATCCAACAGCAAACGTTTGTTAATTACTTGGATTGGGACAAGGGGAAGCAGAATGCGTACTGAGTAAACTCTGTGGGGCCTTTGGGTGTATATGTCTCTTATCCACGCCGTCCATACGTTTTCTCAGATCATTTTAGGGCATGAGCCCAAAATTAAATTATATCCAAAGCTCAAGTGGACCACACCATGGGAAAAAGTGAGGATAATGAGATCTACCGTTGAAACCTTCATAGGATATAAGGATGTTTATTTGTCATCCGACCTGTTTATAAGGTCACACAGAAGTAGAAAGATGGAAAACACTCGTCGTCCAACCTGTTTATAAGGTCAGAAGTAAGAAAGATGGAAAACACAAATATCAGCTTGATTGAAAACTTCCATGGCGCCTATTTAGTTTTCAAAGGTATGTGTTCAATTCTCATTGTTTGGCTGTGGTGTGGGCCCCCCACTTGAGGTTTAGATGTGCTTCAACTTTGGTCTAATTTCTTAAAATGAGGTGACAAAATGGATGGACGGCATGGATAAGACATATCACAATGGGTCCCACAAAGTTTACTCACTATGGAAGGATAAGGAATTTGAAATATTTATACAACATTTTACTTTATAAATATTTAGGGCCTCTTTCGATCCATGGAGAGTATAGGAAAGGAAATATTGGTTTATGAAAACTTTATTTCTAAGGAATTGCAAAAAAGATTTTTCTTAAAATTTAAAATTTATTTTCAAATTTTTTATTTGATAAAATAAAATCTTTTTGAAAAAAGATATTTAAATAGTCACTAACATGTGATAAATTAGGGCACATGTGGATTGCTCAGATGGATAGTAACACGCGGCCCACGTGGCATATGTAGGTACTTGAAGTTAAATTGTGGTACTACATATGAGGTGCTCGAAGCTGTGCGATGTCACATACAACACAAGATATACATTGACACATTCAACATGCGGGCACTTGAAGATAGATGGTACGTAGCACTCTTGTACATCAGCACCATTCCAAAGGGGAATTATTCGAACCAATTGAAGATGAAAGATGGCTTATTTGGCACATTGGTGAATGTAGGGAGCATAAGAGGAGATGAATGGTGGTACATGTGGTGCATTAACACATGTGAGATGCAAGAAAAAATGTATAGTGACACATTGGCACATGTAGAATACTTCACATGTGGGGGACAAAAGAGAAGAATGATGACACAGGTAGCATATTGGCATATGTGAGATATAACAAAAGATGAACAATGGTTGTCTTGATACATCCATGTAGGTGACATATGTGAGGCAATTGAAAATGGATGGCGGTGTATTTAGGGTTAATTTCTACGAAGCCAATTTTCATTCCACCGAGAGAAAATGTCTTTATTAGATATAGAGGTAGGAAAATAAATTTAATAATTTTTCAATTAAGATAGAAAGTCATGAAAAATAGTGTTTTCCATGATTTCTCATGAAGAAAGACTTCACAAATGAGGGAAAGTGTGTTTCATGAGAAACTATGTTCCCTTTTTATAACTCTTAATGGGATTGGTTTTGTCAAAATCTATTAAAATTTTTTTTTTTTAATCTATTTTTATGATCGCTGAATGTAACCCACTTTCTAAGATTGTTTTAACTGTGTGAAACATAACTCCTTAAATCTCGGCACAATGCAATTGTGTGTAAATGTTCTAGTACCGGATTTTTATATCTCATTTTTTCTGTTGGGGTTTAACAATGTAATCTTTCTTGGAAAAATCTCTCTTGTTTTTCTATTTGTTCTTCTTTTTGTATAAGGAGTGTCTTTTGAATATTGAATTTTGGTAACTATACAGAGAGCGTATTATCTCAGGAATATGCACTGAGAGCCCATTGAGTTGTGAGATTGGATCAATGTTAAAAAGATAGCGATTATTTCCGCGCCTTAAAGATAGTAGTTTTGATCTTTTGCTAATTGAGTTGTGAGGTTGGATCAGTGTGTTTTATGGTTTTGCTAGAGTGGGCCATCAAGTGATCTGAGCATTAGTTTCAAAGGGCCTACACAGTTCAGGCCCATGATCCACACCGTTGATTTTGATTACGGATATCTAATTCACACTATTGATCTAATGGACCCCCTTTTGGATTTTGATGGGAATGGCCCAAAATATCTCCCAGATTGGAAGCTCACAGTAGTAAAAATATGAGGCCCTATATCCAGTTGAATGTGGATACAGTTATGTTTTCCTTAACCGTCTGTCTGCAGGTAATCGTTTCTTTCTATGGTGTGGTCCACTTGAATTTTGCATTTGCCTCATTTTTGTCCTCATGCCTTAAAATAAACTTGAAAAATAGATGGACGATGTGGATATAACACATACATCATGGTGGGGCCCACGAAAGCACATTTTCAATTGACAAAAATTAAAGCAAGTGTTGGAGAAAACAAACAGGATATGATTAATACAGGGGCATTTTCACACCGATCTCGAGTGGGGTCACCCGTGGGATGCAGGGGACACACTCGGGGTGGATGACCCATGTAATTTGGGGCCCACGGTGGAGGTCTCATGTTCCAGACTCCTTACTGGGAGTGATTAATGTGCATTTCATACTGGGCTCGAGTGGGGTAGCCTATGGGATGCGGGGACACACTTGGAGTGGGCAGCCCATGTGATTTGGGGCCCACGAAGGGGGTTCGGTCGAGGTCCTAAAATCCATGAGATGTGGGGCCTAGGTTATGAGATAGATGGATTAATTCGCCAAACTCTAACAGTTCGAGCTTTTAGAGCAATGGTTAATTGCCCCACATCAAATTGGTACATGACTTTAAAATGCAGTGTTTGAAATAAAATACCTCTTAATACCATCTAATCGCCTGGGCCAAACGGGCCCTTAAAGTATATGATTACACTAAATACTATTTGAGAGTACTTTCAAAATGACAAAAATCCAATTTATTTATGTTAAATTCTTACAAATGAAAAAAAAAAAGCAAGAAAAAAAATAACTACACTTAAGATCCACCCATCAGAACCGTGTTTTCATCCTCAGATTCATAGGTTGAATCTAAGCCGTTGATATCCGGTCTCATATGTACGTGGCAATTATACAAGAACATGCTAACATAGAAATACTTGTATGAGATCTGGGCCGTTCATCATCTAGGTCCGCACTTGGGACCACTCATCATGACAGCCATGCAAGAGCTTGAACGTAGGCCATCTGGGCTTTTGGAGTAGGGAAACTTAGTGTGAGTCAATCTTGATGGACGGCTGTGGTCTCGCTATCAATCATCCAATTTGTTAATTCTCCCACTCGGCCCGGATGGAGGAACGGAGCCCTTGGGAAGGAGATTGAAAAACAAAGAACGGTATTTTTGCTCGAGCTTTTGAGGTGGGGAGTTGTCGGTGGGTTCGAAGGTGTATGGAAGAAGATAAAGAGAATGATAGAGAGGTGGGTTTTTGGAGGAGAGAGGATTGACTTCAATGGAGAGAATTGGATTGAGAGTGGTTTGTGGGGTGGGGAGGTTATGGTGATGAAAGTCGGTTACGAGTCTGGAAGAGGAGAAAGAAGGAAGAGTTAGAAGAAAGAAGAGGAGGATTGTTAGATAGTGAGATGTACTTGAGATTGCCATTTGAAATACAATTGTTGGGTTTTGGTGTAAAGAAGGTTGTTAAGAAGAAAATGGTGTTTTGGAGAGAGAGAGAGAGAGAGAGAGAGAGAGAGAGAGAGGATTGTCGAGTAGAAGATGAGATAGTAGAAAAGAGGAGGATACGAGGCTATATATATGCAAAAACGTGAGGAGAGAGAAGTTGCTTTTTTCGACGTTGAAGCGGTCAATCATCACTCTCGACGTTTCTTCGATTTTGACTAAGGATGCTTTGTTCCCTACGCGTACTCGCGCCTCCAGGATTTCTAATATACTTTCATCACACGTGCCAATCTTAAAGGTGTAAACGAGGTATCGGACAGTTAATGAAGTGGGCCCTACGTTCGGTAAACCAAAGATCCTTCAGACCGTTCATCAAATGCGACAGTTTATTTATGAGCTGTTTACCAGTTTTTTACCTTCAATTTCTTCATACGTTGGGCCAGACATGAGGACTACAACAGAATATTACTTAAAACGTTGGGCCTCACCTGATTAACGACATAGATCTTTACCACGTGTTACTTTGACATGTATTTTAGAGTGTAGGCCCTAAAATCATACTCGCGACGTTAATTGTATTTTGCGACTGACTTTTGCCAGCACAGCGGACGCGGTCCTACGTTGAAACGGATTGGCTACTCCCCCTGACACCAGCCAATGGCTGGTGGTCGGTGCTATGTAGGCCCCACTATGATGTAAGTGTTTCATCCATGCCATCTATCAATTTTTAGAGATCATTTTACGTTATGAGTCCAAAAATGAGGTATATCAAAATCTCAAATGGACCATATTACAAGAAACAGTGTTGAATGAGGGTCGACCATTAAAAACATTTTGGGGGCCATAAAAGTTTTGGAGCAAGCTGATCTTTGTTTTTTCTCTTAATCTGGGCCTGTATGACCTAATAAACAGATTTGATGTCAAATAAACACTATAGTAGGCCTCAGGAAGATTTTAATGGTGGATATCCAATCACTATTGTTTTCATGTGGTGTGGTCCACTTGAGATTGATATCACTCTCATTTTTGGGATCAAGCCATAAAATGATATGTAAAAATGGATGAACAGAATGGATGAAATATATACATCATGGTGGGCCCACAGAGCACCGACCATCAGCCACGGAGCTTGCATGAGCTTGCATGTAGTTCAGTTCACCATGGTGTGAGAGACGCTTTCTTTTTTAAATATGAAGATCTCCTTGAAGAGGTAAGAGGAAGCTTCTGTTCAGATAAAGTAGGAATTAGCAACATTCATTGTATGTGAGTTGTTTTTTATTTGTTTTTTTCCATTCTCTTGCTCTGTTTTGAATATAGGAGAGGTCTGACAGTTTAGTTGGTGGGCAGCTATCACGGGTATAGTAGGTTGTTTTCTACCTTTGATACTCGGCTTTCTGTATAAGTTTTTAGAGGTCATGATAGGGTCTGCCCAATGTATAATAATCGTTACATCTAAAATACATCTAAGTAGTAGAGATCCAGCGTCTCCACATGGTTACCCAAAATTTTATATAGTTGGTGCAACAGAAATATCGGGATGACAAGGCCCAACACTAAAACCTTCATGGGGCCCACCTTGATGTTTATATGCCATCCAACCCGTTTATTAGGTGACTGTAGAACCAAATCTTAGCCTAATCCAGAACTTGGGTGGACCCAGATAAGGTTTCAATGGTGGTATCCGCGTCCCCACATTTTCCTGTGGCGTGGCCGACTTGAGTTTTAGATGGGTCTGATTTTTGGGCTCACATCCTGACATGAGACGGCACAAATTAAGGACGGAATGGATGTTATACACGCACATCACAGTGGGCCCCACAGAACCTTTTGGTTCATGAACTCATGGTTTTAGGAAATTTGCATCCGAATCTAGGCAGTCCACTCATAAAGTGGGCCATGCGGATAAGAAAATCAATGGTTAGAAGAAGTGCCCAGCGGTTCGCGTCAAGAACCCTTGTAGGTCCTGCCTAGGTATGTCAATCTGCCTGGATTTTGAACCGTTTGATCCGGCCGGGCCTATTCAAATTCCATTTTGCCTGGCCTGAGCCTGGGCCATTGCAGCCCTGGTCCTGGCTCAATTTTTGAAACAGTGCATGATAATCGGTGGGGCCGTCTTGCTGAATGGCCTACGGGGATGCTTATTCGTCGTCCAACCAAACACAGACATGGATAAATAGAAAACACAAATATCAGCTAAATCAAATACCTCCGTGGCTGCTAAGAAATTTTCAAAGGTAGGTGTTCAATTCTCATTGTTTCTTATAGCTGTGGTGTGGCCCACTTGAGGTTTGGATGTGCTTTAATTTTGGTCTAATTTCCTAAAACAAGGTGGTAAAATGGATGGACAGCATGGATAAGAAGTATTACAATGGGTCCCATAGTTTACTCACTTTAGAAGGATAAGGAATTTGAAATATATATTTATAATACATTCTACTTTATAAATATTTTAGGGCCTCTTTGGATATGTGGAAAGCATAGGAATGGAAATATTGGCTCTTGAAAAACTTTATTTCTAAAAAATTATAAAAAAGGTCTTCTTTATTTTTCAACAAGAGGTTTTTTTTTTTTTTTTTTTTTTTTAATTTAGAATTTATTTTCAAACTTTTTATTTGGCAAAATAAAATCTTTTTGAAAAAAGACATTTAAATAGTCACTAACATGTGATAACTTAGGGCACATGTGGATTGCTCAAATATGAATAGCAACACATGGCCCACGTGATAGATGTGGGTACTAAAAGTTGAATTGTGGCACTACTGGGTCCTTACTCTTGCTCCAATGGTAGACTCTCAGGAGTTTCAACACCTGGTCAAGGGTTTGAGTACCCATACGTGGTGAAATTCCACTATAGTGTGAGTGTGTGTTAAAAAAAAAAAGAAAAAAAAAAGAATTGTTGCACTACATGTGAGGTACTCGAAGCTGTACAGTGGCACATATGACACAAGGCATACTGACACATTCAACATGCAGGCACTTGAAGATATATGGTAGCACTTGTGCACATCCGCAGCATTCCAACATGAGAAATATTTGAGCCAATTGAAGATGAAAGATGGCTTATATGGCACATCGGTCAATGTAGAGCTCTTTATACAAGAGAAGATGAACGATGACACATGTAACATATTGGCACATGTAGAGCATAGCAAAAGATGAACAATGGTTGTCTTGATACATCGACGCAAGTGACATATGTGAGGCAATTGAAAATGGATAGTTGTGTATTTAGGCTTAATTTCTAAGAAGTTGATTTCCTTCCCATCGGGAGAAAATGTCTTTATTAGATATAAAGGTAGGAAAATAAATTCAATAATTTTTTAATAAAGATAGAAAGTAATGAAAAATAACGTTTTCCATTATTTCTTATGAAGAAAGACTTCACAAACGACGGAAACTGTGTTTCATGAGAAACTATGTCCCCTTTTTATATTTCTTAATAGCTTTGGTTTTGTCAAAATCAAAATTTATTTTTAATTAATTTTAATATATTTTTATAATCATTGAACGTAACCCGCTTTCTAAGATTAATGTTTTCATTGTGTGAAACATGCCTCGTCAATCTCGGCACACTGAAACTGTGTGTAAATGTTCTAGTAAGGGATTTTTATATATCATTTTTATAAAAAGAGGGGTTGTCGTTGGGTTTTAATAAGGTAATCTTTCTTGGAAAAATCTCTTGTTTTTCTATTAATTTGTTTGTCTTTCTCCATAAAGAGTGTCTTTTGAATATTGAATTTTGGTAACTATGTAGAGAGCTATGTACCTTAGGAATATGCACTGAGAACCTATTAACTTGTGAGATTGGATCAATGTCTAAAGATAGTGATTATGTCCGCACCTTAAAAATAGGAGTTTCGATATTTTGCTAATTGAGTTGTGAGATTGGATCAGTGTGTTTTATGGTTTTGCTAGAGTGGGCCATCAAGCGATCTAAGCATTGGTTTCAAAGGTCCTACACGGTTCAGGCCCATGATCTACACCGATGATTTTGATTACGGATATCTGATCTACACTGTTGATCTAATGGACCCCCTTTTGGATTTTGATGGGAATGGCCCAAAATATTTCCCACATTGGAAGCTGATCAGAGCAGTCAAAATATGAGGCCCTATCCAGTTGAATGTGGACACAGTTATCTTTTCCTTAACCGTCGTCTGTCTGCAGGACACAGCTTCCAGGGTAAAAAATCATAGCCCTCAAGAGTTATGGGACATCCATCATGGGGACGCGGATTAATTTCCTGCTAAAGCCTTTGGCAGGGAGTTCCTGTGCAAGGATGCTGGGTGGGGCCCACCGAGATGTTTGTGGGAAATCCACCTCGTCCATCCGTTTTGAGAGCTCATTTTATGACGTCAGATAAAAAATTTGAGGTGTATCAAATACTCAAATGGGCTATAGCTACACGAGAGGAAACAGTAGGCATTCAGGGAGTGTCGTTGAAGCATTCTTATATATACCCATAAAAGTTTTGTATCAGGCTATCCTTTCAGTGTTTTCACTTCATCCTATCCTATTGGGAATGACCTTTTAAACGGTTTGGATAGCATATAAACATCAAGGTAGAGCCCAGTGAGGTTTCAACGGTAGGAATTTCTTTTTCCAATTTTCACTCTCGTGTGACATACTTGAGTTTTGTATCCAACTCGTTTTCGGTCACACCTCCTAAAATGAGCTCGAAAAACGGATGGACAGAATGGATTTCTCACATACATTGCAGTGGGCCCCACCAGCATCCTTGCGCAGGAAATTCACGTCCCATCATGGGGGACCATTGGAATTAATGGTCCGAATCACAAAATCATAGATGGGGTCCACATAGTCACCAGTAATATGATCCACACCATCCATATGATACGTAAAATCACAACAGCTGACAATCCTGGCCCATCGGATTTTCCGCACCGAAGACGGACCACTTTGTTTTCAACCATCCATTCAAAGACCACCATTTGTTAGTTCCAATCGATGTGAATTTTTGTACGCCTGCCACACGACATACAATCCACGAGATGGACGATCAAGATCGTCCTATAAAAACCACATGGGCCCATCATGGATCTGAGAAAGCAAAGGACTTAAATGCAATTGAGGGAATTTTCATTGTGTTTAAAGCCAATTTATTTATGTGAAATCTTACAAATGAAAAAAAAAAAAAGCAAGAAAAAATAACTACACTTAAGATCCACTAATTAGAACCGTGTTTTCATCCTCAGATTCATAGGTTGAATCTGAGCCATTGATATCCGGTCTCATATGTACGGGGCAATTATACAAGCCTTGAACATTCTAACATAGAAATATTTGTATGAGATATCCGAGCCGTTCATCAATCTAGAGTTTGAATGTAGAGCCATGCAAGAGCTTGAATGTAGACCATCTGGGGTTTTGGAGTAGGGAAGTTTTGTGTGAGTCAATCTTGATGGACGGCTGTGGTTCGTCGATGAAACAGTAGCTTGTGTTTGCTATCAATCATCCTATCTGTTGTTTCTCTCACTCGGGCCGGATGGAGGAACAGAGCCCTTGGGAAGGAGATTGAGAAACAACGGACGGTATTTTTGCTGGAGCTTTTGAGGTGGGGAGTTGTTGGTGGGTTTGAAGGTGTATGGAAGAAGATGAAGAGAATCATAGAGAGGTGGGTTTTTGGAGGAGAGAGGATTGATTTCAATGGAGAGAATTGGATTGAGTTTGGTTTGCGGGGTGAGGAGGTTATGGTGATGAAAGTCAGTTAAGAGTCTGGAAGATGAGAAGGAAGGAAGAGTTAGAAGAAAGAAGAGTAGGATTGTCAGATGGTGAGATAGACTTGAGGTTGCCATTTGAAATACAATTGTTGGGTTTTGGTGTAAGGAGGGTTGTTAAGAAGAAAATGGTGTTTGGAGAGAGAGAGAGAGAGAGAGAGAGAGAGAGAGAGAGAGAGAGAGATTGTTAAAAGAAGCGGGTATAACAAGAAGAGGGTATGGAAAGACAGAGAAACTTTGTTAACAGAAGCGGGTATAACAAGAAGAGAGAGAGAGAGAGAGAGAGAGAGAGAGAGAGAGAGAGAGAGAGAGAGGATTGTCGAGTAGAAGATGAGATAGCAGAAAGGAGGATACGAGGCTATATATGCATAAACGTGAGGATTGAGAAGTTGCTTTTTAGACGTTGAAATGGTCAATCTTCACTCTCCTCGTTTCTTCGGTTTTGACTAAGGAGGCTTCTGTCCTATACACGTACTCGCGCCTTCAGGATTTCTATTCTACTTTCACCACACGTGTCAATCTTAAAGGTGTAAACCAGGTATCGGATAGTTAATATAGTGGGCCCTATGTTCAGTAAACCAAAGTTCCTTCAGACCGTTCATCAAACGCGACAGTTTATTTATGAACTGTTAACCATTTTTTTCGGTCCATTTCTTCTTACGTTGGGCCAGACATAGAGACTAGAGCAGAATGGGACTTAAAACGTTGGGCCTCACTTGATTAACGACACAGATCTTTACCACGTGTCACTTTGATAAGTGTTATAAAGTGTAGGTCCTAAAATCGTACTCGCGACATGAATTGTATTTTGCGGATGACTTTTGCCAGCAGAGCAGACCCGGTCCTCCGTTGTTCCCGATTGTCGGTGTGATGAAAACGAACGCGCAAATGCGTCAGCCACTGGTGGACAGATCTTCGGACGCGGATTTGTGTAGTGAGGACTCACCACATTATCTTTGGGGCCCACCCTGATATTTATGTTTTATCCACACCGTCTATCCGTTTTTCCTACTCATTTTTTTAAGGGATAATCTCAAAATTGAAGCATATCTAAAACTCAAGTGTACCATACTAAAGAAAACAATGAGGATTAAACACTACGGTTGAAAACTTCTTAAGGGCCATGGAAGTTTTGGATTATGCTGAAATTTGTGTTTTCCTTTCATTCATGTCCTTGTGATCTTATGAACAAGTTGAATGGCAAATATATATTCCTTTGGCCATAAAAGGTTTCAACAGTGGACGTCATTATCTACACTTTTTTATATGTGGTGCAGTCTACTCGAGTCTTTGGATATAGTTCAATTTTAAGTTTAAAATTATTTATGAAAAAAAATAAAAATGAATGAATGGTATGGATAATGACACATATATTACAGTGGGCTCCATAGAGTTTACTTAGCATGCAATAACTAGGTGTATTCATCACTACACAATCCACCTACATAGCTCAAAATTGCATGGTGAAAGGAATTACATTGTGTAAGGACTCTATATATATAGACCCCACCATGATGTATGTGTTTTTATCCTAGCTGTCCATCCATCTATCCAGCTCATTTAAGGTAATGAGCTCAATGAGCTCAAAATTAAAATATCTCTGGAGCTCAAGTGAGTCGTACCAAAGGAAATAAAGAAAATTAAATACAAAATGTTGAAAACTTCTTAAGGGCCACAGGAGTTTCCGATAAGTTGATATCTATGTTATCTTTTCATCTAAGCTTATGTAATGTTATGAACATGTTGAATGATAAATAAACATTATTATAGATTTTAGGAAGGTTTCAACAGTAGACATTAGAGCTGTACACGAGCAGGCAAAGCTCGGGTACTCGATCGACTCGACTCGGAATGCTCGACTCGATGCTCGACTCGGCTGAGTTAGAGCCGAGTACGAGCAGTTTTTTACTACTCGTTTTGAGTTCGAGTAGAGTACGAGCAAAGGAGTACTCGACTCGTTACTCGACTCGTTGCTCGACTCGTTACTCGAATCGTTACTCGACTCGTTACTCGACTCGTTACTCGACCAGGGCCATATATACAACTCTAAATCCCTAATCCTGGTCACTTTTAGCTTTCACGCCCGCCCGCCCAAATAAAAAAAAAAAAAAAACCCTTTCCTTTCCTTCCCTCCCTCCCATCGGCCAGCGCCTATTCGGCCATTCCCATTTCCCTCTCTCTCTCTCCTTTCATTCCCCTGTCTGGCACGCCCATCTTCTTCTTCTTTTCTCTCTCTCTCTCCCTGGAGTTTGTCCCTGTCCGCACTCCGCAGCTCGTCAGTCGTCTGGTCACTGGCTCACTGCCCTGTCCTACCCTGCCCGCAGCTCGTCCCTATCCTACCCGGTGCCCCTGTCCCTGGCCTGCCCGACGCGGCGACGCCCCTGTCCGCAGCTCATCCCACCCCTGCCCGGTGCCCCTGTCCGTCCATCAGGTAAGAATTTTGTTTTGAAAATATTGCTTTCCAAATTAAGTTAATTTTGATGAATTACATAATCTATGTGTTGGGGGGCCCACCATTTTGTGTCCGGTGCCCCTGTCCGTCCGCAGATTTTCTTGTATTAGGCCCACCATTTTCTGTCCGGTGCCCCTGTCCGTCCACAGCTCGTCCCACCATTTTTAATTGGATGGTAAATAAGCACTAGGGAAACAAGTGCGCCCTGAGAAGCTTTCAATGGTAGGATGGTTAATCAGCACTGTTTCTTACCTTGATGTTTATTTGCCTTCTAGCCTAATTATAATGTAACATAGACTTGGATCTGGGAAAATACAAATATCAAATCAACTTGATCAAAAGCTTCAACGGCTTCAAGAAGTTTTCAACGGTGGTAGTTTAATCATCATTGTGTGGCCTACTTGATCCTCGGATCTGCCTTATTTTTAGGCCTCCATACTAAAATAATACTTCAAAATGGAAGGACGGTGTGGATAAAATCCATACACAAAAGTTGCCCCTCATAGCCCTTGCCTGTGCTGATCTCAGGACAGGTGGGGTTCTCACCCAATCCACGTCCCCCAATCTGCTTCTGTATCAAGATGTCGGTTAAAAAACAATCCCCGAACGAAACCATTGATACGGTGATCCTCATCTCACGTTAAAAAATAAGAATGGTTAAACTACTCTTAGGTGGGCTAAAGAAGAAACATTATACCAAAAAAATATAAATTCACGTGTTATGGTCTACCTGAGTTTTAGAGTATGGTAATATTTAATTAATACTTTATTCCTAGTGATACAGATCAGATTAATGGATTGGATGGCATATAAACACTACGTTGCTTCCTACACAAAACAGATGGTGTGCGTTCCACCTCAACCCTTGACTAGGTGTTGAAACTCATAAAAGTCATTTCAATTTATTTACTTCTAAATTATGCTAAAAGACGTCATTTATAAGCTAATTTACTTTCATTTTATTTCCATCTGCATGAATTTATTTATACCTGAAAATAGTTAAAATAACATTTACTTTTATTTATCCACAATTTACTCCATTTACCTCTGTTCACTTCCATCCAAACTATCCTTAAAACTTTTTGAACCATAATAATTTTGGATTAAATTGATATTAATGCTTTCGATTCCTTTAATTCATTTATTGTTTGATTGTCATCATTTATTATTATTTGTATTGTTCTAGTTGTAGTATAAGATAATTAGTTGCCCATTTGAGGATTTCTATGTTGCCAGACATAGATTCAGTGTGTTCTTGAATGCATAGAAATTGCTCAAATTGTCCATTTTTGGACAGTTCAGGGTTAGATAGATTGTAATGTCTTCATTTATTCCAATTTAAATACATATGCCTGTTCTGGTTTCGTCTCTCCTTTTTTTCTCTGGATATATTTCATGTATTTATTTCCGTCGTCAAATGTCCACACTTTGTGTTGATGATTGACATGGGAATCAAATACAAGATTAATATATTCTGGAGAGATAATGGGAGATGCTGCCGGAATTTCGGCGTAGCATTTAAATTGGAAAATGAAGCATTACAATCCATCTAACTTTGAATGGGTGACTGATTTAGACAGTTAAGTAATTATGCCCGTCTAACGGTCTAGCCATCTAGGACCCTAGGTATAGCCGTATAACATATCGAGAACTTTATTTTATAGATGACTAGTCAAGACGAAAGCCCAAATACCCCTGGAATGGGTGCATCGGCCACATCTCCTCTAATAGTAGAGGGAGACACAGACACGTCAACCGCATGCAAAGGGAAGAAGAAGAGATCAGCAGTGTGGGATAATTTCAAAGATGTGACAGTTAACGGTGTACAGAAGATAAAGTATAATAACTGCAAAGGGTTATTCAGCAAGATTCCAGAAGGATCTACGACACATCTAATTAGACGTTTGAAGATGTGTCCTAAGAAAGCAAAACTCCCTCCTCCTGGCCAACAGACGCTGTCATTTACGAAGTCAGAGGGGGACGACTCCCAAGGCGTAGTGTCCACTCATAAGTTTGACAAGGAGAAGCTGAATGAGTGGTTTGCTAGATTAGTGATTTTGGAAGAAAAACCTTTCAGAATGATTGAAAGTAAAGGGTTTAGGGCTTTCTGTCAATTCCTTAACCCTCGGGTCGAGAATGTCTCCCGCGTCACAGTGCAGAGAGAAAGCATGAAGATGTACGCAAAGGAGAAGATGAAACTGAAAGAAGTTTTAGCTTCAGTGACCAGAATAGCTTTGACTTCTGATTTATGGACGGCGTTCAATCAAAGAAAAGGATACATTTCATTAACCGCTCACTATGTTGATAAGGATTGGAAACTATGCAAAAGAATTTTAAACTTCAAACACCTTCCTCCTCCACATACTGGTTTACTTATTTCAGATTGCATCTACAGTTGTCTAGAAGGCTGGGGCATTGAAAAGAAAATTTCAGCAATAACTTTAGACAATGCTTCAGCAAATGACAGTGTCATTTCATGCTTACGTAACCAATTTAGGGCTACAGGAAATTTATTTTTTGAAGGAAAAATATTTAAGGTTAGATGTTGTGCCCATATTGTAAATTTGATTGTACAAGAAGGGCTGAAAGCAATCGATGAATAACTTTAGACAATGCTTCAGCAAATGACAGTGTCATTTCATGCTTACGTAACCAATTTAGGGCTACAGGAAATTTATTTTTTGAAAGAAAAATATTTCAGGTTAGATGTTGTGCCCATATTGTAAATTTGATTGTACAAGAAGGGCTGAAAGCAATCGATGATACTATAGAGAACATAAGATAAAGTGTGAAATATATAAGGGTGTCGCTATCGAGACTGAGTGTATGGAATGACATCATCCAACGTTTGAATGTGCCATCTAAAAAAACGTTGAAGTTGGATGTCTGTACACGTTGGAACTCGACCTATGAAATGTTAGATGCGGCAATGGAATTACAACTTGCATTTCCTGAATATGCGGCGCGTGACAGAACGTATTCTTGGTTGCTGAGCACAGATGATTGGGCCAAAGCACAACAAGTTCACACATTTCTCCAAGTTTTCTACGATTGCACGAAGATTTTTTCTGGGAATCAGTATCCAACCGCGAATCTGTTTCTTCCGTCTCTTTGGAGGATTAAGGATGCTCTGCGGAAAAATGTCAGTGCAGGTCCAGATTTCATACGCCAGATGACAGTTGGTATGAAGACGAAGTTAGATAAATACTGGGACGAATGTCATCTGTTGATGTCCTAGGCAGTTGTTCTTGATCTTCGTTGTAATATGGGATTGGTTAGCTTTATTTTCATGAAGCTTTATCCTACTGAAAGAGCGGCAGTAGAGACGTCTAAGGTTCGTGAAGCCCTTGAAGATCTGTATAAATCGTATGTTAATACTTTACCTGCAGCGGCAGCCGGTGTTGAAGAAAGTAGAGATGCGGATATTTTTGTACCTGGTAATCCGGATGTGTTAAATGAATACATATCATATTTGGCACAAGCACGAATGGGAGTTGATACTAAGGAATCAGAGTTAGAAATGTACCTCAAGGAGCCAATCGTAGTGCGAGCTGAATTTGATGTATTGGAATGGTGGAAGATGAGGGTTAGTGAATCAAAATACCCTACATTATCTATGATGGCACGGGACATATTATCAATACCAGTTTCAACAATGGCATCAGAATCCGCATTCAGCATAGAGAGCAGGGTTGTGAGCAAGTATCGAAGCTCACTTTCGCCAAACACAGTTAAAGCGTTGATTTGTACGCAAGATTGGTTGCGCCCGATATGGGGAGGAGATATGAATGATGATGATGAAGAAGAGGAGATTGAGATTCATGACGCGTCTCTACCTAGAGATCAGTAATTATTTTCAGTTTTTCAAATTTTTTTGGCTGAATGTTGAATGATCTGTAATATTATTTCACTGCAACTGCAAACACGAAAGTGTTGGTCCTTTTGGAATGTGGTTTGGAAGACTTTGAATCATTGATATTTATTTACATATGCCTGTTCATTTACTTTTATTTTTGAATTTTGATACATTTATATTGCTTTCTTTTATTGCTATATCAAGTTCAATTTATTTATCAATATTCTGATTTTTTTATTAAAAATTGAATATAGATATGTCGTCATCTGAGCCATCGTTAAACATTTGGGACTATGCTTCCCTAGTTGAATCACCGCCACGGCCTGGAAAAACAAAGATTAAGTGTGGTTTGTGTGGCGTAAAGTTTGTGCACAAGACTAATCGCTTTCGCCTACACTTGTCATGTCGAGGTGGTGATGCAAAACCTTACCCTAATGCCCCTAAGGATGTCCAAATTCTTTTTCGAGCCCTGTTAGATTCGAATAAAAAGTCTTCCACTCCATCCAAACCTTCTTCTTCTGGATCTGGTACATAAATGACATCCACAAAAGATGCATAGGAGGAAGCCAGATTAAAAGCTTTGGAGGAAGAACAATTCCAAATCGCCATAAAACGCAACATGGAAGATGCTTCTAGACTTCAGCGATATTCGAGTCAAAGACAACACGATGTTGAAGCAGGTTCAAGTTACTCGTCAAGTACGACAAACAAGAAGAAGAAAAAGAGTAACAAATTGAAATTCCTAACTCGTCTCGGTGAATTTTATAGGGCATTGGGTACTACATACAATTCTTCACATCAAGCAAGTTTGAAAAATCTAGCTGAAAGTGTAGAAGAGCACGAAGGAAAAATCTCTTCACCTTCTAACTCAGAGGAAGTGAATCAATTTGTATATGAAAAAATAGATAGCAGTTCCGATGGATCAGATGACAATACAGGAACAGGAAGACACTCATCTTATAGAGGTTCTTAGTTATAAATTGTCATTTTGAACAATGTAATGTAATTATGTAAATACGTTAATGTAATTATGTAACAATGTAATGTAATTATGTGCATTTTATATATTTTATTGTTTCGTTTAACTTCGAATTTCAATTGACAATCGAATTGAAATTCAAATTAATTTCAATTTATAACTTGAACTTGGCTCAAAGCTCGAACTTGTTACTCGAAAACCCTACTCGAATTGGGCTCAAATTCAGACTCGGACTCGAACTCGCCTCGAAAACTGGCACTCGGTACTCAACTCGTGTGCTCGTACTCGGACTCGACTTGAAAACTCGCACTCGGTACTCAACTCGTGTGCTCGTACTCGAACTCGCCTAAAAAACTTGGACTCGACTCGACTCGTTTACTACTCGTACTCGACTCGTACTCGGGCGAGTAGAGTACGAGCAGGGGGTCATGCTACTCGGCCGAGTAGAGCCTGAGTACGAGCAGCGGTCGGTCGTTAAGAGTCGAGTACGAGTAGGGCGATACTCGACTCGTATACAGCTCTAGTAGACATCATTGTCTTCACTTTTTCCTCTCTTGCGGTCTACTTGAGCTCTGAACATGTTCCAATTTTGAAATCTTGTAAATGAAGGTAAATGAGTTGAGAGTAAATACGTTAGTACGTTGCATTGGATGGAAGTAAGAAGTAAAAGAAATGTATTTGAAATCCAAGTTTTCCAGTATGCATACTTTCAGATGGAATATGCGGGGGCCACACTTTCCAGTATGAAATACGTTAGTACGTTACATGGCAAGCATCTGTTGAGAAATTGACGGTTGCAAATCTCGCGTGCATTGGAATGTTAGTGCAATAGGTGAAACCAGATCAATTAATCACCGTTGAATTCTTATAAAAAAAGGTTCATCAGAACCCCACAAGTCAAAATATTGCTATTGTCAGTCAGGATTTGGAGATTTTTTATTTTTTATTTTTTTGTCAGAAAAGGTAAAAGGTCAAGATCAAGGACGCGATTTGGCTAGTAACCTGCCACTAGCCAGGTGGCTAGTATTGGTGGCTATGTGGGCCCACCATGATCTATGTGTTTTATCCACACTGTTCATCCATTTTTACACATCATCTTAAATATTTATTTATAAATGAGGCAGATCAAAATCTCAGGTGGACCACACCATGGGAAAACAGTAGTGATTGAACGTCTACCGTTAAAAACTTACTAGGGCCCACTGTAATGTTTATTTGACATCAAACCTGTAGATTAGGTCATACAGTCTTGGATGAAGGCAAAAAACAAATATCATCTTATCCAAAACTTTTGTAGCCCCGAGAAGTTTTTAATGGTGAGAGTTCAATCAACACTGTGTGGTCCACTTGAGATTTTGATCTACCTCAGTTTTAGGTTAATAGCATAAAATTTTTTGGATAAATGGATGGACGGCATGGATGAGACACATACATCATGTTAGGGTTCACAGAGAACCGACCACAGAACACGTACCCGACACATCTGAGCCCGCCTGTGTCCATCGAAGCCTGAATGGGCCGGGCTCATGCCTGAAAATTCAGAATAAACAGTTCAATTCCGGGCTGAGACCTACCCCAGGCCCGACCCGTTGACAGCCCTACCTATATCTCTACACGTGAGTGTGAGATCCAGAGCTATCAGCAGGTGGGCCCACTTTGGAATGTGCCCAGATCCATCAATCAGGTGACGTGGATTTACTGCAACAAGTGTTGTAGGGAGCCCTTGGGGCATAAAGTTTCTCTATTCATGTTTCTCTATTCATTCTCAGAACCATAAATTACAGTGCTATCTCACAAAAGCTCCCAGATCAACCACTTTCACAATCTCAGCACTGTTTAAAATATTGAGGAAGAGGAATTGAAATATATATTTAGAAATATCCAATTGCCTTGAAATCCTAATTTCCATAGTCCTAGCTCAGAACCCATGTTTCAATTGAAAAATTACAACTGGCAACAATGATTTTAAAGCAAGATTGAGAAAACAGAAAATGCATGTTTTTTTTTTTTTTGTTTTTGTTTTTGTTTTTAATGAATTTCCAAAATAAGAAACTAATATAATTGTAGCTAACCCTTGGTACTTCATAGGAAAATATAATACTGCAACATTTATGGTCAAATTATAGTTCAAAGAAGAAAGTAAAGACTACGGTTCTACACGGTTTGGATATACGGTTCGGTTAACGGTTTGGATCAATGGTTCGGATCGACGATTCGGTTAACGGTTCTACAAGACCTTAAACTGGAACCGATCCGTAATCAACGGTTTTCAAATTTTGGGAACCGAAACTGGACCGTTAGCACCCTGGAATTAGACCAAACAGGACCGATCTAACGGTTTCGGTCCGGTTACATGGTTCCAACAGTTATATGTGCACCCTTAGTTGCTAACGCTTTCAGCAAGACAAAATCGATGTCTGATGGTGCAGTTGGTGCATAATAATCCAAAAGTCATGGTAAAGATCTTGTATTTCTAGTGGTGGACCCCACACTACAAGAAAAAATTAGATTGTATTCGGATCTATTCATTGATTTTTATTTTATTTTTTTAATTTTATAAATATAGGTAGACTAGGTCAAAGCAGTAGACAGCGGTCCAACTGTGACGAAGAACCTCACCTAATCAAACCCCAGTTTGTGGTCATCATGTGAGTGGGCCCTTTCACTGTAGAAATTGAACTCATGAAATGCAGTCAGGGTGTTAACGATCTGGACACATGTATCCAACAGCAAACGGTTGTTAATTACTTGGATTAGGACAAGGGGAAGCAGAATGCGTACTGAGTAAACTCTGTGGGGCCTGTGGGTGTATGTGTCTCTTATCCATGCTGTCCATCCGTTTTCCCAGATTATTTTAAGACATGATCCTAAAATTAAATTATATCCAAAGCTCAAGTGGACCACACCATGGGAAAAAGTGAGGATATATAATGACATCCATGGTTGAAACCTTCATAGGATATAAGGATGTTTATTTGTCATCCAACCTGTTTATAAGGTCACACAGAAGTAGAAAGATGGAAAACACTCGTCATCCAACCTGTTAATAAGGTCACACGGAAGTAAGAAAGATGGAAAACACAAATATATATCAGCTTGATTGAAAACTTCTATAGGGCCTATTTAGTTTTCGAAGGTAGGTGTTCAATTCTCATTCTTTGGCTGGGTGTGGCGCCCCACTTGAGGTTTAGATGTGCTTCAATTTTGGTCTAATTTATTAAAATGCGGTGATAAAATGGATGGACGACATGGATAAGACATATCACAATGGGTCTCACAAAGTTTACACACTATGGAAGGACAAGGAATTCGAAATATTTATACAATATTTTACTTTATAAATATTTAGGGCCTCTTTGGATCCATGGAAAGCATAGGAAAGGAAATATTGGTTTATGAAAAGCTTTATTTCAAAGGAATTGCAAAAAAGGTTTATTCTTTATTTTTCAACAAGATTTTTCTAAAAATTTAAAATTTATTTTCAAATTTTTTATTTGATAAAATAAAATCTTTTTGAAAAAAGATGTTTAAATAGTCACTAACATGTGATAAATTAGGGCACATGTGAATTGCTCAAATGGATACTAACACGTGGCCACGTGCCACATGTGGGTACTTGAAGTTAAATTGTAGTACTACATATGAGGTGCTCGAAGTTGTACGTTGACACATACAACACAAGATATACATTGAACTTCAACATGCGGGCACTTGAAGATAGATAGTATGTGTAGCACTCTTGCACAATTCTAACAGGGGAAATATTCGAACCAATTGAAGATGAAAGATGGCTTATATGGTACATTGGTGAATGTAGGGAGCATAAGAGGAGATGAATGGTGGTACATGTGGTGCATTAACATATGTGAGATGCAAGAAAAAAAAATGTATAGTGACACATTGGCACATGCAAAATACTTCACACATGTAGGACATAAGAGAAGAATGATGACACACGTAGCATATTGGCATATGTGAGGTATAACAAAAGATGAACCATGGTTGTCTTGATACATTCACATAGGTGACATATGTGAGGCAATTGAAAATAGATGATTGTGTATTTAGGCTTAATTTCTACAAAGCCAATTTTCATTCCATTGAGAGAAAATGTCTTTATTAGATAGAGAGGTAGGAAAATAAATTTAATAATTTTTCAGTAAAGATAGAAAGTCATGAAAAATAGTGTGTTTCATGAGAAACTATATTCCTTTTTTATAATTCTTAATGGGCTTGGTTTTGTCAAAATCTAAATTTATTTTTAGTTATTTTTAATCTATTTTTATAATAGTTGAATGTGACCCACTTTCTAAGATCGTTTTAACTGCGTGAAACATAACTCCCTAAATCTCGGCACAATGCAATTATGTGTAAATGTTCTAGTATTGGATTTTTATATCCCATTTTTCCTGTTGGGGTTTAACAATGTAATCTTTCTCGGAAAAATCTCTCTTGTTTTTCTATTTGTTCTTCTTTTTGTATAAGTAGTGTCTTCTGAATATTGAATTTTGGTAACTATGTAGAGAGCATATTATCTCAAGAATATGCACCGAAAACCCATTGAGTTTGGATCAATGTCTAAAGATAGCGATTATTTGGGCGCCTTAAAGATAGTAGTTTTGATCTTTTGCTAATTGAG
Source organism: Magnolia officinalis (assembly GCA_021015155.1). Lineage (NCBI taxonomy): Eukaryota > Viridiplantae > Streptophyta > Magnoliopsida > Magnoliales > Magnoliaceae > Magnolia > Magnolia officinalis. The sequence continues at coordinate 71,968,957 of JAJHSJ010000008.1, read as the reverse complement.
TTGTGAGATTGGATCAGTGTGTTTTATGGTTTTGCTAGAGTGGGCCATCAAGTGATCTGAGCATTGGTTTCAAAGCGCCTACACAGTTCAGGCCCATGATCCACACAGTTGATTTTGATTACGGATATCTGATCCACACTGTTGATCTAATGGACCCCCTTTTGGATTTTGATGGGAATGGCCCAAAATATCTCCCAGATTGAAAGCTCACAGTAGTAAAAATACGAGGGCCTATCCAGTTGAATGTGGATACGTACAGTTATGTTTTCCTTAACCGTCTGTCTGCAGGCAACCGTTTCTATCTATGGTGTGGTCCACTTGAGTTTTGCATTTGCTTCATTTTTGTACTCATGCCTTAAAATAATCTTGAAAAATAGATGAATGGTGTGGATATAACACATACATCATGGTGGGGCACACATACATCATGGTGGGGCCATTGAAAGCACATTTTCGATTCACAAAAATTAATGCAAGTGGTGGACAAAGCAAGCAGGACATGACTTTAAAACGTAGCGTTTGAAATAAAATACCACTTAATACCATCTAATTGACTGGGTCAAACAGGCCCTTAAAGTATATGATTACACTAAATACTATCTGAGATTACTTTCAAAATGACAAAATCCAATTTATTTATGTTAAATTCTTACAAATGAAAAAAAAAAAAAAAAAAAAAGGCAAGAAAAAAATAACTACACTTAAGATCCACCCATCAGAACCGTGTTTTCATCCTCAGATTCATAGGTTGAATCTGAGCCGTTGATATCCGGTCTCATATGTACGTGGCAATTATACAAGAACATGCTAACATAGAAATACTTGTATGAGATCCGGGTCGTTCATCATCTAGGTCCGCACTTGGGACCACTCATCATGACAGCCATGCAAGAGCTTGAATGTAGGCCATCTGGGCTTTTGGAGTAGGGAAATTTAGTGTGAGTCAATCTTGATGGACGGCTGTGGTTTCGCTATCAATCATCCAATCTGTTAGTTCTCTCACTCGGCCCGGATGGAGGAACGGAGCCCTTGGGAAGGAGATTGAAAAACAACGAACGGTATTTTTGCTGGAGCTTTTGAGGTGGGGAGTTGTCGGTGGGTTTGAAGGTGTATGGAAGAAGATGAAGAGAATGATAGAGAGGTGGGTTTTTGGAGGAGAGAGGATTGATTTCAATGGAGAGAAGTGGATTGAGAGTGGTTTGTGGGGTGGGGAGGTTATGGTGATGAAAGTCGGTTAGGAGTCTGGAAGAGGAGAAAGAAGGAAGAGTTAGAAGAAAGAAGAGGAGGATTGTTAGATGGTGAGATGTACTTGAGATTGCCATTTGAAATACAATTGTTGGGTTTTGGTGTAAGGAAGGTTGTTAAGAAGAAAATGGTGTTTTGAAAAGAGAGAGAGAGAGAGAGAGAGAGAGAGAGAGAGAGATTGTTAAAAGAAACGGGTATAACAAGAACAGGGTATGGAAAGAGAGAGAAACTTTGTTAACAGAAGCGGGTATTACAAGAAGAGAGTAGAGAGAGAGAGCGAGAGGATTGTCGAGTAGAAGATGAGATATTAGAAAAGAGCTGGATACGAGGCTATATATATGCAAAAACGTGAGGAGAGAGAAGTTGCTTTTTCGACGTTGAAATGGTCAATCCTCACTCTCGACGTTTCTTCGATTTTGACTAAGGATGCTTTGTTCCACTACGCGTACTCGCGCCTCCAGGATTTCTATTATATTTTCACCACACGTGCCAATCTTAAAGGTGTAAACGAGGTATCGGACAGTTAATAAAGTGGGCCCTACGTTCGGTAAACCAAAGATCCTTCAGACCGTTCATCAAATGCGACAGTTTATTTATGAGCTGTTAACCAGTTTTTTACCTTCATTTCTTCACAGATTGGACCAGACATGAGTACTAGAATAGAATGGGGCTTAAAACGTTGGGCCTCACTTGATTAACGGCATGGATCTTTAACAAGTATCACTTTGACAAGTGTTTTAAAGTGCAGGTCCTAAAATCGTACTCGCGAGAGTAATTGTATTTTGCTAGTGACTTTTGGCAGCACTGCGGACGCCGTCCAACGTTGTTCCCGATTGTCGGTGAGACAGAAAGGAACGCGCAAATACGTCAGCCACGGGTGGATATGACTTCGGACGCGGATTTGTGCAGTGAGGAACTCACAGCGCTATCTTTAGGTCCACCGTGATGTTTGTGTTTTATCCACGCCGTCCATCCGTTTTTCCAAATCGTTTTTGGGGTATGAGCTAAAAATTGAAGTATATCAAAAACTCAAGTGTTCCATACCAAAGGTAACAGTGGGGATTATACACATACCAAAGTGACCACAAAAGTTTTGGATCAAGCTGAAGTCTGTGTTTTCCCTTCATCCATGTCATTGTGATCTCATGAACAAGTTGGATGACAAATATTTATCCCTATAGTTCTAAAGGTTTTAAAAGTGGACGTCATTATCCTCAAAATATATATATATATATATATATATATAATATATATATAATATATATATATATATATATATATATTTGATATGGTCTACTTGGACTTTGGATATACTTCGATTTTAAGCTCATGTGTTAAAATTATGTATAAAAAAATTGAATGAAAGGAATGGATAATGGGGTCCTAATTCTTGCTTGGTATGGCTCACTTGAGATATGGAGATATTTCAATTTTGAGCTCATTACTCTTAGAAGTTTATTCAGCACGCTCGGCTTAGATAACTTGAGATTGCATGGTGAACGGAACTACATCGTGTAAGGACTCTGGAGCCCACCATGATGTATGTGTTTTTATCCTAGATCCATATATGTTTATCTAGCTTATTTTAGGTAATGAGCTCAAAATTGAAATATCTCCGTATCTCAAGTGAGCCATACCAAAGGAAATAGTGAGAATTAAACATGATGTTGAAAACGTCTACATGAGTTTTGGATAAGTTGATATCTATGTTTTACTTTCAACTAAGCTTATATGATGTTATGAACATGTTGAATGACAAATAAACATTATTATAAACCTTGGAAAGGTTTCAACACTAGACGTCATTGTCCCCAATTTTTTCTTTCTTGCATTCTACTTGAGCTTTGGATATGTTTCAATTTTAAAATTTCATAAATAATTAAGAATAAATGTGGAAGTTGAAAGTAAATGAAAGGTATTTGAAATCCAAATATTCTGTAAATTGTATGGGCCTTGCACATTCCCACCATGGATACTTCGTGATGGAATGTGGGGTCCACCATGCTTTGAATATGTCATCCAATCCAATCATTAGGTTTTTTCCCACCAAGATGAATGAATGTACCAAAATCCAAGCCATTTCAAAAATTAAGAGCTGCAATACATGAAAAATTCAGATATTTTGTTTACCATAAATATGAAAATTCTGTCTTTTTGTATTTTAATCGGTGCATGTCATCATTAATATTGTCAGCACTATGATATTAAATACAGTATTATTCTGATTGCAGCAAGTAGAGGATTTAGATTCATGTACATTGCTCACAATTGTATATTGCTCCTTGTGATGAGTCTAACTTGAGTTTATGATAGGGATTATTCTTGGGATGGGCATTTTCCACAAGGAAGCGCACCAGATGCACGGCTTGGATTGCACATACACTCACAGATGGGTCCCACCGAGCTCGATCGTATGGTAATTACCATACGTTTCCGAAGCGTGGCCGGTGCACATGACATGGCAAGCATCTGATAAGAAATTGACGGTTGCAAATCTCGCGTGCATTGGAATGTTAGTGCAAGAGGTGAAACCAGATCAGTCACCGTTGAATTCCTGTAAAAAACAAAGGTTCATCAGAGAGAGTGGACCCCACAAGTCAAAATATTGCTATTGGCAGTCAGGATCTGGAGTTTTTTTTTTTTCAGAAACGGTCAAGGTCAAGGACGCGATTTGGCTAGTAACCTGCCACTAGCCAGGTGGCTAGTAGTCGGTGCTATGTGGGCCCACCATGATCTATGTGTTTTATCCACACCGTTCATCCATTTTTACACATCATCTTAAATACTCATCCCAAAATGAGGCAGATCAAAATCTCAGGTGGACCACAGCATGGGAAAACAGTAGTGATTGAATGTCTACCATTAAAAACCTCCTAGGGCCTACTGTAATGTTTATCTGACATCTAACCTGTAGATTAGGTCATACAGTCTTGGATGAAGGCAAAAAACAAATATCATCTTGGTCCAAAACTTCTATAGCCCCAATAAGTTTTTAATGATGAGAGTTCAATCAACACGGTGTGGCCCACTTGAGATTTTGATCTAACTCATTTTTGGATCCATGGTATAAAATTATCTGGAAAAATGGATGGACGGCATGGATGAGGCACATACATCATGTTGGAGTTCACAGAGCACCGACCACTAGCCATTGGATAGGGAAAGGCCATACGTTTCTCAAGGTCAAGAACACGTACCCGACACATCTGAGCCCGCCCGTGTCCATGGAAGCCTCAATGGGCCGGGCTCAGGCCTGAAAAATCAGAATTTCAATTCGCCCGGTACAACCGGCCGGCCCGAAACAGTTCAATTCCGGGCTGAGACTTACCCCAGGCCCGACCTGTTGACAGCCCTACCTATATCTCTACACGTGAGTGTGAGATCCAGACCTATCAGCAGGTGGGCCCACTTCGAACGTGCCCAGACCCATCAATCAGGTGACGTGGATTTACTGCAACAAGTGTTGTAGGGAGCCCTTGCGACATAAAGCTCTGTAGGGCCCACCGTGGTGTGTGTGAAATCTAGTCCGTCCATGCCCAACAGTAAAACCTCCGTGGGGCCCACCGTGATGTTTATATGCCATCCAACCCGTTTATCAGGTGATGGAAGAAAAAAAATCTTAGCCTAATCCAGAAATTGGGTGGACCCAGATGAGGTTTCAACGGTGGTATCAGCGTCCCTACATTTCCCTGTGGTGTGGCCCACTTGAGTTTTAGATGTGCCTGATTTTTGGGCTCACATCCTGACATGAGACGGCACAAATTAAGGACGGAATGGATTTTATACACGCACATCAAAGTGGGCCCCATAGAGCCTTTTGTTGCATGAACTCATGGTTTTAGGAAATTTGCATCCGAATTTAGGCGGTCCACTCATAAAGTGGGCCACACGGATAAGAAAATCAATGGTTAGAAGAAGTGCCCAGCGGTTCGTGTGAAGAGCTCGTGTAGGTCCTGCCTAGGGCTGTCAATCGGCATGGATTTTGAACCGTTTGATCCGGACCTGATGGGCCAGGCCTATTCAAATTCCATTTTGCCTGGCCTGAGCCTGGGCCATTGACAGCCCTGGTCCTGGCTCAAATTTTGAAACAGTGCATGATAGTCGGTGGGCCCGTCCTGATGAATGGCCCGATGTCGGCCACGTGTCCTGCTTCAGCAAACTCAGCCTCACAATCTCATTAAGTCGGGTCCACCGGGTTTCAAGTCGGGTACTGAGCTTTAGATCTACTTTTTGGGCAAGGGCATGTCAACGGCGTGGGCCAGTCCTGATCAATGTCCTGAATTCACACACGTGTCCTACTTTGGCATGTGTAGATGGTAGAGTATCCTTAGCCATTGAATGGTGGACCTTTGAAGATTTCAATTGGGTCCACATTCATTGGGAAATGGGCCGGGCATGGGTCTCTTAGGCCCGAATTTAACTGGTGGGCGGGTCTCATCAAGCTGGCTCTATTAAAAATTTGATTTTGCTTTGTGTGGGCCCATCTCATTAACAATCCTAGATGGGCTAGATCAGGCCCTATTTGCTTAAGGCCCTATTTTCTTAAGGCCGCGTTTGGTTGCACAAAATATCTATTTCATGATTAACCACCTAATTTAGTGCAATTTTTCATGAAATTCGTGCAACCAAACATGACCTTACTAATTGGGCCTAAAATCTTTGAATAATAATGGGGCTACGAGTTAGTTAGGCCCAGGCTTACTCATTCCTTAATTGGGCCTGAAATTTATGCCCAGTTCTTGGAGTGGGTCCAAAACAAGGACCAATCCCAGGTGGGGCCCACCATGATGTTTGTGGCATGGGCCACAAAGGTTTTGGATGGCGCTAATATTTTTGTGTTTTCAGTTATTTTATCTTATTTTTTCATATACTTCTGCACCCATATGCATCACATGGGCACTCGAACCTATGACCTCAGTGTTCAAATGCACTGTGTCTATCACCGGGCCATGAGTAGAGATGTTTCTGTTTTCAATTCACCCGTGTTGAATGACCTTATAAACAGTTTAGATGGCATATGAACATTTCAGCGGACCTCGGAAAGGTTTCAACGAAGGACATTTCCCTCTTCACCTTTTCTTGTGGTTAGGCACACTGAGTTTTGGATCTAACTCATTTTTAGGCTCATGTTTTAACATAATCGTAGGATGGATTTCTCAAAAGCCTCAAGGTGGACCTGAATGCTGATTGTAGACATAACCAAGCCCAGCTTAATTAATAAACCTGAACCCAGCCCTTGGGCCTATATCTCAGCCCAAGCCCACTCAAAGCAGGCCTAGCCCGAAATCCTGACTGCCCAGTCCAGCCCATTACATTCCTCCTCTCATCTCAACCACAACTTAATGTGGTTTGCTAAGCCCGTGCGTGTGAAGCGCTGCCCATCCACGTGCCAATGTCTCGCGTGTAAAGGTGGTAGAGGTGTACATGAGTTGAACCGAGTTGAGCTGGGCACGGCTCGGCTCAATCCTCAAGTCTGATTGGCCAGCTCGACTCGGTTCGGTCAGCAGTTTGGGCCAGTTCAACCTGAGTTCGATCCAAGTTCGCATGTGCAGCATTTTCACGAATACATACATTGTATCTTCAAAATCTCACTGTATATAAAATATCAACAATGGTTTTATAGGTATTTCATCAAACACCTTTTAAACAACATAATTTTTTTATTTTTTTTTAAAAGGATAGTTGTTCTTTGTTGAGTCATTTTATCAAACACTTGTGAGCTTAGGTGGAATGGGAGCAGATTAAGTGTTAGCGGTTGAGTTGAGTCAACCTGAACTGAGTTGAGTTCAAGCTTAATACCAAGTCGAGTTAAGTCTGAACTAGACTCAACTCGAAAAGTTTTGAGCTCAATAAAACTGGCTCGGCTTAGCTCAACATAGTTTTGATCCAAGTTGAGTCGAGCTTTTCCGAGTCAACCAGAGCGAGCTAACTCGCTAACTCGACTCATGTACACCTCTATTCACGTGTGTGCCTGAAATTTCCATCAGGTGGCCAAAACAAAAGGATGGTTAATACAATCTTCGTAGCCGTCCATTAATTTGTACACTTTGGTCCACTGGCCTGGCTTTTAGGCTAGAAGTTTTAACAGTGGCCCACCTGATGGGAAGCTGGGAGCACGTGTGAAATATGGGCACCTGTGATCCACACGCAGGCAGACTTGGAGAAATAATCAGCTACAACAGCTGTATCTGAACTTATGATACAGCCAACATGTCTGATTTGTAGAATATCCAATTCATGAAAAAGGCCGTCCCACACGGTGATAATCATCATTACCTGATATGGAAAGATCGCTGATCACTGATTGGTGTGGCCCACCAGTGCATGGTTATCAATTGGCCGTCCATTGATTTTGATGTTGTGTTCCGATCGAAAATTGGACCGGCCTGATTTTCATAACAGGTGATCAAGATGGTGTGGCCCATCTTTTGAACGGATTGGATATTCTACAGATATTACATGTTGGTGGAAAAAATGGCTGCATGGTAACTTCTGATACAGCCTTTGCATCTGATCATTCATCCATGAATTATATATAGAAACTAAGTGTATAAACTATCTCCACCGTACAATTAATACAGCTGCCTGCCTGCCTCTTAGATTAGACATGTCACAAAATGGCACGTGTAGATTGATCCTGACCGTCTGATCCATAGAGCGGTTGACTGTAATTTTTAGGATCAATCTACAAAATGACTCGTGAAAAAGGGGCGATTGATTGGACTAAGAAAAACAGGATCGATGCCATCCAAGAGGTGGACAGCGGATTGAACGATCCGGATTGATGCACACGTGTAGATAAGAGAAATGGTGAAAATGGGGCGATTGATTGGACTAAGAAAAACAGGATTGATGCCATCCAAGAAGTGGACGAACGAATGAACGATCCCGATTGATGCACACGTGCAAATCTGGATAAGAGAAATGGTACGTGCAGCATAGCTGATGAGGTGCGCTCATATGCTAGAGGGCTGCTGTGGGTCCCACGGAAACTGTGCATTCGATCCACGCCATCCATTAAAATGCACCCTTCGATGGTAAGTTATGGGGCCAAAGACCAGCCTGAAAAGACACTCAGGTGGGCCACACCATGAGGAAAAGTTGGGAGGGGAAGCCCAACCAATAAAACCTTTCCCACTGTTTGTGGGGCCCAGCTTGTCATGTGTATGACGTCTAATCTTTCAGCAGAAGATATCCACTATGATGAACGGACACACCAAAAATATGGCCATTCCAAAACAAGGTGGCCCACATCACATGAATTCAAAGTTCTTAGGCGTGATCTTACATTTTTTTTCCCTGTGTTGTGATCCATCTAAGTGTTGGATCGGCCTGAATTTTGGTTTCTAGGGTGATTATGAGTGGAGAAATAGGATGGACGGGGTGGATTGGATTAACGGTCGATGCATGCCCCACAGGAGCCCGGTACCATTTGACCCCATTTCAACTTAATCGGATCTACATTTCAGCCCAGATCTGACCCATTAGTATGTTGGGTCGGGTGCAAGTCCACATAAGCACGGTCTACATTAGATCTGGGTCGGGTCCGGAACAGCAGGATCTAGACCCGACACATTTTGAAGGTCAGTTATAGATTGATCTTAGGTGGGTAGTCTGAGTCGGGTCTATTTCCGAGTAGTTCAAATCCAACTCATTTAAAGGTCGTGTCTAGGTCGTATGAAGTCATCTTCAAGAGGTTCCATATCCATCCAATTTCATTATCCAAGCAGTTTCAGATCCGATCCAACCCGGTGGGCCCACTTCTAGATCCACACCTCTTCTTTTTTTTTTTTTTTTTTTTTTTTTTTTTTACTAATTTAAGAAAACAAAGATATTATGTTGTCGGGTCAGCTGCAATGACCTAACCAATGGGGTCAACCCGACCCATTTCGAACCCAGCGCGGACTCGGTACTGCCCACGCCTGTCTCGGAACAGCCAAGATCTATCAGGGTCTGACAGCGATGTAAGGATATATCAACACCGTCCATCCATTTTGAAATATAATTTTAGAATATAATTCCAAATTTTATATAAATACAAGTCTCAAGTGGACCACACAGTCTGGATTAAGCTCCTGCCATTAAAAATTCCTTGGTAGCCATGGAAGTTTTGGATCAAGGTGATATTTGTGTTTTTCCTTCATCCAGATGTATGTGATCTCATTAACATGTTGGATGACAAATAAACATCTAGGAAGGTTTCAACGGTGGGTCTCATTATCAACACTGATTCCTGTGGTGTGGTCCACTTGAGCTTTAGATCTGCCTCATTTTTTGACTTATAGTCTAAAATTATATGGAAAAATGGATGGACGGTGTGGATAAACCCTGTATCACGGTGGGTCCCTCAGAGCCACTACCCAATCCGCCTGAGTCTTTCTATCCATTCCAAGCACCGTCCAGATCAGTCGAGTCAACTTTGAGATGATCTGGACCGTTCAATTTGATTATTTGAACCAGGACCCAGATCCAATCCATTGGGCCCAATTTCAAATCAAGACCAGTTATTATCAAGTTGGTCCCAATGACCTAATTAATCAGGTGGGCCCAACCAAAATTGCAAACCCTAGATGAGTGGCCTATGATTCTGATAATATTATCTTACCAACATAGCAACAACTATTTTTAGGTGGATGGAGATTGAGCCCTGAAAGATGACATTTAGGGGACAAAGGAACATGGTGACCCCCCTACTTTAGGACTTTGGTCCCTGAAATCTTAGTCCTTTGGGCGGCAATAGCCATACTAAGCCCACACGCGCGTATAGCCACACATGCGAAATATCCAAGCCATACATTAAGTGGACCACTATTTAGTTTCCCATCCCAAGAAACAGGCCGGTCCATCAGTCCATGGGGCCACAGCTAACTGAAAAAATGTACAGTTGTTAGAAAATCATCTGAAGTTTTATAAGTCGTCCACTTATTTCTAACATATTGGCATATGTATTGAGTGAACCAGCTTTACTTTTTTAGGCAATAGCATCTACATGGTGATTCCTCTGTGATGTACGGTTTGGATATTTCACATGCATAATACAGTGGCTTATGTGGTGGCGTGTGTAATAGCTGAGTTGCACACGCGTGTGGGCTTATGATAGCTACGGGCAGCACAATGCTGTCCTGCATGAGTTTGATTTCTTTATTGGAAAAACAAAAGGAGAAAATACCTTGTATGCCCCTTGCTATTTCTATGAATTTCACCCCCACCCTTTTTCCAAATGGGAGTTTATTTGATACTCTGCCAGTATATGACACTTGATACACAGGCACTCCAATACTGTAAACACAGCATACATCAACTCAAATAAAACTGCAAAATACCTCACCTTTCATTTCTTAGAGAGCAACTCTTAATTGTGCCATCTAAGCACTAATTAAAAATAACTAGCGCAGATTTACAAGCACTTCAAATTTTGATTTTTCGAAAGTTAATTTAGTACCTTTTATTAAGGATTCGTTTGGGTAGATGATCTTATAAAATTAAGAGCCTACGTAGGATCCCTGCACTAAAATGTTTTTTTCCTCCGCAAAAATGCAATTAGCAGTCTTTTTAAGGATCCATTTGAGTAAATGATTTTGCATAATCTGGATTAAGTCTAATTTTGATTTTGGTAGGCCCCATGATGTCTATCTACATATGATTTTTCATACTAAATCAATGCTTTCCTTCACATAAACACAATTAGCGGTACATTTTTTATTCAAATCGCAATTGACGGATATTGGGGCCCACCAAAATTAGGAGTAGATATAATTCCGATTGTGTGGGATGTGTCACCCATATTAGGATTAGACATAATTCCAATTGTGTGGAATGTGCCGCCCAAATAGACTTTAGGAGCCGATAATGACATTGATTTTTTGTCAAGCCTTGTGCTGATTGGCCCACCTTCCACAAGTTTGATTTGCATAGTGTGGCCATCAGCCATCTATGCAGGGGACCCACCTGGGAATTTTTGGTCCATGTGTTGATTGGACCACCTAAAAAGCTTTCAACGATGGGAGACATGGAGCACCAGCTTTACATGCACCTCACATAGATGTAATTCATGGTTTTTATGTGGTTTTTTTTTTCCCCTAAAATTCCCTTAATTGCATTTATGGTGAAGAAAGTAATAATTTAATTTATTGTGGCAAATCTCATATGTTGGATATTTGGGGCCCCAAAATTGTGATTACACTTAATTCTTATCATATGGGATTTGTCGTCCAAACATACCCTAAAGAGTAAAAAAATAACATGAGCTTTTTTTATTAGTATCATGCATGTCTAATGACTATTGAATAAAAGTATTGATGATAAGAGTCATAATGGTTATTACGAAAAAAAAAAAAAAAAGAACCATAAAACCTGGTACAACTCCTATTATATCCTCTTGTAAGGGATAGTTTGGCACTATGAATTTGGGAAGAATTCAAATCCCCTACCATATTTGGCACCATAAGATAACTGGGGTTTTAAATTCTCTCAAAGAAGGGGTTTGAAATTTACTGCAACAGCTTGTATTAAATCTAAAAGCCTTTTAAAAGTTGCATGTGTAACATGTGTGTCACTAAGCTATTAATCTATTGGGCACTAGACCCACCGATGATATCCCAAAACAATTAGATTATCAATTGCATTACTATAATTACTTATAATATGATGATCTATGTCATCCAAATGTTGTCTATGTAAATCAATAGTTCAAAATCGTTAGTTATTCATTCAGATATGATCTTATGCTTGTGTCGGACTTGGAATTTCAACATTTTCGAGCAAAATATATATTTCAATGGGCTTATTATAACCATCATGTCAAACATTACATACATATACTACTTAGAGATATTAAAGTTGATTTAGCAGTTAAATTCAAACCCCCTGTATATATTATACATAGCTTCTTTTGCATTACAAAGGATTCTCAATCCAACGTGCTAAATGCAATAGGAGGATTTTAAATCTAAGGGTTCCAAATCCACACTGCCAAACAGCCCTAAAGGTCATGATAACTTTATAACAATCCATTATAAAGTTGATATAGATTTTTCTAAGTTTTTGTCAATAAAAATAAATTATAATAGCTATTATAATGGTTATATCATACATTATGACCCATATGATAAAGATAACAAAGATAACAGTGGTGGCTGTTGCAGTCACTGTTATGGTTATCGAATGCTTTAGCCAGTAACCAATATGTAATTAGCCTTGTGCCGAGAGGTCCACTTAAGCAACTTTGATTTACATTGGTGGGCCATCAGCCATCTATGGAAGGGACCCACCTAGGTATTTTTGGTCCATGTGCTGGTTGGTCCACCTAAAAGCTTTGGACGGTGGGAGAAATGGGAGCACCACGTCACCATGCACCCCCAGCGCATCCAAATTTTCCCCCACGCTGATGGGCTCTTCGAAATTTTGTGCGCTTTTGAGGGGCATTATGGGAAAAGGGTAAAGAAGCACTTCACCAGATTCTTTTCTCGTTTGACTTTGGTGACTCCCACGCCATGCATTGAGGCAACCACGCACGTGGCATGTCAATGGTCAAAGCGCCGAGAGATCTCAACCACCCACAAATATAAAATATAGATAATCAGCAATATATATATTAGAGAGAGAGAGAGAGGGAGAGATCATACACCGAAGTCCAGTGTATACACATGCCTATCGACCATCTGATCAGTGGGCCGCAGAGAAAGTCTATAGATGGTGTGATCGTAACCATAGGGTTGTCGACGGGTCAGGTTCAAATCAGGTACCGATGCACCATATTTGGACCCGAATAGTAATTTGATTCGGGTCCTGTCAAATTCTGTTAGGGGTGGATCCGAATTCATTTTCGGGTCTAGCTTCCAACAAGAGTTTGAAACAGGGTTGGATCGGAACGGGTCTAGATTCGGATCCGGGCTCTCAGGTTTTATCCGAATTTGGATCTCAGATGTATTCTAGAAACATGCTTTCTGTATGGTTTTTAAAGAGAAATTCTTATATCCAACCGTTGAATGATAACTTACCATCCACCCCTTTGATAACATCCAAACTGTCATACGTGTTCGAAATCCACCTTGTTGAGTAGGTTAGCACCATCATCAGGATCACTTTTTGAAAAAAAATCAGAACCATCCATTCATCAGGTAGGCCACACTATAGAAAATAATATATAGATGGTAATAAATAATAAAATACAATTGTGGTTCGTCCGATGAGTGGATATGGCAGATTTTTACAAGAGAAAATCCTAATGAAGGGACCAACCTACTGGATGGGTTGGATTTTGTATGCACATGTCATGTTGAAAGTGGTCCGCTGTTTGGATGGTAACCTATCGGGCAACCGGTTGGAAGTGAGCATTTTTTGTTTCTACATATAAGAGAAATGTTCCAGTACTCTCAAGAGCACGATAAGTTATAGTGTTCCTAATTGCAATGGGTCACTTGGACAGTTTAATCAATTGATCTGAACTGTTCGTCAGGTCTAGAAAACATTTTATGAGTTCGCTTTGAAAATCACACTAATTAGACGGTCTAATCCATCCTTGATTTGGAATTATTTTTTGCTGCCATCCATTTTCTAAGCCATGTAACGGATGGTTAAGATTGCCTCACAAAGTGATAGTTTGCGATCAGAAGCAATCGATGATGGACACTAACAAATAAGCTGATCCTGTTGTCAATTTGACCTATTTTAGAAAAACGATCTTGGCCGTCAATATTAAATGTCATTAATCAGATGCTATAGAACTCTAAGATTTGCTTGATGTTCGCCTTATAGCCCATTAAATGAGCTCTGAACATAGCGAACGGTGTAGATCAATAGGTTGGACTGTCTAAGTTTCCCGATGCGATTAGGAGAACTAGGATTGCATACTAACGCTGCTGGAAGCGACGTCCCTTTGGGCTCCACAATGATCTTTTCATTTGATCTACGCTGTCCATCCATTTTGAATCATTATTTTAGGGAATTAGACCTAAACTGAGTTGGATATAGATCTCAGGTGGACCACACCACAGGAAAACAGTGCCGATTGAACACTCACCATTAAAACTTCCTAAGGCCACTGTAATGTTTATTTTCCATCCAAACTGTTGATTAGGTCAAATAGACCTGTATGAAGGGAAAACACGAATATCAGCTTGATCCAATACTTCTGTGACCACCAAGAAGTTTTTAATGGTGGCATTCAATCACCACTGTTTCCTGTGATGTGGTCCAACTAATACTTGTATCTGCCTAATTTTTTGTATCATGTTATAAAACTATTTGTAAAAATGGATGGACGGCATGGATAAAACATATAAATCATGGTGGGGCCCACGGGTCACTATACATATACCATAAAAAGGTCTCTAACCCGTTCTAGAACTCAGCCGGATTTCTAATGGGACCCGAATCCGTGGACCCGAGACTACTAATCGGGAATTTCTAGTTCTGGATCTGATTAACGCAGGACGTGTAACCATGGATATCCCTATTCAAAAGGGGTTCCTCAGGAAGATTGACTGCTATGATAGTTAGCTTTTGAACCGTCCAAAAAGTGGGATATCCATTAGGCGATCTAGACCCGATGGGACAGTCAAGATAGCTTATACACTGAGTTTTGATGTCTACCTTTCAAATATGTTCAGTGAGAATAATAATTAAAAAAAACAAAAGCAATTCCCTACCATACACGGGAACACTTAAGTAAAGATAAAGGAAAGTGCTGAAAATGATTTCTCATGTGAATTTCTACTTCCACCCCATGCCCCTCTACACATTACTCACTAAGTTTTCATTTTTTGACATGTGGGGCCCACTATTTGGTAATCCAAACCGTTGATCTATTTTCTTACGTGGGATAAATAGGCCCCAAAAAATCTCCATCCCAACAACTCATCTTTATGCTTTTTAGTAAGTTTGATGTAGATAGTTGTTCTACATATCTAATAAGCCATCTATTGTAGACCACAAATTGAAATTGGTATGACTGTTCCATCGAGGCCATTTTTGGGCCATGGTCCATCCATGGTGGAATGGAACATATGAACGGTCTTGATTATCAAACTATGGCCCCCACTTATTAGAACTGAAAAAATGAGCACATGAGGACGATGCGGATCGAGTATCATATAATCCTCTTTTGATGCATCCACCCCTATTTGGTACACTTAGTTTGGTACCAATGTGTGCTATTGTAGCACCAAAATTAGAAAAAAGGGAGTATAAAGTAAAAGATTGGGTTGTAAATAGTGGACCACATAAATGTCATGGCCCACAAATTTCATTAATGACATCATGATGATGCATTTTAAATCATTTCACTTGAAAATCTTCCTCTTTTTATTATAGTAAGAGATTGGTATTCCAAATTCCACAAGGGTGCAATGGCTGGGAAGGGTTGGAAGCTTGTTTCTCTTCTCATTCTTTCAATGGTTGTATTGCATTCATGTCCTGAATGGAGGGTGGCAGCTACACTTAGAGGCTGCAAATTTCAAAATAACCCTTGTTTTAGAGAAGTGGGTGGCCCCCAGAAGTCTCTAAATTTGGAGAGAAAGATGGAGGAAGAAGTAAAAGGTATGGCCCAAGTTGTATTAAGAAGGTCTGATTTCATTGGTCCACATGGGGATGTCCCAAGCCCTGGTGTGGGCCATTGAAGTTGATGGACGGTTGCGATAGCATGCGCCTATATGCGCATTGAGCACATCAGATCTTTGTTTTTATTTTATTTTTAAATTTTTTGTTTAAATTTTTAATTTTTTGTAATATGTTTTTGATATGTTTGGAGTGGTAACCTATTGTGCTTCCAAGTTTAATGGAATGTGCAGCTCATTTGTATCATGTTACCGTGCAACCCATATGTATTAATAGTGACTCATGCTTTCATCTACGGTTGATTTAGGGTCCCTTTGAGGAAATTGAAATATTAGGAAATTTTTGACATTTTGATGATAAGTAGGGAGTTTGAATCAATTTACTTGATAGCAATGGTGATTTTCTATTTTTTGTTGGAAGAAACTTTGATACTCTGGAGAGTGTGATGGATGATAAGCAGGCACTTGGAATTTACTTAGAAGTTGCATACCGCGCAACCGGAATGTATTAGTGGTGCGTCGCGCTTTTATCTACCGTTGATTTAGGGTCCCTTACAAAAATTGAGATATTAGGAAGTTTTTGACATTTTGATGATAAGTAGGGAGTTTAAAGCAATTTACTTGATAGCAGGGGTGATTTTGTTTGTTCAGGAAATTTTGATACTCCGGCAGAGTGTGGATGATACACAGGTACTTAGAAGTTGCGTATGTGGCATATGAGAAATTCAAATTAGACCGTTGAAATTATGATTTATAGTTTAGATATATCATGCACCAAAAATTAAACTTATTTTATTATCAGACTACCAGATTAGTTGCATTTATAGAGGTTAAAAATAAAAACTATCCAATGTTCTTATTTCAATAAAGAAGTGTCCATGATCAGAGGTTAGGATCATTCAAATAATCTGATTTTTGGACTTTGAATTATCAATTGCATGTTCCACGATGTAATCGGTTTAATTTAAGTTAATGTATGGTACATGTACAAGTTCTGAGTGCATGTGTATCAAGTGTCATGCACTTCCTGAGTATCATATAACCTCCCTTGTTTGTTCATCGGTTGAAGCTGATGGATGTGTGTATGGGATGACTACCAACCCACGTGCATGATAGCATGTGCATACACATCTTGCGCTAAAATGCGCCCATGTGCACAGGTATGCCATGCTATTGTGCACGTCAGGGTTCTTAAGTACGTATCATGCAACTCATGGGCGAGACTCATGTGTTAGTCTGCCCCCACCTAAGAAAGTGGTGGTGGTTCTTCTTAAGTACACTTGCCATAGTGTGTGAAATCCAGACCGTCCAAATTGCTGGCCCAACTGTGGATGGTGAATAGTCGGAAAATAGCTTTGGGGTGATAATATTTTCCATTTGAATTTGGACCACTCGCCATTTTACTTTAAACCATTCATTTCATGGTTATTAATTGGATGGATAGGATTGCTTGATCAGTGTGATTTCAGATACATGGTCCACTTACAATGGAACCACAGTTCAGATGGTCTGGATACGTGTACATCAATGCTACATGTGAGGAAGATATTAGTATTTTTTTTTTAATGGTGCAATATTCTAACAACTAAGTCGCACTATGTTAGTGTGCAACTCACGTCCATTTGTGACTTTTATTTTCTAATTTGGGACCATGTTTTAAAACGGGGACCAGATGTTGACCCGTTTACTTGAGTCAACATGTTATCGGAGAACCCATGCAACCCATGGGCGGCTCCAATCCAAAAATAGTATGATAGCAGCTCAGATGGAAAAGGTCACATCTTTCAGTCCAAACACAATAAAATTAAATAAAATATAGGTTAAATAAAAAATAAAAAACATAAATATTTATGTGGTTTGGTAATATACCTACAGCTATACGACAATAATACTAAGTTTCCTTCTTTGTTAATGTGTATTATATATATATATATATATATATATATATATAATATATATATATATATATATATATGAGAAAAGGTACAATGCGCTCTACCTCACGATAAGCTCCTGTGAGGTCGAGCTGTGTGGGCCCTACCGTGATGCATTTCGACCATCAACACTGTGAATTTGATGGTTCCCCTTTAAATTATAGGATACCCCAAAAATCAGCCGTATACGGAACTCAGGTGGGCCATACCATCTAAAATCATGTGAAGACACCGTTAAAACATATAAAAGCACTTGGTGGGTCCCACCTGAGTTTTGCATGCGCCTAAAACTTGGTTTGAACCCTCATTCAAGTGGGACACACCTAATGGATGGGCTGGATTTGCAAACCACATGTCGGTGGGCCCTCAAAAATGGTTATGAATGTTTTAATGGTGCACGGCCCCTCTCCACTTCTGTATGTGGTGTGGCCCACACAAGTCACGGATTGACTTGATTTTTAAGACCTAGGCACACGATGGAATGGTGCATCTGACTGATGGGGTAGATGTTCGAAACGCATCATGGTGGGGCCCACACAACTCGACCTCATGGGACGGACTTGTGAGGTTGAGCGCATAGTACCTTTTCCATATATATATATATATATATATATATATATATATATAAGACTTACCTCACAGTATTTTAGAATAAAAAATACTTACTTTTTACACAATATGTACTTATATAGATAACACCACAAGAGAGTACGTACCAAGCTTAGAAAAACTAGGCTTTAACATAGTGTATACGTGCAACTATATGGAAATGAGGGCGAGAGAGTAGATGTTTCTTATTTGGAAATGTTAGCTACCTCTATTAAAAATGAGACACATCCTTAATATTTTTTCAATCGAATACTAGTTTTACAAATAATAGTAAAGGAGAAAAAAAATATTTACAATAACAGTTGCTCAAACATCACTAAACACTAAATAATAATAAATTCAAAAAAGTCATGTACCAAACAAACTTTTTTCTTACAATAGACTTTATC
This sequence comes from Magnolia officinalis, assembly GCA_021015155.1. NCBI lineage: Eukaryota > Viridiplantae > Streptophyta > Magnoliopsida > Magnoliales > Magnoliaceae > Magnolia > Magnolia officinalis. The sequence continues at coordinate 71,950,225 of JAJHSJ010000008.1, read as the reverse complement.
AACATTATCCTTACATTGTCATTAGTATAAATCTTTTGTAATGAGATATTTTCATCTTCCACTACATCATAAATAAAATGATATTGCACATCAATGTGCTTGATACAAGCATAAAATACAATTTGACTATCACAATGAACCACAACCACTTTCTGCATGAATTTCGGTTCTTGTAACAACTTCTTCAACCAAACACCTTCCATGCAAGCTTGTGTAGCTGTCATGTACTCTACTTCCGTAGTAGATAAAGTTACCACTAGTTATAATCTTCATATCAGCTAATTGACAACATCGTCGCCCGAAGAGAAGATATAAACTATGAAAGATCTTCTTTTATCACAATGTCCTGCATATAGTTTACATTCATGAATCCAACTAACTCTAAATTTTGGTCACTATACCAAATACAGCTTGAAATACCTTCAAGTAACAAAAGATTCACTTCACAATAGTTCAATGATCTTTACTCAGGTTCGCCATGTATTTACCGAGTGCTCATACTTCTTACGTAATGTTTGGTATAGTGCACACCATAGCGAACATAAGATTTCCTACCGTTGGTGAATATGATACTTGATATATCTATCTTTTTTACTTCTGTGTAAGACACTGATCTAAAGACAATTTACAACCTGTAAGAAATGAAGTATTGACTATATTAAAATTCTACATATTGAAGCAATGTAAAATTAACTCTTTCAACGTAATTCTTTCAAGTTATTCATACTTTCTTCCTCTCTCATCTCTAAATATGGTCATCTCAAGAATCTAATTAATGATATATAAATCATTCATGTCAAATTTCCTAACCAAATGAGCTTTTAATGCTATAATGATATCTTTACTAGTGCCTACAACCACCATTTCATCCACATACAGTAGTAAAATAATGAAATCAACATTATCATAGGTATAAACATAGGTAATAACTAGCCTCGCATATCTAAAATTCCAAACACATAATAAAGAAATCGAACTACTTGTATCAACACATTGGCACCTATAACCGTAAAATGATCTATCCATCTAATAAACAATATTCTTTTTCTTTTTTAAAAAATAAAGTCTTGGAGTTTAAGTCACAAAATTTTCTTTATCAAAATTCTCATGCAAAAGACAGTTTTTACATCCAATTATCCAAGCTCCAAGCCAACCACCATTGTCATAACAAATAGTAGTAATCGAACAATCAGAGTGAAGATTTCATTAAAGTTAATGCATGATTACTAAGCATGCTCTTTTATCATTAATCGGGCTTTGTTTCTTTCAACATTTCCTTTAGCATCTTTTTGTAGCATATAAATCCATTTACAGCAAATAGTTTTTTATTATTTGGATAATTTAACAAATTCTCAAATTATGTTTTTATGCAGAGATTCTATCTCATCATCTATCAATGCTCTCTGTTGGGTAGCATTTACAAATTCATATACCTCTTGGTACAAATAAAGTTCATGTTATTCTATCATGCAAGACTAAGCCATGTAAATTATAGGCCTTAATCACTTTGAATTGCAACACTTGATATCTCATTTTCATCAACTTCATCTTAAACGATATTATCAACTTATTTATCTTCTCAATTAATGGACCGATTTTGAACATCGTTTAAATATTCCAATTTAATTTCTCTTGTGATTCTAAGCTCAACAGTTTCTTATATTTCTACATTAATTCTTCGTTAAAAGATATCTTGTTAATCATTAACTTATGAGAAGTAGGGTCTCACAATTTGCACCCATTTGTTCAATGTACATTGTAACGCCCTGAAAATCGGGGGTCGAGCATAAACTCAACTCCCGAGTTCTAGAACATCACTTATGCAACAAAATGAATGATGATTGAATGTTGACTGTATTCGTGCATTGAACATGAGTGAGATTAAGCCAAAACAGCATATCATACTCTAGAGATAGTTAAATTTGCAAGCGGAAGACTGTGATAGATAGATAAAATATATAAACTATAATGAGTCTCCAGAGTGTGATAACATTACCAGGTTAAATAATTACAACTACAGTTCTAAAATATACCAAATGTGAGGGAGTGTAATGTCTCCTATCCCAAGTACCGTAGCCCCGTCAATACAGTACCAGGTCTTCATAGACCTGTCAGAGATTACATGTAGGAGAACTCCTCAACATCATAGTAGTAGTTCGGTTCTGCTTCATAAGCATCGCCATCACCTGAAACTCAACAAATCTGGTTGGTGTTGCAAACACCGTCCCGTAACGTGGGAGTGAGTGATCAACTCAGTGGAACAGTAAAGCATAGGTTAACATGTTATCAATTCAGTCAAGCAGTAATGATAAAGCAGTAAAATCAAACAATTCTAACTACTCTTATTTAATGCAGGTATGAAATGACATGATGTATGCCCTTGCCAAACCACCCTCATGCGACATCATCTTACGTTCGCGGATGCATACCTCCCTCAGTACTCCACATCTACCAGGCACATGCGGTGCAATGATGAGCATGATTACTGAGTAGTTATTAGTCCATTTCAAACAGCAGTATTGGGAAACTAAGGTACCTCCCTTGTATCATTCCCAAACATGATCCATTCTAGGGTCGTCAGTCGTAGTTAATCTCATACGATATTATGGTTTGAGAGGCATAGCGAAGGCATCACAAAGGGCTCGTCACCCGTCAGCACGGATACAGATCTCACCGTATGCAGCTCAATTTTTGGCCGTCAGCTCGAATACAGGTCTCACCGTACTCGGCTCAATCGCTGGCCATTAGCTTGAATACAGATCTCACCGTACTCGGCTAAACTCATACTCTAGTTGTTGTGAAGGGCTCGTCGCCAATCACAGACCTTGGAGTATATTCGAAGACACTATAGAGGACTCGCGCCCGTCAGCACGAGTACAGGTCTCACAGTACTCGGCACTCGCCGTAAGTGTCGACAGCTCGAATACAGTGTCTCATTCCACCATATTCGGCTCACGAGTTTGGTTGCTCAATGGTCACTACGGGAAGGCACGTGGCCCCAGCATAGGCTAACAGCTCGGCCACGGTGTCCCATACCACTATGTCCGGCTCATGAGTCTTAGCGGATCAAGGTACCATGGTTAACGGGATTTCCACTGGTAAGTTTGGTACCCTAGGTTCAAGTAGTAGCGACCAAACATGGTGAACACACATTTGACATATCGGGTTACTTGACGAGCCTGACAAGTTCGAGCGCACAACAAGTTGAGCGATATGAAGCGCAAAAGCACTCCGTGTGGCCAACCACTATCGCCAACCGAAGTACGACACGGGTTCGCCAAACACATCATGTGTGGAGAGATGAATCTCAACCACGATTCCAAGTCTAGTACCGGATGTCTGGGCTACGGACATAGTCCCAAGCCCAATCAATTTCCAACCATAGCATGTGAAGTAAAGCATGATAAATAAAGTAATCTAAACACACTAGCAATCATGTCATAAAGCATATTATAAAGCATGTTATGAAACAAGTTACAAAGTATATTAAAAAGCATGTTACGGAGCGCAATACTAATGGGGATATAAATACATATGTTTCATAGGTGAGTGGTTAGAGTAAACAACCACATGGAGGGTATCATACGTGACTCTAAGGTAGTTGAGAACTCCATCTCAGCACCTACCTAAGGTGCAATCACTTAAGCACTTACACCCACAAGCAATTTCACAAATACTTAGAGTGCACAATTTCAACATACATGACGTATGTTAGCGGAATGTGTATTAGGGTTGTCCCTTTACCAAACTAGTATTTTATACGTATATATCATATTCACACAACAAATAATCATGACAATTACATCTCCAAAATCTATACGTATGCGGTATTTTCTAGAATACGCAATTTCAACATACATAGTGTATACAAGTAAACATGTATTACGGCGATTCCTTTCGCCAATCAGGTATTTTATCCATATACTATATAATCATACAACAATTAATCATGGCAAACACATTTCCAAAATGTGTACGTATACGGTATTTCTACGTATACCTAGAATATGTAAAATTTCATATTTTGCATCTTTAATCGAAACAGGAAACGGAAAGCACTTTGTACATGTGCAATTACATGCAGATCATGAATCTATCATTATCTGACATTGAAAGCGTTGAAAACCATAACCTATACACCTAAAGTCCTCACCTTTTGTCGTAGAATCGTAACGAAGTCGATAGGTTTGCTAAGCTTCCGTATTTGGCAGTTTGGCAACCTATAGAACGAAATAGGTTAGCTATTTCACAACCTACAACTGTCTAAACCCCAAAACAGAATAGGGTTAGGGTTTCTTACCTAGAAATGACGCCGGAAACGCCGGGAAAGTGATGAGAATCAGGCGGTGGAGCCCGAATAACGGCAGGGAAGAGTGGCAGGGAGATTCTCCCACTGCTCCCACACTTTCTCTCTCTTTTCTCTCACTTTTCTCTCACTTTTCTCTCTCTCAATCTCAAATTCGTATGGCTGCCATGAGAGAGGGTTCAAGGTCCTTATATAGCCTAAAAATTCATTGAAATAGACTTATGTTCAAGGTATACTTATATTATAATCAAATCAGCATTGTTTCAGCTCAAAAGAGGGTTTCTGGCGGGCCTCCTTGAGCCAAAGGTCGGACTTAAGCTCACTAACGCTAGATCTACGTTCTATTAAGTTTTCGTTTCAGTGAGATTTCCAGATCACGCGTGGCGGACCAGTTTCAGTTCAACGGTCAGCGGATCTCGATCGGAGATTCCGAGTACATGTAAATGTGTATGAAATTTCTCCTGATCCGAGGGTGTAATTTGGTCTGATTCTGACGGTCTGGTTGCTTAATACTGATCCGCAAGCGAGAGGTGTCAGATTACTATTCAAGATATTTTATTTTGAAACTATTTCACATTTCTCACACTCTTCACTCCGAGCTCAAGCGAATAGCGCTGGGACATTATCTGGATTTGATTTCCGAGATGGTTGTCAAGCCCAGCGAGGCGGTCCTAAGTCCTTAACTTCGTGTTAATCGGACTTTCGACGTGTGGTCCAGATCTGATACGGAGTTTCGAGATGCTCCCAAGAGCAGCTGGGTAATGAGATTGATCCTAGATTTTAGGGTAACCTAGCGTCAATGATTCTACAAGTTTTGGGTCTTGCAGATTGTATTTAAAGTGATTGGTGCTAATTTCACAAGCACTCTAGTTTAACACTAGCAAAATCTCACTTAATTTCTAAAGGGTTTATTCCTGTAAGATTTCTGTCTGAGGTGGTACCTGGGCCTTTGTAGTTTGTATATAAAGTGATCCAAGGTATACTACTTAGCTAGTTTAAGATAGTGTCTAGGGTGAAAGTACTTTGAAAATTTTAAAGAAAAAAGTGGTGAAGGGTGGAATTTGTGAAGAAAATGGTTAAGGAGCGATTTTAGACTATGGGATTTAGTTCTGACAAGTTAATAAGGTGTTAGGATCGACCCATCGCCTAAGGACATCTAATCCCAGGTTGACAAAAATCCGGGATGTTACATATATAGTTAATAAAAATATAATTTTTAAACTATGCATCTAGCTTAGTCATTTATGTTGTGTTTTTTAGAATAAAAATAAATTTTAAAAATAAAAGTTATTTTTAAAAAGTAAATAAATATATTAATTATTTAAACTTTTCATAAACAGTGTGTATAGCCAGTCGGTAAAAGAAGGGGTTTTTGCTTATGCAACTAGGGTTCAAATCTCCTTGAGGAAGCACCGTCTGCGCACTTCGCACGTGCGCATCGTCGCAAGGAGCAAAAAGATCCTTAGTCTTTTTAACACATAGTTCAAACTTTTTAGGTCATGGTACAACTGGAATTGAACTAGGGTTTACTTTGATGTTTTATTACCTTTTTTTATTGAGAGTAATTATGACATGATTGTACATGTGGCACCTATACTACGTGTCGCTCATGTGGATACAGTTTTTACTATTGGATAACTGTTTCTGTCTGAACGGGTACAAAAATAACTGTCATAGGACAAAGAGTCATGTCCTTTCATACAAGACTATTGTTTGCTGTGAATGGGTATGGATTTCTTGAAGAGACACATTAGCATCTCTTAAGGAAGAAATTCATAACCTTTTAATTGATATAAATTCTGGATACTATAATCCAGAAGTTAATACTCTTAATTCTTAAGATTATATCATCTTTTGTGCAATTACTCTCGATCTGACCTCTTGCTAAGTTTTTCTGAACGTCTTAAAGGCACATCGGTGTCAAAACTAGAGATCTATTCAACACTTATATGTGCAAATTTTCATGTTGAAATTTGGATTGAGAGTTCATTGTATCCTGAAGACAATTTGTAGATTTTCTTCGTTTGCACTTGCTGGAACTTTCAGAAAAAAGGCAGCAAATCTGTCTTGAGATATTAACTATTTAAGTCGAGCCTTGAACCCGATAGATCTGTTCGTCTCGTTATTTTTTTCTTCTACCCTCTGTTGTGTACAAGAAATACTTGTTTTCTAACATTCAAGATATATTTTATTATCTTTTCACAATTGAGGCAATTCATTCCATTCAAGTTATGAACCAAGAGTTTGTACGACTCAGATCAAGTGAAGGAAGAACGGAAGAAAAGGAATGAGGACGATTTTCTATGCAAAGGTCATATCTTAAACGTCCTCTCTAATTCTATCTATAATTCATACCGTAAAATATCCTCTGCTAAAGATCTGTGGACAAAATTAGATCAAAAAAATAAAACTGAAGAGATCAGTACTCAGAAATTTCTAATCAACAATGTCCACTTCAAGTTTAAAAATTATCAGCCGATTCTCTCCCAAGTAACCGAACTACAGAACTTGGTTGATGAATTGAAGATTGGTGGTATAGATCTTCATGAAGAATTCCTAGACGGTGTAGTAATTACAAAATTACCCTCATCATGGTTTGATTATAAAAAGAAACTGAAACATGATGAGAGGAGGTACATTCTTGAAGGGCTTCAACGACATCTTCGTATAGAAGAAGAGTTCAGAAACCGAGACAAGAGAAAAAATACTTTGAAAAATCATTCCAAAGCAAATATAGTAGAAGATGACAAGCCAAAATTTCAGAACTCCAAATCTATTCTCCCAAACAAAGATACAGAATTTAAGAAAAAGGGCAAGTGTCACTTTTGCAATAAGTCAGGACACTACATAAAGGAATGTCGACATACGAAGAAACAACTGAAAGCTCATGCTAACATGGCAGAATACCAACTTGTAGAAATGGTTACTGAAGCTAGCACGGTAATATCCAATGGTAGATGGTGGCTAGATATTGGTGCAACCATTCACATATCGAAGAACCGAAACATCTTCAAGACCTATGAAGGTATTACAACTGGATAAGAAGTGAAGATGGGTAATAATGTTCGTGTGAATGTTATTAGAAAAGGAACAGTCGAGCTTCAGTTTATATCAGGCAAAAGACTGACACTAACAAATGTATTGCATGTACCTAACATGTCTAAAAATCTAGTGTTAGGAGATCTTCTCAATAAGAGAGGATTCAAAATAGTGATTGAGTTTGATAAGTTGGTTATCACCAAGAATGGTATATTTGTAGGCAGATGATATTCATGTAATGGTATAATTAAACTGAATATTAATAATAATAATAATGTTTTCGTTTATATAGTGAATTTTGTATCTTTATGGCATACTGGACTATATCATATTAACTATCATTCAATGAAGAATGATGATCTTAGGACTTATACCAAAATATGAAATACAAAAAGAAAGGAAATGTGACGTGTGTGCCCATTGTAGAATAAACAGAAAACCATTTGGGATTGGCATGAGAAAATCACAACCCTTGGAGTTAATTCATTCCGATATCTGTTATTTAAATAATACCTTAACTCGTGGAGGAAAAATATATTTTATCACATTTATTGATGACTTCACTAGATTTTCCTATGTATATTTGATAAAATCTAAAGATGAAGAAGTTTAAGTTTTATAAGGCCGAAGTGAAAAATCAGTTGAATGTAAAGATTAAAGTTTTTAGAAGTGATAGAGGGGATGAGTATTCTTCTAATAAATTCAATGACTTCTTTAAATCAAATGGTATAATTTATGAATTTACGACATCTTACACACGTTAACAAAATAGTCTAGCGAAATGCAAAAATAAGACATTAGTTGAGATAATCAACTGTATGATATTAAATTCTGGATTACTACTTAATTTGGGGGGAGGGGGAAACTTTATTAATAACAAACCGTATTTTAAATGCTATTCCACATAAAAAAAAATTTGGATATCTCCCCATATGAATTATGGAAAAAGAAGAAACCATATCTTCATTACTACAAAGTGTGGGGAAGCATAACATAAGTCAGGCTTATTGATTCTAAGAGGGTAAAGTTAGGTCCTAGAGGAATCAAGTGTGCTTTTGTGGGTTATGGGATTCATAGTCCCGTTGTAGAATAAACTACTTTTGCCTACAAAAACATGATTATAGAGTCTAGGAATGCTATATTTTTTGAAAATATGGTATGCAAAGACTATATGAATGATCATAGAAAAAGACATATTAATGAAAATAAAGTATAACCAATGAATGAAAAATCTAACAGCATTCATGATAAAACTCACACTCATCTAGAAGAAAATGAACCAAGAAGATTGAAAAGGGCAAGAAAAAAAATATTTTTTGGCCCAGATTTCTATATGTTCCTTATAGAAGGGAATAAAAATGAAATAAGAAAGGAGATTACTCTACCATTAAGTATTGAAAGTGATCCATTAACACTTAATGAAGCTCTCTTATTTCCTGATGTACAGTTTAGAGGGAAGCCATCGACGATGAAATGGATTCTATAGTCTCCAATAACACATGGTGTTTGGTCAATCTTCCACTAGGTGAAAAGCGTATAGGATGTAAGTAAATTTTTAAAAGAAAGTTCAATCCTGATGGAACCATAAATAAATTTAAAGTTCGATTGATAGCTAAAGGTTTTAGACAAAAGGAAGGTATCGATTTTTTTGATATATATGCTCATGTTGCTCGTATATCTACCATTGAGACTTTAATTGCTCTTGTAACAATTTACCACCTAGTAATTCATCAAATATGAATGTCAAAACGACATTTTTAAATGGTGATATAGATGAGGAAGTGTATATGGAACAACCTGAAGGGTTCGTTCAACCTGGGTAAGAAAAAAAAGTGTGTAAATTGATCAAATCTCTCTATGGGATTAAGTAAGCTCCTAAGCAATGACATAAGAAGTTTGATCAAGTAGTACAATCTAATAATTTTAGAGTAAACCAAGCAGATAAGTGCATATATATTAAATGTCAAATCATTATCTACTTATATGTAGATGATACACTAATATTTGGACCAAATGAGGACTGTGTGAAAGAAACTAAAAAGTTTTTAAGTACCAACTTCGACATGAAGGATATGGGTAAAGCCGATGTAATATTAAGTATTAAGATTTATAATCTTAATGATGGAATAGCCTTAACACAATCTCATTACGTAGAGAAAGTTTTAAAAAGTTTAATCATTATAATGGTAAACCGGTTTCGACCCCATTTGATCCAAGTATTAAATTAGTTAAAAATACTAGTAGATGTAAAGCGCAACAAGAATAGTGTTATTGGGAGTTTAATGTATGCAATGAATTGCACTAAACCCGATACTGTGAATGCTAAGCAGGTATACCAGTAATCTAGGACAAGTACACTGGAATGCGATTTCGAAAGTTTTAAAGTATCTAAGAGAAACCATAGGTTATGGACTGCATTATAAATTATATCCCATTGTACTTGAAGGGTACAACGATACAAGCTGGAATATAAATAGTATAAGATCTAAATCTACAAGTGGTTGGATATTCACTCTTAGAGAAGGAGTAATATTATGGGCATTTAAGAAACAAACTTGCATATCTCACTCTACAATGGAAAGTGAGTTTATTGCACTTGATGTTGCTTATAAAGAAGGTGAATGGATAAGTTACCTACTAATGGAAATCCTATATTAGCTAAAATCTACTCCTGCCATATCTATCTTTTGTGATAGTCAGACTACTCTTTGTCGTGCTATGAGTAAGACTTATAATGTTAAATCTAAAAATATAGGTCTAAGGCATAACTTTGTTAAAGGATTGCTCAGAGATAGAGTAATCACAGTGGAATATGTTAAATCCATTCTGAACTTAGCAGATCCCTTGACAAAAGGTTTATCAAGAGATCAAATAAGGAGAACCACTAAAGGAATGAGACTAAGATCCATAAAGATATAACTTTCACTCTTGAGGGCAACCCTACCTATGTTTTGAAATATATGCTAGGTTCAAAGAGACAAACAAGTCAAGTATGTGACTAAAACATACACTAAAAAAAGAAAATTTAAGTCTCATTCCTAAAAGTCTAGTGTTTAGTTTCTATATTTTATAAGAGGCTGAGTACTAACTCTTAATAGATCTATAAGCAAACTTTGCTGAGATGAAGCAGAATCATTTTTGATAGATCTACCTATATGAGTAGAGAAGTGAGACCACTTTTGAAGAGATTGAGATTGTCTCTAAAATACTCATGAAATAAGAATACGTATAAGAAACACTTGTTTGCTAACAATTTACTCTTTAAAAATTTATACATAAGCGTCACAACCAAAAGTCTGAAAAAATGAATAACTAACAAGTTTTTCAAACCATAATTCTTAAAGGATTTTACAATCAAGTGTTGTTCGTATGAGAATGATTCACCATGTAATAACCCGTACTAACTACTTTGCTGATAAACACTGCTCAAGCCTAGTAAAACTCAATACGCTTGTAATACGATTTATAAGTGTACAATTCATACATTTTCAACTCTATCTTGTTGTGGAATACTAAGGGTTGTGTAGTGTCTATCAATGTTATGCTCACTGTAAAAATCCTTTGATTCTTTTAAGGTGTACTATCTTTCGTTGTCAGTTTTCAAATGTTATTTTTCTTTTAATTTTCAATCAATACTTAAAACTTGATGAAATTAAAAAAAATATATATATATCACTCTTCCTCTTGAATATATAAACTTATACTTTCATAAAGAAATTGTCGATAAATAAGTAAAATACTTTGAATAATCCAAGAATTTGGCATAAATTAACTTCCCAAGTGTCAAAATAAATTAAAATTTAGACATTATTACCTTTAGCATCGAAAGAGGGAAAATGAGGTGTATGAATTTTTTTTTAATAAATTAGAAATAAATTTTGATTAAGAAGTACATTTAATAATTATTTGATCATATTGCTCAACTACTTATGTTAGATTATGGTAAAGTTTGTCATAACGTTGAGAACAATAACATTACCAACCATAGTATATTCCAATTAACCAATATAAATCATCCATCAACTCTCCTCTCGCAACGATCGTCGCCCCTTTTTACAATATTCAATCGACTCTTTCCATTAAAAAATATATAATCGTCTTCATTAAAGTTTTTTAATGATAAAAAACTTTTACATAAGTTCCGTACGTATTGCACATCTAAAACTTTATGTGTAATACCAGCGAACATAATAATTTTAACATATATAACTCTCATAATTTTATAATGCCATCTTTGCTCATGTAAATTGTGTCACTATCAAATAGCCGATATATATAAAAATAATATTTATGTGATATCTTATGGAACGAAGAGTATGAATTCAAGATTTATATTAATAGTTCAGATTCTTATTAGATTAATTGAGCATAAATGCATCGGATGCACATGATTTTTTTATGATTTATAATGAATTCATTCTTAGGATCGACTCATGCATTAACTTCGTACTTTCTAGAATTTTTTTTTTTTTTTTTTAAATTTGATTGTTCTGATCATACTTATATATGATTAAACATATAAAAAAATTTCAGTTGTAAAATTTATCGATGCCAACTTTTCAATATAGGAGGTCTCTCTTGATCTATCGCAGATAAAATGGATCCTAAGAGACATGTTCGATCATCTTATAGGAGCCAAGGATAATGCAATCCATCTTAGTGGACGATAGAGAAAAAATAAGGATGATGATGATGATGATGATAGAGGGGCGAGAGGAAACTCTCTTCTCACTTTTCTCTCTCACAACAAATGAGGGTGGTGACATCCAAATGGGGTGACACCTAGGCTCTCTCTTTCATACACACACACACACAAAGGATTTTTTCTTTTTGCAATAAAAGATGCATTAGGCTTTTAGAAAAACTTCTAGTTATAATGATCCACGACATTATAAACTTTGTGTAAGAATATCATTTTTCATATCTTCACACATTATTCAATGAGACTAGATTTACAAGTCTAAAAGCATACATGAGTCTGCCATTAGATACGATGTCGAAGTTCACCATAGAAGATGAGAAAATGATTAGTACTTTTGTCTCTTCCTTACATGTTGATGCTGGGAAAACACTTTGTATGAGTATATTGGGAACCGCGTCTCTGTTTTATAGAATCATAGATCGGTGGTGAGTCATACTCATCATCATACTCGCCGTTAATAACCCTACGCATATCTTATTGGAAGAAGATAAATCATTTTCGAATGTAAGAAAAGTACATTTTTCATTTATAACTAATAAGGAAAGAAGAATGGTACTTTGGAATACACTCTAGGGTTGTACACACCCCAAATCAATGGGCCCCACCTGAAGCTCATAAATTGTTCATTCCGATGCCAATGTGACAAATAACATGAGACACCCACTTAATTTTTACATTCTCCCACTTTGGACACTCATGACATTACCACACATACAGAGGAATGTATACATATCTAGTACATACTTAATGAGCTTAAAACTTCACTAAATATCTCCAATGGATCATTAACAATATCATATATAATCCGGTCCATTGAAACTATTGATATGCAACCACAATAGTCATCACTTCATTTATCAAAGTGAAACCAAGAGTAATCACAAATATCAATACTTTCAATAATATGAATTCTACGATCATGGCACGAGGTATAGAAATCTCATGCCAGATACAACCCGTATGCAAACTTCCAATCGGTCTTATCACATTTACCAAGAGATGCCTTACGTCTCAATAACAGCTAAACTTAACTGTTCATTTTACTATATGCATGCACAATAATTATACTTTAATTAATAGAAATCTAAATCTAAATCACCAATTAAACCTCAATTAGGTCGAATACGTACGCAGCTGTTATGTATGCACTTCTACTGACTCTAAGCATCTTATGAGATAATATGCAATTATCAACTGGAGTTTACACACGCTTGACGATTATAAATATTCATTTTAAGTAACTTTAGCATGCGCTCTTTTATCTATGTCTTAATTCAAAGGAATGTACTATCGCAATGTGTAACACCTTATTTCACGAAAGACTTGAAAATTCTGTTAAATGCATTTTGTCACAAGCGCTCACATTTCACTCTTTCGCATAATGAAATTTATACCATAAAACAAAACCTGAAAATGGACTTTCCACTGATAAAATATTTAACGTAATCCAAACTTATTCATCCTAACAATACCACCCAACTAGGGTTACTGTATATGAGCATAATAGCTTATCAACTTTTATATGTCACTTTATTTAAGGATCCCTTAGATTTACAATTTCTTCTATATAACAATTTAAAAATATTTTTGAAATTTAAGACAAATATCTACCCTTCTTTTTTAGTTCAAACTTTTCTCATAAATTTTTTACTTAATATCCTGAATGTTATTATGGGTACAACTACTATAAAAGTGATAACACTTTTTTTATTGAACTAAGTTCTTTGTGCATATCGTCTTCTGATGGTTAGACTCTTTTATGACATTTATTTCTATTTTTGCTTATAATCAAGGTTGTTATCATTTACATACACATTTTATGCACGTTTGGAGTATTGAGGCTTTAATAAATATTTGAATTTAGAATGAAAACTAAATAAGCTATTTTATCTCCAAACCAACTTATCATTAAAAAAAATGTTTAAAATATTTTAAATGCAAACTAATTCATGTATTTAAAATAAAATATAAATATATCAGCTTTATTTCTCCACTTGGAAGCCAGCTCTTGTATATGTGATGGTCCACATCACTGGGTATTTGGCTCCTTAGGTACCACCGCACAAAATTTAAGATATGAGTGTCGGCACATAATTGATCCGCATTATGACAAATGTATATGAATTAAAACCTTGCAAACTATCAGACAATAATATTTACTTTTATTTTTATTCTTCTTAAGTCAAGTTTTATACCTATGATATTGTTTCTTAAGTGATCATTCTAATTACAAAAGTAGCATGATCCAACTATCTGGTTTTTACTCTTCGAATCTGTATCATCGCTTGTGGCGTTGCATTTACTCTTATTTTTATAATCATTTTTTCTTTTCTTTGGGTTATTTCCTTAGGAAGAGTACGCGAGATAAGTACTCTATAGTTACTCTTGCCTAAGGGCCCGTTTGTTAAATCTGAAATCTAAATTTGAAGTCGAAAAACTAATAATGAATATAGAATAACTTGTTTGTTAACTAACGTATAAAATGTTTGAAATATATTAATTTGACACATTTACCCATAGGAAACAATTGTGATTGAATCCCTACCTTTAAAAACTTCATGAATTTCACTGAAATGTTTATTTGTCATCTAACCTATTGAAAAGGTCACAAATAGCTAGATGAAGAGATGACACAAATATCAACATGATCCAAAGCTTTTATGGCCCAAAAGAATTTATAAATGGTTAATCACTATTGTTTCCTATACAAAGGTCCATCTAAGATTTGAAGCTAATTTATTTTTTGGATCATGCCCTAAAATAAACTTTTAATATAGATGGATGGTATGAATGTAGTCACATATATCACAGTAAGCCCTATGTGTAAGCCGGATTTCATGGAAAAGCATTTCTCAGGAAGTCTACCGCTGGAAATCTAGGCGGAGCCCACCATGATGCTTGTGTGAAATTCACCCCGTTAATCCATTTTGTAAGATCATTTTAGGACATAGTGCTAAAAATGAGCAGTATCTAATACTTAAATGGGCAAAAAATGTGAGGATTGACCACACATAATTAAAATATTCGTGGGGCCACGGAAGTTTTCGATCATGCTGATATGTTTGGTTTGAGTTCATTTCACTAGGAATGACATTATCAATCGTATTGATGGCATGTAAACATCACTGTCGACCTCGGGGAGGTTTCAACGATAGGAATTTTCCTACTCACCTTTT
Organism: Magnolia officinalis; assembly: GCA_021015155.1. NCBI lineage: Eukaryota > Viridiplantae > Streptophyta > Magnoliopsida > Magnoliales > Magnoliaceae > Magnolia > Magnolia officinalis. Next base: position 71,935,002 of record JAJHSJ010000008.1, on the reverse strand, counting down.
CCTTTAGTGCGGCTCATTTAAGTCTTGTATCCTCTTCATTTTTTATCGTGATTCCTAAAATGATCTCAAAACACGGATGAACAGATTAGATTTATCACAAACATAATGGTGGGCTCCACCTAAGATTCCAGCATGCAGGAACTTCCTACGAAAGACATTTGCACATAATTCGCACCCCAAATCTGGGAGGGGATTGCGTACTACTCCCCAAGATCTACCTAAATATAAACAATTAAGGGCTTTGTGGGGCTTACCATGATATATATGTTTTATCTATATTGTTCATTCATTTTTTTCATATTATTGTAGAAATTAAGACAAAAAATAAGGCAAATATAAAGCTTAAGTGGGCCACACTACAAGAAACTATGGGAAATGAGTGCCTATCATTGAAAACTTCTTGGGGCCACATAAGGCTCTGATGAAGCTGGTTTTTATGTTTTTCCATCATCCAGGTTTGTGTGACCTTATAAAGAGATTTGATGGCAAATAAGCTTAATGGTGGATATCAGGAAGGTTTTAATGGTAATTGTTCCTGTCCCACTATTTTATGTAGTGTGGTTGACTTGAGCTTTAGATGTGCATCTTTTTTTGAATCATGCTTTAGAATGATATAAAAAAGTTGATAGACAGAGTGGATCTAATACATAAATCATGGTGGGCTCAAAGAAGTGCCTCATGTTAAAAGTTGGGATGTGTATAACACAAGGGAGAAAATATTTGTCGTAAATGACAATTTTGGATTTAAAAAAAGTAATCATGGAACGCATTCTTGATTCCCCATTAAGCTAGACTCCTATCATGAAAAAATTTCAACATAAAATGGTGGAGTGCTTTCCTTCTTCCACATTAACAAACACCACTAAATATGAAATATTTTCCAAATTTCGTGTTAAGTGCAAAAATTCAACGTTAACAAACAAGCCCTAAGTATCTCTTTTTCTTGTACACAACGCGATATCAGTCCAGTCAAAGTTTATTTTTCTTTTTGGGTGTTGTAATTGACTTTGAAAATGTTGAAACTAGAAGAAAGAGAAATTAACATAAAATATACCAATAAGTGTTATGGAATATTCATTTGGAGTGTCTTTAACTTAACCATGAGATCGTCCATCTTTATAATGTGCTCTCTAATTCTATAATAATCTTTATACTTTTACTTTATTAAATTCGGTGAGCATTTTTATGATTTATTTAATAAATTCTTTCGCCTTATCTTTCTCAAGTATACCATTTCGGAAAGATTTAAAAATGAAATGTCCAATAATCCGTATACTTAGCTTATTCACCTGTTATATTTGGCAATGTTATAGGTGGGATTGGATTGTTGGGTTTTTAAGGTTGATCATCATTTAAAGTTACGTTTAATTCCATATAATTGAGAATAATTTTGAATGTCTTCTTCCATTTTAAAAAGTTAGTGTCATTAAGAATAGGAAGGCATTTAAGTTTAAAAAGAATTAATCTAATTTTCATAACTACATAAAAAGTGCAGCAGCTCATATTAGAAGAAAAACCTCATTAAATATTAAACATCATAAAAGATACTTTAATATATTAAATTTTATCTAATCAATGTGGCAGTTGATTAGATTACCCAAGATGACAGGCCCAATCATTAAAAAAAATTTGTGTGAAACCTCGTACATCATTACGACATCTTCCTTTGGGTTGAGATCGCAACACACAAGCGATCTTCACAACATGAGGTTGGCCGAATGTACACAGCATAAATCCAAAGGTCCAACACCTTAGTGGTAAGATGGACTATTTGATCTCATGTTGTTAACACTATCCACCTGATCTTACTTGGCTTTATCTAGACAATAAACTCATTTGGGTTGAATACTGCTTGTTTAGAGATAAACGTCACCTTATTGATCCCTAACACACAACGCTTAGGTCATGCCCTTAAATCTAAATATCAACAAGATCTTTAGTCACAATTATTTTGGTATATATAATGCATAACTAAGAGTACCCACTAATTCTTAGAAACTAAGATATTACCTAATTAATTGGTCATAATGGATATTTTCAATGTCAACTGAACAATGAAATTGGTAAACATGGACATATAGTCACGTTTACTATGTCTGTCTAGTCCCCTGCTATGATTTGACTCTTAATATCTGGATATGCATAACACCTATAATTTTATCAAGTGTCTTTAAACTAGTCAAACATGCATATTTTTATGATCTAATCACTCCACCATCTGGACTATATATGTAAGGTCTAGATCCAATGCCGATCATAAAGGTGGATCATCATATGTGAGTCATTAGATCATGATCAAGCAAGGAAATATAAGTTTTTATAGTTAAAATAAAACTTTAATGGTTAAAAGCCTTTTAAAATATTTTGAGTATGAGGCTTAGTAGAATAAAATTACTTCATGAATCTCTAATTTAATTAGGCATAACCCTAAACACGTCTTATGGTAAACCTAATTAATCCTATATTGGTCCATGCATGAAATAAGGAATTCTAATGAGCCTACTTAGCATCACCCACTTTTAGTAGCCTTTAAGAAGTATCATAAAGTGAGTCAAAGTCGCCTAATTAAGTCTCAAGACCCTTACATGCCCTCAAGTCTAAATATTTGCCAACTTATGTGCACCCTCAATTCCATAATTAAGTGATTATGACTTAAGCTAATGGGTCATAGAACAATGACTTGAAATTCGATCCACCACTGTAAGTATTTAAAAGTCCAAGTTCAAGATCCTATGTCCAGATACACTCACACTCTTGTGTAGGGTAGGGATAAAAAGCACAACTAATACCAAGCCAGTTCTCGATAGTGGAGACCTTCCATCCTTACCTAAGTCATTTCTCTCACAATAGATAAACATACATCTCAAAGAATGACGTCGACAAATGTGTCATAAGCATTTGTGTTGGTCATAACTCATCAAAATACTAAGATCCATGTAATACAATCCTCCACGATCAATACCCACCGTGTTCAATCTCAAGGTCCCAATAACTAGAAGATGTCCTCACAAAACCCATATTATTTATGTTTAACGAAATACTATATTTATTTAAGATACATAATATATATTCCGAAAGACCCTAATTTCAAGATCAGTTGTGGAGATTGATCCTATCACACCCATATGGCCAATGGATCAAGGTGGACGTTAATTTTTTAGGGCACTAACTCTAACCATTCTCTTGTTAAATCACTATTAATAATACTTTCTCATCCTTGGCTGAATCGTCTTTCTCAACTATTTTTTTTTTTTTTTTAAGAACCCTCTAAATTTGATGCTTGATCATGTGAATCAGGTATAAAATTTTTCTGATTTACTTTTCTGAGCTTCTAATTTTTGCATGACAATTTTTTACAATTCCATACCTTTATGTTTTGTGTCATTTTCACTTAAGTCTCATATCGGTCTCTTCCGTTGGTACCTTTCTTAATATATCTTCTTATGACCATCATTACATTGCAAGAAAATCTTCTATGTATTTTTCTAAAAGATTCTTTAGTAAGTAGCGTAGACACAACTGATTCCATATTAAGATATAGACTATTGTTAAAATTCATAACCAAACAATCTCACGATTCTAGCATCGAATAGAAAAAAAAAATGCAATATTTTATTGATTGTCGATCTTCACACCAACCGCCAACAACCTACTAATAAGGGTATTGAACTTATTCAAATGGTATTGCAAAGAGGACGCTTTATCTTTGAGTTATACAACTGTAATTAGATAAATATTTTATTTTACATAAATTTTTCTTCATACAAATTTCACATTTTGTCCCACAAACTTTTAATAGTAGTTTGATTAGATATATTAAATCAAACCAAATCATCTACTGTAAGAAGATGATTTGTCTTAGCTAATTGATTTTTCTCTTTAAGTACATCATCTTTCATTTCTACGGGCTTTTCTTTCTTTCTACCATAATTGCACAATCTCCATTCACCAACTTTCTATTTATCTTTAAGTTCAATAACACGCAATTAAATCAGTTAAACAGTAACACCTCATATATGGTAAAACTTAATCCAATAATCTAAAATACAATTGTAACACAAACATCAATACCAATCTTGTTCAAGAAGGCTTCTTAACCTTTGATTTTAAAATAAGTTATTGTGGAAAAATATCTACACATGATTGATATCAATACAACAAAACTACAAGATAAAAAGACCAAACACAAAACAAGAGACAAAAAATATAGAGATTTATGTTATTTAATAATATACCTACATTGACGAGACAATAATATAGAGCTTTCTCACTCATTAAAACAAGCGAAATCATAAATACAAAGCTTATCTCTCCCGATTCTTCTTCTATACAATAACTCTCACTAAGAAATATCCTAGAAAAATATATTTACACTTTATATATTATTTTCTTGTACAAATAACACCACAAGAGAGAGAGAGAGAGAGAGAGAGAGAGAGAGAGAGAGAGAGCATGTGACAATTAATGCTACGAGTAGAGGTATACACTAGTCAAACTGAGTGGAGCTTGGCATAGCTCAACTCGGCCACTAGCCGACCCTAGCTCGAACTCGGCTCGGCTCGACTCAGCTCGGTCCTTGAGCCTAACTGGCCAGCTTGGCTCGGTTTGGTCAGCAACTCAGGCCAGTTCGAACTGAGATCGAGTCTTTACGACATTTTCTCAAACACATGGAGTGCACCTTCAATTTCTCACAGTATGTAAAATAGCAGCAGCAATTTACAAGTATTTCATCAAACACTAAGCAGACAACATCAAAATCAAGATAGAAGGGTATTTGTTTCATATCCATACCTTCCTCACCATCAGTCGACACTTCGTTGAGTCATTTCATCGAACACTTAGTGACCAACATCAATATCAAAATAACTGAGTCACCGATCTAGTTCGATCTGAGTTCGATTTGAGTTGAGGTTCGATTCGAATCGAGTCGAGCTTGGACAAGCTTGAACTCGGCTCGAAATTTTTCCGAGCTCCAAAAATCAGCTCAACTTGGCTCAAACTCAGTTTCGAACCAAGTCGAATTGAGCTTTTTCAAGACGAGTCGAGAAAGTCAACCGATCTAACTCGATTCATGTACAACTCTAGCTAGAGGTGTACATGAACCGAGCTAGCTTGGTTAGCTCGCTCGACTCAACTTGAAAAAGCCCGATTCGACTCAGTTCGAAGCTGAGTTCGAGCTGATTTTTTGAGCTCGAAAATGAGTTCAAGATGGCCCCAGCTCGACTCGACTCGGATCGAACCCAGCTCGAATCGAATCAGTTTGGTGACTCGGTTACTTTGATATTGATGTTGCTCACTAAGTGTTTGATGAAATGACTCAACGAAGTGTGGCTGCTGGCAAGGAAGGTACGTATATGAAACAAATATCCTTTTTTTCTTGATTTTTATGTTGCTTGGAAGGTGTTTGATAAAATACCTGAAAAACCTTTGCGGCTGTTTTACATACAACGGGTTTTTGAAGGTGAAGCCAGGGTGTTTGTGAAAATGCTGCACAGGCGAACTCGGCTCAAACTCAGCTCGAACTGGCCCGAGTTGCTGACCAAACCAAGCCAAGCTGGCCATCCAGGCTTGAGGATTGAACCGAGCCGAGTTCGAGTTGAGGTCAGCTAGTGGCCGAGCCAAGTCGAGCTGAGGCCAGCTTGACTCGATTCGACTCGTTGTACACCCCTAGCTCTAGCTAAGAGGAACTAAGCTTCTGCATACATAGTAGAGAGAGAGAGAGAGAGAGAGAGAGAGAGAGAGAGAGTGGACGTTTCTAAATATAGTCATTCACTGCCTCCTCCTTCACAGTGAGTAGAGCTGGGCATCAGACTAAGTTGGCTCGAATTTGGCCCAACTCGACTCGGTCCGAATTTTACATTACCCAACTCGAACTCGAACCAAACCGGGACCGAGTCCGAGTCAGCTGACTCGGTTCAACCCAAACATGTACTGGTCTGAACCGATTCGAGTCCGACTAGTCAGGAAAACCGAGTCGGATCGGATTGTGCAAATTTCAGATCGGATTGCTGAATTTTCATATGTACTATTTCAAATCCCAAAAAATGAAATAAAAGGGTGCATGAATATTAATCATAGTAGTTGTAATCCTCAAATAATGACTCCCTAAGGAGAAAAACTGGATGGGCCCACTTTAAATGTACCATAGAGAGAGAGAGAGAGAGAGAGAGAGAAGCTATGCTAATTTGATTATTCAGCTAATCAATGGGAGGACATCCATTGGACGGTCTGAATTCAGCAAACAAGGGTTCACTGATCAGAGGTTAAGATCACTCAACCAATCTATTTTTGCAGTAAAGGCCTATCCATAGTGGTTCAAACAATCTGGAAAGTTTAGTTTGAGTTAATGCATGTGGCAAGAACTATTTATGAGTATGAATGTGTATCAAGCATCATACTCCGCCAGATCATTGTTTGTCCATTGATGATGGCAAATAAACATTCGGTGGCCCCAGGAAACTTTTAATGGTGGGCATTCAACCACCACTGTTTGCTGTGGTGTGGTCCACCCGAGATTTGGACATGCCTCATTTTAGGGGAGCTGTCAAAACAGATGAACGGCGTGGATATCTATCAAAACAGATGAACGATGTGGATATAAGGCAGATCAGATACATCAAATTCACTCCACAATCACGGACTCATTAGAATAAGAAGAAATAAGAAGAGGAGGAATAAGAAGAAACTATCGAAATGGAATCCTCACCAAAACCTGATTCAATCACGAAGAAGGAGAGGAGACTGGCGTCGGGTGACGGGTAGGCAGCAGAACGAGTGTTGAAGAATAAGAGGAGACTGGAGAGGAAGAAGATCGTCTGTCGGGCATCGCTCGTCCGTCGTTCGGGTTGGGTTAGGGTAAGAAAAGAGGGGAAAGGGAGAGTCGGTGTAAACGAATAGGGTTAGGAAAGTTAGAGTAAAAAAATAAAAATTATATTTTATACTATCCGCTCCGCCGCTCGGTCCGGGTCTGTTCAGTTCGGTGTAGGTCCACTCAGTTTGGGTATTCGGGTCAGATCGGTCCAAACAGAGGTCTATCCGGACCCGACCTAAAAAAGATCGGATCTGAAAATCCCAACCCGATCAGGCCCGATCTTGGCCGTCGGTTCTGTTCGGAACGGGCCGGCTCGGGTCGGATCCGCCGAATCGGGTCAGGAATGCACACCTCTAACAGTGAGCCACCCCATCAATAGGTTATAAACATGGTTTCAAAATGTGTATATGTTTTGAAAGAAAAAATCACATTTTATTTAAGTTGATTGGGAGGTTGTACCACCATATTTGGATTTAATAATTTTTTTTGCCCACTAACCACCAATGGTCCAAAATTTCAGGTTATACGTTTCGACAAGATCAACTGCCTATGCTTATTAATGTTTCCTATTAAAGGCAATGGTCTTTAAAACTCAAATGAGTTCCATGGAATTCATCCAAAGTCAACTAGGACTCATTAGCAGTCACAGCGACTCAGGATCAAATGACTCAGTATGAATCACCGGTCTTAATTTTAATCATGATTAAGGCTCATCAGATAACATCGAAAGGTCTTAAATGTCTATTATTAGAACTGTCTTCTAGAATTTATCTTGCCCATCCATTTTATTCATTCTACTGATTTTTCCCATCCATTTTTCCATTCTACTGAATGGATGGTTTTGATCTTCAGAACAGTATTATTTGCTCAAGTAAGCCTCTGAGAAGGTGGTCAGGCGAGATGGACGGTCCAGATTGATTATCCGGACTAACCACATGCCCAAATTCAAACTGGTGCATGATAAGGTTCCCATAGACTCGGCCCACCTGATCGTTTATGTGGTTGCATCATACGTTATGATACAGTCACTGTTTCCTGCCAATATGTCACACGTGTGTAGAATCTGATTCATCCCAATGGTGGGACACACCATGATGGTCAACTGAAATAGGAATCAGGCCGATCCACTGATCAATCAAGACGCAACATTTGATGTCATTGGACAGCCAATGGTACGACTAAATGTATTAGTGTGGCCCACCCAATGGATGGATCAGGTTGATTTTCATGCCAGTTGATAACCATGGTTTAGCTTACTTTTTACACGGATTGGATATTCTACACGTGATATTTGGTGGGACGAGAATATAGTAGAGTTCCTTCTCCACCACACACGAGTCAGTGAAATGTATTGACCGTCCATCTAGTTACCCTACTGTGAATGGCAAAATTTTCAAAAACAAGCGATGGCAGCCGTCCAATCAATAGCATTTAAACTTACTGTAAGAAGCAGAACTTGCTAACGGCTGATATTCACCGAGGAATAGTGCAGAAAAGTGATTAACTGCGCTGATCTTATATAGTAGGCCCCACCAGATGGATGGTACCGATTAACGGTTCATCACTCGGTCACATTGGCCACAACTCATTGGCTGAAGTTGCCGCAGATGGGGCTGTAAATTGACCGGGCTGGCCCACGGGCTTTCGGACCTGGCCCGCTTCAAGGGGCTTAGGGCTGGAATACTAGGCCTATGGGCCAGGCCCAGACCTAAAATTTAAGCCCGGGATGTAAAAGGCTTCAAGGGCATTTTTGTAAAATGTCATGCATGATGGGCTACACCTAATGAACGTCCTAGGTCTTGAACAGAACTGGTTGGAAAGATCGGCCTCAAGTCCACACCTCAATGTCTGCATTGTATATCCACGCCGTCCATCTGTTTTGCCAGATTATTTTAGTGTAATGTTCGAAAAATGAAGCAGATAAAAATTTCAGGTGGACCACACCATAGTAAACAGTGGTCATTGAACGTCCATCATTAAAAATTTCCTAGTGTCTGCCTTAATGTTTATTGACCATCCAAGCTGTTGATAAGGTCTCACAGACCTGGATGAAAGGAAATAACAAATATCAGGTTGATCCAAATTTCCTGTGGCCCACAAAAGGTTTTTAATGGTTAATAACCACTTTCCAGCGGTGAGGTCCATCTGATATTTGTATCTGCTTCATTTTTGTGAACATACTCTAAGATAATCTAAAAAGACAGATGGACAGCGTCGAAATACAATGCGTACATTTGACGTGGCCCTACGGTCAGAGTCTCATCTCATTTACAGTCCAAGTTCCGGTGGATGATTAAGGGCGCGTTTGGTTGCAACAAATATTATGAAATATTAAATTTTGAAAAAGATTAGACGGTTAATAAGGAAATTTCATGATATCTGGTGCAACCAAACGCACCCTAAAAAATATCATTTTTCCCACATACTTAGGGGCTTGATGGACAACGCATGGTTCATCACCACCGTACAGTATGTATCTCTCTTCGGTGCATGAATTCGAACGGTCTTAACGGTGGGTCCTATCGTGCATAGCCCATGGAACCAAAAACATCCTGATTGAATTATTTTTAGCATCAAGCTAATTGAATTTTCTTCCTTGAATCTGGGCCGTTCATGACTTTTTGTTTTTCACCCAAAACTTCTATGCATTAAATCCAACGGTAGATTCCATGGTAAGCCCATAAGATGGGCCATCCATATTAACTAACCATACAATTACCAGATGTGCCTCAGTGGTAGCAACGGTGGGGATTTTCAGGGGCTTGTAACGGTCCAATCCCATGATTTCATCCGCACGTGCTGTTGGGCGAACTGGGTCGAGCTCGTTTAAAACTTGTACCAGTCATCCTACGCTGGATGAGGAAAGATCACATGCACATATGCTCGAGCTCCATGGGGCCCACTAGTGGTGTATGTGTGGTATCGTAACCGTCCATCTGTTGTAGGTCCTCATGGACACTGTACGTGCCACGAACAATGCCAATCAAAAACTCAGGTGGGACACACCACAGGGAAAAACATGGTCCTGCCTAAAACCTATGTAATAACTTGTTATGGCCCACCTAAAATTTTGGAACGGCCCATCTAAGTAATGGATCAGGCTGGATTTTGGGTTAGGTCTGGTCAGGATTGGCTGGGACTAGGTGGGCCCACCATGATGTTTGTAAGAAATCTACCCCATCCATCCGTTTTGCCAGCTCAATTAATCAATGGACTTTATTTTTTAGTGGTGGGCCCGGGCCCAGGCCGAGGACAGTTGTTTTATTGCAAGGCTGGTGGGCCAAAACAAATCTACTGAGCTGGTCGGGCCAGCTGGGATGTTGGCCCATACCACTTGAAGCGAGTTTCATGTAATAGGCCTTATAAGGAGTTCCTGTAACACAAAGCTGTGGGGTCCACCATGATCTGTGTAAAATCTACTCCGTCTATCAGTTTCTACAGTTCATATTAGTATGAGATCCCAAGAATGGGGTAGATCCAAGACTCAGGTGGGCCACATCAATGTTGGACGTTCAATTACCACTCTTTCTTTTGGTGTGGCCCACTTGAGTCCTGGATCTTCCTCATTTTTGGATTGTTGTCCTATCATTAGCTGGAGAGACTGATAGATGGAGTGGATTTCATATGGATATTGTGGTGGGCTCTAAATAGCTTTTGAGCCAGTGATCTTTTCCTAGCTGCTGGGCTTCGACACTTATCTCTCATGATCGTGGTCATCTGGACCGTCCAATACATGGGTCCCAACGCGGAGGTTAAGATTGCTCCCTACCCACAACTGGGCCCACAGTTTTAGCAGTGCGATGCAATAGGAGCTCGGCTTCAACGGCTGAACGCGACCTCCTCCGCAATCTACGAACACCAATCATAAGCCATGGCTTCCATCACTTATCAGCATTTCATTGTCGTGATGTTGTGACCAAGCAACAACTGCAAGTACCAACCTAACCTGATTAGAGGCCCTAACCTCGAAGCTTGGCCTTGACCATGATCAATAATTAAATATTATCTACAAGACCTCGACACTTAAAAGGTCAGCATCATCTGTTGATCATGATCTCCTCGGATGTCGACCACTGAGAGATATCTTTTCCGTAGACCATGACCTCCTTGGAAGCCAATCACTAGGAGATTTCCTCCATGTATATGGGAGGATTATCTCCCCGATAATCACGTCGAGGATAGCACAATATATCTCAGTGAAAGATCTTTCGCACGATATATGACAAGCTCATTGTCATTTATACAAGGAATATTAAAATACTATAAATAAGAACCATACCTACGGTAGAAGTTAAGCACTATTACCTTAAGGGCATGTTTAGACCGGTGGATTGAAAGGGATTGAATGGTAATAGGGTGGATGACATGGATTTCAAGGCAATGATGGTGTTGTTAGTGGATTGTCTTAAGATCCATGGGATTGCTATATCGAGTCTGTTGGGCACACCTAACTAATTCCGGGATTAAACCATCCCATCCTTTCCAATCCCTCAAACCAAACAAGTCCCAGGCAAATTTGAATTGATTAGGGTGGATATGATGGGATTTAAAGGTAATGATGGTGTTGCCAGTGGATTGTCTTAAGATCCATGGGATTGCTATATCCTGGGATCAAAGCACCCAGTCTGTTTGGCACGCCCGGCCAATCCCGGGATTTAACTTTCAATCCCTTCCAATCTGCTTGGCCAAACGGGCCCTAATTCAATAAGACCTATCGTACTTATTCTGACTTAGGAATCGGAGGGTCCATGGCTACAACCAGCCCCATTGTCATTTAGTTTTGTAGGTACTCGACGGTCTAGCAGTGACAACCAGTTCTCAACATCAACCAGCCCAATAAAATCAACCGTTTGGATCAATATAACGTGGGACCCACGTGTACAAATAGACAACCTTGATCCATCCAAGGTAAAAAATTACAGGTACTCGGACCCAAGGACACGTGCATGGTATACTCAGTTTTTTTAGTTTGTACAAGTGAGCCACGGTTCATTGATCCAGACCGTTGGTCTGATGGGCTCCTGCCATGGTCCACATGAGAGATGCTCTGCCTAAGAAAACTCCCAGACAAGGCAATCCTAACTGTTTGGTTTGTAGGGGCGCAGACTTAGTTAGGCTGGGACTTGACCTAATTCCATCTGAGTCGTGACATGGGTCCCACCTTGATGTACCTGTTGTAGAATTCCATCGTGACGTGGGCCCACCTTGATATGTGTTGTAGAACTAGGTCGTGACGTGGGGCCCACTTTGATGTATGTGTTGTATATCCATTTCGTGTATCATTTTTCCATCTCATTCTAGGGCATGGACAAAAAAAAAAAATCAGAATCAAATCACAGGTGGACCACACCACAGGAAAAAACTTACTAATGTCGACCATAATGTTTATTTGCCATCCAACCTGTTGATATGATCATACAGACCTGGAAAAGATCAGCTTGGCCCATATAAGGTTTTAACGGTCAATCATCACTGTTTGCTGTGGTATGGTCCACCTGAGATTTGGATCTGCTTCTTTTATGTGCCTATGACTTAAAATGACATGGTAAAACGGATGGACGGCATGGATATACAACACATACATTGAGTTGGGCCCTACTGTCATGACCTGACGGAACTTGGTCAGGTCCCGTCCTAACTGAGAATCCGCACCAAAGAAGAGGAAGTGAGCCACCGGTCACATTCAATTGACAAAAGCCCAAAATCGACGGGTAAGATATTTTAATTTCTGAGATTTCCATGGTACAGTCCATCATAGGTAGGATCCAACTGATGAACGGTCTAGATCACTGAATCATGGCCCCATTCGCACAGATTGAAAACCAGAGTATGTTGTCCATGTCCTCGGGTCAAGGATCAGACTCTGGATAAGGTTCCCATGCATAACAGTGTCCTGATCCATTTATTTGCAATTCCTACAAGTGGGGCTGGGTTCATCTGATCTGAATGGTTTATCAGGAATGATCCCTCCACCGTTAATTCCTTACAATCAACCGTCGTGATCTGCACGCCTGGGCCCACACGTAGAAACGGTCACATCAGGATACTGTTCATGTTTACCTACAATTCCTCCCGCGATGATATGATTCCACGTGCATGCAATGGTGTCTGGACACGTGGAGCCCAGGCCGGCATCATGGTGGGGCCCACCACTTGAATATTTTGTTCGTGTTTATCTTTGTCACATTTCGTCACGTTAGGACTGTACATTTTCTCTGTAGACCAGTCTCCACCAGTAATTAAAAAAAGAGGAAAGTCCCATCCATCGCAATGGATCAGATAGATACAATCTACTTAGCGCATACAGCCAGCGTGTCATATATATCAGACAACGGGCCCGCTGAGAAAGTAGTCCCTACCTTGTAGATCATCATACACAGTAAAATTTGATCCGTTCATAAGGTAGGCCGCACTGAAAATACAATGGGATACCAATTGATTTATTCAACGTAGATGTGTCGCACGTGTGAAAAATAGACCATCCTTGTTTTTGTATTTAATGATCTTTGATGAGGAGCCTACCTTTTCAACGGATTGGATCGTATAAACACTTGTCATTATGACCGTACGTAGTCAGTGGACCGTAGTTCTGTGGTCTATTAAGATGGACGTGAATATTCCTCCTTAAAATAAACGGTAGATACGGAGTGCGATCGTAGTCCACTTGGGTATTAAAGCTTACTAAAAATGATAAACGGTACCATGTGAGATGTGACCCGGCTACAAACATCGCACTGTGGACACGTGACAGCGATCAAACGGTCCTTATTCCGCCGGCCAACCACCCGCATTTCCTCTGCAACTTTGGCAGAATAAGATTTCCTACAACGTAGTGTGTGGGGCCCACCGTGATGTCTTCATAACATCCAATCCTTCCATCACGTGGGCCCCCTTATTTTCTCCTTGGACCCAACAAAAGTAGACGTTCTAAGATTAAGTTAATCCACACCATGTAAAATCATGCCTAAGACCTTTAAAATCAGGTTGTGTGGCCCACCTGTATTTTGTAATGGCCTGATTTTTGTGATATCCGTTCATCTTGGTATATTTTCTGAATGGCTTGGATGTAATATGTACAACGCATGGCCCCACACACGATCTGGAAGATTTTAGTGGAGGGGTTGTATGGGGACGCGGATTACCCGGAGACATGGTGGGGTCCACCATGATTTATACTATCCAAAACAAAATTAATATACTCTTTAAGACTTTAGCTAAGCTACGTTAAAATCATTTTTGGATAACATGATAATAGTCAAAAATCTAATCAAGATGGAAAGATTTGGTACCTGACAAATCATATCCTAACTAATCAGCCTTATTTAAACACTTTAAAGTTGTCTTTGTCCGGCCCGTAAAACGCTAAAAATCCAATCAGGTCACATGTTAAAGGGCTCAACACATCCCAGGTGGAATCAAACCGCCCGGTGGGTAAAATTAAAAAAAATTAAAATGTAACCTCGTGACATTATAGTGCCTGTAATTGTCAAGCAAAATAGTGTCAAGTGGACCATCGACCCATGGCCATCTAACATTATTTTTTTAGTTTTTATTTTTTATTTTTTATTTTTTATTTTTCGGTTAGCCTTTTAGTACACACCCATGTCAGTACATACACTCGATGTTAGCCACCCCTGCAGGGGATCAATACCAAGACCTCAAGTGTTGAAACGAGGTATCTCCATTCAGTCTGCCAGTTGAGCTATGGATCTGGGTGTATGACCATCTAACATACTTTTTACTAACTAAAAGATATATTCACTGAAATCGTGAAATAGGGACAAGTGTCCACATCAACTCACCATGAGCAGACGATCTCAATATATAAACGGACCTGGTCATACACAGAGACAAAAGAAGTTGAGAAAAATACATCCAAGTGGGCCCTTTTCTCTGAAAACTTCAGGGATTTCCGATCTACGCAGAGGTCTAGATGCCAGTTCGAGAGAAGACAATATACAAAAGAAGCCAATAAAATCAGAAAAAGGATGTCAGATCTACCAATTTTTTTCTCACATCTCAAATTAATTTACATTTTAGTTCACACATTCTAAGCACATCAAAAGCAACTACTCACTTTCTTTTATATTTTATCATGCAATACTCTCTTTTGTCCTTTTTTTTTTTTTTATTTACTTTATTTTGTCTACCCAATGTTTTAAACCTTCCACATAAAGGTTGGGTGATATTTATGTTCTCATTATATCTATTTGAATTCTTAAACTCTGCATAGCATGGATAGATACAAAATGTCAAAACTCTACTAAATATATTTTAAAAAAAATCATAAAATCTTATAGGGTAGAGTATATCATGCGGAAAAGAGTGCTTAACCCATTTTCAGTAACCAAGGCCTTGCTCAAAATTTATAATCACAAATCAATCACACGATCCACTTGAGTTGGAGAATCTTGCAATTCTCTAACCTTTAAATGATTCTACTATAAATTCTAGAACTTTATATGCATATTAGCGATTCCAAATTAAATACACTTTTACCTCTCGATCACATTATAATTCAATTAAAACTATAATAAATTGTGAAAGAAAGTTGAGGAAGTGAGAGCATCTTCCGCTTCTTCACACGCGGAGAACGATCACAATACATTAATGGTAAAAAAAAAGATCAAAAAAGAAAGGCCAATATCCTCTCATTCCCATTCACATCTATTTTCATTAGATCACATTACATCAATGGTCCAGATAACCGAGATGTGGGTCCCACTCGTATGGGATGAGTGCATCAGGTTTCTCTAGTTCCTTGTCATTGATTGTCGTTGAGACACGTAATAAAAGATCATTCCCTCTCTGAATTTTAACTTTCATTTTCATTTTTAAATACATTGTAAGAAAGGATTCTGGTGCGAAGGCACACTCACTAAAGTCGCTTTCACCTTACGTTGAATTTTTATTCTTTTTTAATTTCTTTAAAAGTACCTTTCAAACTTAATAATTTAATAAAATAATTTCTTTTTTTTATTTTCTTTTTAAATAATTTACGGTGGGTGATTCGATATCTGGTGCAACCACTATCTGGTGCAACCAAACGCACCCTAGGATAAAAATCGAGGCTACCTTATCCTATATGCGGCCACTCATTCATGACTTTTCCACCAACATCTCATGTGTGTGGGACATCCGAGCCATCCATCCAGGTGGCCCACGTTGAAGAATGCCTGCCATGAAAATTTGGCAGAATCCGTTCATTTGGTTGACCGAACCAGCGTGTGGAATTAGACCATTGAGTGTTTGTTTATATTGATTTTGGTGCTGCCTAATTAGTGGACCAGCTTGATTTTTGGCCCAGGCACTATTCATTGTGTGGCCCACCTTTTGCATGGTTGCGATTTTCTGTGCAGGTAACAAATTTGGAAGTTCATGTACATTGATCGCATGTGATTAGTTGGTTTCTTCATTGGATTAATAAATCTCCAAGTCATAACACGTGATTCAGAGGATGTGGTCCTAGAGTTGGGCATCCAGTCGAGTCGAATCGAGTTAGGGCTTACCTGGCTCAACCTGATTTTGAAATAGACTTGACCCAAAGTTGACCCAAATCGATACTGAGTCCAGCATGCCTAATCCAATCCAAGTCCGGGTCTAGCCTAGAATAACTCAGACCAACTAATACACAGTCATAGGTACCGAGTCAGGTTAAGTCAGCACTGAATTGTGTTGGGTGCGGCAGGTGTCCGTGGGGTGAAATCACAGCTTAGAACCTAGGTGCACCTGCCAGAAATGCAGTCTCACCGTCGGCTACACGGCATCTCAAATCTAAAACGTCAAATCTAGAATTTTTTTATACGTACAAGTTGGGTTTCGGATCGAGTCAAGTTAGATGTCGAGTTAAGTATAGTCGAGTTATTGGGTGACCCAAACTCAACTCGGTTTGAGTTTGGATTGAACAAAGTCTACTCTGTTCAAATTGACTCACCCACTCGATTTAGGTCAAGTCGGGTTTGAACAAGTTAGACAAGTCAAGTCATCCCGTGCCCAACTCTAGATGTCCATGGGAGCAGATTAGGTGAGACCCCGGACTCACTCAAGACGGTGCGGCCCTTACCGTGGGCCTAACCTTGGTGTATATATTCTGTATCCATGCCATCCATCCATTTTTCCATATCATTTTAAAGCATTATCCAAAAATATGAAGTAGATCCAATTATTAGGTGGAACATATTATAGGAAACCGTGGTGATTTAACTCTCTATCGTTAAAAACTTATTAGGAAGCATATTAATGTTTCTGTAGTTTTTATTTGCCATTCAATATGTTCATGAGGTCACATAAGCCTAGGTGAAGGAAAATAACAAATATCAACTCAATCCAAAACTTTTGTGGCCCATTTATGGTCAATCACCATTGTTTCCTATGGTACGGTTTGTTATTTATCTGGATGCGGAAGTTCTAGAGATCGGCTGTGCACAGGACATGAAGATCAAGGGGTCGGATAGCTTACCTAGCTGAGACGCTGCCATGGAAGCCGGATAAAAATACCAGAATTTCTGTAAAGCTTAGGATCTTCCTCTCCTTAACACCCTTTCTGCAATACGATAGATGGGACTCGAATTTTTGCTATATGTGTAGGATCGGGGACCCAGCTCTCTTTTATAGAGACTGTGGAAAGAGTTTGAAACCCATCACAACTCTCTCCCTCTCACGCTCCACATTGTAGTCTCCCAGTTCAACTCAAAGTGCTGTCTGCGTAAGACAGCTATAGCATTCCAGCCCTAGTACGCAGAGCTGCGCAGATAGACTGCGCAGCGCATCACCTGAAGTGGGGCCCACTGGTCTACTCAATCATCCAGTCCAACTGTATGACAATCCAAACCGTTGATCAGTGAGGCCCACTAAACAGAGTTCTTACATTCTCCCACTTGGGCCTCATTGAGCAACGTCAATGATAGTCATATAGAATTATTTTGAAAACAAGTTTTGATCTTTCAAGAAAATATCCAAATGGTTAACCAATGAAAACAGTTGGTCAATATGAGTAATGCTATTCAATCTGGTCCATCAAGACAGTCAGTATCGAAACACGGTAGTCATCACAACATTTAAATTAAGCGAAGTGAGTCTAAGCGCGATCACAAATACTTTCAATCTTAACGACATAGATCACGAACTAAGAAATGTGGTATAAGGATTACACACTTCAGTGTGATGATATGTGTCTATCCTTAAGAGGTCATGAAGCTTTTACATGTCTCCAACGAGACACGACTGTAGTTCTACTTACTCGAAATTTTGCGCATATATATATAGAGAAGTAGAAATAAATTTTTATATCAAAATCATCCAAATAAACTGTATAAAATGAGATCTCTAAGTATCTGTGAAAATCAAAATACGCTCAACACCCACTAACTGAAAACATCTGTGGGATCAATAACTCCCATGGATGTTACATGCTCCTGAAATGGCGTGATAGGGAGCCCTTTAGTGAGCGGATCTGCAATCATCTGCTTGGTGCCGATGAATTCCACGGACACTTGATGATTTTGAACCCTTTCCTTTACAACAAGGTACTTGATGTCGATGTGCCTTGACCTTGACGAATGCTTGTTGTTACTAGAGAAGGAAATAGCAGTTGAGTTATCGCAAAATATTTTCAATGGTTTCGGGATATGCTCCAATACCCGTAAACCTGAGAAGAAACTCTGTAACCATAATGCCTGATTAGATGCCTCATGGCAGGCAATAAATTCAGCTTCCATAGTGGATGAAGCTGTGGTAGACTGTTTCACGCTTTTCCACGACACAGCTCCTCCCACCATCATGAAGATGTATCCTGAAGTAGACTTTTTAGTATCAATGCAGCCTGCGAAGTCTGCGTCTGAGTATCCGATCAACTCCAATGGATCAGATCATCTGTATGTGAGTCCGAAGTCTTTCGTTCTCTGAAGATACCGTAATACTTTCTTCGCAGCTATCCAATGTTGCAATCCTGGATTAGATAGGTATCTTCCCAACATTCCAGTGACAAAAGCAATGTCCGGTCGCGTACAGACTTGAGCATACATGATGCTCCCTACTACTGATGCGTACAGATATTCTTTCATTCGATTCTTCTCTAAATCATTCTTTGGACATTGAAATAGACCAAATTTGTCGCCCTTTACAATGGGCGACTTTCCTGAAGCACAATTTTGCATGCCATACCTTTCGAGTACCCTAGTAATATAGGCCCTCTGTGACAGGCTGAGCAGTCCAAGTGTTCTGTCACGGCGAATCTCAATGCCGATGACGTAAGAAGCTTCACCAAGGTCTTTCATTTCAAACTTTTGAGATAAGAATTTCTTGGTATCGCTCAACATCCTGGTATCACTACTAGCCAACAGAATGTCATCAACATACAAAATCATCATAACGAACTTACTTCCACTGGTTTTAATGTAGATGCATTCATCTGCAGTGTTTTCTACAAAACCATATGAGGAAATTACTTCATGAAACTTAAGGTACCACTGTCGCGATGCCTGTTTCAACCCATAGATGGACTTCTTAAGTTTGCAAACCAAATGTTCTGAGCCAGTAGCTACAAAACCTTCGGGCTGCAACATGTATACATTCTCATTTAGATCCCCATTGAGAAATGCAGTCTTTACATCCATCTGATGTAACTCTAAATCCATATGAGCTACAAGAGCCATTATGATCCTGAATGAGTCTTTCTTAGATACTGGAGAGAAAGTCTCCTTAAAATCAATGCCCTCACGCTGGTTAAAACCCTTGGCAACAAGTCGGGCTTTATACCTTTCGACATTACCCTTGGAGTCCCTTTTGGTTTTAAATATCCATTTAGAACCAATCGGCCTTATTCCAGTAGGTAACTCTACAAGATCCCATACTTTATTGTCCTGCATGGATTTTAACTCATCTTTCATGGCATCAAACCAACGAGAAGGATCAGCACTGTTTTTGACTTGTGTAAAGGATACAGGATCCTTTTCCACCCCTATGTCAAAGTCGTGTTCCTATAAGTATACGATGTAGTCGTCTCGATTTACAGGCCTTCTCTCTCTTTCAGATCTTCTCAATGGTTCATCTTGCTGGGTCTGATCTTGATTTTCCTCATCAGTGGTTTGTATATAAGGTTCTACGTGGTGTTGTGCAGTGACTGCAGGATCGACTGCATCATTAATGTCCACGTGATCTGGATTGACCATGACAGGAGCCACAGTCCTTTGTTCCTCAAATACAAAATTTCTTATGTTCGTGCTCCCACTGTTTTCAGTGTCCTCAATGAATCTGGCATTCCCAGTCTCAACAATCCTGATAGAGTGGGAAGGACAGTAGAATCGATAGTCTTTTGATCTTTCTGGATATCCAATGAAGAAACAACTTACGGTTCTAGGATCAAGCTTCTTTTCATGCGGGTTATAAACTTTGGCCTCAGCAGGACAACCCCAAACATGTAGATATCGGAGACTTGGTTTTCTCCCATTCCACAACTCAAAAGGAGTTTTGTTAACTGCTTTGCTGGGGACCCTGTTTAGTATATGAACTGCGGTTTTGATCGCATCACCCCATAGAGATTCTGGCAATGTCGTATTACTGACCATGCTTCGCACCATATCCATAAGGGTGCGATTGCGTCTCTCAGCCACTCCATTCTGCTCTGGAGTACCAGGCATAGTGTACTGAGCGACAATGCCGCAATCCTGCAAGTATTTAGCGAATGGCCCTGGGTTGCGTCCTGATTCGTCATATCTGCCATAGTATTCACCACCACGGTCAGATCTGACAACTTTAATTCTCTTATCAAGTTGATTTTCAACTTCGGCCTTATAGATTTTAAAAGCATCCAGGGCATTTGATTTCTCACTTATAAGGTATAAGTACCCGAAGCGAGAGTAGTCATCTATAAAGGTAATAAAATATTTGTGGCCACTCCATGAGGCTGTAGGGAATGGTCCACAGATATCTGTATGTATAACCTCTAATAGACCTACACTCCTGGTTGCACCTTTCTTTCTTGTTCTAGTCTGTTTCCCTTTTATGCAATCAATGCATACTTTATAGTCAGAGAAGTCTAGAGAATGCAAAATTCCTTCTCGCACAAGTCTTTCTAATCTCTCACGAGATATATGGCATAGCCGCGTGTGCCACAACATGGAGGAATTCTCATAGTCTAGTCTTCGCTTGGATCCCACTTTATTTTCATGCAAAGAATTAATATTATAGACGTGAGAGGCAATCAAGTCTAACTGGTATAAGTTGTTTACTATAGAGCCGGTTCCAATTTTAATTGAATTAAAGTAAATACCAAAACTTTTATTTCCAAAATGGAATGAATATCCCAACTTATCCAAACAGGAAATTGAAACTAAATTGCGCCTTATGGACGGCACACAAAATGTATCTACTAAATTCAAAATTTGACCAGACTTCAACTTAAGCCTATAGACTCCTATTGCCTCCACGTCAACCTTAACACCATTGCCTACGTATACTGAGCGCTCTGCATCAGTTGGTGGCCTGGCCTGTAGTAATTCCTGCATAGAAGTGCATATGTGAATAGTAGTTCCTGAATCTATCCACCAGGAATCCATTGATACATCTGTTAGATTAGATTCAAAACAGACAAGAACAGAATGATTACCTTTCTTTATGAGCCAATTCTTAAAACCTTCGCAGTCTTTCTTGAAATGACCCGTCTTATTGCAAAAGAAGCACGGTTTGCCTTTAATCCGTTTGCGTTTAGATCCATTTCCAGATTGATTCTCATGGTTTCCAGATGGAGGACCAGAGAATCCATTATTAGAACCTTGTTTCCTCTTATTCTTACCTTTATTCCCTTGCCTTTGCCCATGACCTGAGGTCACCATATTAACATTTTGAATTTTGACCACCTGCCTGATCCTGTCTTCTTCTTGGACACACTGAGTGATAAGTTCATCTAATGTCCACATGTCCTTCAGAGTGTTGTAGTTTACCAGGAACGTGCCGAATTGGGGAGGTAGGTTATTCATGATCAAATGAACCAGTTGATCATCAGTGAGTACAAGCCCTAGAGCACGAATCTTAGAAACAACCTCGATCTGCTCTACAATGTATTCACGGATGTTGCCTTTTCCATCGTAAGACGAACGAGTCAATTTATTCAGTAGGATGCCCACTTCAGATTTATCAGATTTCTTGAACCTTTTTCCCATTTCAGCTAGGAAAGTTTTGACATTATCGGTTTCAGGCATGGCGCCCTTCATAGATTCAGAAATCGAATACTTAATTACTTTCAGGCATGTATCATTTGATCTAAACCATGCAACCCATCGATTATATTCAGCTTCAGTAGCATCATCAGATGGTTCTGACGGTTCAGGTGTTATCAGGGCCAGATCTAATTGAAGACAACCCAGTACAACTTCAATGGCGTTCTTCCATTGAGCGTAATTAGATCCATTTAGGGCAGGGACTTGAGTCTGATTAGTTGGAATTGAGACTGAAAATAAAGGAGATACATATACTCGCATTAGTTCATTATTTCACAAACAATTTCGTGAATGTAAATAAATATCAGGCAAAGATAACTGATTCAGTTGCTAAGAGAGGCATCAACTGAATCATCCAAGATGAAGATGGGCCCAACCATCTCATCCTGGTGAGAATCTATTACATCATTATCATTCCTCCTGTGGGTGGTAATGACAACATGTTAGTGATCCTCCTGAATATGAAGCTAAGTGATGTAAGTCATGTAAATCTGAGACACTCAACACCTGTGGGTGAGATGAGTCTTTCAGTTTTACATTACCAACATCATTTACTTCACCCGTTCACGTCTCTGCCAAACGGTAATCGTCTGTGTTTTCATTACCGTACGCATGAAAAAATGTGAACACAACTGTATGCAATCCTCCTGATTCCTATGTTACAAGTCTGTACTTGTAGAGTTTTCATTGATTGAGGTCACTATGGTGGCTAACACAATCAAATCCAAAACTACAAATATAGACTTTAGGATTGCTATTATAATCCTGCCTCTCTTTGAATTATGTCTTAATTAGTCCGATGCAACCCACAAGATGGTCGGTATTGATCATTGGAAAATATATGAACCTTAAAGTGATACATGGATAAGTTTCATACCATATATTCCAATGGTCTATCTCAAATTCTTAAGGACGGGTGATGGGCCTATAATAGGGGCTTCATCAGAATTTAATTGGTATGATCTATACATCATCCTCAAGGCACTCATAATTAGGTAATAATCAACAATCCGTTTAAGTCAATCATGGTGTATACACACCCTTGATCGCCACCTAGTGAATATTTTATATGAGGTGCCTTCAGAATACATCATGGATAGTTTAGATCAATTAATCAGTGTTTAGAGTGTAAATGCCAAAAGCCAACCATATATGCGTGTAGTCATCAATGGTAATGAATATCGAGCCCATAAATCTTATAGAAGACTAGGCCCAAAAACAGGGGAGTGGGCCCAGATTGGGCCCATCAATTCATCAGGCCCAGCAAAGGAGAATCGGTCAGACTTCTTGTTTTGCGGGTCCGGATCCGAATAGGCTGTAATCGGGTCTTTTGATCCGATACAATATAGGTCGATTCACGACCTATCGTCTGCCGCAATATGAAAGAAAAATTCAGCCATTTTCTATCTGCCGCACGCAGCAGCTGAAGAGAGGGAGATGAAATCTCCGGCTACCGCAGCTGTACGAGCAGACGGCTGAGAAGATAGGCCACCAACATCTTCCACGATCCCACCTTGTTCTCCAGCAGTCCTAACGCAAAAAAAAAAAAAAAAAAATCGGACAGAGAAGCTGTGGAAACAGTTTCTATGGTTGCCGGCAATGAAGGTGGGTCCTGAAAACGCCATTAACGGCTCTTGTAGCAGGGAAGATAGGGAACGGCGAGCCATGATCTGAAAAAATAGATGGACGGCACGAATATAGAATACATACATCAAGGTGGGACCCAGCCTTGGATGAGTTTGGGGTCTCACTTAACCCAATAGCCCCTGTGTTTAAGCTTACCAAATGAACAAAGATCAAAATACGAAAAATAAACATTTTACGGTTAGATTCTCTTTGGTATTACAGGACATATCTATCATGCTGTCTATGAAATAGCAAGAGCTACACATATGTATATGTGCTACTATGAATCTTCATGCATTCAACATGCATCCACGTGCACATGTGCTATAAATGTTATATATGTCACTATCCACAATAAACTTCTCACATGTGCCATGATACGTTTTTATTCTATGGTTTATTTTCATGGGGTGTTTAACCAATAAAAATCAGAGTAATTAATCCAAGACAATGTAACATGGCCCAAATAGCCCATACTGCAAAACTTTGTTTCTATCCAAAATAATAGTATAACTTAGGCAGGTTCGGTTGAGGGTCAACTTGAGCTTGACCTAACCTCAACAAGACCTAACCACAATCCAAAATCCAACCTGAAATCCTCCATGCTTAACCTTAAGCTGCCTCAACCCCACTCAACCTGATGTAGAGCGGGTTGCCCATACATTCTTAACATGGATGGATCAAAAGAAACCCAAATAGAAGTAAAAGTAGTTTGTCAGATTTGGCCCCAGTTGTATATAAGGTATGATAATGTAATTAGATAAAGGCGTGTCTGTGTCAAAGAAATTCATTATAATTAGGGAGAATTACCTTTTGAAGTATGGACCGTAAATAAACGTAACTTTTGATTCGGGCATCATCAGGAAATGCTTAACCTATCGATGTTTATGTAAGGATGCTTTCGAGATAAGCCTGACTTGCACGACCTAATTCATGCTTTAGACCACACGTGTGCGCCAAGCTGTGCTGTGTTAGCACTAATCTATGCCTTAACCACACGTGAGCACCAAATCGTGCCGTGTCGGGTTTGAGTTTGGGTTTAGGTCTAGGTGCGGACTAAGGGTATTCTCGCAATTTCATTTTTGCACATTTTCAAACCATAGACACGACTATTCAGATGGTCACACTAGTTGGGTTTAAACCCAATGGAGTTAACCCATTTGAAATGGTGTCTTAAGCACCTAATCGAAGTCTTTAAATAGACTTATTTCTAATTCATTTTTATTTATTCACAAAAAATTATTTGCCCCTTTTTTTTTTTGACCATGCCTTAAGACTGCGCGCACACTGAGCCGTGCTTGTGCGCCCTAGCTGGGCCGATTTCGGGTCTGGGTACGAGTGCCTTTAGCTCTAATATATGCCTTAGACCACACATGTGTACCAAGCTATGTCGGGCCAAACTGGGTTTGGGTTCGAGTTTGAGTCTAGGTACGAACTAAGAGTATACTTGCAATTTCATTTTTTTGCCTTTTCAAATTAGAGACAATTATTTGAGTGGTCGCACCAGTTGGGTTTGAACCCAACAAACTTAACCCATTTAAAGCGATGCCTTAAGCACATAATCGAAGTCTTTAAATAAACTTACTCCAAATCCTTTTATTCATTTACAAAAAATGGATTTGTCCAATATATATATATATATATATATATATATATATATATATATATATATATATATATATTATATATATATATATATATATATATATATATAAGGCTATGCCTTTTGTTATGGGTAAAAATGGACTGACCAGATGTACAGATTCGAAGACTATGGATTGCTTGAGGGTCAAAAAATCACCCTAACCTTGGATACCAACATCGGCCTTGGGTACCAACCCTTCCCTTCGAAGTTGGCCTCGGTTACCAACTTTGGAGGTCAACCTTGGCCTCGAATGCTAACTTCGACCTCGGATACTGACCTTAGCCTTAAAGCAAAGCCTTAATCACGATCAACACTTCAGCCCGGTCTGTATCATTCTCGACCATGGCTGACAGGTCAGTTTGGTCTATAAGATTTCAACCCAACCGTCATGAAGGTCGGCCTCAACTATCTACCCAGACCTCCTCGGATCCTAGTTACTCAAATATCTTATCTGAAGAAGATCTTCTCGAGATCTTCATCGTGAATATCGAGGAGATAACTACGACGTATTCGAAAGAAGATTCCTTCCGCAATACCCATACATCATAGAGAAGCATTGTCATATACGTCACCACCCCAAAAGGCTATAAATAAAGGCCTCCTCTATAATAAAATGTACAACAACTATCCTTATTCTTCTACTCCTCTTATGAAACTACCTAACTTAGGCATCGGAGGGTCCCCGGCCTTAACCGGTGCCCCCAATGTCTTACCTTATTTTTCAATAAATCGTAGGTACTCCGGCTAACAGGAGGTGAGGCATGATCGACCAGATTTCTGCATCAATACCTTTAGCTCTAATCTATGTCTTAGACCACATATGGGCACCGAGTTGTGCCATGCCAGGCCGGGTTCGAGTTCAGGTCCGGGTGTGAACTGAGAGTATACTCATAATTTTATTTTTGCGCCTTTTTAAACCAAAGATGCGACTGTTTAGGTGGTCACACCAGTTGAATTTAAACCCAAAGGACTTAACCCATTTAAAATGGTGTCTTAAACACCTAGTCAAAGTCTTTAAATAGACTTACCCTAGTCTGTTTTTAGTTATTAACGAAAATACTTTAATATATGCCTTAGAGTACCACACGCGCACACTGAGTTGTGCTAGGCTAAGTCGATTTCGGGTGTGGGTTTGGGTGTCTTAAGCATGTAATCAAAATCTAGACTTACTCCTAATCTGTTTTTATTCATTTAAATAAAAATAATTTCTCCTTCTACTTCTTAAAATAGTCTTCAAATTATTATTTTTCTCCAACTAAGTTCATTGCCGAGTCAACTCACTTTAGTTTAAATTCTACATATTGGTTTGAGCCTGTGTATGATCGTTAGGACCGGGTCATAGTCATTATATCTTGGAAGCCAAGTGTTTATGATTCTTGTTGCACCTAGGACACCGTCCATCCATCACAAATTTAATTTCAAGCCAAGTAACTCGGTCACGCTTCAACTCATAACAATAAGTTTTCTATACATTTATTATTATTATTATTTTGATTTCTACTTTTCCAATTTTCTATAAGCTGTTTTCAACTCCATTTTCTAACACATATGATGGACATCCGTGCCATGAAAATATAGAATGCCCATCATGAACACCTCTTGTCACACAAATCAAGCTGGTCCACTCATCAGGTAGGCCATGCCATTTTGGAGGTGAATAAATGACAGGCCAACATTTATATGGTACCGATGTCTTTGCAGGAAAGATATGATCATATGGCAGGTCATTGTGCCATATGATCGCCATGAAAATATAGAATGCCCATCATCGCTTGTAGATGATCAGTTGATAAATAGCTGGTGGCTGGTCTAGTCTTTGATTTTGAACTAGCCAGGGTAGGCTACAAAGCCTAAGGCTACTGCGAATATTGATTTTGCTTGGCCCGGGCGACCCACTACCGGCTCTAAATGTAGCAACTTTCTCCACCATATTCATTAGAGCTTTGCCAAGCCCACAAGCCTATTGCGGTTAGTTAAAGCACAAGCTGCTACACATGCTGTGTGGATGAACAAATGCAATATCCAAGCCATCCATAAGGTGGTTCTGATGATGTAGATGTTCTCTTCCAAAAATGAAGTTGATCCATTCAGAAAATGGACCACACCAACTCCACAAAGTATTCTTAGTAGTAAACATGTTTCGTAAAATGTGGCCCACTCGATAATTGGACCGATCTAATTCTTGGGTGAGAGCATCTAACTATCTGCAAGCCGCTGATGAATGGATTAGATAATCCATCTACAAATTTACCAAAATGGCACATGTGGTGAATGTATTATCCGTCAGTGTATGCGTGTGAGCTCTGAAAAGGTCCATTCATTGAGTGCATTGTTACCTAAATTCTAGTGGCATTGCTTTCAAGTTGAACATGAAAGGAACCTACCTACATATAATATATTTTGATGTTGATTTCTCATCATGATTACTAGGAAATAATGACGGATTGGAAATAATGAAGGGTCACATTGTTTCATGAAGATGATAGAGGTGGATAGTGAAAAAGCCACAATATGGTAACGGTAGAACCATCTTGCCAAAGTATGGCGTGATGATGATGTGAAAATTAGGTATTGCTCAGATACAAGCCCTTGGCATAGATATTTTGTCTCAATAGTCGATTTTATCGCATAATCTATTGCATATATGATATGTGGCCATTAAGGGCATGTTTGGATTGGCTAATTAAATGGTATGAAATTACATTAGATGGAATTAACACCATTATTACATAATGATTGTGTATCTAGAAATATCATGGTATTTTGACTGTGCGATCTCACTTTTGGGATCAAATGGGAAATATAATATATTAAGTGAAGCTTATATTTGGTAGACTATAGAATTATGATCAATAGATCACATTTCACAACAGATGTTGGTCACCTATATGCATATGTAACTTAAATGTCATATGTAGAGGGCATATGAATGAATGACGTGGATAAAACACATGCATCAATGTGAGCCCATATATGCAACCGATTTCAAAATTCATCAAGAAATCTAATGTCTACTATTGGCTCTAGATGATACAATATTAGGATTAATTCAATCTATCCCACTGTTTTTAGTACTAGATGGAATTTGCTTGGACCAAATGCAAATCCATACCACCTAACTCCAACACACCAAACAAATCCTAAAGTTAGAGTGTAAAACCAAAGTACAAATATATAGTGGCATAAGCCATAAAAAATTTAATGAATAAGTGTCATGATAAAAAACACACACACACACACACCACACACACACACACACACATATATATATATATATATATATATATATTATATATATAAGCAAATTAAAAACAAGATAATGGAGTCATAAAGGTTTACATGATTCAACAATATACATATGTCCAAAAGAGAACTAGACGAAACTTTCTCCTTCATTAAAAGAAAAAAAAAAAAAGATACAAAATTTAAGCTTTATATCACCAAAAAAATAAAAAATAAAAATTTTTAAAAAAATCTCTCACCCAAAATTATTTAGAAAATATACTTTATTGTACAATTTTTTTTTTTAATATGTAGACAATATGAATTGAGAGATTAATAATTAAATTTTTATATTATCGTCTTTCTTTGGCATATAGAGGAGAGACTTCGAGGAGAGACGTGTCTTACCAGGAGATATCATTGCTTCCACTGCAAAAAAATTCTCACATGGGTTTTATTAGGGAAGATAAGCCATTGAACTTGGAATGGTAAAAGGGTAGACTGATTCGGTGCATCTTCAACCTGTCAGAGCCAAAACTGAGCATTCGGTGCAAAGCCATAGGTAAAGGGGACGGAAGCATGTTGCCTAGTGAGTAAATTCTTTGGGGCACATATGGATCTATGTGTCTTATCCATGCCGTTCATCCTTTTTTACAGATCATTTTAGTGCATGATACCAAAATTGAAGCCCATCCAAAGTTCAAGTGAACCACACCACAGGAAATAGTGGGAATAATGATGTCCACCGTTGAAATCCTCCTGAGCCCAAAGCGATGCTTATTTGTCATCCAAACTATTCATAAGGTCACACAGATATGGATGAAGATAAAATACAAACATAAGCTTGATCCAAAACTTCTGTGGGCCCCAAAAAGTTTCCAATGGAGACGTTCAATTCACACTGTTTCCTATGGTGTGGTCCGTTTCAGCTTTATATATGCTTAAATTTTGAGATCATGCACTAAAATGATCCATTGAAATGAATGGACGGTGTGGATAAAAGATATAAATCACTGTGGACCCCACAGTGTTTACATAGTACGCAATCCGCTTCCTAGAGTATGTTCCACGGCCCTACAATGATCTGTAAAAATGGACGGCATGGATAGAGAATAGATAAATCAAGGTCGGGCAGTGGTAAGGGCCGCATCTTATTGGGTGAGGCCGGTCTCACCTAATCCGCTACCTATGTAAAGGTAAAAGGTCCAGTCGTGATTTGACGGTGGATATCGGTCAAAAGCTAACCACGTGATACGCCATCTTCTTCTTTGCACCGTCCACATGGGGGTTTTCAGTTCTGGCCAGTGACCCATGGATTAGGTAATCCAGACCATTGGAATATTACGAACCACATTGGATGGGCGACTCTGAAAAATTCTACTGTGTAGGAGAATCTGAACCTTGCGATTTATGGCATGTATATGGACGGTTAAAAAGAGAAGTAGAACAACAACCCACATTCAACTGAAAAAAGTTCATTGATCGGTTGATGGGGTCTTCCAATCTGGGAGATCTTTGGCGGATGGTTCATCAGCGGTGGGAAAGCAAAGATCAATGGTATAGATTGGCAAACATAGACATCGACGGTGGAAAGGCATAGATCAATGGCCTGAAATCCTCAGTACAAGCTACATGTGCATATGAACGTTTTAAGTCGTCCACGTTCGTTGCATTCGACATGGAGAACATTCGTGTCCCACGTTGCCAGATTTCACGGCAGAAAAATGCTTAGAAACATTTTTATTCCGAGAGGTGACGTGGTCTTCTAGAGCACCGCAAATTGCGATTTTTGTATTGGGTGGCCCACCTCCTGATCGACTGATCGGCTCGAGTCACCCTATACGATCTACCATATCTGGGAATTATGGATGCAGCAGTAATTTTTGTTGCGTGGCCCACCTGATTGGTGGACGTGAATTCTGTAACCCTAGTGGGGTCTCTGTAACAGGTATACACCGAGTCGAACCGAGCCGGCTCGGCTCGGCCGCTAGCTGACCTTAGCTCAAACTTGGCTCAGGGCCTAGCTTGACTGGCCAGCTCGGCTCAATTCAGTCATCAACTCGAGCTAATTTGAACTAGGGGTGTATGTCGAGTCAAACTGAGTCAAGCTGGCTTCAACTCGATTCGGCTCACCACTAGCTGACCTTAGCTTGAACTCGGCTCAGATGGGCCGGCTCAGCTCGGTTCGGTCAGCAGCAGCATTTCTACAAACACCTGAACTGCATCTTCAAAATCTCATTGTCTGTAAAACAGAAGCAGTGGTTTTAAAAGATATTTTATCAAGCACCTCCTAAGCAACATAAAAACCAAGAATAAAAGGGTATTTGTTTCATGTACATACCTTCCTTGCCACTAGCCACACTTCGTTGAGTCATTTCATCAAACAGTTGGTGAGCAACATCACTAGCAACGTAACTGAGTCACCGAACTGGTTCAATCCGAGTTCGATTCGAACTAGATTCAATTCGAGTTGAGACAAGCTGGGCCAGCTTGAACTCGGCTCGAACTCATTTTCGAGCTCAAAAAATCAGCTCGACTTGGATTGAACTCAGCTTCGAATCGAGTCGAATCGAGCCTTTTCGAGTCGAGTGTACACCCCTAGTTTGAATTGAGTTCAAGCCAAAATCGAGCCTCTACGGTATTTTCACAAACACATGTGGTGCACTTTAAATTTCTCACTGTATGAAAAATATCAGCAGTTGTTTACAATTATCTCATCAACACCTTATTGACAACATCAAAATCAAGGAAAAATAATATTTGTTTCATATATATACCTTCCTTGCCACTAGCCGGCACTTCGTTGAGTCATTTCATTAAACACTTGGTGAGCAATATCAATATCAAAGTAATTGAGTCACTGAACTAGTTTGATCCAAGTTCAATTTGAGTTGGGGTTCAATCCGAGTCGAGTCGAGCTCGGTCAAACCCGAACTCAATTCGAAATTTTTTTAAGCTTAAAAAATCAGCTCTACTAGGCTAAATTGAATCAAGTTTTTTCGACTTGAGTCGAGCGAGTTAACCGAGCTAACTCGGTTCGTGTATACCCCTATCTGTGTTATATATAATGTTATGTCAGCTCATGTTGGTATTTGCAAATGCAGATCATGGCAAGGCCCTCACCACCTGGATATGCTAAGTATGTAGTAGGGACGCGGATCTACAAAAGTTCCGTTATCAAGTTCTATAGGCCCCACCATGATGTATGTTTTATATCCACACTGTACATTTATTTGGAGAGATCATATTATGGCATGATCTGAAGAATGAGTTAGATCCAAAGTTCAAATGTACCACACCATAGAAAATAGTGGGGAGAGTGACACCCACCATTAAAAAATTCTAAGGGCCACGAAAGTTTCCAATCAAGCTAACATTTGTTTCTTACTTTCTTTTATGTTTGCTTTAACACATGAATAGGTTGGATCTCAAATAAACATCATGATGGACCTTCGTAAGGTTTCAACAGTGAGCCTAACTCTCCCCACTGTTTTATGTGGTGGGATCCACTTGGATCTGCCTCATTCTTTGGATCATGCCCTAAAATGATCTCTCCAAATGTATGAACGGTGTGGATACAACACATAAATCATCATGGTGGGCCCACAAAACTTGGTGACATCACTTCAGTAGGGAGCCTGGCTACTCAACCTGTCAATAGCTAGGGCTGTTCACGAGTCAAGCTAGCTCGAAAAGCTCGCTCGACTCGGCTCGAGTAAGCTCGGATTGACTCGGCTTGAATGGCCGATTCAAGCCAAGTCAAGCTAATTATTTAAAGCTCGAGTTGAGTTCAAGCCAAGTTTAACCAGGGGGCATTTCAACTCGACTCGACTCAAACTCGAATCGACTCGAAGCTCGAACTCGAGCTCGACTCAGCTCGATTAATAAATATATTAAATATTAAATATTATATATATATATATATATATATATATATATATAAGTTTTAAGTTTAAACTTGTAAGAAAAAAAAAAAAAAACAAAGAGTCTCTACCTGACCGCACACCCCCCCTTCCCTTTCCCTTTCTTCTCTTTCTCTGTCCACTGCCAACTGCACGCCCGCCCCAACCACCATCACGAGTTTTCATTTCAGCTTCACAATAATATGATTTCAATCTCTTGAGATCTACTTCTTAGGCGAGAAACCCAAGAAATTCGAGATGGGTTCTTCTCAGATTTGTTAGAGCTTCACGGAAATCCAATAATCTGATTGGCTAGAGCCTCTTTACTTGGATTTCTAATCTGTGTTCTGCTCTGTTTCTTTTCTAGTACTTGGATTTCTGCTGGTGGAAGAAGATCAAGAACAGATCGGTTCTTACATGTTTCCTCATCCGATTCGAAGCTTTGTTTGGTTTTTTCATCGGGTTTTGCTTTGATTCTCTTAAGATTTTTGAATTTTTCATCAATGGAGGAGGATCAAGAACAAAATCCATTACTCTATCATCCAACAAGCTCGAGCTCGACTCGAGGTAAACTCGACTCGACTCGAACCATTAGCTCGACTCGAACTCGACTTGACAACGTTAGCAAACAAGCCAAGCTTCAATGTTGAGCTTGAGGCCAAGCTCGAGCTCGAGCTCGAACTCGAGCACATCATGGACAAGCCAAGCCAAGCTTGGCCCACCTCGACTCGACTCGGCTCGATGCCCACCTCTATCAATAGCTAATCCGCGTCCACGTAGGAGATGAAAATCTCAAAAAAACTTCAGCCCATTTCTAACAGTATATAGAATTACCAATAAAAACTCGCCATGTCACCACACTATTTCTGAAGCCATAGCAGCCTTACTATCTAATCTGTATCCATTGTTTGGTCTCATGGATTAGGCAGATTAAAAACCGTCTCACCATAAATCAGTACGGATTCAAAACTCAAGTGAGCCACGCTATAAGAAAATGTATGGATTGAACACCTATGGTTGAAACCTGGGCCACTGTCGTCAAAGTAGATATAGTACATATATCACATGCAGATCTGGTATGGGTTCTACTCTCCTCCACACATGCAGATCTGGTAGGGAGGTGGATTTGTCAATGTCTTTATTTGGAAGTTTTTTGACATGATAGAATAGAATATGATTGGACAGTAGGTTATATTTTTAAAGTGAATGCAGATTGCATACTAACATGATCGTTATTAGTCAATGCTTTTGTGCCCTATCATAATGTACGTATTTTATCCATGTTATCCATTTAGTCGGCTCATTTTACGGCATGAGCTCAAAATTGAGGGCTCATGCAAATATCCGGTGGACAACACCACACAAAATAGTGATGATCGAATGACCACCATTAAAATAAGTTTGAGGGCTATAAAAGTTTTGAATCTAGATGATGTTTGTGTTTTACCTTTATTTAGGTTGGTGATCATGATATCTGATAATTAGTTTGGATGGCAAATAGACATCATGATGGCCTTAGGAAGTTTTTAATGGTGACCGTTCAATCAATATTTTCTTATACCGTGGTCCATGTAAGATTTAAATCAGCCTGATTTCTTAGTTCGTGACTTAAAATGAGCTAGAAAAATGGATGGATGGCATGGATAAAACACATGGATCCTAGTAGGGCCTATAGATCACTGACTAATTTCGAGTTCAATATTGCAAGGTTACTATTCAATCCATCTATTTTGTCAACCCATTTTAAAGCATGAGCCCAAAAATAAGATAAATCAAGTCCTGAGGTGGACCACATCACAAAAGTTTTGGATCAAGCTGGTACTTGTGTTTTCCTTTCATTTAAGCACGTGTCACCTACTTACCGGGTTGGAATGCAAATAAACATTATGGTGGGCCCAAGTAGGTTTTTAATGGTGAGCACGCAATCGTCATTAATTTCCTATAGGGTGGTCCACTTAAGAGTTTAATCTACATCACTTTTGCACTCAAGCCCTAAAATGAGTCAGCAAAAATGATGGACAGTATGGGTAAAACACATACATCATGGTGGGGTACACGGAACCATGACCAATAGTAAGATATTGACTAGCTGGTCGGTGTGCAGTCCACGTCCTTGAAAAGGACTTGAGCTAAGGACGCGGACTGCATTCATACCTACCACTCGCTACTGCTTAGGGCTTTATGGCGCCCGCCATGATGTATGTTTTTTTTTTCCACAACATTCGGCCAGGTCAGGAGGGGAGGGAGGTTGGTACTGGCCTGGCAGTACCCAAGCCACATCCATCCAGCAGTTTTCATCAGGTGGTCTGCCATGCTTGTGATGTAGTCCGTAGATCACACTGGTCAGTCACATGTGTACATTAAATGTTATTTGACGGTGAATATCATCTATTTTTTCAGGCATGTGTGGCCAAATTGTCACCTAATGACTAGAGTGACTTATAGCCTTTGATTGTAGAAACTATGCAACAAAAGACTATATGGGACACCATGACTTATGCATGACATATAACTCTATTTATCATGTGCATATTTCATTTCATTTCATTACGTAAGGTAAACTCTAAATTAATTGAAAATTTAAGTGGACCATGCTAAGGGCCTGTTTGTTTTTCCAAACTGTAAATAACTAATTATCATAATTTCACCCTTGGAAAATAGGTAGGTATTTCTGCTTCGAAAAATGATCCAAAAGGACTAGTTTGAATTTGTGGACTCCTTACGCCGGACAGAATAGCAATTATTCTGTAGGCTAGTTTCAAAAGATGATTCACAGGAAAGAAAACAAGAGATTGCCCAAAAACACAGAGAAAACGGCTCTGATGTCATTTCAAATTATCATTAATAATAATAAAAAAACCCCTAATCAACCCACAAGCTGGGCTGTAATAGCTAAAAATCGACTGTATTAAAATTTTACCAAAAATAGCAAAATCCCAATAATCTGCCACCTCAAAGTATTTCAGCGCAGTTAACGTGCAATTTGACAACTCAGCATCATCTGACTCAGATCCTCCTGCATCAACTCCACTGTAATGTATATGAGATATCAGCAACGTCGTCCATCCATTCTACCAATGTTTTGAAGCATGATCTAGAAAATGAGACAAATCTAATATTCAAGTGGCCTACACCAAAGTACACAGTAGCCTTAAGAAATTTGTAACGATCTATGTTTGATTTTCTTTTTCCTAAGGTGTGGTCCACTTGAACTTTGAATTTATCTCATTTTTGGCTCATGCCCTAATTCAATTGGCATAACAGATGAACAACGTGGATAATCCATATACATCATCGTGGGCTCCACTTATACTTACAGTATCCTCATTTTAGTGTTGAAAAAAGTAGGTGTAAAATTAGCTCGAGGGAACTATGTCGTAATTATCAAAGGAAATGATTATTATCTCATTGGCAATGTATTTATATTTACTTTAGGAAATAAGACATTCAACAAGAGAAAGAGTAAAAAATAGAGTAATCACTATTAAAACATCCCTATGCCCTCCCATCTATTAGGGTAATCCCGATGGGATGAAGGGATAAACAAAATAACACAAAACTTCAGTGGGCCCCACATAGACTGGCCGTATTTTTTGGCTCATGCCCCGGGGTTAGCTTGTTAGTACACACCCATGTCAGCACACACACTCCATGTTAAGCCACCCCTGTTAGGGATCGATACCAAGACCTCAAGTGTTGAAATGAGGTATCTCCACTTAGTCTGCCACTTGAGCTATGGATTTGGGTGTTTACCGAGCTAATAAATTACTACACAAGGAGGAGCGCACAAAGGAATTCACGCAAAGAAGAGCGCACAAAGGAATCCGCACAAAGAGAGGGCGCGCGGTGTTGACATGGCACATTCACACATAAGCTATCCAAACCGTTCATAGGATTATTACCATTAAGAAAAACTTAATTACAAATATCATCTTGATACTAAACTTATGTGGCCTCCAAAAAGTTTTCAATGGTTGGCATTCAATCCCTACTTTTTCTTGTGGTATGGACCACCTGAGTTTTGAATCTCCATGATGTTTAGATTCATGTCCAATTATGGTATTGTAAAACTGATGGACGGAGTGGATTTGTCACGGCATCTCTGTGGGACCCACACAGAACTCCCCTGTAATCCAGATGATTGGTACATTGTGCTCCACCGTCGATGGACAATGCCTTGACAATGGGACTCGGATTCGGGAGCGTATTAGGTGGGACCCTGACTGTGGGGACCACTGTGATGTACGTGACTGCATCCACGCCGTCCAATCTTTTTGAAAGCTCATTTTAGGGCATAATCCCAAATATGTAACAGATCCAACTCTTATATGGACCACACCACAAGAAACATTAGTAATTGAATCCCACCATTAAAAACTTCATGGGGACACTAAAATGTTTATTTTCCATGCAACCTGTTGATAAGGCCAAAAAGATCAGGACGAAGAGACCACACAAATATCAGCTTGATCCAAAACTTTTGTGGCCCACTGGAAGTTTTTAATGGTCAATTACCACTGTTTCCTTTATTATGGTCCACCTAAGTTTTGTATCTGCATCATTTTTGGGATATGACCTAAAACGAGTTTTCAATACGGATGAACGGTATGGATGCAGTCACGCACATCACAGTGGTCCCCACAATCAGCGGTCCCACCCACTTCGGTGGATCCCGGGTCTCACCCAACCCGCTCCACTCGGATTCGGCAGTGACCCGTCGGTACCCGACGTGGGTGCTGGAAATGCTCCGTGGGCCCCACCATGATTTATGTGTTTTATCTACACCGTCTATCCATTTTTTCAGATCATTTTAGAGAATAAGCCCAAAAATAAGAAAAATACAGATCTCAAGTAAAACACACCCAAGGAAGCAGTGGTGATTGAACGCCCACCGTTCAAAACTTTTTGGGGCCAAGAGAGTTTTGAATCAGACTTTTAAAAAAAAAAAAAAAAAAAAAAACTTCATCCAGGTCCACGTGCACTAATCAACAGGTGGAATGCAAACGATCGTCACAGTCTGTTCTAAGAAGTTTTTAACGGTGGCCGTTCAATCACTGCTTTTTCGCTGTGACTACACTGATAAACCTCATTATATCAATGTGGGGCCCACATCTTTTCCAGCACCAACGTCCTTACCGATTCCGAATCCTTGATAATGCAATCTGCAAGGCCATCCTAACCTTTAAATAAGGGGCCCACAAATAAACGGTTAAAAACACAAACGAAGCATGGCACATCACTTTAAAATACAAAATACATTGGACGGTTCATATCCGCGGATACGGATAAGAAAAGTTCGTTGATAGTGCGCGTTCGTATTCTTATCTCATAACGATGACACGTCTATTGGTGGGCCACACCTCATTCTTATCTCCTCGATAATACGTGGGCCGGCAGTTAGGAATGATGGGATCTTCACATCTGCGAATACCCCATCCACTCCGTTAGAACAGATCAACGGTCCGGATTACCGAACCATGGGGCCACTTGTCGAAATCAGAAACACCTGTTTTCCATGAGAAGACGCGGCACACGTGTCGGGGGAGGCCGGATGCATAGTAACAAATCTCGTTCTGGGGAATATCTCGGACCGGAATTTATCGGGAGATTTTTAAGTTATGGGATCTTTTGGAAAAATCTGGCCAAAAATTAAAATATTTAAAAGAATTATTAAAAATAAAAAATTATTTGTGTATTTAAATTCATACGATATTTCCTTTAATATCGCAGTATGATCGCGATATTTCAAAATCTACCGATATTTTAAAATATCGCGATAACATCGTTTAGAATACGTTTCGAAATATTATCGCGATATTTTAAAAATATCGGCGTTATTTGTCCCACTGGACGGTTCGATGTTGAAAAAAAGGCTTTTTAAACGCGGCGTGTACTGGCTATCAGCATGCGTGTAAAGGTTATAAACGTGCGCGGAACTTACTCACCCGTATTTAAATGCCATTCATCTGTCTTTGTGGGGTCTACCTTATTTTAAATATTCAATCTAATCCGTGTATAAATCGTTTTCAACTATTCGTATCCGATTCTAACAAAATAATTTCTTTAAATTAATTAATTGGGCCACACCCAAAAACAAATAGACATTCACCTAAAAACTTGCAAAATCAGGCGGTGGATCACACAATGGTTGGATAAGACTTATTTACAAGAAAACCAGATTTGTCGCTGGTTTGATACTTCTGGATGGTTTAGATTCCATAAAACATTGACAGTAGACCCCACAAGGATAGATGTTTCTACAAACGTCAAAGACGATCCGGCCTCTTCTTACGTGTGAACGCAACTCCGGGATCATATTAGTGGGTGTTACCGCTTACCGTGTGGGACCCACCTCGATGTATTTTTTATATATCCACGCCGTCCATCTGTTTTTTCATCTCATTTTAGAATTCTATCCGAAACCTTAAGCAGATCCAAATCTCATGTGGCTGCAAAAGTTTTGAATCAAGCTAATCTTTGTATTTTCATTCATCCAGAATATTTTTTTTTTTGACATTATCAACTGGTCGGATTGTAAATAAACATTACAAAAACCCTTTGAAAGTTTTAATGGTGAGGCACTCAATCATCGTTGATTCCTGTGGTGTGGTCCACCGGAGATTGAAGCTTTGTACTGATTGAACCTTTGTGGCCCCACCATAATGTATTTGTTTTATCCATGGTGTCCGTTTATTTTTTCAGCTCATTTTAGCTTAGGACCCCGAAAATGATACAATCCAAAATTTAAGTGGACCATGATAGAATTAAACACCTACCATTGAAAACTTTTTTATTGGGTTAAGAAGTTTTGAATCAATCTAATTTTTGTATTTTCCCTTCATCGAGGTTTATTCTAAAGGCAAGGTTTTAACAGTGGGCACCATTATTCCATTCCTTCCTTGTAGTGTGGCCCACTCGAGCTTTGGATCCTTCTCATTTTTGGGCTCCAACCTTAAAATGAGATGACAAAACACATGCCATGGTGAGGCATACTAAGCTTTTTCAGTACCGATCAACACATACATCGTAGTGAGACAGTGGAGAGGAAATTTGATTGCTTACTAAGTAAGTTGGTATACTCTTATAGCACTGTTGAGTAAACATTGCGGGACCTGTGAATGTATATAGACTAATAACGGTTGGGCTAATCATGCATTTCATGGCATATACGTGATATCGAGTAGCTAATCTGGATGCTACGGTAGCTCATACATTTTCTATATGTATTTTTACTGGCTCACAAATCGTTATCGATCGACTTAATGTGTGTGGGTTAGTGATGTAGAGCTGGTCGCGGACAGCTTCATGGCCAAGATGGATCAGAAAAGGCCTGATCAACGATAGAAGTGATCTGGACCGTTGGACCTTAGATCGGGCATATCTCACAATCCGAAATGAGTTATCGGGCATAAAATATATGATTTTGGAGTAGTACGAGCTACTTTAGCTACCCAACCCCACTATGTCGGGTCCAGGTTGCGCAAGCCGGATTTGCAAAATATCCCTCGATCGATGGTCGTTTCTCTATTTTAATTTCGTTTTTACTATAAATAGTAAGTTTTATTTTGATTATAACTCTTCATCTGTTAGGCTTTAGGAATTGCGCCCAACATGAAAAGATCTTAGAATAATTAGGAGAACAACTTAATGAAGCCAAATAGGACACTTACTATTTTTGGCCGAAAACCTTGCGCACTAGTAAACATCACAACCGTCTATAAATAGTAAGTTTACTATTTATAGTAAGTTGCGAATTCTATGAGTTTTAGTTGTAGTTTGCTTCTGATTTCTCTTTCATTGCTTGATATTCTTATTTAAAGGGTCGTGAACTCATTTATTTCATTCATTAATCAATTTCGAATTTTATAGAATTTATTTTCTATTTTGTTTGCTTTCTTTTTCATGGATTCGAGAAGCCTCTATGAGGAGTCCAGAGAAGTTCCGT
Organism: Magnolia officinalis; assembly: GCA_021015155.1. Lineage (NCBI taxonomy): Eukaryota > Viridiplantae > Streptophyta > Magnoliopsida > Magnoliales > Magnoliaceae > Magnolia > Magnolia officinalis. The sequence continues at coordinate 71,894,636 of JAJHSJ010000008.1, read as the reverse complement.
GGATTCGGAACAATTATCCTCTTGAGGGAGACGGTGCTTGACCTCATTGTGTTCATCCCTGTGTCAGTTAGGCACTCAAGCCTGTAATTCTTATACTTTCGCTAGTGGCTAGTCACTTGAGATTGAATGTGGGTTTTGTTCCACTCGTGGGTTTTTGTTTAAAGTTGGTTGTATGTACATCCCCAGGCTGATATGCATGTGCATACATCCATGCATTATAAATTATTTTGTATATTTCTTACTTTCAAACTATCCATCGCTAATGTGATAATGTGTAATTTTATTTGTTTGATTATTATGAATGGTTTAGTGTAAATTCATCTTGTCAAATTAAGTTTAACTATTATGATGGTTTGGTAAATTTTGAAGGGTATACCTCACTGTGATAAACATTGACACTATTAAACCATATTCATTAGTGCATGAGACATAAATGACGTGCACACTGATGTTAAATGTGAAGTGTGAGTAACTAGATAATCTTGCACTCTATATTCTAGATTTCATTTATATTGTTATCTTTTTTTATTTTATTTATTATTATTATTTTTTTAAAGTATTGAGACATTGTCTTGTATTAGTTTTATAGGCAACCACTTGTATATCTTGTATATCAGGACATTTCCTCTATATTTTATGTCTAGATTTGCTCATTAAAAATATTTATATCATGAAATATAAAATATCTTTAAAAGTTAACACTAAAAATTTGAAAACAAATACTAAACTTGAGTTACTAAATCTATAACATAACAAAGGATTACGCTATTTTGCATGTACTTGGGCCACCTAATCCACTCCTATGTGAATGATGTCATTATTAAACAAGCTTTAGGAGGCGTTTGGTGCAGGGTATTAGATGGGATTAGGTGGGATAGAATTGCATTTGGTCCTGTGCAAATTCCAGATTGGGTTGGATAGGTTAGGATTAGATTGGATGGAATTACATTTGTGTACATGGACTTGCATTTGGTCCTGTGAATGATTTATGTGAATTTTGAAATCCATTACACGTGGGGCCACACATCATTTATCTAATTTGACAACTCACTTTTAAGGCATGAGCCAAAATAATGCAGATTTAAATCTTAAATGCCACGCCACAAGAAAGAGTAATGACTGAACCTTGATGGTTGATCATCCACCATTAAAAACTTTTAGGGGGACACTAATGTTTACTTACCATCCTACGGTTGATTATGTCTCATGGAGCTGGATGAAAGAAAAACAAAAACATCTGCTTAATTCAAAACATTTGTGGCCCACAGAAGTTTTTAACGGTGGGTGTTCAATCACCGGTATTTCTTGCGGTGTGGTCCACCTTAGATTTGGATCTTCATCATTGTTAGGCTCATACGATCGGCATGGATAAAACACGTACATTGCGACAACGGTCCGGAGAGCTTTTCCCCACGTGGCACCAGAGGGACATACCGACCCGGAGAGGTGAACATGCCACGGACAAAACTATTATGGTCCGCTGAGCTGGAAAACTTACATGTATATCTCAAGATTCTTTTTGAGAAATGAACGGTTACCTATGATTCAGCCTCTTATTTCCATGGATCTCACATAATTAGATTATCTAAACCGTGAAAAGGGTGGGCCACACCATGACGTACACCTTATAAAAAGATCAGGCAATTAACTTATCGATCAAGAAGCTAAATAAAAATCAATGGGTAGCCAACGGTATGAATCGGTGGACTGGTGTGGCCCACCCATTGAGTGGATCTGCTTAGTAGTTGACCGATTACGGTGCTGCCCACCTTTTCGGCGGGCTGGAATTCGGTAGTGATCCCTCCCTACTGGAAATGCTTTGTGGGCCCCACCACGATGCATGCTTTTTATCCACCGTCCATTGATTTTGTCCGCTGATTTTAGTGCATGAACCCATAAGAGCGGTAGATCCTAGGCTGAAGTGGACCACACCACATAAACAGTGGTGATGGAATGCCTACCATTTAAAAACTTATTTTGCGACCATAGAAGTTCTGAATCAAGTTGATATTTATGTTGTCCTTTCATAGGTGTTGATCTGACTTTATGAACAGGTTGGATGATGAATAAACATCTTGTGGGCCCTAGGAAGGTTTCAACGTCGGGCATCATTTCCCTGCTGCTCGTTGTGGTGTGGTCCACTTGAGATCCGGACCCACTGCTTGCTTGCTGGAGCTGTACGCGAACTGAGTTAGCTTGGTTAACTCGCTCGACTTACTTGAAAAAGATGGTTTTGAATTGGTTTGAAACTAAGTTCGAACCGAGCTGATTTTTGTGCTAGAAAAAATTTTGAACTAAGTTCGAGCATGCTTGAGCTCCACTGGGCTTGGATCGAACCTCAACTCGAATCAACTAGAATCAAATCGGCTAGGTGACTTAATTATTTTGATATGGATGTTGCTCGCCAAGTGTTTAATGAAATAACTCAATGAAGTATGGTTTCAAGGGTATACATTCTCCACGAGATTGGCTAGTGGCAAAGAAGAAATGGATATGAAACAAATCACTAAAAAAAAAAAAAAATTATATTATAAAATTGCCTTTAAATCTTGATGTTGATGTTGCCCGCCTAACATTTGGTGAAATACCTTTATGCTATTGTTAATGTTTTTGTATTATGTGAAAAAAAATGAAGATCCCTTTATATGTTTGAGAAAATGTTGCATAGGCATGAATTGACCCGAGCTACTAATCAAACCGAGCTGAGCCAAGCCGAGTCGAGCGCAACTAGCTAGTCACGCTTAAGGACCGAGCCAAGCTACGTCCGAGGTGGGGTTAGCTACTGCAAGCTAAGTCGAGCTATGCTAAGCTCAACTCGGTTCAATTAGTGTACAACTCTACTTCTTGCTGTTGTGTGGTCCACTTAAAGTCTGGATCTACTTCATTTTTGGGCTCATACCCCAAAAAAAAAAAAGCTTGTGAAGGCGATGAATGGTATAATAAAACACTTACATCATAATGGGGCCTGCAACCCGGAGGGTTAACTATGGATCCAGAGCAGACTAAGTGAGACCCTGGGCTCACTGAAGGCAGTTGGGGCCCTTACCCTAGGCCCATCTTGATGTATGTATTAAGTATCCGCATGTGTTTATCCATTTTTTCCAATTATTTTATGTCATATTGTACAAAATGAAGCATGTCCAAATGACAGGTAGACCACAGTAGTATTGACCCTCTTACCATTAAAAACTTCATACCACGCACATCAATGTTTATTTACCATCCAATCTATTGATATGGTCACATAAGTATATGGACAAAGCAAAACAATAAATATCACTTGATCCAAAACTTGTATGGCTCATTAATGGTCAATCACCACTGTTTCTTATGATATAGTCTACCCTTTAATTGGATTTGTTCCATTTTTGATATGACGGCCTAAAATGACCTAGAAAAACAAATGAATTGTGTGAATATATAATACATACTTAAAGGTGGGCCCACAGTAACCCCATGGTAAGAGCCAGTATCTTAAGCGAGGTTGGGCTCGCATCTAATTCACTCTCCTAAGAATCCAATAAATACACACACGTGTGTCTATATATATATATATGAGGTCAACATCATGCAATGGTACTATGAGGTGGACATCATGGGAACTTGCCATGAGTTCAAGCTGTGTGGGCCTACCATGATGTGTGTCTAACATCTTCCTCATTAGTCATATGTATGCATAACTTGGGCGAGCCACTCCACATGTGACAGTCCAGCAAAGTCACCCTCCCATGGGTCCTTGCTCTTGCTCCGGTGGTAGACTGTAAGGAGTTTCAACACCGGGTTAAGGGTTCGATTACCCATACGTGGTGAAATTCCACTAGCATGAGTGTGTGGGGGTGAGTGTGCGTGTTTTTTTTTTTTTTAAAAAAATTTTCAAGTCACCCTAGCTCCCATTAAAACATTCATAATTATTTATTAGGTCCATTGAGACATGACTCACAAATCCAGCCCATCCACTATGTGTGTCGCACGTGGATGAGGGGTCAGACCAAGTTTCAGCCGCATTAAAAACTTAAGTGGGCCCCACCAAGTGCTTTTATATGTTTTAGGCCTGTCTTGGCATGGTTTTAGATGGTATAGCCCTTTAGTATATGTCTGATTTTTGGGATATCCCGTGAGCTAAAGGGGACCCATCAAATGCCATCAAATGCACAGTGTTGATGTTCAATACACATTATAGCGGGCCCCACACAGCTCAACCTCGTGGAAAGTTTCCATGAGGTCGACCTTATATTACCATGGGAAGTTCCCGAGCTCAACCGCATCGGAAGTTTCCAAGCTCGACTGCATAGAACTTTTTCTCATGTATGGATTTAATATTTGGTAAAAGTGGCTGGCAGAATGGCTGGTGTACCACACACCAGTTATATAGCTGTTGTAGGTATATGTTGTGCGAAGACTGAGCACTGATGCTCCCTGAGCTTCGAGTTGTATGAACGGTTCAAAGGAGATCAAAGTTACATGTGCCCTACAACTATGTATTTATTATATCTACACTGTTTATCTATGTATTTATCGTATATATACTGTTCATCTATTTTTAGAAACCATTTTAGGGCCTGTTCGGCTGGGCGAATCCCATGGGATTAGGAGGGATGGGATGGATTTTAAGGTAATGATATCAGTGGATTGGTTTATGATCCATGGGATTGCTATATCACGGGACAAGTTCATTGGGTCTATTTGGCACGCTCGGCATATCCCGAGATTTTACGTTCCAATCCGTCCAACCAAAGGATGGGATCAATTTTAAGGTAATGATGGTGATGTCAGTGGATTGTTTTAAGATCCATGGGATTGCTTATATCCCGAGACAAGCATATCCCGGGATATCGGGATCCCATCCCTCCTAATACCGTGGGATCGGTCCGGCCAAATAGGCCATTAGGGCATTACCCAGAAAATGAATCATATCCGAAGGTCATCTATACCACACCACAAATAACAGCGGAGATGATGATTTTCACCATTAAAAATTTTATAGGGCCCACCATAACGTTTGCTTTCTGACCAAAGAGTATGAACAAATTTCATATTGATCCAAAACTTTTATGACCCCAAAAAGGGTTTCAATGGTAGACGTTCAATCCCCTACTGCCTTTTGCAGTGTGGTCCACTTGATAGTTAGAATTATCTTATTTCTCAGCTTAACCATTAAGACGATCTCAGCAAATCGATAAACGGTTTGGATATAACACATATTTCATGTTTGGATATAATACATATCTCATGATCATACTACAGACTTTACAGACGGCAACGCAGCAGCCATATAGTTGATGTGAGGTACACCAGCGAATCCGCTTCCGCGGTAACCGGTGTTCTTGTCAGTGCTTCTTCTTTCTTCTTCTTCTTTATTATTTTTTTTAATTTTTTATTTTTATTTTTACGGAGGGGCGCAGTGATACGGACGCGGATTGGGTAGAACCTACCAAGAGACAGGGGCTCTACCGGACCTACCAATAGACGGACGGTCTTGACAAGGGCTCTGTGGCCCACCATAATCTATGTATTTTATGTTCCTCTAATTTTAAGTATCATTTCAAGGCATGTGTGAAAAAGGAGGCAGATCAAAGGCTTAAATATACCACAGGTGAGCAGTGGCCGTTGAAACTTTTTGGGACGCTACAAAAGTTTCGGATCAGGTTAATATTTATGTTTTCCATTCATCCTTGTCCATGTTACCTTATGAACGGTTTCGATAGAAAATAACCATCGTGGTGGGCCCTACCACGGTTTCAACTTTCATTAGTGGGTGTCATATCTACCATTGCTTCCTGTGGTGGGTCCATTTGAGCATCACATCAGCCTTATTATTATTATTATTATTTATCTTGACCTAAAATGATGGGTGTCACATCTACTAGATGGACTGCGTGAATAGAACACAACCATCACTGTAGGCTCGACAGAGGCTTGTAAGGACGGAAACGGATTGGCTACTCCCCTGCCACCAGCCCGTGACTGCTGGTCGTTACACTGTGGGCCCACCATGATGTATGGTTTTCATCCATTCCGTTCATCCATTTTTAAAAATCATTTTATGGCTATAAATAAAAATTAGAAGGACATAAATCTCAGGTGGACCACACCACAGGAAAACAAGAGTGATTGGATATCCACCATTAAAATCCCCATAAGGCCCACTGTATTGTTTATTCGACATCCAATCTGTTGATTAGATCATACAGACATGGATGAAGTGAAAAAATAAATATCAGCTTGATCCAAAATTTTTGTAGTCCCAAGAAGTTTTTAATGGTCTACGTTCATTCAACGCTGTTTTCTGTAATATGGTCCACTCGAGATTGGGATATACCTAGATTTTTATCTCATAACATAAAATGATTTAGAAAAATAGATGAACGGCATGGATGAAACACATATATCATGGTGGGGCCCACATATCACCTGGTGGCAAGGGTAGTAGCCGATCCGTTACCTGTAAGGACCGTCCGTCGCTAGCGGGGAGCGGATTATGTGTTACCCGGGTAACACCTTAGCGGGTGTTGTCCTTACCGTGTGGGGCCCAACTTGATGGTTTATTTATTTATTTATTTATTTATTTTAATTTTTATTTTTTATATCCATGCCGTTCATCATTTTTTCATGTCATTTTAGGGCATGATCCAAACAATTAAGCATATTTAAATCTCAGGTGGACCATACATTTGAAAACAGTGTTAAATAACCAATAAAAGATTTTTGTGGGCCATAAAAAGTTTTGGATCAATATGATATTTATATTTTACCTTGGTCCAAGTATGTTTGAGCTTATCAACCGGTGGGATGTAAAGGAAACGTTATGATGGGCATTACTTTGGGCCCTAAGAAGTTTTTAATGGTGAACATTCAATCACCATTCTTTCCTGCGGTGTGGTCCACCTAATCTTTGGATCTGTTTAATATTTAGGAATCTATCCTAAAATTGGTTGGAAAAACGTATGGACGGCGTGGATATACAACACATCATTAAGGTGGGCCCTACCTGTAACCCATAATGGGTGCTTCCCCTTACCATGGGGGCCACCTTGATGTATGATTTGCATATCTTTCCCGTCCATTAGTTTTCTAATACATTTTAGGGCATGGTCCCAAAAATAAATGAGATCCAAATGTAAGCGTGGACCACACCACTAAAAACAGTGGTTACTGAATGCCCACCGTTTTAAAAAAATTCTTAGGACCCACCGTAATGTTTATTTGCCATCCAACCTGTTGATAGGTAAGATAGGCCGGAAAATACAAATATCAACTTGGTCAGAAACTCTTTTGGGCCTAAGAAATTTTAAATTGTGGACCATTCAATTCGTACTGTGATTTGGGTTTGCTTCATTTTTTAACCATGCCTTAAAATGAGCCTGAAAACTGATGGACGGTTTTGATATACAACACATGCATCATGGTAGGCCCCACGGTCCCGGGTAACACCTAATCCACTCCTCCGATGAATGGACCTCTTGTCTGACACGTGTGTCGTCCGCGTGCATATCTGACACGTGTACCGCTTCCCAGCCCCTCGTTGAAATACGACGCAATTCTTTCTCAGATGCCTGCCTTCCCTTGTGTTTTAAACTCCAGTGTTCCCGCCCCCGCGATTCCTTGAATCTTCCCACCGTCTCTCTCTCTCTCTCTCTCTCTCTCTCTCCCAAAACAGAAGCTCTAGATCTCGAGCATACTGCCGGATCAGATCAGATCCCGTTCTTTAATCCAAAGCTCTAGATCTCGAGTCGATCCCAAGCTGTTAGATTTAAAACTCGATTAAAAGCTCCAAATCGCTACTTTCAGCAGACCGAATATCTAAAATCGGGAAATTTCTACCCTGATGAGGTGAAACGGCAGATCGATCCGAAGATTTCTTTTCAACTCGATGAAAAGGCTCCAAAACCTCCGCTTTCAATGGTGAACAGGAAAGATCTACAATTTTTGTTGCCAAAACAACGAATCGATCTGATAGTTTCAGTATGAAATCGATCCGAAGCTGGAAATCGCGATTTCTTTTACCTTATGGAGGTTTTGAAACACGAAAGATCTGCTCAACGATGGATTGATCTACAGATTTCTGTTTTAACTCGATTAAAAGCAAGAAATTTTCGATTTGCGAAGCTTCGGAAACGTGAAAGATCTGATCTCTTGTGCTGAAGCGGTGGATGAATCTGAGAATTCCGGTTCAAAACCTGTTAAGATCTCGATCGCCATTTTTACCATCTGATGCCACAGGAACCTCGAAAGAAGCTCTGCAGTGCCGAAATTTTGGATTAAAATGACTGTTTCAGTCTAAATTGCACAAGATCGTAGAAATTTTAGCTCCCTGCTCGTTTCCGAGCAAAATCACTACCAGAAGTCGACAAAATCGCCATTGACATCATCGATCCTGACAACTTGCAGCACATTCACATTCTAAATCTCGGCAACATCACCGTTCTCGAAGAACGGGTGGTTGAGAGATGTTGAAGGCCCATTATCATCTCTCCAGTGCTATAGTGGTGGGACTCTGGCATTCAGATTTCAGATCGTGGCATGTGGATACGCAGATCTAGCGAATTTCTTTAATGCTGACGATCTGACGGTTGGAAACGACCAACGCCTTTTTCAGATTTCTGCAACATGGATCCGTACAGATCTGGTGGGAAACCCGAGCCGAGGAGATAAAACGAGAAATAAAGACGAAGAGATCAGCGGCAGTTGAAAGCCGCACGTTATCTCACACCGACCGAAATCTCCCCATTCATCATTTCAAGCATCTGGGGGAATTTCTAGAAGCGTCCAACGAAAGGAAAATCCCACGCCTTCTGCTCTCAATCTCGGTGAAAAAACAAGTAAAATCCCACACCTACGCTTTAAAGATCGGTTATTTCTCTCACAATTACCAGTAAAAATCGTCGGGTTTTGCTGTAAGGTCTAAAATCGGTTATTTCCTACGAATAGGCGGAAGCAGTGGACAAAGATAGCCGATTTCACTTGCAAACTAGGCAATAAAAGCAGAAAAATCGCTTGTTCTTAGTTCTCTACTCGCCGCTTCGTAAGCTTTAAATATCAGTATTTTCTGAAAAAATCGCCGATATCAGTAAAATCACCGATTTCTCTATCTGATAAAAGATAGAAAGATCGGTTCTTTTTACAAACTCGGCGATAGAAGCAGTAAAGATCGCCGGCTTTTCCCTCTGGCGGTGTTTACGGGGATTTGCTTATCTTCCAAATCGGCCATAGAAGCAGTAAAATCGCTGGTTTTTTTATTCCTCTAGCGGATCGGAAGCTGAAATGGGCGGTAGAAAAAACCGCCAGTTTTTGCGGTAAACAACGTAAAGAAGGTGAAACACCTTTCACCTTCTTTACGTTGTTTACCGCAAAAACTGGAGAAAGAAGACAAGAGAGGCGCGCGCGCGAGAGAGAGAAGCGGTTTTGGTTTTGGTTTTGGTTTTGGTGTCTGTTTCGTCAGAGCGGTTTAGGAAGAGATTGGTGTAGAATAGTACGTTTGGAGTAAAGAGCATTTTCAGTTGGAACGGACAGAAAAGCCACCTTTCACGTGCTTTTGTTGCCTTTGAGAATAAACGCCATTCCCCCCTCTCGCCCACCACTCGGCCTTTTCTCTCCTTTACTTTCATGGTTGTTGCTTCCGGACTTCACAAATCTCTCCATTTCTATTAGTTGCTCTGGTGAGTTTTTCAAGCCCATGTTCCTACTCTTTTTTAGCTCTCTTTCTCTCTATCCATTTTTACAATCCAGATAATGGAGGAAAATATAGATAAACTGGGTTTTTAAATAATTATAATTATTTAATATTCATGCTGAATGCTAAAACGCCCACGAGATTGATTTTAAATGTGTGTGTGTGTGTTTTTTTTTTTTTTTTTTTTTTTTTTTTTTTTTTTTTTTTTTTTTTTTGTCGTAGATCCATTATTGGGTGTAAAAATGCATTTGGTTTATGTATAATTTTTTTCTCTTGAAAATAAATGGATTTAAAAATAAAATAAAATTATTTTGTTGTCTAAAATCTCCTGTACTTTCAAAAAGGTTTTTCCTCAGAAAAAAAAAGGTTCTTCTTGTAGTCTCTTTTATGAGTTACATCTCCACTGGATGTGAAAATGTTTTTTCCCCATATCTATGAAGGTGTAAAAATGGTTTTATTTGAAGTTTTTTTTTTTTTTTTTTTAATATTTTAATGTGACAATGTCGAAAATCGATAGCACTGGATGGAGTTGTTAGTAGGTGTAAAAGTTGGTTTTACTCAAAAAAAGAAAAAAGAAAAAGAACAAAAAAGCAAAAACTTCTTATAGACTCTCAACCGAGTCTAATCTCAACTACTGCATGTAAAAAACAAAAGAAAAGAAAAGAGAGAGCACATTTTCTGTATATATAATAGGTGTGAAATCGGGTTTATCTAAAAGCATGTAGGCGTTCTATTATAGCCTCTAAGTAGCTTCTCCTTGCTCCACCCCATTGGCGTGATGTAGAGTAGTTCCGTAATATCGGGGTATTTTGTTAGAGGAATTCAATCGCTTCAGAATCACGTGTGTTGTGCTCCACCCCATTTTCTTTCTGTACGTCTCTGCTGCCTTTTCTTACATGCTCCTCCTTGAATTTCCCATTAGATTTAGCTTTTCACACATTTTTTTTTTCTTCTCAGGAATTCAAAATATGTAAAAGTGCTTGTTGGGGTGAAATAGATTCTGTGGCCCATCCTCTTAAATGGTGATTTATTGAGTTTGCTGGAATCCTTCAACATCTGGGTCACTTGATTTTGAGGATTTTAATGCACTTGAGCTCACATGGTCTTTGTCTTCTAACCACTTGCATTGCTTGTACCCCATAGTCTTTTAGACAGTGCAACCACATTTAGTGAAAAAGCAATAAAAAATGGTGAAGTATGGGAAAAGAGAGCCATTGCTACTTTTAATGTTATGTCAATCGCATACCCAATTATTGTCTCTGGAAAAATCTCATTTTGGGCCTTTCTTCTTCTACTACTCTGAGCACTGTCTTATAAAGCTTCTGCCATTCTAGCGCAGATCTGAGCATTGCCGTGGTTGGAAACAAGGTATTGGGTTGGAGATTTGAGTTCTTGGTGAAGCATGGATCCTGAATCGGGAAATTGTTGGAGTTCTTCCAAGGTTTGTTCCTTCACTAGTGCTACTATAAATGTGGCGATGCCATTTGAAGAGATCATAACATGCATTTAGGTGTTTTAATTGGAAATTTCCTTGGAATTGGGTTGAATTTCTCTCCATTTTGCAAAATTGCATGAGGTGTTTCCAGCTGACATTTTCATTTTTAGCTGAATTAAGATTCCTGTAATTCTGAATATGAACTGAATTTCAGAAGGAATCTTGGAAGACTGTTCTGCTCTTAGCATATCAGAGTCTCGGTGTCGTGTATGGAGACTTGAGCATCTCCCCCTTGTATGTTTACAAGAGCACGTTTGCAGAAGACATAACACATTCAGAGACAAATGAAGAGATTTTCGGCGTGCTTTCTTTTGTCTTCTGGACCCTGACTCTAGTCCCTCTCTTCAAGTACGTTTTCATAGTTCTGAGAGCTGATGACAATGGAGAAGGTAAGTATTGAAATAGTTGATATATTCTTGAAATAATGAAATTAGCCTGTTTTGTTATTAAGCCTGTTCTGGGTAATTTTTCAGGCGGCACTTTCGCCTTGTATTCTTTGATATGTCGGCATGCCAAAGTGAGCCTTCTGCCTAACAGGCAGGTCGCAGATGAAGAAGTCTCTACGTATAAGCTGGAATCTCCTCCAGAGATGAAAAACAGTTCAAGGGTGAAAAACTTGCTTGAGAAGCACAAGAACCTGCATACAGCTTTGCTACTAATTGTTCTGCTTGGCACTTGTATGGTGATTGGGGATGGCGTGCTCACCCCAGCAATATCCGGTATCTTATCCTCCCTTTCTATTTGCATTTTTGTTTTCCTTTTCCTGTTTGTTTGGGTTTACTATACGAGTTTTCTGACAAGGTGTTTGTTTGTTTATCCAGTTTTCTCTGCAGTGTCAGGCCTTGAGTTGTCCATGTCCAAAGAACACCATCAATGTAAGTTTCCTGCTCTTAATTCTGCATAGTCTTGATCTTTTCTACTATCATCAGTTTATTGGCAGTTCTAAAGAGTTTGTCAAATGTTTAAATGGAAATGATGCCCTTGTATTGCTGTCCTGATATAGTTTGTAACTTGTTAAAAGACATCAGCATATCAACTGACAAAAATGATAATAGTTGGATTTTCCGTCAAATATCCTTTTTTCAGGAATCAAAATGTTGTTTTCTTTTTGCTGGATGATCTTTAACAATCCCCGGATATGACCGAACTCTCAATTTTTTTCAAATTTAAAATATTTGGTAGGTCTTGCGTGCTTGCATCCTTTCTCTAGCAATGGGAAGGTGCTGATTTCACACAGCAACATTGAATTATTTAGGGTCCATTTGGGCAGGGGATTCTGCATAACCAAGATTTAAGTCCGATCCCAATTGTGGCAGGCCCCATGCTCTCCACATAGGCTGCAAATAAGATTTGCTGCACTTAAGAGGAGCTTTCCTCTGCAAAAAATGCAATTAACGGCGTTTTTGGTTTTTGGAAACTTAATTGTGTTTATATGGGTGAAAGCTTCGATTTATTGCGTTGAAATCATATGTGGTGGGCATGGGGCCTGCCAGAATCAGGATTAGACTTAATCTTGATTATGGGGATCCCCTACCCAATTAGAATAGCTTGTTAGAAGCGATGGTCTTTAAATTGGTTAGTGTTGAGAACTGTTGTTGGAATCAGGCCAGAGGGCACAAGTGGAGTAATTAGTCAATCTGGACTGTAGGCGTGACTTATCTATCCAAACAGCACATGAGTCTGTCAAGTACTATTTGTGTTCTGAATTGGTTGATCTCATGATCTGTCCTTTCTGCAGTCTCTTTTTCTATCCTTCATCAATAATTTTCAACCAGAAACTTGAACAATTTTAAAGAGCAACGGAGACAGCAAGACCTGCTCGCACTGCAATTGGGAAGTTTTACTAGTTGATGTTGATGTTTGGTGACCACAGGATTCTAATACCTTTCTACGTTCTAAGCCTTGAGCTTCTGTGCTTTAGCCTTCTACCTTTATTTCCTCTAAGATGCTCTCTTTTTGGATGACAAGATTGTGTAAGACTTGAACTAAACGTCACAACTAAAGAAAATCCTATGACTGAAATGCTTTTATAGATTGTGTAAACTGTAGTTAAACTCAACAAGCATTTAATCCTTACATGTGGTATACTATTAGGGCTGTCAATGGGCAGTGCCTATGGTTGGCTTTGGCCCTGATTTTGAACTGTTTGGGCTAGACTGGGTCTATTCAAAAAATTGATTTTGCTGGGTTCAGGCCCAGCCTATTGACAGCCCTATATACAGTACATGTTTACAAGATCCATGCCTTTTCATCAACAGGGTCCCATTGTGGATGTGTTGTACCCATGGTGTGCCGTAAAGGCCGTTACGTAAAAGTAACGGTGGCAACCGTTACACATTACGGGGTCACAACGGCCGTAACAGCCGTTATGGAAAAAAATGACCTGTAATTGCCTTTAACGGCACGTTACATCCCCTATAAAGGCTATAATATCTTTGTAATGGTCTATTACGGGACGTATACAGGTTTTTCATACTTTTTAATCAACATTGTGGGGCAGATATAGGTTTTTCGGGGGGTTTTTTCAAAAAATAAAAAAATAAAAAGAGAGACCGTAACGGCTGTTACGGGGCCGTAACAGCCGTTATGCCCCGTATTGTAAAGGTAACGGTGGTGGCTGTTATGGCCAGCATTACCGTTACGGAACACCTCGGCTCAAAATCATTGCAGTTAGGTGATCCTAGTTGCTGATTGGAGGATGAGAATACAAATGGAAGGTTAGGAGAAAGTCCAACAAGTTGATTGTCGATGGGCAAAGATCCTGTGATTGGCAAAAATCCTCTGCTTGATGGCTAGAGCCTGATCATTTGACTGTTTTGATTTCTGATGAATGACCTACTCCTTGTAGCACTAGTTGATGAATAATCCAGTTCTCATACATGTGTGCCACGCATACGAGTCTTTTGTCTAGCTTTTCAACAATAGAATAGCAGCATATGAAAATTTTGAGAAATATTCATGCTGAAAATTAGACTATGATTCTGGGCACGACATGCTCAGAATTACCTGTTTAGTTATGAGTTCAACAAATAATCAAGCTCTCTCTCTCTCTCTCTCTCTCTCTCATGAAAGGAGAAATGCTACTAAATGCATTGCCGTTTATGGTGCTGCATTGTTTCCACTATATTCTGTAATCGAATCCATAAGCGAATCTATTAATAAAAAAATCTAGTAGCAAGTTCACATATCCATAAACGAATCTATTAAAAAATAATCTAGTAGCAAGTTCACATAAAAGGCATAATCAATAAACTCTTTGTTCTATTTACAATGATCTGATCAATGCAATCCCTAATTGCAGATGCCGTGGTTCCGATCACTTGCTTTATATTAGTGTGTTTGTTCGCCCTACAGCACTATGGCACACATCGGGTTGGGTTCTTTTTCGCACCAGTTGTGTTGACTTGGCTACTTTGCATCAGCACCCTTGGCTTATACAATATCTTTCAATGGAACCCGCTTGTTTATCAAGCGCTTTCTCCATATTACATGTACAAGTTCTTGAAGAAGACAAGGAAAGGTGGCTGGATGTCTTTAGGCGGAATTTTGTTATGCATAACAGGTAACATCAGAAGACACCAAAACTAGAAATTCTCATCTTTCAAACATTGCTGGTTTGTGTGCTCATATGCCGATGCATAAAGAAATTCAAATAGAGGAAATGGTAATGGTCTTTTCCAGCAAAAGCATTGATCTTTTGTTTAAAGGAAGTTTGGTTGTCCACTGTGGAAGTTGATGGAAGTTCAATCATTAATCTAAAATCAAAGGCCACTAAGTAAACGCCATGGTGGCAAGATCAAAGTTATTCCAGATTCCTTTTAAGGGTCTGTTTGGACTGGTGGAATCCAAAAGGAAACCTTACTTCTAAGGAAAGCTGTGGATAAGGAAATTCATGGAAAAGAATTTCAAAAAGTTGTCTTAGTTTCCATCATATCCAAGGAAATCTCGGGTGGTCAATGGTCAGAAAGGGAAATCCATTTCTCAAAAAGTGCAGAAATGAGGATTATCAAGTTCTTGGGAGTAAAGGGAAAAGGGCATTTTTTGAGGAAAACAATTTTCCACATGTTACTTTATTGTCACAATAGCGGAAACAGTCTCATCTGTGGAAAATGTGTTCTTCTACATGGCTAGTTTTTGGATTCCACCAATCTAAACAAGTCCTAAAATTAGTTTCTAGTATTCGTTTAGAAAGTGATTAAAAAACTTTTTGAGTCGACTCAAGATTCAGTCGAATGAACTCAGAGCCAACATGCAAGAGCAATATTTAGCAAATCAACTGCCAATAATCCTCTCCATGTTGTATGACGATATTTGCAGGCTCAGAGGCAATGTTCGCAGATCTTGGCCATTTCTCTTACAGAGCAATTCAGGTACTTTCTACCAGAGACTTCTTTCCTTCTATCCTATTGATTTGTGACCAATATCTCTTATCTCTTCATGCCATCG
The DNA here is from genome assembly GCA_021015155.1 of Magnolia officinalis. Classification (NCBI taxonomy): domain Eukaryota; kingdom Viridiplantae; phylum Streptophyta; class Magnoliopsida; order Magnoliales; family Magnoliaceae; genus Magnolia; species Magnolia officinalis. The sequence continues at coordinate 71,879,025 of JAJHSJ010000008.1, read as the reverse complement.
CAGATTGCTTTCACTTTTGTAGTTTATCCGGCACTCATTCTGGCATACATGGGCCAAGCTGCTTACTTGTCTAAGCACCATCATTATTACACAAGTTATCAGATTGGGTTTTATGTCTCTGTTCCAGGTATGGTTTTCTTCAGCACATCCTTAGGCCCTGTTTTGTAGGCGCCTAAAAATGGGTTGATATCATTCTTGTTTACAGTAATTAGCTAATTATGTATTAAGGATCTTGATCTCTAGTACATAATGATTTCATGTTAACAATGATTATGTGTTAGAGATCAAGATCCATAATACATAGTTACTGTTAACTAATATCAGATTAACTCATTTTTAGGTGTCTACTAAACAGGGCCTTGACACATTTCATAATACAATTTTTTTTTTTTTTTAATTACATGCCCACAAATCTGACACAATAAGCCAGTAATACAAACGTAGAGTCTAACCACCATAATACAACAAAAATACCTCTTATAAACAGTGAATATCAGGTCCTGGTCTTCAGAAAACGTATTCACTAGTGCAAAGAATCCCATATATGTGGGACCATGTTGCGGTGATCTAAAGCACTGATTGGGCGGGCCCCATGTGGATAGATGAATGCTGAAAATCTTCCAGATTGGAAGATTCTAAGTCAAGCCAGCTGATCAATTTGAGGCGAGAATTCAGCATTGGTTCACATTCAACTTAAAATAATCCTACGATCAAAAGGTTGAGATCTTCCAATCTGATGGATTTTTGGGAACTCTGCCATCTCAAAGGGAAATCCTCCATAGGATTGATTGTTTGGATCACAAACTTTATGTTTGCAGGTGAGCAGGACCCTGTTGCTTGTAGGCACGCAGAATCCCATATACATGGGATGATGTTTTGGTGATCCAAAGTGTTGTTTGTATGGGCTCATGGATAGAAGATTACTGAAGATCTTCCAGAATCAGAAGATTCTAACCCTTGCCTGTCAATCAATTCGTATAACTAAACAGTAAAGGAAAAATTCAGCATTTGTCCACATTCAACTTAACGATTAAAGGGTTGAAATCTTCGAATCGTAGATTTTTGGGAATTCTACCATCTTGTTGGGAAATCATGATTTGGATTGCATAGTTTATGTTTACTGATGAGCAGGCCTCTATAATCTATAAACATGCAGAAAAAAGTACTGAATATGAACTTCCAACTTTCCCATAAAACTCATATTTCAACATTCTATAGGCCAGGAGTATAAAGGCCAGTGTTTACATGTGTTTGCTGGTACCTGCCACATCATCATCATCTATATAAGCCTTATCCCAATTAATTGGTGTTGGTGCTTGCACATCTGAACTTCAAATAAGAACTACTTACTGAGGCCAACCGAACAAAGATAAAATATGGCACTCTAGTAAACCTGGGTCTTTGTACTGCCCCGTTGATTTTAGGAGCTCTTCCAAATGACCTAAGGCTGTGAGTAGGAGCACTAATCCATGTCCCCCGTTCTGATTCTTCAAGATGGAATTAGTGACTCTGAGAAAAAGCTGATGTTGGTGGAAGTTCATAATGCATACCTCATCCATGAGTTGTTGTAAGTAGACCTCATAGTACAAAATTCAATGGTTTAATACTATACATTGTTCAATAGCTAGAAGAGGAACTATTCGATGCTCTATATTGAGATCATGCTTGGCCCAATGAACTGTACATGCAGGGTGCATCTTCTAATGATACAAACAATTTGTTTAGTGGTTCTTGCGGGGAATGGGTGATGACCCAAGAACTCGCGGATCATTCGAACTGATTGATTCATTGTATTAATAAACAGTAATGTAACGGCCATTACGGAAAAAAAGACGCATAATGGTCCATTACAGGGCCAAAAGAGTTTTTTATTTTTTTCAGTAAAACGAAAAAGAAAAAAGAGAGGCCATATGGCTGTTACGGCCTGTATTGTGATGGTAATGGATGGCCAGTGTTACTGTTATTGAATACCTTCAATCGATTAGATCTCTGCAATTAAGGTTTGGTACATTTTCATCAGATAGGCGGGATTATCTGATAGGGCAGATAGTAGGGCACAGGGGATACCAATGGACTACATTATTGAAATGTAGGTTCCACCTCGCTGCACCAAAAAAGAAATAAAAAAGAGTTCAATTCCTTTTGATTAAGCATCATATAATGATACCTAATGAGTACTGAATATGATACCTAATGTGTATCTTCAATACTCAAGCAGCAGTGACATCTGTAGAAGTGCCCTGATGTTGTAATGGGTCTCTAATCGATTCTGCCAGATTGGTCCATGGTTCATGGGGATGGCATCAAATTCAATTGCTAGCTATGATATCATTGTCTGGAAAGGATCTCAGATTCAATGAAAGACCAAGATCAAATCATCTCGACTCTCTGTCGAAATTTAAAAATGGGGAGGCTATTAACAGTATTAAAGATTAAAGGGGAATGATGTGCTGAACTGCTTGTTTTGCAGAGAGCGTAAGGTGGCCGGTGCTCGTAATAGCTATCCTCGCATCTGTGGTGGGAAGTCAAGCGATCATCAGTGGGACATTCTCGATCATCAACCAGAGCCAGTCACTCGGTTGCTTCCCTAGGGTTAAGGTTGTCCACACCTCTGATAAAATACATGGCCAAATCTACATCCCTGAGATCAACTGGATGCTTATGATCCTCTGCATTGCTGTGGCTGTCGGATTCAGAGACACGAAACACATGGGGAATGCATCAGGTACTCCCTTTCCACTCATTTAAATCCTAAATCACCATCGAATTTTCTAGAAGAAAATTCATTTTTATCTTCAACTATTAGGGCATTATACATTGCTCCAGCTTGTACACTAATGTTTGGGCTTTCGTTCTGTATGAGTGGGCCCTGCAATGGGGTTCGGTGATTGCAACAGTCGATGTTGTGTGGCCCCATTGCTGATGGCACATGCACCTGAATCTCCCAGATGGAAAAGAAAATCCCATTTTTGGTTCATGGGCCATCATCATATCAATGGTTTGGATTATTGAAGCATGAACCTGCTTGTACAATACCCTCCTCTGAAAGGTGCATCTCTTATCTTCTGGGGAAGAATACCAAACTTCATGTCCATAAACAAACTACTAGTGATCTGGATCAATCACTTGATTCTGTTTTGGCCTAAAAATCATTAAGAACTTCCCTGGTCTTGATTGGACACTTCAATACACGTGGTTGATTATCAGTGGAGCCCACCTCATGTGGAGCCACCAACCTAATAAATTGGTTCCCATGTGCGGAGAATAGTAGCTGTCGATCGAGTTTGGGAGGTTGAAATTTGCTCAGACCAAACTGAGAAATGCGATTGGATGCCTGTGGGAGATCTGGGCGTTTCTTCAGACAGGCCAAATGTAATGTTCCCTGGGTAACATGTGACGCGTTGGATCAGGTGGGCCACAATATTGTAACAAGAAATGGCAGTCCTTGTAATGTACTTTGAATATAGACTGGTTATCCTCCTGTTTTTGTGCATGTGGCCCACCTGAAAGTGGACCAATGTCAGACTCACCTGATGAATAACACAGATCTCACACCAATCTGCAACATAGCAATGTGCAAGGGTATGAGCCTGGGCACTTGCAAGCAGCATTCCACTACTGTCAAGTAACTCCGAAATCCTATGATTGGTTGTATCGCATCCAACCTTCCGATCCCACCCTCGATCAGCTTGATATGGCCTGGTGGATCTTCTGTCATTCTCATTGCGTTCTGATATATACATTGTTTTGATCTTCTATTGCAGGGCTTGCGGTGATGACGGTAATGCTGGTGACCACATGTCTAACATCCCTAGTCATCATCCTCTGCTGGCACAAGCCCCCTCTGCTGGCGCTTGCCTTCCTCCTCTTCTTCGGCTCTGTTGAGGTCCTCTACTTCTCAGCCTCTCTCATCAAGTTCCGTGAGGGCGCATGGCTACCTATCCTCCTCGCCCTCTTCCTCATGACTGTCATGTTCGTCTGGCACTACGCCACCATCAAGAAGTACGAGTTTGATCTCCACAACAAGGTCTCCCTTGACTGGCTCCTCGCCCTGGGCCCCAGCCTCGGTATCGCCCGCGTCCCGGGCATTGGCCTTGTCTATACTGATCTCATCTCCGGCATCCCTGCCAACTTCTCCCGCTTCGTCACCAACCTCCCTGCCTTCCACCGTGTTCTCATCTTCGTCTGCGTCAAGTCAGTACCTGTCCCCTACGTGCCCCCTGCTGAACGCTACCTTGTAGGCCGCGTCGGGCCTCCAAACCACCACTCCTACAGGTGCATTGTCCGATACGGGTACCGGGACGTTCATCAGGATGTTGATTCATTTGAGTCGGAGCTTGTTGCTAGGCTGGCTGATTTCATACGCTTTGATGGGTCCCGCTGCGGGGGTAGTGGCAAGTACAGTGTCGATGGGTCCCAGTCCGGCGAGTCAGTGGATGAAGGCGCATTGACGGTCATTGGGACGGCATTCTTGGACCCACCAGCTTATGATATCGACGAGAATGCACAGCCGGAGAGCGTATCGATCGGGTTTCAGACAGTGGAGAGCATAGGGGATATGATAGAGATGGAACCGGTCAGCACCCAACGGCGGGTGAGGTTCATGCTCGACGAGAATGTGGAAGTGGACTCACGTATCCGGGAAGAGCTGGAGGAGCTGTGGGAGGCACAAAATGCTGGAACGGCCTTCATACTCGGCCACTCCCACGTGAAGGCGAAGCAAGGATCGTCGATCCTGAAGCGTTTGGCCATCAACTTCGGCTACAATTTCCTGAGGAGGAACTGCCGGGGGCCGGAGGTGGCGCTCAAGGTGCCGCCGGTGTCGCTTCTTGAGGTCGGCATGGTGTATGTCGTGTGATCATCGCAAGTGGGCCCTTCCCCACGTGTGCATAGTTAACCAATGGTCTAGATAGTACGAGGCGTTTAAAAGAGTAGTAACGGTTATTTCTGGCTTATTGATTTTGGCTTCCTTGTTCACTGTCACTTACAGCCGTACACGTAGTTCTTGTCTGTATATCCAGATCGTCCATCTGAGAAAAATCAGCTATTCACTGATCCTAGCTTTCCAATTACTGGATGTTTAGATTTCGAATAGGCGGCCATGCGTTTGAAGGGCGTGATCTTGGCTGGAATGCCAATTTGGGGTGGCTTTTTATTCTTTTTAGATCAAGACAGTGGAGTCCACTGGATGTACAGCCCAGATTGAACATTGCCCGACCAACAGCCTTGTGTGGGCTGGTAAATGGCCAGGTGGCTTTCATGTTTGATTCAATTGAGATGGGCTACCCAATCGATTGCTCATGAGGGGCCGTTTCTCACAACCGTAGAATCAGGCACGTGTCAGGAGCCAAATGATCTGAGCCACTGGATCATTAGCCAAGTTTTGTGATGCACTTTAGTGGCCCTTTACTGGATCTGATGGCTTATATCATCGGTCATATTCTCAAACTTAACATGGCCGAGGGTCGGATTGTCAGATCGCACACGCTTCATAAATCACGCTCGAAGGACAAACGATCAATGCATGCAGGGAATAAGAATCTAGTCAGTGGACCGTAAATCAGTCTACCTACGAATGAACGGCCCTGATGCATGATTGCACATGGCCGTTCCTCTTGTTATGTTACGAATTATCATTGCCACGTGATATTCTCATTGATTTTCGACGTCTTGTTTTTTCCTGACCACCAGAAGATTCAAACCTGATATTTGTCTTGTATGGCCCACCGCAACCCATCTCACCTCACCTTTCAATAGGTTAGCCAAAGGGCCACGTTGTCTGTCACAAACCACTAAATTTCCGGAAAAAAGAAAAAAAGAAAAAACGTTAAGTACTGCACTCCTGCCACTTGTCAATAAACTACTGTTCCAAGTCAGCAAAAGCCAGCCACATGATCTTACCGTCAGGTGGGCCCCATACTTGTACAGGCAATAAGACCTTCCCCTCTATAAATAACAATAACATGAGGAAGTGAGGAAAAGCCTCTTTTTTTTATTGATTATTCTTAGGGAAGAAAAGGAGAATAGGAATGAGGGCTCTTCCTTTATCCTCATCACACAACTGCTACTGTCCATCTATTGGGCAGTTATCCCCAAGCATCTCCACGTGTAGGGGGGCTGTAAAAACCCCTAACTTTGGAGGAGTATGGGCCAAATTAGAGGAGAAGGGAGGAGAGGAAGAAGAGGCAAAGAAGAGCAAGCAGTCCTTATTTGGAAGCATAACAGAAGCCCTTGATTTCTCCCAAGTAAGGTCTGCTGAGGATGCTCTACTCCTGGAAGAGGCAAGAGAGAAAACTAAATCTGGCGGAAGAATGTCCAAGGAACAGGTACATACGCACATACATGTGGGAATATGTTAGTTTAGGGTACTTTCGCTGACCTGGAGTAATGAGTTTGTCTTGATGGGATCCACCCCGTCCATCAGGTGGGCCACCATGTGTTTGTCCCTGAGTTAAAAAATCAGGCTGATTTAATACTCAGGTGGGCCACACCATGGAAAGAACTCCCACCATTACAATCGTTCAAATTTCGTGCTGTGTCGACTTATTAGGTGCATTTGATTTGTGGACTATGGCCCACTTGATAAGTGGACTGGGCTGAATCTTGGGTCAGCAAACTCGCATAGCGCGACCCACCTGATGGACAGTTTGAATCTTGTACCCCGTGTGCCTTTTAGGCACGTGTGGTGTTATGCGTACGGCATGCTTTACGCGTGTGGGCTTAGCAAAGCTACATGGTTTGGATCAAGTCATTGATGGGCCTTAGCGAAAGTGAAAGGATCGAACGATCCATACCGACCATTGGGCTCTTTGTGGGCCATCTGTATGCATAATGGCACGTATTTATGTGTGCACACGTGTATATATCGATGGACGGTTTGTAATAATTCATGATTTTTTCTTACAGTATGGAGCTCTTCGGAGGAAGATCGGTGGGACCTACAAAGATTTCTTCAAATCCTACGTTGAGGGTAAATATAGCCTTCTATCATCACTAATGAGCATTGATCAGGACCACCTAATCAATGGGCCACCTGAATTATAATTCAAAAATCGCGTCCGTCTAGCAATCTTAACCGTATGATCGATCGGCCTTTCCATGGATAATTGGCCATTTTACCTGACTGTCCGAAATAAAACCGTTGATCTCCTAATGAATGGGTGGTTTGAATGACATACACACAACACGGTGGACCCCACAATATATGTAGAATTTCTTATGGTGGGTCCCCCTCTTCATTATCCCCCGTTTCTCCCTCCCATGTGGGAAACGGATTGGCTACTCCCCCAGCCACCAGCCAATGGCTGGTGGTCGGTGCTCTGTGGGCCCCACCATGATGTATGTGTTAAATCCATGCCGTCCATCTATTTTTCTAGGCCATTTTATGATATGAGACCAAAAATGAGGTATATCCCAATCTCAAGTGGACCACATTACAGGAAAAAGTGTTGAATGAATGTCGACCATTAAAAACCTTTTCGGGGCATAAAATTTTTGGATCAAGCTGATCTTTGTTTTTTGACCTAATCAACAGATTGGATGTCAAATAAAAAGTACAATGGGTCTTAGGAGGATTTTAATGGTGGATATCCAATCACTGTTGTTTTTCTGTGGTGTGGTCCACCTGAGATTTATATCCCTCTCAATTTCGGGATCAAACCTTAAAATGATCTTTAAAAATGGATGAACGGCATGGATGAAACACATACGTCATGGTGGGGCCCACAGAGCACCGACCATCAGCTCCCGGGCTGGTGGCAGGGAGAGTAGCCAATCCGTTTCCTCCTATGTGGGACACCTGAGTTGTGAATCAGGCTGGATTTTGGGATCTTGGCACATCTAGTGGAGGGCTTGGATAGTACCCACACATCACTGGGGCCCACACAAATCGAACGAATGGGATCATTCCCCATTGCCACGATGGGTGGGCCATCCTGGCCCAGTAAGCCCCAGCAGCCTCTAGATGCTAGAATTGGGGGCATGATCGCAAACGTTGGCACGTTCGGGTCTGAGTGTCATCCAACCCATCCATGAGGCGCGTGCCCCATCCAGATGGAACATGGGTCTATCGTGCTGTGTATATACCATCCAATCCATTAATCAGGTGTGACCCACCAGGATTAAGGGACACACCAAAAATCAGTACATTCCCAAACTCAGGTGAGCCACACATAAAGGTTATACGCATGGTTGTGTATTTCCCTCTATGGCGTTTCCCATCTGAGTATTGGATCATCATGATTCTTGGGTTGCATGGTGAGCATAAGGATTACCAGATGAACGGCTCGGATCCCACATTGAGATAATGGGTGGGCCACACGGCTCGAATCTAAGCATTACCCTTATATACAATGATGGATCCGATATGTATCTATACTTGGCTTTTGGGCTGGGACAAGTGGAGCCACTGTTCAGTGATCCAAGGTATTGATATAATGGGGTCCAGGTGGATGACTCACCAGCCGAAAATTCAGAGGCTGGAAAATTTCTAGCCGTTGGATCTTTAGGCCACATCATCAATTTAGAGGACCGTTGATATGCCCTTTTGCTAGAAGGGTCGAGAAAGTTCCATTGGTTAGATTTTGAATGGATGAACCATCCACGATGAGCCCATCGTATCAGTCAGTGAAATGTGGGCCTGAAGCAATTTCTTTTGATGTTAGTGGACGGACAATACGTGGAAGAGGGTTGGGTGGACAAGACGTGCAAGGTGTGTGGGAAAGACACCAAGGGCGAGCCCAGGCAAGTGGACAACCTTGGACGATATGTACACGTGGAATGCCAGGAGCGGTCGAAATCCGGCAATTTCTTTACAAGGCTCTTCTCAAGATGAGTGGGCCAAGGACAAAGATCTCTATCTTTAAAAAAAAAAAAAACACTTATTTTCTATGGATTTTTCATTCATGTCATAATTCCATATATCAAATAAAAATGATGATTCTATATATATAATTTTAGAAATGAATGCTGTTGAAGGTGCGTTTGGGTGTCATGAGTGGATCTAATAGAAACATTATGATGAGCCAACAGAACTCACCTGTAACTTGGGGTTGCAGGAATCCTATGAACTCCGCTCGTGGATTAGGTACTACCCCCGCCTGTTCGAAGAACAGGAAAGACGGAGGCTCCGAGGGGCCACCATGGTACAATTACTTTATCCACACCGTCCATCCATTTTTTTCATATAGATAATATACAAGTTTCAAATGGGCCACAATGTGGGGTTAAATTCCCACCGTTGAAAATTTCTTAGGGACAATGGAAGTTTTGGATCAAGATGATATATGTTTTTTGGCTTCATCCATGTGTATATGACCATATCAAGGGGGTTGGATCGTTGAGAAGGTTTCAATGGTGGGCGTCCTTAGCACCGCTACTTCCTATGGTGTGGTTCCTATTTTTGGTTCTAGAATGATACGAAAAGAGATATGGACAGTGGATAAGAGTCATATATCACGGTAGCCTAATAGTGGCCCTCGGAGCCGCCGCTTGTCCCGAGCTTTGAACAGGCGGGGGTAGTACCTAATACGTGCCCGTAAACTCCAGTTCTAAGAGGGAAATTGGATTGTGTACTGAGTTATCGTAATGAGTAAACTCAATTGGGCCCACCATGAATGTATGTGGCTTTTCCACGCCGTCCCTCCAATTTTTTAGCTAATTTAAGGTGTTGAGCTCAAAATTGAAGCATATCCAAAGATCAAGTGGATCATATCACAGGAAATAATAGGAGTAATGATTTCCACAGTTGAAACCTTGCAAGGCCCCACAGTGATTTTTATTTGTCATCCAACTTGTTCTTAAGATCATACAGACACGGACGAAGGAAAAAAACAAATATGAGCTTGATCCAAAACTTCTATGGCACTTGTTATGGGTAAAATGGATTGGCTAAAGAGAAGATGTCAGCTCGGACATCTCTGAGGGACACGGGGTTGGCCAGCACCAGTTATGACCAATGAGCTCCTCAATGGCTAAGGAAGAGAAGTCGACAAGTCGATAGATCCGCCATCTACCTAATGATAAGGGGAGGCTCAAAGCTCATCCGAGTACCCAGGTCAGGTTGGCCAAAACAGGTCAGCATACAACCCCCAGGTCAGGTCGCTCAAAATCACCTTGGCCTCAGCAGGTCAGGTCGGCCAATATCACTTCGGCCTCGGTAGGCCAAAACCACATCGGCCTCAGCAGGTCAAGTCGGCCATAGACCTCAGCCTCGGCCATCTGCCTCGACTTTCTCAGGGTTCGACCACTTGATCTTATCTTCACCAGAGATCATGCGAAATGGTTGAGAGACGTCCACTTAACACACACCTATAATTCAGGAAACGTCTCCACTCACATAATTAACTATTGCCTTATAAATAGAGGACTTATGTATGATGAAAGGTACGCCGAATCGCTTACCCTAGACCCTTCCACATAATTAGACCCAGATTCCTAGCCTGACTTTGTCATCGGAAGGTCCCCTGCTCTAGCCAGGGTCTCCTTTGCTCTTCTCATGTGCAGGTGCTCGGAGGTCGGAAGGGGGCAGCCCAGATTCTTGCATTAACATTTTGGCGTGGTCGGTGGGAACGACATCAAAGTCGTTCTTACTTTACCAGAAAACTACAATAATGAAACGAAAGAAGAAAGCTCTAGCTGGCATTGCTGCAGCCATCCCAGCTCTTCCCGAATCATCAGCCGAGCAGGGTGCCTAGCCCTATCAGCAGCGGGCCGACTCTACTCCCGCAACGCCCGCTCCTTGATCCCACACTCGAGGTGGTCGATTCGTCTCCTTGGAGAACCGAGTCAAAGTTCTAAATAAAAGTATGGATCGACTCATGCAACTCTTGGAGAGACAGAATCCACTCCCTCGGTCATAATGCAGAAGAGGGTGCCACCACTGCACCACCCCAAGCACCGATCAACTCGTAGAGAAATAAACAACTTCCTGAGCTACCAACCCAGGCTTTTTCCCACACTTCGGGAGCAACCACGCTCGTAGACTCCGACCTGCGCCCTGTGCTAGAGAGGAAGAGTTATGGAAAAGCCCCCGAAGCAGTGGCTGAGAACGAGGGCCATTGGGAAGCAGATCTCAAGAAACTTCGAGGGCAGATCAACGACATCAGGCAAGCCCACTGTGCCCAAGTACCGACCTCAGTAAAGGCCATTTTAGGAGAAATCGAACCACCATTCACTGATGACATTATGGCATCTCTGCTTCCTCCCAAGTTCCGGATGCCGTAGATGACCCCTACTCTGGAACCGCCGACCCGGCCGAGTACCTCGAGTCCTTCAAAGCTTGGATGGAGCTTCATGGCGCCTCAGGCCCCGTAATATGCCGAGCATTCTCCTCGACCTTATCAGGAGCTACTCGGCGATAGTTCAAGCAGCTGAAGCCGAGGTCCATCAGTTCCTTCTCGCAGCTCGGCAAAGCCTTTCTCACACGGTTCACTGGTGGGAGAGACAGAAGAAAGCCATTAACTCATCTTCTCACAATCAAGCAGAGGGAGGACGAGTTGTTAAGAGACTACCTCATTCGTTTCAACGTTGAAGCTGTCCAGGTCAACGATTATTTTAACCAGGTAGATCTGACCGCCATGGTAGCCGGCCTCAAACAAGGAAAGTTCATCTTCTCAATTGGTAAGAACCCCTTGACTACCATCGCCGACCTACTAAACCAAGCTAAAAAATATTCTAATGCCGAAGAGCTCTTTAGTTCACGAAGAGCTGCTCGAAGAGGAAATAACTCGACTGAGGATAAGAAGCGAAGGGAAAGAGGGGAGCCCTCTGACGTTAACGCCAAAAGAAAGAAAGAGAACGACCAAGCTAAAACCATTGTACCAACTAACATCGGAAAGTCGCTTCCATCGGTACACTCCCTCGAAGACTAAGCCGGAGTAGGTACTGAAAGAAGCCGAGCTGAGCAAGGAAACCTGATGACCGATTTGAAACAATCAACTGAGCTTGGTAATAAGACTCATCGGCCAACTCTAAACTCGACATCAAATATTAAGGGACGTATTGATTAGAAGACATAGAGGGCTCTTACCTCGCCCATGGAATGCTGACCACTTGAAGATATACTACTCCTGAGGACTCAAGAAATTCTCTGACCATGAGCGCGTCGACTGGTCGACCCACTCGACAAGGGTGACTTCCTTTTATAAAAGGGAAAAAAGGTGCTCGCGACACTACCTCTGTGCTTTCTACTGTTCGACGATTTCTACAATAAAAGAACTTCCCCAGGTCAGGGGAAGAGAACTTCTTTTAAAATTTCGAATATCCGAGCTGAAAAATCGACTATGAGGACTTCCCTTAGTGCAAGGGAAAAAAAGTCATCTACCATGAATTCTACTATGGAAGAGCTTCCCCATATCGGGAAGAAAATCTCTTAAAAATTATTTTTTTTACAATTCGAGCTACACGAATTACTGAGGACTTCCCTTAATGCAAGGGAAAAACAGTCCTCACTAGTTGTCTGACCCTTAAAGAAGAGGTCAGACACTAATTGGTAATGCCACTGGGATCGCACGATCTACAATGAGAATCTTTTAGTGCGAGGGAAAAGAATCCTCCTAAGTAAACTGCTCGGTCCCTCATAAAGGGGTCATTGCAGCTAACTCATTTGTTTAGCAAAAGCAGAATTCCCCTAATAAAAGGAAGAGCTCAAGAGCTCACCCCATCACTCTTACTCGGCTAAAATGTTCGACCTCACCAAAACCAACTTACTTCCCAAGATCGTTACGCGAGCTTGAAAGTAGGGGGCTTACTGCTATGGGTAAAAATGGACTAATTAAAGAGAAGAGGTTAGCTTGGACATCTTTGCGGGACACGAGGTCGGCGAGCGCTAGTCATGACCAATGAGCTCCTCAATGGCCAAGGAAGAGAAGTCGGCAGGTCGACAGGTCTGCCGTCTGCTCAATGATAAGGAGAGGCTTAAAGCTCATCTGAGTACCCAGGTTAGGTCGGCCAAGACAGGTCGACATACTACCCTCAGGTCAGGTTGCCCAAAATCACCTCGACCTCGGCGGGTCAGGTCGGCCATAGACCTCAGCCTCGACCATCTGCCTTGACTGTCTCAGGGTTCGATTACTTGATCTTATTTTCATCAGAAATCATGCGAAACAGTTGAGAGACGTCAGCTGAACGCACGCTTATAATTTAGGAAACGTCTCCACCCATGTAATCAACTCTTGCCCTATAAATAGAGGACTTATCTACGATGAAAGGTACGCTAAATTGCTTGTCCTAGACCCTTCCACATAATCAGACCCAAATTCTTAGCCTGACTTTGGCATCAGAAGGTCCCTTGCTCTAACCAAGGTCTCATTTTCTCTTCTCCTGTGCAGGTGCTTGAAAGTTAGAAGGGGGCAGCGCAGATTCTTTCATCAACAACACCTAAGAAATTTTCAACGGTAGACATTTAATTCACACTGTTTCCTATGGTGTGGTCCATTTGAACTTTATATATGCTTCATTTTTGGGATCAAGTTCTATAATTATCAGGTAAAATAGATGGACAGAGTGGATAAAATACATAAATCATGGTGAATGTCACAGGTTAATTTACTTAGTACGCTTATGTAATCCGCTTCCCTATGGGGGTTACGGATTGGGTAACGTACAGGGCTCTATGGGGGCCACCATGATGTTTGTGTTTTATCCACACCGTTCATATATTTTTCCATTATGTTAAGGTACAAAACCAAAAAGTATGTAGTTCCAATGGTTAAGTGTACCACACGATGGGGGGTTAAACATCAACTCTTGACAACTTTACAAGCATAGAAGCTTTTGATCAAGCTAATATTTGTGTTTTCCCTTCATCCAGGTCTAGACTTACGAACGAGTTCGATAGTAATTAACCATCATGGTGGACCCAAGAAAGTTTCAATGGTAGGTGTCATTATAACCGTTTTTTAACCTTGAATTTGCTTATTTTCGCACTTTTACCTTAAAATGATATGGTAAAATGGATAGATGGTGTGGATAAAACCCATACATCACAGTGACCCCTCAAGTCCCTGGAAGGTGGGGGTTTACTTGATTGGGATCCCTTTGTTGGGCCATAGTGATGTTTGTATTATATCTACTCCCTCTGTCTATTTTACTAGCTCATTTTAGGACATGATGCCAATGACTGCAAAACTCAAGTGGCCAACACCTCAGGAAAAATGGGATGTAAATGACCACATGTAACGCCCCGTACTTTCCAGTACTCGAGTGTTACCATTAGAACCAAGCTAGTGTATGGAAGTAGCCTAAACTATCCCTCAAGTCATTCATTAATGCCTGGACTAGTTTAGAAGCTAGTCGGGACGTCCACTAATAACTTCGACTCTCGAACCACCAACTTAGGATCTACAACATCCCACGGATTAACCCAACCATTGAATTACAACCCCAGCCCTGCTATCGTAGAAATCAATTACTCAAGGTTCACCAGGAGGCTCCAAGTAGCCCTAGGACCTCCAATCACCAAGTACATACAATCCGACTAGAGGATCGCAATACCAACCATAGGACCAAGGGACATGACAGACATTCGTCAAGCACAAATAAATATATGTTAGTAGCTACTGACTTGATCATTCCGTGCAAGGTAAAATAAATATGCAAATAAAGTAATTATCATAATAAGAATATTAATGATAGCCTTGCTGAACGATATTTTAATAATAAGGAAAATATGGTTAATTCCACTTGAACATTCCTAAACATTTCTATGATTAGAAATGGACTCCTAGCACTAGAGTAAGACACTTTTAGACCGTTGGAAGTAACCCTTACCCACAAATGAAGCCATCCATCTATTATTTTCAGGTTAGACAAATCTAAACCTAACCATCGTAGATTTAAGGCTATGGATCAAGAGATCCATCATTCGTCACATCCACTACACCCTATTCATCTAGCCATTGAGATTACTGTCGATTCCCACCCAAGCAAGTCCGGAGGACCCCATGATTATTGATAACTGGTTGCGAATCAATCCAACCGTCGGATTGTTGGAATGGCCAGGGAACCGAGAATTTATATCTAAACATTCATGTGATGTGGCCCATGAAATAGTTAAAGTAAGCGGGGGAGTAGAGACATGAATCATAGTGGTTGATCTACCTTGAGGACAATTCTGCCTAAAAGTAGGCCCTGCAATCTTAATTTAAAATAATAATAATAATGATAATAACAAAATATTATTAAAAATATTATAACATGATATTTAATGATATAAAAACATAATAGATCATATACCCATAAATCTAGCCTTTGATTCCTAGATTAAATTGCCCCTTAGACCCTTTTAACCGTCGACATTCAATTTCGAGGTATCCGACCATTAGATTGGCGGAAATCCACCAATATAACCTAAATCAAGTCGTTGGGGCCCACCTGAGATTTGGATCAGCTAATATTTGGTCAGAGGCCCTGACTGGGACCTCTAAAACTAATGAACGGACTAGATTTCTCAAAGACACCACTGTGGACCCCACCCTAGTCGTACATGAGCACGGTTCATGTGTACCAGGGGTGCACCCGACTAAGGAGACCAGGTCAAACAGATTTGACCATGCTTTCCCGCAAATGGGAAGAAATCTCCCTCTCTCTTGTTTATCGTCAGCGGACAGACAGATGTCCGTGATTTCGGTATGCGGCCCACCATCTGGCCCCGTTAGTTTGATCCAATCCGTCCATCTGGTGCAAACGTAAATTGTGATCAAACCCCACTTTGTCCCGCACTTGGAAGGGCGAGTTCATGCGCACAATCC
Source organism: Magnolia officinalis (assembly GCA_021015155.1). Classification (NCBI taxonomy): domain Eukaryota; kingdom Viridiplantae; phylum Streptophyta; class Magnoliopsida; order Magnoliales; family Magnoliaceae; genus Magnolia; species Magnolia officinalis. Next base: position 71,863,276 of record JAJHSJ010000008.1, on the reverse strand, counting down.
TTGACCCAAACAAGCCCTACAAACACAATATTTATAAAAATGGGAACTGTCCTCCCCTCCACGTTGGCAATCCGCGTGAGAGGAGGGATTCTTCATCCTGACCGTCCATCCAAGAATAATCCTAGCCTCACGATTCGTAGTAAATGCATTAGAGCTTCCAAAGAAAAAAGAAGAAGAAAGGAATTGGCCGCAAGCTTCTGCCCCCCAACCCATCGAGAAAGCCTCACTGGAGCTTCGGTTCAGAGCTTCCCTAAGCTCTTATGGACCAAGCCGAGGTGGCCAACGCAAGCAAACTGTAGAAAAACCCACTGCCGTAAGATCTGTCATTAATAGTGGCTTTCTTCTCCGCCACCGCTGGTGCATTTCTGGGCACGTCCAGCCTAGATGTTTGAGTCCAGAGAGGACTGGACTCTGCAACAGGGAAAAAGGGGAAAGAGAGAAAAGAAAGAAATGAGAGGAGAGAAAGAAACAGTGGAAGAGTGGGGTTGTTGCCGCACCTAGCCGCTGCTCACATTGCAACGTCGCACCCTCGCTCGAGTCAGGCCGAGTCTCGGCTTGAGTTGGGTGTGTCTGGGCCACTCCTAACATCTGTTGCTTGACATCCAGCTGAAAGAAATGATGCGGAAGAGAAAAGGAGAAAGGAGATGATGGTGGGGCAGTTGTTGCACCACATAGAACCAGACCAAGCCTGACTGAGCTCAACGTCCATTGTTGGACGTTCCAACATGAGAAGAGAAGGAGGAGAATGGGAGCACGAATAAAAGAAAAAAAAAAGGGAAAAAAAGAGAAGAGAGCGGAGAGGGAGTGTGGACTCGTGCCACACTAACGTGCAACCGAGTCGAGTTGTACAAACTGGACCGTCCCTGGACGTTCAGTTGGCGTCGCTAGACCTTCAGCAATAGCTGAGGAAGGAGAAGAAAAGAAATAGAAGAGGGAACAAGGAGAGGAAGAATAGAGAGGAAGAGAAGAAAGAGTCGGTCAGTAGCCGAGAGAGAGAGTTGAGCTACTTGCTTGTCGACCTCAGCTTGTTTTTTAACGAGTTGAGTCAAATAGGACTCGTGTAACGCCTTGAAAATCGACACCTGAGTACATAGACTCTGATCCTGAGTTCCCGACCATTAACCTAATAAAATGCACATGTGTCCTCATTCACATTCACATTCATTTCTGTAGACACTAAAAATCGGCGCCCACGCAGATATATATGTTTTACTTTGATGATGGGGGTGATTGGGCTGATTTGTGGATGTTGGAGTCGCCACTAGCCAATTAATCTCAGAATCCCGCAGTCGGCTAGAAACCACGGAATATGTAAGGTTGGAGAAATTCGAAGACCCTCCTACCTTAGATTGACTCTTGGTCTACGATCTGGGATTCCGGGTAAGGGACCACGGTTACAAAGAGAGAAGGTTTTAGGCACCCTCTCTGCCCGTACAAATGTACAGTTTATACTTAGTGTGGTAATGAAATCTCAAGGGATGAATGAGGTGGTCGGAGTATAACTAGGCACACGAGGATTTCTGATGCAGCAAGATCCGAGATTTCTGCAAGCCACAGAGCATATGTCCAATAATGTGTCTGGAGAGCGGATGTGATGATGCTTATGTAAAAACGTAAAGAAAGGTGGACTAGATCACTTAGGAATTTCTGATGTGATAGGATTCGATGTACGACAAGTCATAGAGCATATGTTCACTAGAGATCTAGAGAAGCAGGAAGGTTGAGAAGGGAATAGATGTCATGATGAATGCTTGTATGTAAAATGAATGGATCTTTGGCTTGATCTTGAGTAGGCTAAGACATGAACCGAACCATAACCAATCTGGGCTAGGCTTATGGGTTGGAAAGGTTAAGAGGAAAGTTAGGGGGTGGCTTGAAAGATCAGAACTTTGAGGGCTTGGGAGCTCCTTCCCTGTAACGCCCCGAAAAATCGGGGGTCGTGCATAGACTCGACTCCCGAGTTCCCGAGTGTCACTTATCATGCATTTTATGGTTTATAGTTAATCAAGCTTAAATGCACAATTTGGAATATCCTGGAGCATGAAACATAATCATAACTGATTTACTGACATGAAAGAAGTTCAAATACATATACAAGTCCAAAGAATATGAAAAGGGTCGCATAAGGCGTTGCCCATCAAAATCTAAAATAAAATGATATGTCCACAAGATTAAAGCTGAGTCCATAACTCAGCGATCCAAATCCCGCCTGTCAAGCCGATGGAGAGCCGCCCATCAGCTGCAAGTAGGAGATCCCGTCCTCCTCGTCCAAGCTCGCCTCGCCAGGCTCCTCATGCCCTGAGTCACCTGCATCTATGAATGGGTCTGGTTGGTGTTTTAAAACACCGTCCCAGAGTGGGAGTGAGTGATCAACTCAGTGTGAACTATTGGTCTCAAGTTACAACAGGCATCAATTGTAATATGAATTTAATGAAAAGCAGACAATCATCAACACCTAATAACTCTTATTTAAAATGCATGCATGCGGGATGATATGATGCATGCCCTCGCCACAACACTCCCTCAAGCGACTCCATCTAACGATCGCATATGGCAACACTCCCTCAGAGCGACCTCGACTGCCGAGTCGCCACCCTAACTAATGCGTGCAATGCGATCGTGTTAGCCGAGTTATTAGTTAAGTCAATTCATCCAGCAGGTTGGGGATTCTGATTCACCCTACGTATCAATGCCCTGAGCTAGTTGCGAGGCCAAGGCCCCATCAATGCGTGAGGCCGAGTCCCCGCGGTCCGTGATCCCGTCGGGTTCCTCATCCCCGACTCCAAGCATATGAGGAGTGCCGAAAGGAAGGGATCGCTCGCGGTCACTACGGGGAGGCGCGGTACCCCAGCGTAGGCCGACAGCTCGGACACAGTGTCCCATTCCACCATGCCCGGCTCACGAGGCTGTGGACCAGTTTCAGGTGGATTATTGATGGGCTACAATGGTTGCAGGGTGGTTCAGATTCCATACATATGTGAGCACACAGGATTAACAAACAGTGTTGATCAGTTAGTAGGCTAGACCGCATGAGTCAGGCGAGCGTGAGACGAGTGACCTCGGGCACAAGGGTCCCACGTAGTCGAACTACGGCCGCCCGAGCACACCCGCCCAAAACCCACGGTCTAGCCTCGAGGCAGTCCTACCAATGGAGCCACCTTCGCTCTCCTCATGTTTCCTGACCAACCCAAGGGTACGAATAGCAATCCCTAGCATGCCGTCTACCAATGCATCATCTAGCATATACAATCTTCATGTTCTCATGCTTCTCAACATACAATTCTGATTCTCATACCAAGCAAGGCCAACAATATCATAATACAAGTGCAAGTGAGGTGTATGTGTGTGTGGGAGGAAGTTAAGCACTTCCACCATTGCAAGAAATCATATGCACATGATCATCATACATTCTATGAAGCAACAATGTAGGAAAACAATCAACAAGGCATGAGCACCTAATCATCCAAATACCCAATCATGTGAAAGGCAATAGCAACACCAAATGAGGATCAACATGCATTCCATACGAATTTCAACAATCATGCAATTCCTAGGGTTTCTCTAGTTTCTCCAATCATAACATCCAAACAATCAAAATCATTAAACTCATAGTAAAATTGGTGCTAGGCCACCTAAGAACAATAGTCCGCACCTAGGATCGTTGGAGGTTTGGGAAAAACGTCCTAGGAAAGAGGGCTTTGCGGTAGATCGGCCGGAATCCCTAAAACAACTTCACATGTTAGATTTACAAGCAAAACCCCTCTCCTTACAAGGGTATTCAAAGAAAAAGAGGGTTGGATCTTACCTAAACGATCCACGAGATGAAGAGGGCGATTTTTAGATGGGTTTCCCCTTGGAGAAGGTGTAGGGAGAGGAGAGATTAATTCCCTTGGGCCCCACCTTGATTGAGAGTCCACCTTGCTCATCTTCACCCTTTTTTCTTTCTCCATTTTCTCTCTTCTCTCTTTCTCTTCTTTAGGGCAAAATTCGTATGGGGAGAGGGGGGTGTCCAAATAGGACCTTTTATAATACCAATTTTTGTGCAAATGGCCCCAAGGGCTAGGTTTTTACTATATTAGACCTATGGGAGGGTCTTTCAAGCTCTAGGGCCCACTAAAAGGTGTAGGAGTCGATACTCACCGTTGGATAGTTGGCCCTAGTGATGATCTACGTATGGATATGATCGGCCCGCCATTTGGATGCGTTAATCGACGGATATGATTAGAAGTCTATTCAACGGTCACCGATAATCGATCGGGGCCGCGGCTATACGGATATGAGGAGGGAAATATCCTTATTCGATGTGTGAAGTTTGGTCACAAACTGACGGCCCAAAATCCTCAAGTTTGCATAAGGGTGGACGACTCAAATCACTTAAGTTCCCACAATTTCCCAAACTAGCCTTCTAGAGCTCCCTATTGAAGTTGGGGTGGCCCTATCACCCCTCTAACCACCAAATTTGGTGTGTAGGTGCCCTATGGCTTGACTAGGGTCCATGCAAAAATTTAGGGCGAACGGATGAACGGATATATGATCTGAGCAAGCGTTTCCGACCTTTAAGTGGCCCTTTGGAGGCCATTCTGATTGATGGGGCATTTCTGGTGGCCCTCTGACCATGAAATTTATAAGGTAGGTGATCCATAGCCCGATGAAGGGCCATGCAAAATTTGGGAGCGATCGGATATGGGGTTTGATCGCACGGGTCCGATTTACGATCAACGGTCATCGTACCACGATCGGGGCGCAGATTTGGTGGGCAGGCGTTGAAAAATACATTAAACCTTCACCGTAAATTTGGAAGAAATTCGACGGCTGGAATGCCCGGAGTCTCAGTTTCTTTTGTCAGTGCCAGATTTTAATCTGGCATTGGTGGGGCGCATTGGGCAAGCGCCAGATGGTACTTCTGGGTGTCCACTGAGTCCGCAGTCCGCAATGGACTACAAGCCCAGTGAGATCTATGATTTTCTAAAGTTTTAGATTTTTCTGACCCTCCTCGGTTGCTGGGTGGCCCACACGGGCCGTCTTTAAGTGTAAATAGTCATCTGGCTTAGTGGTCTGCACTAGGCCTTATCACGGCCTGTCTGGTCTATTAAATTGGGCTAATCTTGGATTAATTAACTCGTGTATAAGCTAACATTGAGTGCTAATGGTCAGTACATGATAGTATAAGTTAATTAAAAAAAAAATCAAAGATTTTTGGAAATCTAAAACAGTGAAAATCTGGGATGTTACAATCTACCCCCCTTAAAAATAATTTCGTCCCCGAAATTGCCTAAGGGTAGTAAGTAAAGGTTTCATTATTTCATTTGCCTAGGTTTTGTTGAATTCAAGTTCATATGCATGGTAAGGTATGTACTATCTATACTAGTTTGGCTCATTCTAGTCTACCCCCCTTAAAAGTTTTCGCTTTGAGGTTTGAAAACAAATGTCAAAATCATTATTATCGTATTAAGAGGTTGTTGGTAAAGTTTACCTAATGATGGTATATTCTACTCTTTTAGGATTGGGCTAATACGAAAAGACAGTTGTGGTAGGCTCAAATCCGATACGCAGATTGTCCGCCTGACCAGGGCAAACAACTCGTTGTATCCCTTCCAAATCCTGATAGATCCTGGTCTTCTGCTCGGTCAAAGCAGTGAGTCCGTTTGTGTTCACCCAGGATTGAGAATTGGGTCAAGCCGCGAATACATCGCAAGTGTATGGTCCTGTGATTCCGTAGTCCGATCAATCTTAACATTTGGAAGACATCAAAATTCATTAACAGTTCAAGCTTCACGTTCATAATATTTTAGTGGGTGGTGAGTTTCCCGCGATGCCTATGATTGAACGACTGTCCTAGAAAGGTTTTCAGGAAGTTAAGGTTCTTCTCGTTAATACCATTTTGATCTATGGTTAGTGAGTTATGGGCAAATCACGCTTTGGTTTCATAAATTTTGACAGGGAAGGAAGAATCGAAAGTTTTAAGGTATTCTGGTGGTTTAAAGTGCTAATAACGTTAAGATAGACGCAGTAAGGCAATCATACATACAAGCATTTATAAGGCGACAAGAAAATTCAAAAACAATCCATACATCCACATTAAATTCAAAGTGCCATTAGTATGGCTAGTTACATCATACAACATGGATTTCATAGTTTTCTAGACATTCCAAACATAAGGGAAAAAATAACTTAGTCAAGCAAACGTCCTAACTATCTTTCAACACAAGCAGGTAGACCTAATCGACTTAAAGCAAACTACTAATTATTGGAAAGGTTATGCTACTACTCTTCCAGATCGGACAAAGATGGGGGTACTTCTTCCCCTTGAGGAAAAGAATCACCAGAATGGAGAAAAAAAAGGCAATGGTTGCTAGGAATGTCATTCCCCTCGGTAAGGAAATGGATAGTTGTTGAGAAGGTGCAAATAGGGAAATGGGTTTGAAATAGATTTGTTGAAGGGGGTTTGGGGAAATGAGGATGGAATAGGTTTTAGAAATTTGAAGTTGAGTATGGTCTTGGAATGGGGAGGAATGGATTTGAATGTGGATGGTTGTTGTTTGGTTTTGTGATGTGGGATTTTTGGAAATGAGAGGGTGGAGATGGTTTAGGGAGATGGAAGTGAAATGGGAGAATGATGGTTTCTTAAGGAAGATGGACCTTAAGGATGTGGTTTGAGGAAGATGTGTTGAGTGTGGGTTTGAAGAAATGAACTTAAAGATGAGTTGAAGATATGGGATTCGAGAAGGGTTTTGAGATGGATTTTAGGAAATGGAATTTGGAAATGGAGAAGAAGAGAGTGAAAGGAGTGGGGTTTTGGTGAATGGATCTAGAAGAAAATATGGGTGATGAGAGGGATTTGGAGGAATGAGCTTGAGACTGAGTGGGTGGAAACAAGCCCAAAAAGAAATGGGTTTGGAGATGGGTTGGGGGAATGGAGAGTAGTGGAAGGAGAGGAAAGGAAAGAATGAAGTAGGGAGATACGAGGATGTGAAGAAGAAGGAGAAGATGGGTTAGAAGTATGGGATTTTGAGTAGGAAATTTGAAGGAGAATTGGGTTTTAGAATGAGTATGGGTTAGGCTTGGTGGATCTTGGAAATGAAGTTTGGAGAGGGTTTGAAGAATGTTGAAGGGGTGTGAATGTTGGTGGGAGTTGGTTGGATGGGAGGGATTTGAATAAAGGGCTTAGGATTTGAAGAATGAATGAATGGAGTGTGATATGTGGTTGGAAGAAGGAGAAGGTGGGTTTGAAGATTTATTTGAGAATGGGAGAGGGGAGGTCTTCCTAGGGTTTAGAAGGGATGGTGGAGGGTAATGGGCGTAGTAAAGATGTTTTATGGACTCTAGATAGTCCCACATAGCAAGGGAAATGGGCCCCACTGGTGTGAACATTGAAAGGGAGGAGGGGACCCATCTTTTAGTAACGTTTCTTATACTTTTAGTAATTGGATTATTTTTTAAAATTTTTATAATGATTTATCATCAAGTTTTAAGTCATCCCACCAAGTTTTATCTCATTTGGAGTTATAAATAAATTATTAAAATTCAAGGAGCAACAGCTGCTCGAAATCAAAAAAAATTGGATAGTTGACAGAACAGCTTAATTTTAGATATATTATAATTTTTATTTTATTTTTTTCTTATTTTTATATAAAACTAGACTCATCAAGATTTAATCTGGCTTTTGAATCACCTAAATCGGAGTTGTAACGAAGGAGATATGAATTTTTGAATTCAACTCAAAATTGCAGGAATTTTCGGTGCCGGGCTGGGGGCTGGCAGCGCCGGGAATTTGGACAGCGGGCGCTGGGAGCGCCGGGGATGGGCGCTGCGGCGCCGGGGCTCTGGACAGCGGGCGCCGGGAGCGCCGGGGATGGGCGCTGCGGCGCCGGGGCTCTGGACAGCGAGCGCCGGGAGCGCCGGTCGGGCGTTGTGGCGCCGGTCCCTAAAGGGTCGCCTTGCGACGAGCACATTTCACACACCAGGATGAGTTACGTGATGTTTCATATATGAATTTGGGGTAGGAGAAGCCGATCTACGCAATGAGCCTAGTGGTTTTGCGAGATTCCTCCCGGTTAGTAGTCAAAACCTAATTATTTTTACAGTTTCACTATTTTCGGTAAATTCTCATTCATCCTTAAGTATTTATCCCTAAATGGATCAGAACTATTATGTTTGTCCCGGTATTAGCTCATTTGGTCTAGGACGATTGGTTCCTCCGCCCAATCATTTAATTTCTGGTTCGCTCCTAACAATGTACTGGAGAGATTAAGGAACAGAGCGATAGCAAGTGAAGATTTTAACGAGATAGATGGGAGAGCGGAAATTTAGACTTTGGCCCGTTTGGCTAGTGGCACTAAGTGGTACTAAGGGGATTTAAGTGGTACCAAGGGAATTGCAATGTTAATTCCAACTCCAGATTGAGAGTGGCACGTCTGAAATGATCGTGGTATGTGATTAAAAATTTATTTCATAGGCTTTGCAAAGTGAACCTTGTGTTGGAAGATGTAATATGGGATTTCCAACTCCCATAATGATGAATTTCTAAGTATAATCTGAAAGGAAATCTCGGGATTTACCTTTAATTACAAGCATTCCAAACAGGGTATTGTAAGACATGGGATACACTCTACCCAAGGACAATACCTTACACATACATCTATGGTTACTCTTACAATTTCATTCACCCGAATCTCACTTATTTCAGTTGGCCCAACAGTCCCTTAGGGATTTGGTGGACTGGGTTAGCTAAATTTCCTAGTTAGAAGTTCTCAAATTATTGTCCGGGAACGGGCCGCGGCACTATAAGACTCTCGGATCTATTTCGTAGCGTCATTACTTAGTCTCGCTACCCAACCCTAACACTCTGGGAGTCTTACCTTCCGTCTAGGAGCGTCAGATCAGGGACTGAGGTGGTTCCTAGTATTCTAAGTCCCTGTTGCATTTTCTAATATGTATCCTCTCAGGTCAGCGGACGCGTTAGTGAGTTCATGACCCATGGCCCAAGGGATTCCAAACTATTGCTCTGATACCAACTGTAACGCCCCGGAAAATCGGGGGTCGTGCATAGACTCGACTCCCGAGTTCCCGAGTGTCACTTATCATGCATTTTATGGTTTATAGTTAATCAAGCTTAAATGCACAATTTGGAATATCCTGGAGCATGAAACATAATCATAACTGATTTACTGACATGAAAGAAGTTCAAATACATATACAAGTCCAAAGAATATGAAAAGGGTCGCATAAGACGTTGCCCATCAAAATCTAAAATAAAATGATATGTCCACAAGATTAAAGCTGAGTCCATAACTCAGCGATCCAAATCCCGCCTGTCAAGCCGATGGAGAGCCGCCCATCAGCTGCAAGTAGGAGATCCCGTCCTCCTCGTCCAAGCTCGCCTCGCCAGGCTCCTCATGCCCTGAGTCACCTGCATCTATGAATGGGTCTGGTTGGTGTTTTAAAACACCGTCCCAGAGTGGGAGTGAGTGATCAACTCAGTGTGAACTATTGGTCTCAAGTTACAACAGGCATCAATTGTAATATGAATTTAATAAAAAGCAGACAATCATCAACACCTAATAACTCTTATTTAAAATGCATGCATGCGGGATGATATGATGCATGCCCTCGCCACAACACTCCCTCAAGCGACTCCATCTAACGATCGCATATGGCAACACTCCCTCAGAGCGACCTCGACTGCCGAGTCGCCACCCTAACTAATGCGTGCAATGCGATCGTGTTAGCCGAGTTATTAGTTAAGTCAATTCATCCAGCAGGTTGGGGATTCTGATTCACCCTACGTATCAATGCCCTGAGCTAGTTGCGAGGCCAAGGCCCCATCAATGCGTGAGGCCGAGTCCCCGCGGTCCGTGATCCCGTCGGGTTCCTCATCCCCGACTCCAAGCATATGAGGAGTGCCGAAAGGAAGGGATCGCTCGCGGTCACTACGGGGAGGCGCGGTACCCCAGCGTAGGCCGACAGCTCGGACACAGTGTCCCATTCCACCATGCCCGGCTCACGAGGCTGTGGACCAGTTTCAGGTGGATTATTGATGGGCTACAATGGTTGCAGGGTGGTTCAGATTCCATACATATGTGAGCACACAGGATTAACAAACAGTGTTGATCAGTTAGTAGGCTAGACCGCATGAGTCAGGCGAGCGTGAGACGAGTGACCTCGGGCACAAGGGTCCCACGTAGTCGAACTACGGCCGCCCGAGCACACCCGCCCAAAACCCACGGTCTAGCCTCGAGGCAGTCCTACCAATGGAGCCACCTTCGCTCTCCTCATGTTTCCTGACCAACCCAAGGGTACGAATAGCAATCCCTAGCATGCCGTCTACCAATGCATCATCTAGCATATACAATCTTCATGTTCTCATGCTTCTCAACATACAATTCTGATTCTCATACCAAGCAAGGCCAACAATATCATAATACAAGTGCAAGTGAGGTGTATGTGTGTGTGGGAGGAAGTTAAGCACTTCCACCATTGCAAGAAATCATATGCACATGATCATCATACATTCTATGAAGCAACAATGTAGGAAAACAATCAACAAGGCATGAGCACCTAATCATCCAAATACCCAATCATGTGAAAGGCAATAGCAACACCAAATGAGGATCAACATGCATTCCATACGAATTTCAACAATCATGCAATTCCTAGGGTTTCTCTAGTTTCTCCAATCATAACATCCAAACAATCAAAATCATTAAACTCATAGTAAAATTGGTGCTAGGCCACCTAAGAACAATAGTCCGCACCTAGGATCGTTGGAGGTTTGGGAAAAACGTCCTAGGAAAGAGGGCTTTGCGGTAGATCGGCCGGAATCCCTAAAACAACTTCACATGTTAGATTTACAAGCAAAACCCCTCTCCTTACAAGGGTATTCAAAGAAAAAGAGGGTTGGATCTTACCTAAACGATCCACGAGATGAAGAGGGCGATTTTTAGATGGGTTTCCCCTTGGAGAAGGTGTAGGGAGAGGAGAGATTAATTCCCTTGGGCCCCACCTTGATTGAGAGTCCACCTTGCTCATCTTCACCCTTTTTTCTTTCTCCATTTTCTCTCTTCTCTCTTTCTCTTCTTTAGGGCAAAATTCGTATGGGGAGAGGGGGGTGTCCAAATAGGACCTTTTATAATACCAATTTTTGTGCAAATGGCCCCAAGGGCTAGGTTTTTACTATATTAGACCTATGGGAGGGTCTTTCAAGCTCTAGGGCCCACTAAAGGGTGTAGGAGTCGATACTCACCGTTGGATAGTTGGCCCTAGTGATGATCTACGTATGGATATGATCGGCCCGCCATTTGGATGCGTTAATCGACGGATATGATTAGAAGTCTATTCAACGGTCACCGATAATCGATCGGGGCCGCGGCTATACGGATATGAGGAGGGAAATATCCTTATTCGATGTGTGAAGTTTGGTCACAAACTGACGGCCCAAAATCCTCAAGTTTGCATAAGGGTGGACGACTCAAATCACTTAAGTTCCCACAATTTCCCAAACTAGCCTTCTAGAGCTCCCTATTGAAGTTGGGGTGGCCCTATCACCCCTCTAACCACCAAATTTGGTGTGTAGGTGCCCTATGGCTTGACTAGGGTCCATGCAAAAATTTAGGGCGAACGGATGAACGGATATATGATCTGAGCAAGCGTTTCCGACCTTTAAGTGGCCCTTTGGAGGCCATTCTGATTGATGGGGCATTTCTGATGGCCCTCTGACCATGAAATTTATAGGGTAGGTGATCCATAGCCCGATGAAGGGCCATGCAAAGTTTGGGAGCGATCGGATATGGGGTTTGATCGCACGGGTCCGATTTACGATCAACGGTCATCGTACCACGATCGGGGCGCAGATTTGGTGGGCAGGCGTTGAAAAATACATTAAACCTTCACCGTAAATTTGGAAGAAATTCGACGGCTGGAATGCCCGGAGTCTCAGTTTCTTTTGTCAGTGCCAGATTTTAATCTGGCATTGGTGGGGCGCATTGGGCAAGCGCCAGATGGTACTTCTTGGTGTCCACTGAGTCCGCAGTCCGCAATGGACTACAAGCCCAGTGAGATCTATGATTTTCTAAAGTTTTAGATTTTTCTGACCCTCCTCGGTTGCTGGGTGGCCCACACGGGCCGTCTTTAAGTGTAAATAGTCATCTGGCTTAGTGGTCTGCACTAGGCCTTATCACGGCCTGTCTGGTCTATTAAATTGGGCTAATCTTGGATTAATTAACTCGTGTATAAGCTAACATTGAGTGCTAATGGTCAGTACATGATAGTATAAGTTAATTAAAAAAAAAAATCAAAGATTTTTGGAAATCTAAAACAGTGAAAATCTGGGATGTTACATTCCCTCTCCTTCACTCTCTTCCTTACTCTCTTTCTCTCTTACTCTCTCTTGGATGAGAAGGTGTTGTTGAATGAGGGGAGGAGAGGGCTATTTATAGCCTTATCCAATGGTCCTTTGGTAAATAGTAGGTAGGTAAGGGTTAAAAAGATGACATGACAGCTTATGAGTGGTTGGGGAGAGAGAAGTGCCACGTGGCACATTCCCATGAGCTCTTAGGTTGGTAAAATGGTAAATAGTAAACCCTAGAGGGGTAAATTCAGAGGAAAGTTGACTTTCGGGATAGGGGACAGCTGTTGCTCGGAGGACACACGCGTTCGGCGAGCGGTGGTAATCGGAGTACCGCCGGCGGTAGTCCAACTACTGCCCGGTCCGGGCTCGGGCCGGGCCCGCATGTGCGATCTTCGTGTGGCGTGCTGGTTTGTCTGGTGATCCCTTTTTTAGGTTTTTGGCTCGGCCAAGTGTATTTCTAGGCTGTCTTGGCTCTACATGGGCCTTAGATTCAGGAGGTTCTAATGACTTAGATTAGGGTTTCGGGTTTGGGTAGGGTTTGGATTAGGGATTCGGGTTCTAGTAGAGTTCGGATTTGTTTACCATGGTCCGGATTGTCCTTGTCTTTTTAAGATGATAGCTTGGGTGGGGTGTCTACAATTTCACACACAAATAATTAGAGTAACGCATTTCAACTTAGCCGAACCGAAGCAAGGTAAAGATAATAAAATCTAAAAATATAGGGCTAATACCACAATTGTAAAATTGGTGACCACTCATGCGAGAATTATACAAATCACAATAATTACAATAGGAACAAAAGAAATAACTTGGGGATTATTTGCCTCGAGCACACCACCGACTGGTCCTATTCTTGAGCTATCTGCATATGTCAAATAGGAGACGTCAAATGCCAACATAGTGAAGAAATATCTCCAATATTGTTAGTTGAGACATTTTAGTAATTAACACATTCACAACAAATACATATTCATATATGTAATACACTCAAGCATGTTATCTTTAACACACAACTACTAAGCAAATTACACATGTTACCAACACAACCAAACACAAGTAACGATGGCATAACAAACAAACAAACAAATTTTTAATCTATTTGGTAAGTATATTAATGTTATAATGAAATGATGCATGCTCCTTACAATCCAACACTCTCTCACAAGCGACTTCCACACCTATTTCGCAAATGCCAACACTTCCTCACAAGTGACTCAAACGCCAAATTATAACCTATCCTATGATATGCATGATTAACCAAGTGATTATTAGTCTCAATTCATACAGTAGGTTGGCGAAGATAGGATACCGCCATTATATTACAAGTCATTATCCGAATCACTTGCCCCGTTGCGACACGTGGCGACTCATCATTAGTGTCTATTTATCTAAATTAAGGGATCAACAAGGTATGAGTCATCGCCCAATACCAAGTATGAACCATCAATTCAAAGGTGCAGGTTTGTTACTCAAAATTAAATCAATATAAGAAAATGGTTCGTCACCCAATTACATTCACGCTCGATTATTCGAACGATACTCTGGCACAGAACCATTACCAGGCAATTTGATGGGGTCCGTTCAAACAACATTCTATCACCTATATCAGTGCTCAATGATCACTATGGAGAGGCTCGTCACCCCAACATAGGCCGACAACTCGAACACGGTATCCCATACCACCATGCTCGGTTCATTAGTCTTTGAGGATCGTAACGCATTAATGGTTATGAGTAGACTAAATCAATGGTAATGGTGGTATCTAAGATTATATTGAATATTATACAATCACCAAGCACAAGAATGATCGAGCTTGCATTAGACTAATGCAATCGACTATGGAAGACCCCGTGCAAACCAACATTGGGTGCAAAGCATCCCTTGTAGCTCCAACTACTGCCTATCGTCCGTGTTGAACTCTAGTCAGTCATATAAGCCTAGGATAACCTTCCTAAAGTGGGCTATCCACATATTTAGATAATTTGCAAAGCTCGATCCACCACAATAACACGATTCAATCATCCTAGTATTTTTAAGTCATTTGTTATCAAAGGATTTTAATATTAAGAGTTTTCTATCATTCAAGCATTTCATCGAGCATGTTATCAATTAAATAGCAAACAGATGTATTTAATTATTATAAAACGCCAAGTGGAAGCTTAAGGGTAGATCTTAAGTTTAGAATCGAAATCTTTGACTCAGATGCAGCCTTAACACCTGAAATTTGGGAAAAATGCTCCAAATCCTAATTCATTGGCAATTTCATCGTTAGTATCGTAAATTATAATCTAATTAGATTTTAATTAAAGATTACGGATTCTACCTAACTTAGTTCGAGCAAACTCTAACTCGATTTGACAAGTCATGTCTCAAAATTGGCATACAACGGCATCTACGCTTTCATAATAACATGAGTCGCTCTTAATTAATTGTCGGGACCCCGAATCTTAACATAAACAAACCCTAGAGTTGTGGTTTTAGGAGAAAACATTAATTCCTAGATCAAATAAAACAAGCTTATATTGGAAGATGGGATGAAAATCTTACTTTCGATCACGAGTGGAAGTGGATTCTGTAGAAGAAACGGTACCTCCAAGGGTTTTCGTCGGGAGGAATCCAGTGAAAGTAATATCAAGAACCCATTTCTCTCTCCCACTCTCATTCTCTTCATCTCTCTCTTCCTCTCATTTGCTAGGGCAAATTCGGATGGGGGCAAGGGATGCCCCCAAAATCCCTATTTATAGGACGTGGATTTCCTGCGAAAGCTCCTTTGCTGGGAATGCAGGTGGGACCCACTGTGATGTTTGTGAGAAATCCTCACTGTCCATCCATTTTCGAGTTCATTTTAAGAGATGAGGCCAAAAATGAACCGTATCCAATGCTCAACTGGGACGAAAATGTGATAATTGAACGTCCACAGTTGAAATATTTGTGGGGCCACATAAGTTTTGAATCATGTTAATATTTTTGTTTTCAGTTAATCCCAGTAGGAATGATGTTATTAACGGTATGGATGGCATGTAAACAATACTGTTGAACCCAGGGAGGTTTCAACGGTAGAAATTTCCCTAACTACCTTTTCCTTTATTACGGCCCACTTGAGTCTTGGATCCTGCTCACTTTCGATCTAATCTCCTAAAATGAGCTTAAAAAAACGGATGGACGGAGTGGATTACTGAAAAACATCACGGTGGGCCCGACATAAGTTTACAGCACGGGAACTTCCTACGAAAGGCTTTCGTAGGAAATCCGTGTCTATTTATAACACCAGATTTAGTGTAAATGGCCCTAAGGGATGAGTTTTTACAGTACTAGCCTTAGGGGAGTGTGTTTCTATCCTTTGGGGGCCACTAAGGGGTGTAGGGATTGACACCCACCGTATGATAGTTAGCCCTAGTGATGATCTACGCATAGACACAATTGGCTGGCCATTTGGACGGGTCGATCGACGAGTATGATCAAAAGCCAGTTCAACGGTCACCGACCATCGATCGAGCCTGTATAGTTACAGATTTGTTTAGGACATTACTCTAGGTTGTTACCCTAAATTTGGTCACAGTCTAATGACCCAAAAGCCATAACTTTGACAAAGACTAGACATAGGCAACTAACTTAAGTTTTGAAATATTCATACATCCCATGCACTTACCTTATGAGTCTAAATTGAGCGATTCGAGACACTATCTGATCCGAACATTCGCGATGGACATCAAACCCGGTAAGATTGTCGTTATTTTATAGTTTCGAGTCTAGTGGACCACTAACGTGCGATATGTATCCAATTCAGTGAATCTGAAAATTTTCATGATGAATTGCACAATGAGATTTCTCATGCACAATGATTAAGGTTTGGATTAGCTAAATTCAAAGTGTGGCCTATTTGCAATTAGTGAAAATAGTAATTAGGTTCTAATCACCATAGTCAAGAACTCTAATTTAATTATGGTAGAAACTACCGCTCATCATATAGGCCCCACCTTTTATGTACATGTACATGAATAACTTTCTTGGAAAAACATAATTTTTTTTGGATGATGTAGATGAATAAGTTTCATATGTAGGCAAGTGAATAAAGTTGTATGGGGGAGATCTCTATCAAGCCTGATTGCTTAGAAAAAACATATATACTAATATATTTAAAGCTATATTATATAATTTTCTCACCTTATTAAAATGTACCTTTTAGTGATCATTTAAGGATTAAGATGGTCGTTATTTTATAGTTTCGAGTCTAGCGGACCACTAACGTGCGATATGTATCCAATTCGGTGAATCTGGAAATTTTCATGATGAATTGCACAACGAGATTTCTCATGCATAATGATTAAGGTTTGGATTAGCTAAATTCAAAGTGTGGCCTATTTGCAATTAGCGAAAATAGTAATTAGACTCTAATCACCATAATCAAGAACTCTAATTTAATTATGCTAGAAACTACCGCCCATCATGTAGGCCCCATCTTTGATTTACATGTACCTGAATAACTTTCTTGGAAAAAAATAATTTTTTTTGGATGATGTAGATGAATAAGTTTCATATGTAGGCAAGTGAATAAAGTTGTATGGGGGAGATCTCTATCAAGCCTGATTGTTTAGAAAAAAACATATATACTAATATATTTAAAGCTATATTTTATAATTTTCTCACCTTATTAAAATATACCTTTTGGTAATCATTTAAGGATTAAGATTGATTGTAGGTGGGAGGTTTTATGGTTTTTAGGCAATGATGAAGTTGGATACAAACATCTACTGCCTATGTCTTAAAACTCTTAATGATCTCTCTTACTTGGAACATGAATCCATCTCCTTTTTTTACTTTTATGAGGTGTTTGGTTTTCCAATGAAAATAGGTAATGACTACTTACCTTGTAATTACATTTGAATGTAATGATTACATTCTACCATTTTTATTAATAATTTCATAATGTAAAAAATGTAAGATTACAATTTCTTTTACCTTTTTACTTTCCATTTTATTGAGTTGTAATTCTCTCAAACAACTACCATGAAATGATAATGATGTCTCATTTACTTCGAATTACATCAGAAATTAGAAAACCAAACATGCTTTCAATGATCCAATGTTGAAGACATTTCTTAGACAACCGACATTCATAGCGAAGATAATCATACAGACAGTTTGAATCGTTGGGAAGGCAGCTAAATCCATTTCCATTGGATAGACAGTGACTATAAGAACCCCACCAAGGGAGACAGTGCATAGAGCCAATGGTATTTAAAAATAAAAAATAAAATAAAAAGAATTAAAGCAATCATGTTTCTGTTAAGCATAGAGAGGAATGCTATGTGCACTACTCCACTACCGGTCTGCCACTGAGATGGATATGGACAGAGAAACCTGAAGCATACATGTAGGGTGTGTGTGTGCAAGATCTGGCCCATTCGTTAGGTAGGGCACATGACAAATATGCATTGGCCCAAAAAATTTGGGTAGGCCGACCCATCAGTTGGTTCACATGATCACGATAAATATGGACCATTAGTCCGTTCAAACCATTCTTCTTAATGAAATGGCAGCCTGACTAATCAGTGGGCAAGATTAATGTTTGTGAACTGCTTAAAATGTAGGGACCATATGCCACTGAGTGTAATTAGCATCCTTTTTGAGTCCCATATGAATGCTACAATTCAATTAAGTATTGCATCCAAAATCATGTCACCGCTGGGGTAAGTTTGGATGCACAAGTAAATTACATGACGATATGCATAAATGAGGCATAAAGATACTTGGTGGGGCCCACCGTGATGCGTGTGTGTCAAACATCAACACAATGCATTTGATGGGTCCCCTTTAAATTATGGGATATCCCAAAAATCAGCCGTATACGGAACTCATGTGGGCCATACCATCTAAAATCATGTGAAGACATGCCTAAAACATATAAAAGCACTTGGTGGAGCCAAACTAAAATTTGGAACCCCTCATCTAAGTGGTACACACATAATGGATGGGCTGGATTTGTGAACCACATCTCAGTAGGCCCAACAAATGATTATGAATGTTTTAATGGGAGGGTAACCCCTCTAAACTTTTTTATGTGGTGTCGCCCACACAAGTCATGAATTGACTTGAATTTCAAGCTCAGGGTCCACCATGGAATGGTGCATCTGACCGATGGTGTTGATGTTCGACACACATCACGGTGGGGCCCACACAGCTCAACCTCATGGGATGTTCCCATGAGGTCGACCGCATAGAACCTAAACCCATATAGATCATTTCACTATTTTACATCTAGGGCCATGGCCAAAACCTTTTCGGCCGTATTAAGGCCAAGGGCAAGCCCATTGCCACCCCTACTATACCCTCTACAAAGTATTTTTTTTTTTAAAGGTAAGCTAAGAGTATATATTAGCAACAACAACAAGAGGCTATAACCCTTTTCACAAGTTAAATGACAACCACTCTAAAAGCATTAAGACAGAAGGAACCATAAACTCAAATGATGTCGGAGACAATAGATAATTTCGTAAGATTAGGATATTTGAAGTAAAAGAAGCTTTGAGAAAGATGAAACCAGGTAAGGCACTTAAATCATATGATATACCAATAGAGGCTTGGAAATATATCAGAGATATTGGGTTATTGACAAAGTTGTTTAACAAAATTGTAAGACAGAAGAAATTCCTGACAAATTAAGGAAAAGTACCATAGTAACTATTTATTAAAATAAATGAGATATAGAGCTGCACTAATAACTGTGGAATTAAATTTACAAGTCATACTATAAAACTTTGGGAGAGTGATTAAACAAATACAAAGGCATGAGGCGAATATATCAAAAAATCGATTTAGTTTCATGCCCATGAGGTCTACCACTTTAAGCTATTTCCTACTTGAACAATTAACAGAAAATCAGTTTGGTTACATGCCTGTGAAATCTACTAATGAAGCTATTTTCCTACTTAGACAATTCATGGAGAAATATATGGAAGAGAGGAAGGACCTTCGCATGGTTTTTATTGAGTTGGAGAAAGCATAGATCTAGCGAGTATGGGGAAAGAAAGGAATTTCGAGAGTATATATTGACATGATTAAGGATATTTATGAGGGAGGTAAAAATGTTAGGGCCATTAGTGGAGAAACAAGTGAGTTCCCAATTATTGTAGGCTTACACCAGGGATCGACATTGAGCCCTTACCTTTCGCATTAGTTGTGGACAAGTTTAATTAGGCATTTGCAAGAAGAGATCCCATAAGTGCATGTTGTTTGCAGATGACATGGTATTGGGAAATTAAGGAGTTTCAAGAGTATATATTGACATAGATTAAGGATATACGTTTGGGAGAGGTAAAAATGTTAATGACATTAGTAGAGAAACAAGTGAATTCCCAATTACTCTAGGCTTGCACCAGGGATTAACATTGAGCGCTAACCTTTTCGCATTGGTTGTGGATGAGTTTAACGAGGCATTTGCAAGAAGAGATCCCATCGTGCATGTTATTTACAGATGACATAGTATTAGGAAATAAAATACTTTCAAGAGTATATATTGACGTGATTAGTCGAGAAACAAGTGAGTTCCCAATTACTGTAGGCAATTTTTATTGAAAAAGCTCCTCGACAACTTTTGCAGGAAGAGATCCCATCATGCATGTTGTTTGCAGATGACATAGTTTTGATTAACAAGATGAGGGAGGGTGTCAACATGAAGCTTGATTTATGGAGGGATGCTTTAGAATCTAAAGGATTTAAAATTAATTGGACTAAAACAGAGTATATGGAGTGTGATTTTAGTAATAATAGGAGTGAAAACAAGGCATTAGTTTAGATTGTTGACTAGGAAGTATCCCAAAATGACCACGTTCGAAAGCTTTGGTCAATAATTCATGAGTGAGAGACTACAAAGGATGTTACCCATAAAATTCAAGCTGGGTGGAAGAAATGGAGGAAGTTTATGTGGTCATTGTACCACTCAAACTGAAAGGGAAATTTTATAGGACAGCTGCAAGAACGAGTATGCTTTACGGGGAAGAACATTGGGCAGTTGAAGAACAACATGTCCGTAGGATGTGATAGATTTAGATGGTTTGGTCATGTGACTGAGACCAAGAACTGCACTAGGTAGGAGCGAGTTGGTGCAAGTTGAAGGCTCTAAAATGGCAAGGAGAAGGTCCAAAAGGACATGGATGGAAATAGTAAGAAAAGACCTAATGGCCTATGGTCTAATTGAATGTCCTTGATTAATTGAAATGGCAAATAAGGATTCATGTAGCTGAACCCAATTAATTGGGATAAGGTTTAGATGATAATGATGATGACGATGAAACTATATGGAGTTTCAGATGGAGCTTTGCTAACTATAGTTCTAAGAATAACATTTGGTTGGAATTTCAGGGCCCAGGTGTATAACAACAACACCCATGCTCATTTCACAACCCTTATTTATCTGAAAACTAATGTCAAGACATACACAACCCAGGTTAGAAGTGAAGGATGATGCGAGTGGAAATGGAAATCATTCTAAGGTTTCAACTTCGGAATGAAAGTGATGCAGGACAATTAACCACTTGCTTTAAAAGCTCAAACCAATAGAGCATAGTGAATCAATCCATTTATCTCATAGCTCAGGCCCCACATTGTTGCGCAGTACGCCAACAACGCAATGAGTCTAGATCCAATCTCAGGCCTCACCCACAAACGATAAACAAGAAGAAATATAAACTAGAAATAGATCAAAGCAATCCAAAGAAACCACGAGACAAGATATACGTGGAAAAATCCCAAACTATGGTAAAAAACCACGGATGCAAACTTCCACTATGAAGAATGAAGATTACAAGGCAATATACTAACCTCTCCCTTGGAGATACAGAGAAAACCCTTTTCCCATACTTTAGAATAGCTCCCCAATATTCACCTTAACCCTAGAATAACCCTAGGGACCCCAATTTATAGTTTTGGCAACTTCCCTTTCACATCCTAGTTGCGAAAGGACTTGCGACACGAAATCTGCGAAACTCCTTTCGCATCCCAGTTGCGAAAAGACTTGCGACACCAAATCCGCGCAACCTCGATTGGTCGTGGGCGGCCCCAAATGTGGCTCCACTTCTCAATAATCTCCCACTTGGAGACACATCGCCATAAACCTTTGTCTTCTTCATTCAGAGTGCACCACCTCCCCGTCTTCAAGCCTGAAGACCAATCAAAGCTGAACAGAGCTTCAGCTTCTCCCTTGTGACCGCCTTGGTCAGCATATCAGTAGGATTCTCACTTGTATGAATCTTCCCCAGAGCAATCGATCCATCTTTCAGTAACGAACGTATGAAGTGATATCTGATGGCAATATGCTTGGTCCTTGAATGAAAGGCTGAATTCTTAGCCAAGTGTATTGCACTCTGACTGTCACTGTACAGCTTACAATCTACTTGCTTCTTACCCAACTCTTCTATAAAACCTTGCATCCACACCATCTCCTTGCATGCTTCTGTAGCCGCAACATATTCTGCTTCTGTCGTACTGATAGATACTATCTTTTGTAACTAAGAGACCCAACTGACTGCAGCACTACCCAGAGTAAAAACATAACCTGTAGTGCTTCTTCTGCTGTCGATATCTCCTGCCAAATCTGAATCCATGTAGCCTCGTAACTTGATTTTCGATCCACCATAACACAGCCCTACATCTTAGTACCTACCAAGTACCTAAGGATCCACTTCACAGCTTCCCAATGTTCCTTCCCGGGGTTGTTCATGAACCTGCTAACAACTCCCACTGCTTGAGCAATGTCTGGCCTCGTGCTCACCATAGCATACATGAGACTCCCAATAGCTGACGCGTATGGGACTTTAGGCATGTAGTCCTGTTCCTCCTGCTTCTTTGCACCTTGCTCCTTAGATAGCTTGAAGTGGTTGGCTAATGAAGTGCTAACCGGCTTAGCACCTCCCATATTGAATCGATCAAGTACCTTGGCTATGTACTCTGCCTGTGACAAAACTAATTTCTTGTTTTCCCTGTCACGCTTTATCCTCATGCCTAGGATTTGTTTTGCAGCTCCTAAATCCTTCATAGCAAATTCTCTAGACAATTGTCTTTTGATATCTGAGATGTCCTTCATGCTTGAACCGGCCACAAGCATATCATCAACGTACAGAAGAAGGATGATATAAGACGTATCAAACTTCTTCAAGTAATAACAGTGGTCTGCATGACATCTCCTAAAACCGTTTCCCGACATGAAACTGTCGAACTTCTTATACCACTGCCTCGGGGCCTGCTTCAAGCCATATAGACTCTTCTTCAGTCTGCACACCTTGTTCTCATTACCTGGTGCCACGTATCCTGTCAGCTGATACATATATATCTCTTCTTCAAGGTCCCCATGAAGAAAGGCTGTCTTAACATCTAGCTGTTCTAGATGTAAGTCCTTTGAAACCACTATACTCAAGACCATGCGAATCGTAGACATTTTCACTACCGGTGAAAATATTTCAGTGAAATCGATATCTGCCTTTTGTTGAAACCCTTTCACAACAAACCTGGCCTTGTATCGTTTCGAACCATCGTGCTCCTCCTTTAGTATGTCAACCCACTTGTTATGAAGAACTTTCTTACCCTTGGGTAGAGTGACTAGCTCCCATATACGATTAGACTCAAGAGAGTCCATCTCATCATCCATGGCCTGCTCCCACTTAACCCATATATCTGACTGTAACGCCTCTTCAAAACACTCTGGCTCACCATTATCCGTCAGTAGTAGATAATGTAAGGAGGGTGAGTATCGGACCGTGGGTCTCCTCTCCCGAGTAGACCTCCTCACAACCGGTGTATGCGGCTCTGCCTCATCCTGTGGCCTTGTGACACCCATGTCCGGTAACTCTTCCAACTCTACGAATTCCTTTTTCTCAGCCTTATTTTCCTGCACACTGTCCTTGTGCATCACTTTTTCATTGAAGACTACGTCTTTGCTTCTGATGATTTTCCAGTTTTTTGCATCACAGAACCTGTAGCCAAAATAATGCTCCTCATAGGCTATAAACGTGCACCTCCTGGACTTTTCATCCAGCTTGTTTTTGTGTTCTGCATCAATGTAAACATATGAAGTGCAACCGAACACTCTGAGATGTGCAAGGTTCACTTCCTTCCCAGTCCATGCTTCTTCTGGTAGCCCACCATCCAATGGTACTGAGGGACTTCTATTGATGAGATATGCGGCAGTATGCACAACATCTACCTAAAAGGTCTTGGGCAACCCTGCATGTAACCTCATGCTCCTGGCGCGCTCAAGGATGGTCCTGTTAATGCGCTCAGCTACACCATTCTGATGTGGTGTCCCTGAAATCGTTTTCTGATGTTTGATTCCATTTGTTGCACAATACTCATCAAACCTCTTATCACAATACTCTCCCCCATTGTCAGATCTGAGACACTATACTGTTTTACCTATCTCATTTTCTACCATAACTTTCCACTTCTTAAATACATCAAATACATCAGACTTATGTTTTAAGAAGTAGACCCACAGTTTTCTACTAGCATCATCAATAAAGGTAACAAAATAACGTGAACCACCAAGAGATAATACCTGTGCCGATCCTCACACATCAGTGTGTACAAGCTCCAACAGATGTGTCTTTGGAGCGCGTCCCGTCTTCTTAAAGCTTACCCTCT
Organism: Magnolia officinalis; assembly: GCA_021015155.1. Lineage (NCBI taxonomy): Eukaryota > Viridiplantae > Streptophyta > Magnoliopsida > Magnoliales > Magnoliaceae > Magnolia > Magnolia officinalis. Next base: position 71,839,296 of record JAJHSJ010000008.1, on the reverse strand, counting down.
TCTGCTTGCCATACACGCAGTCCTCGCGGAATTCCAAGTCAATAGACTTCAGCCTTGGTAGCTTCCCTTTTGACAATAGTACTTTCATCCCTTTCTCACTCATATGTCCCAACCTTTGATGCCATAACTGCCCATTCACTCCAGTTGATGCGACTGCGAGTGAACTATACGATCCTGAAGTCACGTACAAAGTACCTTCCCTTTTGCCTCGAGATATTACCAAGGCACCTTTTGTGATCTTCTAGGATTCACTGGTGAATGTCGTCACATAACCGGTATCGGCCAACTGTCCCACTGAGATCAGATTACGTTTCAAACTCAGTACATGTCTGACATCCTTCAATTTCAAGACCGTTCCGTCTTTCTGATTTACATGAACATCCCCCTTTCCAACAATATTGCACGGCTCATCATCACCCAGGTAGACTCTCTCAAAGTCACCTGACACATAATCATGCAGAACTTCCTTACACGAAGTAGCATGAAATGAGCACCCGAGTCTATAACCCAAGACTCATTCCTCGCATCAAGAGACAAGATCAACGCCTCTATGTCGCTCTCCTCAGACAGATTCACTGAATCCTTCCCGCCTTGAGAGCTTCCTTCTTGTTTCTTGAGCGCCCTGCAATCACGTTCATGTGCCCCTTTTTGCCGCAATGCCAACACCCGTCTTTGTCTTTCGGTCCATTAGACTTTTTCCTCGACTTAGAACGCCCGTGTTTATTGCCTCCTTTGTTCAGCGATCTTCCTATTCCTTCAACGTTTAAAGCATTCCTTGAATCCCCTGAAACTCCTGATGCCTTCCTTCTAGATTCTTTGCTGAGAATTAGACCGGCCACATCATCAAATTTCAGCTTTGTCGATCCTGAAGAATTGCTCAAAGCAATCACCAAACCATCCCAACTATCTGGCAAACTGGATAAGATCAATAATGCCCTGACCTCATCCTCAAAAGCAATGCCAACGGATTCCAACTGGCTCGTGACTGTATTGAACTCGTTTAGATGTTCAGCCACGCTCCCACCATCTGACATCTTCATGTTGAATAGCTGTTTCATATGATGAACCTTGTTGGATGCTGAGGGCTTTTCATACATGGTGGTTAGGGCTTCCATTAATTCTTTTGTCGTTTTTACCTTGGATATATTGAAGGCGACGCTCTTAGACAAAGAGAGTCGGATCGTTCCTAAAGCCTTCCTATCAAGTAAAAACCATTCATTATCTGTCATCTTTTCTGGTTTCTTCTCTTTTCCTCCTAAAGGAATATAGAGGTCCTTCTGATACAGATAATCTTCCATCTGCATCTTCCAGAAGGTAAAATTTGAACCATCAAACTTCTCAATTCTAGTTTTCCCATATTCCGCCATCGCTCCCAATAGAACTAAATCAATAGCTTTGATACCAGTTATTGCGCAGCACGCCAACAACGCAGTGAGCCAAGATCCAATCTCAGGCCTCACCCACAAACGATAAACAAGAAGAAATATAAACTAGAAATAGATCAAAGCAATCCAAACAAACCACGAGACAAGATATACGTAGAAAAATCCCAAACTAGGGTAAAAAAACCACGGATGCAAACTTCCACTATGAAGAACGAAGATTACAAGGCAATATACTAACCTCTCCCTTGGAGATACAGAGAAAACCCTTTTCCCACACCTTAGAATAGCTCCCCAATATTCACCTTAACCCTAGAATAATCCTAGGGACCCTAATTTATAGTTTTGGCAACTTCCCTTTCGCATCCCAGTTGTGAAAGGACTTGCGACACGAAATCCGTGAAACTCCTTTCGCACACCAATTGCGAAAGGACTTGCAACACGAAATCCGCGAAACTCCTTTCACATCCCAGTTGCGAAAGGACTTGCGACACGAAATCTGCACAACCTAGACTGGTCGTGGGCAGCCCTAGATGTGGCTCCACTTCTCAACACACATCCCATGGGTTAGGACCTCGGCCAAATCTCCTAGTGGGCCCCACATCACATGAGCCACCCGCCTTACCAAGGCCGCCCACCCCGAGTGTGCCCTTGCATCTCACAGGCTACCCCACTTGAGCTCGGTGTGAAAATGCCCTTGCATTAGGAAGCCATTGAATCGAGTGAAACCAAGATTTTTAAAACTTATTACCAGAGTGCAACTTGTCACGGTGTTAGAACGAGTCACATTGTTGTTACCATTTTTTTTTCTAAAGAAAATTTTATTGGGCCAACAGCCAAAAAGGAAAATAAAAACATAAACAAACACACCAGAAGAAAAGTCAGAGAAAACAATAAACCAATATGACTCGTCTGATACAGGGAGAGTTGCCTGGACAAAACAAAAACTAAATATTTATGATTCAGTGTGTATTGGTCAGACTTGTTTTACCTAGACACTAGTCCATATTGGTCTGACTTGCTCCGGACTAGTCTGACTCGGTCCATATTGGTCTGACTTGCTCTGGACCAGTCTGACTCGGTCCATATTGGTCTGACCTGCTCTGGACCAGTCTGACTCTATCCATAATGGTCAGATTCATCCCAATTATGTCCAACTTCCCATAATTCAGAGTGAACAGACAGTCCCTCAATTTGATGTATAGGTAGGCCCAACTCAAACAAATTGAACCACTTCCCACCAAGACTGACATGAGTCGGTCCGTAACAGTCAGACTCAACTCCGCACCAATCTGACTCAGTTCATAACGGTCAGCTTTATCCCAATTAGGTCTAACTCCCCACAATTCAGAGCAAGCAGACAGTCACTCAATTTTGATGTATATGTGGGCCCAACTCTAACCAATTAGACCACTTCACATAAGGACCGATATGGGTCGGTCATGATACCAACTCTTGTCACACCCCAAACTCAGAAACCGGGCTCACAAAATTCTCAATCGCTGAATTCGGCGCTAACAGCCTTTGTAGTACCCCATTCTCGGCTCCCGGCACCCATATATCAGGTTCCGATCCTGGGATCCTACAAGGAGGATTTTCAATATAAATTTGTTGCATAATAAGCATAACCCACCAACAATAACAAGAACACCATCACAAAATCTACTATAATCAAAATCTTTAAAGTACAATGCATAAGGGAAATACAATGATAATATCAGAACTCCAAAAGCTCGGCTGCACGTTGCTGCTCCTGCTCAACTATATCCTAGCGTCACATGCACACAACGGTCGTGCATAAGCTTATAGAAAAGCTTACAGGGTGGTGAAAGTGTGTCGCAAGGTAGAAATGCAAGTATGTAATATCAGAGTAATGCAGAAATGTTGGTAAGTCCATGACTGCTATCAGTCATACCAAGGCAATGCGATACAAGGCATGAATACTATCAGCCACACCAAGGACATGCGATGCAAGGCCTACATGGCCACTGTCATATGTGAGATGCAGCTCAAGCATGTCAGTCCTCATCTGAATCCACAAATCAATACAGCTCATCTCTGGGATATCACCGGGGTTTAATAGACTCTACATCAGATCGCCGTCTCAACTGGACGTGCAACCATGCAAGTGGAAGAGACCTCACTACCCGCCTGACTAGTAGTCTGCCAATATCTATCTGGCACGTCAGTAGTGGACCCATTTACGAGCTGGTAAGACTCAGCCTAGCATTGCCCCCTACCTTGGGCAGGTAAGGCCACACCCCCTTCCAACCGACCACGACACAGTGGAAGATGTGACCTAATGGTATTCGGCACTCGTACACTCATACATCCACTCGGTCTCGACGTTGGAGCATACTCTTGGTACCATAAGGGTTAGGGGACTTTCACCCTAGGACATCTATGGCGCCCCCGTGCTTTAACAAGTATTTCTGGTATCCAATCCTGCCATCTACGCTATACCTACGGAGGCTACAGCCCTCATGTTGCTAGGGCGTACAGTAATCATATCACACAATGCAAGATGCATGAGTCATACAATCCCGTCATGCATCAATCCTGCATATTCCGTTCGCTCATGTGGGACTACTCCGCCTATCAGGAAGTCCTATAAACAACCTGCCCAATGACATAATGCTATGATCAGTCAATCCTTGTAACAAGCATGTAAATGATGCGTATGGACATGTATCATGATACTATGCTATCACATACTCATAGTCGGCATCGATAATCGGCCTATAGACAAGGCGGGGTCTACAGAAGGACAACGGATCTGATCTATAATGTGAAGATCGGTCCTTAATAGTGGATATACCGAATATAATACCACATATTCATCCATCTTCAGCAAGGGTGAATCACACAATAAGTGGGCTTCCTTACCCACCCTATTATAAAGCCGGTTGGGCTACCATTAAGGCCCAATAGATATAAATGGGCTAACATTAATGGGGGCCCAATAATTTGGGATAGCTCAAAATGGTAAGATGGATCATACTTGTATTAGTGGGGGCCTATCAATTTGAGTTAGCCCACAACAAGGGGAGATGAGAATGGGCCTAACAATGGGCCCTAGGGAGGATTACAAGGTGGGCATTTAACCACCATTGCTTTTACAATGTGGACATTTAACTATCATTGCTCCCACGGCATGGCCCCATAGAATCTATCTCATGATGGGGGCCCAAGGCCTTATATTAGCTAAGACAATAGTTGGGCATCATAAACATAATCATGGCGGCTCACACATCACAATTGGGCCTCATCATATGGGCCTCTCATACATCACATTGGGCCTCATCATATGAGCCTCATAACATCACATCGGGCCTCATATACATCACATTGGGCCTCACCAAATGGGCCACATATACATCACAATGGGCATCATCATATGGGCCTTATATACATCACATTGGGCCGCACTCAAGGGCCACAAATACATCATATTGGGCCTCACACAAGAGCCATAAATACATCATATTGGGCCTCACACAAGGGCCCATGAACTAGGCACAAGAGATGGATGGTGAGTACATCACATACATCATAGTGGGCTTGATGGGATAGCCCACATAGCCCAGAAAATAAATGGGCAGCAAGGTCAATATACACATCAAGGTGAGCCTCACAGGTCAGCTCAAAGGTCCTGAAAAATAGCTGGACAGTGTGCCTACATTACATACATCTAGGTGGGCCTGTTGCACCACAAAATGGGCCTAATGCGGTTGCCCATAATCCAAGAAAAATGGATGGGCAGCCTGGATATACAACGCATTCATCAGGGTGGGCCGCTGCCCTGGACGGCGTGGGTTAGAACACACTTCATTTCATTCACTTCGCGATCAATTTCAATCAGTTCGCGGTCAATTTCATTCATTTCATTTACTTCGCGATCAATTTCATGCATTTCACGGTTAATCCCGGCGATTCCCCTTCACTTCAAGGTCAATTCCATGCATTTCACGGTCAATTCCTTTCACTTCACGGTCAATTCCGAGCATTTCACGGTCAATTCCCTTCATTTCACGGTCAATTCCATGCATTTCACGGTCAATTCCCTTTACTTCACGGTCAATTTAATGCATTTCACGGTCAATTTCCTTTCACGGTCATTTCAATGCATTTCACAGTCAATTCGCTTCACTTCATGGTCATTTCCATGTATTTCACGGTCAATTCGCTTCACTTCACGGTTATTCCATGCATTTCACGGTCAATTCCCTTCACTTCACGGTCAATTCCATGCATTTCACGGTCAATTTCCTTCATTTCACGGTCAATTTCATGCACTTCACGATCAATTCTAGTGATTTTCCTTCACTTCACGGTCAATTCCATGCATTTCACAGTCAATTTCCTTCACTTCATGGTCAATTCCATGCATTTCACGGTCAATTCCGGCGATTCCCCTTCACTTCACGATCAATTCCATGTATTTCACAGTCAATTCCCTTTACTTCATGGTCAATTCAATGCATTTCACGGTCATTCCATGCATTTCACGGTCAACTCCCTTCACTTCACGATCAATTCCATGCATTTCACGGTCAATTCCCTTTATTTCACAGTCAATTTCATGCATTTCACGGTCAATTCCATGCAGCTTTGCACAGGTCAAAAATGCCGGTGCTTTATCAATTTCACTTCATTCACTCCCTTACACTCAAATACATGTCTGAACTCATCTACATGTCTGAACTCATCTCTGCCATCCCTATTCCTTCTTTTCACCCATTTTCTTCGTTAAATCTCCATAGGGATGGCAGAGATGAGTTCGGACGTGTATTTGAGTGTAAGGGAGTGAATGGAGTGATATACATGAAATTGATCGTGAAGTGAAGGGAAATTACCGTGAAATGGATGGAATTGACCGTGAAGTGAAGGGAAATCGTCAGAATTGACCGTGAAATGCATGGAAATGACCGTGAAGTGAAGGGAATTGACCGTAAAATGCATTGAATTGATCGTGACGTAAAGGGAATTGACCGCGAAATGCATGGAATTGACCGTGAAGTGAAGGGGAATCGTCGGAATTGACCGTGAAATGCATGGAATTGACCGTAAAATGAAGGGAATTGACCGTGAAATGCATTGAATTGACCGTGAAGTAAAGGGAATTAATTGCGAAATGCATGGAATTGACCGTGAAGTGAAAGGGAATCGCTGGAATTGACCGTGAAATGAAGGGAATTGACCCTGAAATGCATGGAATTGACCGTGAAGTGAAGGGAATTGACCGTGAAATGCATGGAATAACCGTGAAGTGAAGCGAATTGACCGTGAAATGCATGGAAATGACCGTGAAGTGAAGCGAATTAACCATGAAATGCATTGAAATGACCGTGAAGTAAAGAGAATTGACCGTGAAATGCATTGAATTGACCGTGAAGTAAAGGGGAATCACCGGAATTGACAGTGAAATACATGGAATTGACCGTGAAGTAAAGGGAATTGACCGTGAAATGCATGGAATTGACCATGAAGTGAAGGGGAATCGCCGGAATTAACCGTGAAATGCATGAAGTTGACCGTGAAAAGAAGGGAATTGACCGTGAAATGCATGGAATTGACCGTGAAGTAAAGGGAATTAACCGTGAAATGCATAGAATTGACCGTAAAGTGAAGGGGAATCGCCGGGATTGACTATAAAATGCATGAAATTGACCGTGAAATGAAGGGAATTGACCATGAAATGCATTGAATTGACTATGAAGTAAAGGGAATTGACTGTGAAGTGAAGGGGAATAGTCGTGATTGACCGTGAAATGCATGGAATTGACCGTGAAGTGAAGAGGAATAGCCGAGATTGACCGTGAAATGCATGGAATTGACCGTGAAATGCACGGAATTGACCGTGAAGTGAAGGGAATTGACCGTGAAATGCATGGAATTGTCCGTGAAGTGAAGGGGAATCGCTGAGATTGACCGTGAAATGCATGGAATTGATCGTGAAGTAAATGAAATGAATGAAATTGACCACGAAGTGAATGAAATGGATTTTCGACCATCGACCTAATGGAATCTTGGAAACTAACTAGGTTGGTTGGCTAAAGTAGCTTCTCCTACCCCCAAAATCATATAGGGTACATCAAGTAACTAATTTTGGTTTAGAAGATATTCTTGTTAAATGAATAAAGAAAGAAATGAAAAAAAGAGAGAAAAAATATTTTATATGCTTATATATACATATTCATATAAATATGTATTAGAGAAAATTGTAGGTAGAAAAAAGTTCTCCATGTTAAAAAAAATTAAAAATTAAAAAAAATTTAAAGAAATTTTTTTTTTGCATAGACTAGCACGGACTATAGTTATGGCTACGGTTATAATCTGTAGCTATACGTAAAATACCTCGATATCTATCAAATACTCTTCTATTTGTATTGAAAATTGCAGGATTTTTTAGGCAAACGCGCTGGACAGTTCTGGACCTTTTTCGATCATATTGAAAGACTGACCATACACATCGAAGTACATATCGAAATACCTTCAATATATATCAAAGGACATATCAAAAAAGTATGGGCTACGGCTTTGGCTACGGTTATAATCCGTAGCTATAGGAAACCCCCCCAGCTTTCAAATATCACATTTATGAAAAAGCAGGGGCATTTTCGACCTTTGGCAAGTCGTCCGTACGTATGGGGATTATTCTCGCGAGGTAAAAAGAAGTGGGCTTAGAAATGTAAATGGGCCATAAATGGGTCGTACAGTTGTAAATTTCTCATAAGATTATGTAAAGGTACATAAGACCGAGAGTAAAACAAACCTATGCGAACAGGGACATCAAGCGCCACAGACCAATGTCACCTAGATCACCGCCTCCCTATGTTTTATGTCTCGAATCATGCAATCCAAATTACAGTCTTTTGCAACCCGGAACACCATCGTCCCTAGATCAGATGATTCTCAACTCTTATGATTGATTTAGTCATAATGTAATTTTATACTGCAACTGTGGAGATTTATGCAACAGTAGGCAACTAGGCATGCAAAATACTATCATATACTACAATCGCAATGTTCATCACTTCATATATAATCTTTTTAAGGGTAACATGATTTTTTTTCATATATAAATTACAATATAATTTGTATATATAACTATATAATGTAAACTTGGTAGTGCATATTGGAGCAACCAACATAATAATACCCCTACCAGCGTACCATGTACTGGAGGGAGTAGTGAACAGCGTACCATTCTTGTACCATGCACCAGAGCACCCCTCGATCCAGGTAACCTTGCCACAAAATGTAATCCTCAAAAATCAGACCAGCAAATTGATATAGTTCTGTGACAATATAGGAAGGTATAATACTAGCAAACATTAACCCATGGATGTTTAAACTCATACGAATATCAGTATAGTAGAAGCACAAAAATATCACACAATCATGACCAAAACTAGGGCAAAAAAACTCAACTACAGTCTTGATTCAAAAACCGTGGACCATGGTATTCAAAAACATTTTGTTATGGGTGTAACGGCCGCTACGTGATGGTAACGGTGGTGCCCGTCACACAATACATGGCCCTAATGCCCGATTTGGGAAAAAAAAAAAAAAAAAAGGAACGTAACAGGCTATAACGGCCATTAGGCCTGTTACAGGGCCAATAAGCAGCCATAACAGGGGATAACTGGCCAATACAGGGCCAATATGGTGCTGATACATTTTTCCCATTAAAAAAATTCAACCATTACAAGGACGTAACAACCATTGGGGCCCCCATATTTGTAACAGCCATAAGGGTGGGTGTTACAGCCACTGTTACCATTATTGAACACCTTAGTGTGCACGTGTGCTATAAAATGGTGATGTTTAAAAAACTTTGGAGTGCTCTAGTCATGTGGCATAAAACCAATGGCCATTCAAAATTCCAAATTTTCAGAACATAAAACCATGCAAAGTCTTGGCAAACAGACCACATCAGTATATCTAATGTTGACAATCATACCAAAAGGAAAACAGGCGCTATCACAATGAAAAATTATTCTCATCCAGAGGGAAAGAGTGAAAACAGTTATGTTCTAAAGCATCCAAAGCAAACAGTAGCAACAGATAACTTTGGTCTATGGCTGCTAAATGCTAGAGTTAACGTCGTTCCTTGTGTTAAGTTACAATCATTGAGGAAAACAGAAAGCAATGTCAGAAACAGTGTTTACCTGATGCAAGGGAAAAAACCGCATTTGGAAAGAGATAATACCAGAACATAAGTGCAAAATCAGCAGATAAACAGAGACCCACTTTGTACATCAAGCATGCCCTAATCGCCCAGGATCAAAAGGCTGCCATGGCAATTGACTCACTCTCCCATCTCAATCACCTTCTGCTGCATCTCTGACATCAATTGTAAAACTGTATTCCTGGTCACATCCCAGATACGAATCACACATAAAATACAGCATATATGACTTCTTTCCAACTTCTGCAGGAGCAGTGAAGTCGAGCTTGACTTTTGCCCTCCGTTGCAGCGACACCCTCTTTATCGCCAGCAGCTGCTGGCTTTTGCTGTCACCAACCACAAGCCACCACCCCTCTTCTTTGGCTTTCAGGTATCTGGGTGCATCAACTGGTCCAACCTCTGAGCGCCCCTCAAAGTCTCGCTCAAAGGTGACCTGCGAAGCAACATTTTATTTTTTATTTTTTTATTTTTTCATTTTTTTAGAAGACCAAAATGAAAATTAAAAGATAAACAAGGGGAAAATATAAATTATAAGCTAAAGAATGGGGACCTGCAAGGTAACATTTTCCCCAGGCCTCACATCATCACTATCCAGCACCTCGTACACCATATCAATGTTAGGAAAGCAGTTGCAAAAGTGGATGATGTCCTGCAGCTGTGACTCTGATATCTGGAGCAGCTCATGCCTTTCATCATTCTCCATCTCCATCAAATCAAAGACTGTTCCAATACTCTTCCCTGGATTTTCTTCACACCTCTTCGCCAGCTCCTTTGTGAAGTGTGGAAGCTGCAGAAGAATGGAGTCACGCTCCCACATGCTTTGAGTCACCATCTGACTCACTTCCATCGCGAGAAGAGCTAGATTGAGCCACCCATTGCCGGAAATAACATCAACCATAGCCTGAAGCAACCTGTTAGCAGAGAGGAGAACCTCTCTCTGATCGGCTTCTAGATTTCCTACCACTGTGTGTCTCGAGAAGTGGGGTTGTAACAACACATGTGCCTTCTCATGCGGATCCGTGCACTTGGGGTTTTCAACAGAAAACCTCTGGTGGTTGACCAATTTTGTTATCAGCTCTTCCTTACCTGGTCGAATTGGAAGCTGAGCATATTCACAAGCTGAAGCCAAAATTTCCAGAAGACCCTTCATCTTTGTTTTCGAAGTCAGTTATGAACCGAAGCGCTTGATGGTGGTGTAACTGATGTAATAGTATGATGCAATCATGCCAAGGTTCAGAGGAGAGAGATACATATCTTCTTCTATGGCCACGCATTTACTTGCTTCCAAATCACTTATTGTGTTCTCGACGAGCTCGGAAAGGTGATCCAAAAGATGCCTATGGCTGACGCCCTGGAGATTGTAGTAGTTTGGGTTTTGGGTAAGCCTCCGGTACATGAATGTCCATGTCAAGTAGTCTACAGCATCTTGCTTGTTCTCAATAGTTCCAACAACAACTTCAGCATTCAAATTGTCGTGCAGGAAGTGTTGTAGATGACTTTCCACAGGCAGTGCCTCATAGAAAAACTTCTTGTAGTACTCTTTACGGGGAGCATGACACAGGATGACACATTTCCCAGCATTGTCCAACAGAGGCCTGATTGCATGACCCATCATCTGCAAAAGATCAGTAATTGGATAATCAGTGTGAGCATTTTCTCGCCCATCATAATATTGGGTTCTCTCTAAGCTTCTCGTCAACAGATAAGTTCCACAAGGTACATAAGGTTTGTTCCAAATAAGTTAAGAATCAGTCATGGCTTGGTATGCAGATATTTCTAACAGGTTTGCCTTCATTGGCACTGGTAACCACCGTAAGCATATGATGGTACCAGCAAACATGGGGCCCACATGATGTATTCATACAGCCAAACTGTCCATCAGATGTGTCACCTCAGACAACCACTAGAACCCAAAACTCAGCTGGATCCAAAACTAAGGTGGGCCACAGCAAGGGAACAAGTTGGGAGGAAACGCACACCCTTGAATTTCACAGGGGCCCACACGAGTTGTAAAACAGCCTGAATCTTGGCCTAACCCTTCATCTGGATTGGATTAATGATCTGAACGGCCTTGATTACATATACACAACACATTAAGCCTCCATTCTAATCAATGGTGACAGTTCCTTCTCAATTGTTTCCTGTGTCGTGGCCTATCTGAGTTTTGAATCGGTGTGATTTTTGGGCTTCATAGGTTATCTGAGGTGACGCATCTGATAAACGATCTGGATGGTGCAAATGCATCATGTGGGCCCTACATCTTCCCTGTACCACCACAAGCTTACAGTGGTACAAGTACCACTAGAGCGCACCCCCTAACAGAATAATAGGTCTCATTCATACCTCTGCAGTCAGAAAGGATCTACTCAGCAGTCCCGTTATTTCTTCTATTGCCCCGCTTCCGGCTATGGAGTCTCTGTAGGGGTTGACTGAGGATATTGTTCGTAAAAGGCCTGCAGCCGCTTCGCAGGTAGAAAGGGATTCTGATTTTAGAAGGTTAATGGTTAGAGTAATGCAACCACGAAATTGCATAATCTCATCAATACAAGTCTTTCCTCCTTGTGAATATTTCCAGAGTGCGATTATTGCTTGTTCCCTGTCAAGGGGGTCATTATCTATCCCAAGTATGCGAACAAACAAACCCACATAACCAGCTCCAGGAGCACTGTTCTTGAAGGCTTCAATACCCTGAAATAAAAACACACTAGCACTTGTCGGCTACCAATGCAAAGCTTGACAGCATCCTGGAACAAAAATTGAAAAGTAATCAAAAGAAACTCAAGAAAAAGAAAATTCATGCAACCAGTACAAAGCATAGAGTCTCAATAGAACATGATAAAAAAGAAGACCAACCATTTGATTTATTTTTTTATTTTTTTGAAGTTAGTGATGCTTTATTAAAACCATTTGATTCTACGCAATCAATATAATGCACAAGAATTGGAGAGAACACTAAGGAAACATTAAAGAATTTCAATGAGAGAGATCAGGTCTCAAAGCAGTGGCATCTGTCCTTTACAACAGACGTTGGAAAAGACACTAGTTAGGGCACATTTATTCAAACATAATGCATTACTACACATTCCAGAGCCTATATGGATCATGAACACCTGACCCATCATTCATAAGGGGGTGCGTAGGAACTGACAAACCCTGGAACGATACTGGCTTCGATGGAGTCCTTATTCCATCATATGAGAAAAAGTAGAATGCTGGAACCCATCTCCATTTCTTCTTCTTCTTGTTTTTTTTTTTTTTTTGGAAAGATAATTTCAATTTGATTGAAAAAGAGATGGAAAAACAGAATGGAAATACAACAATGCAGCCCTAGAAGCTGCAGAATAAAAACTAGGTTGCATCTGAACCCAAACATAACCAAAAAAAGGAGCCGTTACATATTTCATAGTCAAACACCTTCATCCCTTGACTAGACTCCTGCTTTTGCAAGTGAATCAGCAACCTCGTTAGTTTCTCTGCCAATTTTCTTGAACTGGATCGGTTCGCCTCTACAGAGATCCAAGACTTCTGCAATCATCTCCACAACTTTCTAAGGGCCTCGACCTGCAGAAATCCAGCTTTGCGGACAGCAAATTGTTTTCTGCCAGTAACTTTGTCACCTGGAGATTGGCCACTGCCACAGCATAGTTGGAATCTTGAATACCAATTGGATGGGACAATTCCAAGATGATGTTCGCATTATGGTCCCGAATGCAACCACCCATACCTGCAAAACCTGGGTTCCCAAAAGAACAGCCATCGAAATTTGCCCTCAAACAGCTGGCAGCAGGGACTAAACCTCAGTAGGCTTATCCAACCTTGGATTACACTACAGCATCTCGAACCAGTTGATTGAGAAAAGAGCACAGGGTAATTTCCTCAATGCCGGGACAGCCTTGCTCCACTCCACAGTGTGATTGTCAAGCGACAGTCCATCCACAATGTGCCCCACAAAAAGTTATGAAAGAAACACGGGGAATCTAAATGGAAGATAGACACACATAATTGGCATATGAGGAACAAAAGACAGTTAGTTAAAAAGAATGGAAGAGAAATATAAATGTGGACCATAACCTTAATACATGCTCCCCTCTTTATGGAAGCCAACTTTAGTCTTTGGTGCACATTAATCAAACCATCTCAATATGCTCTCCATCATTCTCATAGACTGCTTCAGTTGACCCATTCTGGATTATATCCTTCCTATTCTTCCAAAACATCAATCTCAACATTCGCATCTTTGCAACACTCAAGCTTTCTCATGTTGCCCTCTGACTTCCCAAAACTCAGCCCCATACAGCATGGCCAGTGAAATGGCGGCCACATGAAATTTTCTCTGAAAGTTCTATTGGCATGCAGAGATCACACAACATTCCAGAGCCACATCTCCACCTCATCCACCCGCATCTGATTCTATTGGAAACATCCTCATCAATCCCTCCATCCTTCTCAATCATAGAGAAAAGCTAACAAAGAAAAATCTCTTTGTAGAATTTCTCGTCCACCAAATTTAACCAATCCATTGCCACTATAATATTTCTAATGAAGTTGATTCCAAATACTCCTAGTTGTTCTAATTTTTAAACCTCTAGACTATAGAAATATCCTCCAAACCTCTATTTTAACATTTGTCCCTCTCTAGTCTGGTTGACCATCACTATACAATCTGCAAACCAAGGTATTCGATAACAGTAACGGTGGCCATAACTGTTTGATACAGGCCGTAATGGCTGTTATGGCCTTAAAAGATAAATAAATAAAACTGCATCGGCCCCATAACAGGCTGTTAAGGGCCATTTTTTCATTAACAACCATTACAGTCCCACAACACGTAACAGTTCCCACCGTTGCTGTTACGTAACAGCCATTATGTAACTGTTTTTTAAAACCTTGTTGCAAACACACAAAGCAAGGGAACTCATCCTAGACTCTAGCAATTAATCAATTTTAACAATTGCAAAAATGTATGGGCTTAATGCCAGCTCCTGATGAAGACCCACAGCTATTGGTAGCTCATCAATCTCACAACAAGTCGTTCTCACTCTTGTAACGGAACCCTCAAACATGTCTTTAATGATGTTGATATGTCCTCTTGGGACCACTTTCCTCCACATCACTCACCTCATAACATCCCTAGATACTCTATCGTATGCTTTTTGCAAATCTATACAAAGTATGTGTCTTTTTCTTCTCTCAGTATTTATCCATCAATTGTTTAAGTAGAAAGATCGCTTTGGTTGTTGCTCTTACTAAGATGAAGCTGAACTAGTTTTCTGGCACTTTTGTTGGTCTTTATTCCACACCTCTCCCAAAGCTTCATGTTGTGACTCATGAGTTCGAATGCCCAATGGTAAGTTTAAGCATCTCGTCTTAGCAACTTCCCTAATCACTAAGATAGGACTACGTAATTCAAGATACCAATGAATTACGCTCCAGCTCGAGGAAAAGTTGGAGTAATTAACAATTGTCCATGTGATTTAATGAATAAAACATGTTTGGCTAGGCATGAATGTTCGTACCTTTGCCATGAATCATAACTAGTTTGGAAATGTATGAGAGATACTGGGTTATTTTGGTTGACAAAGTTGTTCAACAAGATTGTAAGATCAAAGAAATGCGAATGAATGGAGGAAAAGTATTGTGGTACCTATTTATAAGAATAAAGGAGACATACGGAGATGCACTAACTATCATGGGACTAAACTTATAAGTCATACTATGAAATTTTGGGAAAGAGTGATTGAGCAAAGACTAAGGCATGAGGTGAATGTATTTGAAAATCAATTTGGTTTCATACTTTAGAGGTCTACCGCTGAAGTTATTTAAGTACATAGACAATTGATAAAGAAATATAGCGAGAGAAGGATCTCCGTAAGGTCTTTATTGACTTAGAGAAAGCTTACAACAGGGTCCCTAGAGAGAATTTGGTGAGTGTAGGGAGAGAGGAGTTTAAAGAGGATATATTGACTTTTTCTTTTTAAGATTGAAAATTTATCCTAATGTATGTCTTCAACGAAGATCTCTCATTCTTCCTAATATATGTCTCATGTGTATGGGGAATGCTGAGTTTATCTCATTCATTGCCCCTTCACTCATAAAGTTTGGGACCACTTCCTCCTTATTTTCCATACCTCATGGGTTATGCCGGAGTCAGTTGACCATCTTTTGTGGTGTGGCAAGGAGTGGCCTTGGGTAATTCTCATAAAGCAGTTTGGAGGATGGTTGCAATGGCAATCTTTTGGTTTATGTGGAAATCTCAAAATGGTCGGTGCTTTCAGAAGAAAGAAGAGATGATACAATGATAAGAGATTTGGAGATTGATCGACCACTCCACAACATGTCGAGAGATCACTACACTAGAAATTGAAGAGAAGAGATTTTGAAAGCAACGTTGTTCCTTTCCTTCCAAATTGCCCAAAATTTTGGCATAACAGTTGCATGCTAGATAACTTTGAGATCTTTATTGATGCCACCTCCGTGCCACGAAAATAGCATATCAATAGTGGCTCGAGGCATGACCTAAGATGTTTGAAATCTAACTAGGATGGAGGACTACACCCCCCGAGAGAGGGGGATATGTATGAGGGAGTGATAACAAATGCGAGGACCACTGGTGGAGAAACAAGTGAGTTCCCAATTACAGTAGGCTTGCAGTAGGGGTCGGCATTAAGCCCATACTTTTTCACATTAGTTATGGATAAATTAACGAGGCATTTGCAGGAAGATATCCCATAGTGCATGTTGTCTGTAAATGACATGGATTTGATTGACCAGACGCAGGAGGGCGTAAACATAAAGCTAGATTCATGGAGAGGTGCTTTAAAATCTAAAGGATTTAAAATTGTTCAAGCTAAAACAGAATATATGGAGTGCAATTTTAGTAAAAATAGGAGTGGGAACAAGGAATTAGTAAAGATTATTGACAAAGAAGTTTCCCAAAATGGCCACTTTCAATCTTGGGTCGATAATTCATGAGAGTGGAGAGATTAAGAAGGGTGTTTTCCATAAAATTCAAGGGGGTGGAAGAAATAGAGATGTGCCTCTAGAGTTTTATGTGATCATCGTGTACCACTCAAACTGAAAGGGAAATTTATACGATCATCATAAGACCGGCCATGCTTAATGTTGAGTGGTTAAGGAATACCATGTCCATAAGATGAGTGTAGCTAAAATGGGGGTGTTGAGATGGATAGGTGGCAAGACAAAGAAGGATAGAATTAGGAATGAATGCACTCGAGGGAATTTAGGAGTAACACCAATACGTAGCAAGATGAGGAAAAGTGGATTTAGATGGTTTGGTTATGTGTAATGGAGACCAAGAATCACACCAGTTAGAAGTAGTGAGCTGGTATACTGGCTCTAAAAGGGCAACGGGAAGGCCCAAAAGGACATGAGTGAAGGTAGTAAGAAAGACTTAATGATCAATTATCTAACTAAAGTTATAGCCCTTGATAGAGTGGATGGCGGAAAAGAATTCATGTAGCCACCCCAATTAGTTGGGATAAGGCTTAGAAGATTATGATGATGCCATGAATCATAAACAAATTAGCAAATGGAGAGTATTCCATTTCTTTATGAGTAACTACAATTTATTGAAAAGGCAAATAAGATTCAAGGAATAAAAACATCCATTAAGGCAATGGACAAGAAAACCCACACAAAAAGAAGGACGAACTACCACTTGTTCTTCCAGCTGTTAACCTATTGGTTGAGTTAGTAAATAAGGAGAATTCCCAAGTTTCACTATAAAGGACTTGTTTGGATTGTTGGAATCCAGAAGGTACCCATGTGAAAAAAAAAAAAAAAAAAACTTTGCAAATGTAACGTTTTCCGCTGATTGGGACAATAAAATAACCTATGGAAAATGGTTTTCCTATATATATATATATATATATATATATATATATATATATATATATATATATATATATAATATATATATATATATATATATATAAGCTATTTTCCCCTTTCCTCCCAAAAACTTAATAATCCTCATTTTCACACCTTTTGATAAACAAATTTCATTTTTTGAGCATTCTCTGGATATGATGAAAACTAAAACAAACCCTTCAAGGATTCTTTTCCTCGGATTTCCTTATCCCCGATTTTCCTTAGATGTGATGTTTGCCATTCCAAATCTATCTTTTGGAATCCACCAGTCCAAACAGGCCCTAACCAGAAAGGACAGCTTCCAAGAAGAGGATTCTCATTTGGAAAAAAGAACAAGAACATAGTTACAAAATCAAACAATAGGATTTAATTTTTTTAAAAAGCCTGCTTATCAGGTAACACAAGCCTTTTTTAAAGACCCCCTTTTTCCTTTCTGGTAGATAATCAAGCCAAATATATACCTCTCAAAAAAAAAAAAAAAAATCAAGACAAATACATACAATTAGCCCAAGATACATCAAGAATCCAAAAGGCCAATGTCATTAGCATAAAGAAAATCACACACTGACACCAAATTCAGCAATCCAATTTGCAGCTCCATTTCTTTCCCGCCAACGATGCCAAATTCAATAGTTGGAAATTAGCTTAAAGAGATCAAGGACGGTACGGGACATCAGCGCCATGAAAACAGTAGGCCTCACCATGTACATTACCTGGCATGAAAATCAGAAGGTCCACACTGTCGGCATCAATGGAAAACAAGTGGTCTGGCCCGACATACAGGTTTGGCCCACCTAATGAATTCAAGAAGTGAAGGCTTTTCGGTGGGGCCTACCATTTTCATGGCACCAATGTCCTACACAAGTAGCAACTTACTGGGAAAGATGGAACACCACAAGCTCCATGTTTAATGTATTGTCTGAAACTGGAACGTATCACCCGATACAAACTGGTTTCAGCCGTCAATAGTACATCTGTATCAGAGCGATTCCGGCCCAAACGTGTCGGTAAAGCCCAGTTTCGGTGATAGATGACATGGTATAGCAAGACTGATTTGTAATCCTTGCCTGTTGGTGATTAGCTCTCCTTATTTAGACCATCATTGTCTGTAAATGGATTTAGAACATCAAAAATAAAATTTTCAACGGCCTACATTCAACTCCAAGAATCAAAGGCCCAGATCATCAGCGACGTTGATTATCGGACAGTAGCTTACTTACATAGTGCGCCACAGCAACATGGACGGTTCAGATAATCGGACCATCTCAGCATGTGGGGCAACGCGTGCTGGGACCCTCAGTCGCGACGGAGGTAAAACGAATTCCATGGATTTTCAGTTCGACGAGAGAAGAAAGAAAGCAATGAGATTTCGAGAAGTATGGTACGCACACTCACTTGGTCTGCACCTACGGAACCAGCGCCATCGTCGGTGGCACGGGAAACTACAAGGCGTGGGTAGCGGTGGATCGCGAGTTGGACGGCTAGGATTGAAGCTGGGGGGCTTCTTCTTCCAGAGATGGCCCTGTGGCTGACGAGGGCCGTTGATGCCAGCAGCTTTAACTTGGAATTGGGGACGGTAGCTTAGGCCATGGCGGGGGAGAGAGACGAAGGAAGGCAGAGCATTATCTCATTCGGCCTTGGGTTGTTCATTTGATACTCTGGATTCTGGAAAGAACCAATGAAGGATTCGACGTTAACCCCAAAGTAAACTGTCCTAAACTGTGGGACCTACCCGGCATGGTTCATAAAGATGGAATAAACAATCCTAAGGGCGTGTTTGGACGGGCCCATCCAATGGGATTGGATTGTATTAGGGTGGATGGGAAGTAATGATGGCTGTGTCAGTGGATTGCTGTAATCCCATGGGATTGCTATATTCAGGACCAGGAATTCACCACCGAGTGTGTTTGGCTCACCTGGCCAATCCCCCAGGATTACGTCAGCCAATCCTGAGATTGTTCCGTCTAACCAAACATGTCCCAAGCAAAATAGATGGGATTAAAAGGGATTGAGTGGATTTCAAGGTAATGATGGTGATGGTGATGGTGATGTAAGTGGATTGCTCGAGATTGTTATATCCAACTCCTGCCTGTTTGGCACGCCAGGCCAAATCCTGGGATTGCCACCCTGCCCAGCCAAACAGGCCCTAAATGTCAATTGACGAATCTAAAACTCGAGTACACCGTACGGACGGTTTGAGCTTACTTATATGACACGTGAACTTAGTGCCTGAGTATCAACCATCAACTCTGCCAGAGTATTGTAGTTTCGACTTATCAAAGCGAGAAATTGACCACTTTAGACACCACCTTTTAACCAGCTTCTTTTCAAAGTGCTCCCAAACTTTCCTTTGCCAAAGTAGACCATTATGTAATACCTATGGCTACGATTATAATCGTAGCAATAGGCAGTGAATGCAAGGGTATTTTCGTACGTGAATAGTGTCTCCGTATAGAATGGTCTACTTTGGTAAAGCAATGTTTGAGAGCGTTTTGAAAAGACACTGGTAAAAGGTAGTGTCTACAGTGGTCAATTTCTCTATCACAGCTTAGCAAATACGGAACGCGGATTGCTAATGAGTAAACTCCTAAGGCCCACTGTGATGTATTACATATAATCCACACCATCCATCCGTTTTATCAGATCATTTCAAAGCACGACCCTAGAATTGAAGCATATCTAAAAATCGAGTGTGTCACACGAAAGGAAACGTTGAGAATTGAACCCCTACGGTTGAAAACATCTCAGGGGCTAAGGAAGTTTTCGATCTATCTGATATTTGAGTTTTCTCTTCATCCATTTTTATGTGACCTCTACGAATAGGTTGGATGATAAATAAACATCACCGTGGGCCCGAGGAAGCTTTCAACGGTGGAATTCACTATCCCCACTGTTTCCTGTGGTGTGGTCCACTTGATGTTTGAATATACCTAGATTTTAGAATAGTTCCCTGATATTATCTGATAAAACGGATGGACGGATTAGATATAAAACACGGTGGGCACACAGTCTTGCACACGTGTGTCTTATTGTGCCACGTCCACGTGGCAATTGCCAATCCTCATATCTTAAACGCCCAATACCAGTTCGTGTGGAACACGTGTGATAGTATGTGCACACGTGTTACACCCTAGGCACCCATTCAAATGGAATGCCCCAGGATTCCATCATTTCAATTGGAGAAGTAGAAGATACGTGAACCGCTTACCAAGCGTACATCACGCCCGTGCATCTTTTTCCACGAGAGAAAACGGGAGTTTTGCTACTCCTACACGCGTGTGAACCCGCCAAACCACACTCTGCAACACGTGCTCCAGATCCGAGCTTTCTATCTCGTTGGAAATAGTCCTTTAAATCTTCTGCTTCGAAAATCAGGCCGTTTGTTTTTTCAGGTGGCCCCAAGATACGAAATAAATCGAATTGAAAACAGTTCTTTTCTGGCCATCCATTTCTTTTATTTGCCCGGACCCAGCTGACGTGTAACATGGCCTCACTGTTAGGCCAAAAGATCTAAGCACTGTAGCCCACCTGATGTAAGGATCTGATCTGATACACGTATTCCATATTAGCACGTGTGCCTGAGTGTGATAGACGCGTGTGGAATTAGCAAACCTATAGAAAATGGTACATTCTAATATAAATAGGGTACTTAAATCTGTGTTAGTATCAGCTAATAATCCAACTCAGGTTGAACAAAGCTGTGTTAATCGCTTGTGCTATGGCTTCCCCATTCCGACTATCTCTTCTTGCCTTGTCCACATTCCTGGCAATGGTTGGTCCAAAATCAGCAGGTAAACTCACACGTGTGTGAGATCCAAGCCATTCATCTGGTCAGGATGGTTTACTCATCAGGTGGGCCACTCTTGTATGAGAAGAATGCTCGATGGTGCATATTCCATGTACGCATGTGGCCTACCAGATGAGTAGGCCAGCTTGATTTTGGTCTTGAGCATGTTCATTGCACCCTATCTGCATGATATTGGCCATATCATTTCAACAACTGATCTTTTTTTTTTTAAACCGTCCATCTGATGGCCACCAACTAAAATGTTTTGGATCATCCGCGTAAGTAGATCTTCTCCATCCAAAATGGGACACGCTTCTTGGACCATCTTGATTGATGCACGTGTACCCTACCTTTACTGTGATTGTCTATAAAGAAAATTCACCATAAAGCCGGCTGTAGGATAGCTTACCATACATCCCTGTCTTTCCCTCCAAAATGTCACTTATCTAGAACATCCAGTCCATGCGAACGGTGGGCCCCAACTTGAAGATCACATGGCACAAAAACCGGGACGATCCACTCGTCAAGCATTCCACAATCCACACCATTGATAAATGTAATCTTCATGGTGGGTCCCACCACAGGGAACAGTTGGGACTTGACGCCTGCCATTAAGATCATCCAGATTGTGTGTATTGGTGCATGGTATCATTGCTAAGGTGCAACTTCTTCCAGGTGGTTCGCACGTGGGTGTATGCTATGGCATGCTTGGCAACAACTTACCAGAGCCGTCCAATGTCGTGGCCCTGTACCATAAGCACCAGATCAGCAAAATGAGGCTCTACGATCCAAACCCAGAAGCCCTACAGGCCCTCCAAAACACAGGGATCGAGCTGATCGTTGGGGTCCACAACCAGGATCTCCAGTCAATCGCATCCTCCATCTCCATAGCCTACATCTGGGTCCAGCAGAACATCCAACGGTTCTGGCCAGCCGTCAGTTTCCGATACATCGCCGTAGGGAACGAGGTGATCCCGGGCGATCTGGCCCAGTTCGCCCTCCCAGCGATGAAGAACATACACAATGTCTTGAAATCTATCGGATTAGACGGTCAGATCAAAGTGTCCACGTCGGTCAGTACGTCGATCATGGGTACATCCTACCCTCCATCAGCAGGTACCTTCTCGGATTGTTCATGGGCCTACATGGGCCCAATAGCCCAGTTCCTAGCTAGCACTGGTGGCCCACTTCTATCCAATGTGCACCCCTACTTCAGCTATGTATCAGACCCCTGGGATATCAAGTTGGACTACGCCATCTTTCAATCCAAGACGTTCATTGTGCTGGATGGCCCATATTACTACATGAACCTGTTCGACGCGATCATGGACGCCCTCTATGCGGCCCTGGAGAAAGTGGGCGCACCCCAAGTGCCGATCGTAGTGTCGGAGAGCGGTTGGCCGTCCGATGGAGGATCTGCGGCCAATATTTCAATAGCAGAGACGTACGTCAATGGCTTGATTGATCATGTGGCATCCAATCAAGGGACCCCAAGGAAGTGGGCCTGGCCCATCGAGGCGTACGTGTTTGCTATGTTCAACGAGAATTTGAAGCCGGCCGGGGTCGAGCAGCACTGGGGCCTGTTCTACCCAGACGAGCTACCGGTATTACATGTGCCCACGTTTTAGATCGGACGGTTTTGTATCGTTTATCGCTGATATGGGCCCATATCGGCCCTGTTACGGACTGTTTCGGGCCGATACAGGTACATGCTACATAGTACATCTCTAGCATTGCCTAGTTCAAGTAAGAGTGTGGCGGGAAATGTCACACGTGTGGAAAGGGCAATGCACACGTGTGGAGCATCAAGGGCATTGTTATAGATTAAATAAATAGATTTCGTATTAGTGTGTGGTTATCGGCTTAGATAAATTTAATTTTTAAAATGGTATTTTCCTCTTTAAGAGTGTTCAATTGTGATAGGGTGCGTTTGGATGCCCTATTGTATTGAATTGCAATAATTACTGGACCGACTATTGCCATACAATTCAATGGTGCACCCAAACACATCACCGGTGAAATTGGATCGAGTGCTCCGCGTGAAGTTAGAAATATCCGAAGATTCAGAAGTCAAGTGATTTGGACCGTCCATTAGGTTCATCTGGCATTTCATTGGCTAAACTCACACCAATAGGACGATCCCAACCAACCATAATTGTTGTTATTTTTGATTTGACAGTAGCTGGGTCAATTGATAAATGGGCCTTTGGAAAGCCAGGCCTCAGTAGTGAAGAATGTCGAACTCCGGCCGCCGGTTGTACATACATTTTGAAGCGGTTGGATCTAAGTTACTTAAGATAAGCTATTTATGCCTTAAGTAGCTTATCTTAATTTATACTTATTAAGCAAATAAGCATGTTTGGTAAATAATATACTTATCATCTTTTTCTCTCTTTCATCTCTATGCATCTCTCAATAACTATGAAAAGTAAAAAAGCTAAAAGAATTAATTGAAATGATTAAGTAATTTTAAGTAAAAAAGTTACTTATAACTAATCATAAACCAAACTTATCTAAAATAAGTTGCTTATCTACTGTTGTAAGTCAAAAAATTAATTTATTTGGTATTTCTTCATATTTAACATGAGGCCCACTTTCAGACCGCAAGCCTTAAATTCATGTCCAAGCTTGGCCCAAAAGCATAGTGGGCCATCTAAGACCATGTGATATCACTTATTACCAAATGGTACGAACCTCGATTGAGGACTCGACAAGTCTGAGGACCCATTCGGCTCCGAGTTGAGTCGAGACTCGGCCAAGTTCGGTTAGGGAACTCTGTGTTTGATTTTTGGACCAATGGAGTGGACGTGGATCCGCTTGACCCAAATTACCAAATGGGACAAGCATCGAACCTCTCAAAATTAATCCGACTGGATTTGATTTTGAAATGGGTCCAATTTGGGCCACTCAAAAATGAACCCGAATGGGCCCCGACCAGAACCAAATACAGTAGTAGTTGTTAATTAATATAAATATAAGAAAGTGTGAAATTTTGATTAATTAATTGATATTAATTAGAGTAACTTAGGAATTAGTCCCAGCTCATTTTGGACCTAGAGCCTGAAACCCTAATCCTGGCTCGGCCTTAGATGGTAGGGCTAGCTAGGGCTAGGCTAGCCCTGGCTAGCCCTAGCCTACAACCATCCTTTTTAGTAAAAAATAAGTTATATAATCTATAATTGGTGAGTGCATGTTTATGAATCCTAATTTTTCGAAGTATTTTTTTTTTTTTTGGCACACTTGCATCGAATAAGATCATTCTTCAATAAGGATATGCCATGCTTAATCATCCATTGTATGCATAGGTCCACAACATCGATAGTTCATAAGTACTTGTGTTTCATCACACACACACACACACACACACACACCACACACACACACACACACATATATATATTATATATAGATATATATATATATATATATATATATATATATATATATAATATACACTTAAATGTCCACATTACAATACTTATGTACTATATAGTATACTATAACATCCTGAAATTGGGGGTCGTGTAAACATTCGACCTCCAAGTTCTCAGGTGTCACTTATAACCTAATTTTAGTGATTTGCATATAATCTAATTTAAATTATTAGAAATGGAATCGTCTGGAACATAGACCACAATCACAACTAATCTATTGAAATGGAAGTGACTAAGATATACGAGTCTACAAAAAATATCAACGGGTCACATAAGACATCGTCCGACAAAAATACATGTATAGAACGTCCAAAAGGATAGTGCGCTAAGTCCCCTGCTCAATAGCCCTAGGCCAATCTGCTGCGTATACGGTGACCCGCCCATAAGCTGAAAGTACGAAAACTCATCTTCCTCGTTTATGCTCACTCCGTTCGGCTCGTCGAGCTCTACATCACCTGCATCCACTGAAGAGTCTGGTCGGTGTTTTAAAACACCGTCCCAGAGTAGGAGTGAGTGATCAACTTAGTGAGTGTAATTAGTCATAAGTTACATCAAATATCAATTCTATGATGAATTTAATGAAAGACATACATTCACACATCTCTAACTAATCTTGTGAATGCATGTGCATGAATTATGGTATGATGCATGACCTCACAAAAACACTCTCTCGAGCGACTTCGTCTAACGATTGCGCATGACCAACACTCTCTCATTGCGACCTCAACTGCCGAGTCGCCAAACTAACTAATGCAATGTGATCATGAACGTGTTAGCCCAGTTTTTAGTTAAATCTGTTCATCTAGCAGATTGAGGAATCTGGTACTGTAAGACCCGTATCCTAGTTCGCACTGTTCCGATGAATCCTGCGATTATTTCCGTCGAAGTCCGGCAATCCGTGACTGATAATCGACGTTGCGATCGATCGTAAGTCGTATCCTTTAGATTCGAATCGGTTTAATCCGAGACCTGTATCATTGCGACCGCACCGTCGCTGCGGTTCTAACGCCGCGTCTCGTGCGTCAATCCGACGCTTAGATCATAAGATGTGGACCGTGCATTATAATGACCGTGGACCGCACATTGCGGGACCCACCCATCCCATGTGGCACCAATCCCTAGGTAATTATGAGGGTGATGGATGACATCACCCTAAGCTATAGCCACCCTACACCCCTAGCCTAAGCTATAGCCACCCTACACCCCTAGCCTAAGCTAGCCACCCTACACCCCTAGCCCTCTTACAAGCAATTAATGCTAGCCACCCTCTCTCTTACACCACCTACCCACATCCATCACTCACCATCACTCACACCATCACTTACATCTCTCCTTCTCTCTCTCTCTCTTTCTCATTTCTCCACAATTCCAAGCAAGGAAAAACCCCACGTTGGAAGCTCTTCCCATGGAGAGAAAAATGTATGTGTGAGGCCCACCTTTCCCTTCCCAAAACCTCTCATCTTAGCCCTTGATTTCCCATCTCCACCGTCAAAGAGGAGCACAGAAGGTTGGCTTTCCAACGGACCAAGAAGATCGCTAGGTGGGTGCTTCTCTCCCTCTCTTTTTCATTTCTGCGTGATGTGTGGTCCACCATGAATCACATATTTTGAGTGGACCCATTGGATGATGGGTTGGATCTATGCCATCCAGCCCATTAGTGGGCCCAAATGGAAGGAAAACATTAGGTGGACCACGTTCATGTGGGACCCACCTTGATGTGTGATCACGTGCATGAGGAGCCCCACCACCATGATGAGTTTACCCATGCCGTCCAGCGTCTCTGGACGCTGGACGGGCGTGGTTAAAATGGAGTGTGCGTGCTGCCAGGGAGTGCACTGACAAGCCAACCAAAAAGAAAAAAAAAAAAAGAAAAGGAGGAGAGTAACTTTTGGGGTGGGCCATGCATGCGGGACCCACCTTGATGTATGTAGATGATCCACGTTGTCCATTCTATTCTCAGCCCAATTTAGGCGTTGAACCAAAAGATGAGGCTGATCCGATAATCGAGTGGGCCTTACCATAGGAAACAGTGGTTTTTGTCGTTAAAACTTTGGGAAATGATTGCTGGGGTCCACCTGAAGCTTGGACCCACCTGAAATTTGGTTTGGACGCCTAATTTTGTGGGACACATACAATGGACGAGGTAGATCTAGTTAATGTGGGTCCCCCACCTGTGGTAACAAAATATATTTATATATATGAGAAAAGGTGGCAGACACCTTGCTGCCATGACGTGCACAAAAAGGAATGGGTCCCATTGGCCCTAGTTGTGGACCCCACCGTGATGTGTGTTCTAAATCTCTGCCGTCCATTTGTTGGGACCCCTTCGATGAGGCGTCGATTCCAAAAATCCGCCATGAATAGTTCTTAGATGGCCCACATCGCCACTGTCTATACGAAGGTATGTTAAACCACTTGGAAATGATTGCTGGGGTCTACTTGAAGCTTGGACCCACCTGAAATTTGGTTTGGACGCCTAATTTTGTGGGACACATACAATGGACGGGGTAGATCTAGTAATGTGGGCCCCACCATACTAAGATAACAAATTTTTTACATTTGAGAAAAAGGTGGCAGGAACTTGCTGCCATGACGTAACAAAAAAGGTGGTCCCCATTGGCCCTAGTTGTGGACCCCACCATGATGTATATTTTGTATTCACACCGTCCATGAGGTGGACCACCCCCTGAGGTGGGTCCCCTCCGAAAATAAGCTCGATCCAACGCTCAGGTGGCCCACACCAGAGGAAACAGTGTGAATTGAACATATACCATTGAAACCCACTTTGGGCCCACAGAAGTTTTGGATCAAGCTAAAATTTGTTTTCACCCTCCATCTGGGTCTGCGTGACCTTATGGGCGAGTTGGATGGAAAATAAACATTACGGTGGGCCCCACATGGGACCCACAATGATGCATGTGTTTATTACCACCGTCCGCCTGGACGGTGGTACCCATAGTGATGTAAGTATTTCTTTCTCACCGTCCACTGACGGTGGACGGTGAGTCCCACTTGAGGTATATGTTCTATTCACACCATCCTCCCTGGACGGTGTGTGCACGTGTGTACGTACGTGTGCGTGTGTGTATATGCACGTGTGAGTGCAGGCATGTGCGAGTGTGCACGTGTGTGCATGTGTGTGTGAGTGTGCACATGTGTGTGAGTGTGTGTGAGAGTGTACGTGTATATATATATATATATATATATATATATATATATATATATATCTATATAATATAATATTATATTATTAATATTGTATATATATTATATACATATTGTATTATATATATATATATGGTGGACCCCACCTTGGTTTATATAAGGCCCAAGTGTTTTAGGCCCACCTTATCATATTTTGGCCATTGTTGAGGCCCACCTGGATGTGTATTTAAGGCCGTTGTTGAGGCCCACTTCGATGTGTACTTGTGGCCGTTGTTGAGGCCCACCTGGATGTGTATTTAAGGCCGTTGTTGAGGCCCACTTCGATGTGTACTTGTGGCCGTTGTTGAGGCCCACCTGGATGTGTATTTAAGGCCGTTGTTGAGGCCCACTTCGATGTGTATTTGTGGCCGTTATTGAGGCCCACATTGATGTGTATTTGTGGCCGTTATTGAGGCCCACCTCGATGTGTATTTGTGGCCGTTATTGAGGCCCACCGTCATGTGTATGAGGCCCGTTGTTGAGGCCACCTTGACATATACATATGGCCCATGCGATGTGGCCCACTTGTCATATTTATGGCCCATTGTTTAGGCCCGCCTTGATATACATGAGACCCATGTTATGAGACCATTTGACATATTAGAGGCTCATGGGTCGAGGCCCAATGGAATGTACATAAGGCCCATTGAAGGTGATTCCACCGTGTTTTATGTGTTGACCTATATGGCGGGCTATGCCTTGGGAGCAATGTTGGTTTGACGTCCACATTGTAAGTATAATGTTGGTTAAATGTCCGCATTACGACTCTCCCTAGGGCCATTGGTAGGCCCATACTGGTTATGTGTAGGCCGTCTAGGCCCATCTTCGGTATAAGGATAGTTCATTACTTTATAACATGCTTAGTACACTTCCATGATTCATGTGCATACGCATCATATGTATGCTTGATATGAGGAATGTTTGGTTATAGCATGAGCCATTGGGCTGAGACATTTACGGGACTCCTTATGAGATGGAGTGTCCCACATGATCGCGTGGTACGCGTGAGATTGTTGCGTGACTGGTAGTGTGACTCATGCACTTGCATTGTGTGATTGTAGTTACTGTATGCCCTAGCGACACCAGGGCCATAGCCTCCACAGACACATCGTGGGTGGCTGGATTGAATACCGGAAATGTTTGGTTCTAGCATACGGGCGCCATAGATGTCCCTGGGTGTGAAAATCCCTAAACCCGATGGTACCAGAGGATGACTCCAACGTCGAGACCGAGTGGATGTACGAGCGCATGAGGGCCGAATACCAGGAGGTCGCGTCTCCCACTGTGTCGTGGTCGGTTGGAAAGGGGTGTGACCTTACCCGCCTGAGTGAGGGGGCAATTTCTAGGTTGAGTTTGACCAGCTTGAGGAATCGGTCCGCTATCGACGAGCCGGGCCCGATATTGGCAGGCGGATAGTGAGGTCTCTTTCACTCTCCCAGTTGTGCGTTCGGATAGGGGCGGCAAGCTGGTTTGAGTGTACTGGACCCCGGTGATTATCCAGACTGATAACTGTATTGACATGAGGATTGGCATGCTTGAGCTGCATTATGCATCGCATGGATATGTGTACTTATGGGTACTGGCACGCTTGCTTTGCATCTCGCATATGACATTTGGCTACATAGGCCTCACATCGCATGGTCTTGGTATGACCGACAGCATTCATGCCTTGCATTACATAGCTTTATTATAAGCTGATAGCATTCATGGACTTACCGCATATTTCCGCATTACTCTGATATTGTACACTTGGCACTCGCCTTACACACACTTTCACCACCCTCTAAGCTTTTTGTAAGCTTATGCACGATAGATGCGTGCAGGTGGCGTTAGGTTGCAGCAGCGTTGAGCTCGGAGCGTGCAGCAGTCTTCTGGAGCTTTTGTTATTTTCAGTATATTGTATTTTCCTTTAATACGCCTTGTACTCAAAAGTTTTTGTTCATAGTGGATTTTGTGATGGTGTTCTTGTGGTTATTGTTCGTGGGTTATGCTTGTGGTTATGCTCATTACAAATCAAATTGATTATTAGAAATCCTCCTTGTAGCATCCCAGGATCGGAAACTGGCGTATGGGCGCTAGGAGCCGAGAATGGGGTTCTACGGAGGCTGTCGGCGCCGGATTCGGTGATCGGGAATTTTGTGAGCCCGGTCTCCGAGTTCGGGGCGTGACAGACACCCCGACGATATCAATGCCCTCATCCAATAGCGAGGTCACGAGCCCTCAATGTGCGAGTCCCGGACCCCGTGATCCTTGATCCCATCAGGGTCCCCACCCCTGATTGCAAGCACGTGAGGAGTGCTGGGAAGTGGGATCGCTCGCGGTCATTACGGGGAGGCTCGTCACCCCAACGTAGGTCGACAGCACGGACATAGTGTCCCATTCCACCATGCCCGGCTCACGAGACTATGGATCAGTTTCTAACAGTTGTCAGTGGGCGTCAGTGGGCGAGGGGTGTTCCAGATTCCAAACAGGCGTGAGCAAACATAGTTAACAAACATGATTGATAAGTCGGTGGATTAGACCGTCCAAGTTCAGGCGAGCACATGACGCACGACATCAGGTGCAAGCAGCCTATGTAGTCCCAATACTGTCGCTCATTCGCGTACGCCCAAATAAGTCAATCTAGTTACAGGATGGTCCAACCAATGGAACCACCTTCACAAATCTCAGTTCCCTGACCAACCCAGAAAATGGGTTGTATTCAATAACACTTCTAAGCAGCTAAGAGTTCATCTTCTAGTACAGATGAAATTATGCGTACATTACATCAAACATAAAGTTTCAAGATATTTAAAATGAATGCAACTACTCTTAACAATATAAGTTAGACGTGTGTGCATGTGGTGCCAGATTATCTAAGAGACCAAAGATAACACATCATCCATAGTGCAAAAAAATACAGCAGGAAAAATGCAATTATACATACTACAAGGAAGAACATGCAAAAATCAGGTGCATAAATGAATATGTAGCACCAACTTCATGCCCAAACATATTGAAGATCAATCAAACAACAATTTATCATACCCAAACATATTGAAGACCAATCAACAATTTATCATTGCATGCATGTTGGGTAGACCTATCATATAGGTTCCTAGCTATAATTTCTCTAAATTACTCATGCACATCAATCTAACATCCATAATTATTAAATTTATCCTAAAATTGGTACTTGACTACCTAAGGATAATGGTCCGCACCTATGGATCGCTGAGAGCTTGCGGAATCGTCCTAGGGGTGTTCGCAGGTCGGTTTGCTGAGGTCCTGAGTCAAATGCATTTACATGTTAGGATACATGCAGGGCCTAGCTTAACACAATGAGTTTTTAAAAAATAAGAGTAGTTACCTCCCCAATCGGTTGAAAATTGTTCTTGTAGTTGTGGATGAGGGATTTCCTTGAAGAAAAAGGGGGGAGCTGCAAGGCTCTACCTCTCTTGGGCCACCACCTTCAATTAAAGCCCCTTGCTTTCCCTTATTTCCCTCTTCTCTCTCTCCTTTCTCTCTCTTCTCTGTCTTCACTCTCTCCTCTTTTTTGCTTCTGGAGTTGCTGTGGGAGTGAGAGGGAGAGTTAAAGGGTCTTATACACTGGATTTTTGGGCCAAATGGCCTTAAGTTATGTTAACTCCCTTCAATGGCCTTGTGGAACCCAGTTCTGTCTATTGGGGCAGCCCTTATGGCCCCTTGGCCATGAAATTTGCAGGATAGGTGCCCCATGGCCTGATGAAGGGTCGAGTCAAGTTCGAAGGCAAATGGATGCGGGGTTTTGTCGTACGGGTTCGACCTTTAAATGGCCTTGTGGGGTCCATTTCTGGCTGTTGGGGCTGTCCTGATGGCCCCCTGGCCATGAAATTTGTAAAATAGGTGCCTCATGGCCTAATAAAGGGCCGTGTAAAGTTTGAAGGCAAACGGATGCGGGGTTTTATCACAATGGGCTAATTTACGATCAACGGTCACCGTTCCTCAATCGGGGTTCAGGTTTTGTGGATGGGCGCAGAGAAATGTTTTCAGTCTTCGGTGTAAATTTAGAAGAGATCCGACGACTGAAATGTCTAATTTCTTTGTTTCAAACAAAGGGTCATTGATTTAAAATCTTAAACTTTAGGCTAAGGCCGGGGCGAGTCTCACTTGGCAAGTGCCGATTGGACGGCGCAGATATCTTATTTCCAGGCGTCCTCTGAGTCCGTAGTCCGTGACAGACCACAATCGCAGGCCTTCCCAAATTTTAAATTTTTCTGCCATTCCTTGGTCGTTGCATGGCCCACACAGGCAATTGCCAAGTACATTCGGGCGAACCGGCTTTACGGCTCGCGCTCGGTCCCAAAATAATCGAACTTGCCTGCATTAATAGGATAACCCGGGTTAATTTGTTGGTGATATACTTCACATGAGCGGTTTAATCGAGCGGTCCTGCGGCAGTTCCGATGTGGACGCCTCATGACACTGTTTTGTATGGGTCGGGCGTTACAATCTACCTCCCTTTTAAATAAATTTCGTCCTCGAAATTTGTACATGTTCGTATTGCTGGAGCAGGCTTGGGTAATGCTTGCGGACTTCTGCTTCCGTCTCTCAAGTGGCCTCATCTTCGTCGTGGTGCGTCCACAACACTTAGACTAATGGAATGACCTTTTTGCGTAGCACTTACTCCTTCCTATCTAGTATTCGAGTGGGTCGGAGGATATATGCGGCATTTTCTTTGAGCTCCACATGTTCCCACTTGATAATATGCGAATAGTCGGGGACATACTTTTTTAACATTGAAACATGAAAGACGTTGTGCACTTCGGCGAGCGGCATGGGTAGGCCCAGGCGATAAGCAACTGGGCCCACACAGTCTAAAATTTGAAAGGGTCTAATGAATCGTGGTGTAAGCTTCCCCTTCTGTATGGGCCGGGCGTTACATATACACTAAGACAATGGGCTATGCTTTTTATCATTGTCCATGGCTTATTATGAACCAAATACTAGGCCTAGATTTCGGGCTCAAGCCTTGAACTTTCGGCCAAGTTTAGTAACTAAGCCCTAACCAAGGCTAAGCCAAATCGCTCAACGGGTGGCCCAACTCATTGCCACCCTTATTTTGTATTTATGAGGACTAAAATGCAAACTATTAAACAAATGAGCTGTTTTTATGAGTAGGGTATGAGGCCTAAATTCTTATTCAAGTCGGATTTTAATGAATTGGGTATGGGCCAAAATAAGAACATATGAACAAAAATTCTGACCTAATTATTAAATGAGTTGAATATGGAGCTGCAAGCAACTCAACCTGACCATAAATGCGTCACCACTTTTTAAAAGAGGAAAGAGGTAAGACTATTTGGGCATTTTAGCCCAACAAAAGCACCTTTCCGTACTTTGTCCAAGTTAAGGCACTTTTTGGTAAATAAGAATATTAGAAGTTTTTTCATAAAAACTTCCAAAATAAAATCTTGATAACCAACAATAATGATATGTAATAGCTAATTCTTATTAAAAAGAATAAGATGAACTCATTTCTAAATGACACCAAAGAGGCCCTCAATATATTTGTTTGATTCTTTGACTAAGGAAATGATGGGTGCCACTTAAAAATGATCACATCTCATTTTTTATAGTAATTCTATATCACATATTATAGTTTAATATAGTTCAGGGCATGTTTGGTTGCACCAAATATCAAGAAGCTTCTTGATATCTTTCACCTGATAAAATTGATTAATGAAACTCAATTTGGACAACCAGGTGAGTTTGATATCACCAATTTAAGAAAATGTTGCTTTTGCAAAAAAAAAACTTTTTGTGAAAGTTACATCCAAACAGGACCTAACTCCCTTTATAGTTGCTAGATTTGAATTGCCTGTGAGTCAAACTCATTCAGTCCTGAGCTGTCTTAAAACCTACTGGCCCTCTATGTCAAGTCCCATCATATCAACGTTCTTAAATCACTGAGCAGTGGGCCCCACTTGCACGAACTGAAAATTCAATCAGTATATTCTATGGCAGCATTATATAATACCCCAATGATACCTGACTGATGAAATTGTTCATGGAAAACACACAAGCAGCCCATCTATGGACCACAACTCAACCCTATGAAATGCTACTCCGATTCGCAGTATATGTGTCAGCAGGAGGTGTGTGCCACGTCATTGCGATTGATCAGGTGGGTCATACCTGTAATCATGCCCTGGTCAGAAATCCCCCAGCCAATTCACTCATCAACGGTCCAAGTTGCAGGAAAGAAATGGATATAGTAATCGACGGTCTATAATCATTGTATACGTGTGGCCAACCTGATGTATTAACCGATTTGATTTTTGGGCCAGTGCATTTTCACGACGTGAGCCAGCGGATGAGTTGATGGATCTTATACACGTATGCCAGATTTCTATATGTGCTGTGAAGAGCCTCTTCAATCTGTTCTCCAGCGAATATAGGCTGTAGGATCCGGTTCAAACATCCAACCCCGAGCGCGGATTAGATACTGACCAGGTCAGTAGCCAAATCGCTACTGAAGTGACGTCACCAAGCTCTGTGGACCCCACCATGATGCATGTGTTGTATCCATACCATCCATCCATTTTTAGAGATCGTTTTGTGGCAAGAGAAAAAGAATGATATAGATCTAAAGTTCAAGTGGATCCACCACAGAAAACCGTAGGATCAGTCACACCCACCGTTGAAACATTTACAGGACTCACCTTGATGTATTTTTTAGATCCAACCTATCCATAAATTAACATAGAAATAGATGAAGTGAAAAAAATATATATATAAGCTTGATCGGAAGCTTCTGTAGCCCCTAAGAAGTTTTGAACGGTGGATGTCACTGTCCCCACTGTTTTCTATGTTGGGATCCACTTGAACTTTAGATCTATCTCATTATTTTTATAATACCATAAAACGATCTCTCCAAATGGATGAACCGTATGGATATAATACGTACATCATGGTGGGGCCCACAGAGCTTAGTGACGTCACTTCAGTAGCGACTTGGATACTGACTCTAATCCGCGCCCCACAAGATTTTGACTCTCTTTTCATGCGTGGACCACGTAGATACGTGCAAAATACGAACCTGATCACCTACGGGCGACTGTACCATCTTTGCCGTTAAAATGACAAAGGTGGGCCCCACCATGACAATCGCATTTAAGAAAACCGGGCTGCTCGATCAACACCTGTCAACATTCGGACCGTCCGTTGTCTGGTTCAGTGGGGTATTCTCGCCCACCCGTAGTGCAGGGGGTCCACCGTGATGTTTGTTATAAATCCAACCTGTAGTATCGTTAAATGAGGCAAGTGGGCCACACGACAGGAAACAGTGGAGATTAAACGGCTACAGTTGAAACATTTATGGCCCACAGAAGTTTTGGATCATGCTAAGAGTTGTATTTTTAGTTCATCCCAGTGAGAATGATCTTATGAACGGTTTGGATGGTATATAAACAATATGGTGGACCCTGAAAAGGTTTCAATGGTAGGCATTTCCCTCTCCCACCGTTTTTGTTGTGTGGCCCACTTAAGGTGTGGATCTGTGACATTTTTAGGATCACGTCCTAACATAAGCAGGTGAGACAGATGAACGGGATGGATTTCTCACAAACATTACGGTGGGCCCTATCTAGCTTCCCACAGCAGGCAATCGGCCTCTCCTGATTATCACGCGGGTGCGGGTGATCTTTACGGTTGGGGCCACCATTTTCATGGTAAGGATGGGACGCGGATTTCCTGCATTCGCATGAAGTTTCTGTGCAAGATTCTGTAGGGTCCACTATGATGTTTGTGAGAAAGCCACTCTATTTATTGGTTTTTTGAGTTCACTTTAGACTATGCCACCAAAAATGAGGAGGATCAAAAACTCAAGTGGGCCACATGAGACAAAACAGTGGGGATTTAGTGACCACCGTTGAAATATTTATATAGCCACAAAAGTTTTGTATCGGTTTAATTTCTTGGATTTTTCATTTCATATCAGTGAAAATGACCTTATAAACGGTTTGGATGGACTATAAACATCAAGGTGGATCCTGGGAAGGTTTCAACAGTAGGAATCCCTTTCCCCACTGTTTCATCTAGTATGGCCCACTTGAGTTTTGGATCCTAATCATTTTCAGTCTCATGTCCAAAAATGAGTTCAAAAATGGATGGACGGGTTGGATTTCTAACAGGCCCCATCTAGAATCCTTATGAAGGAACTTCCTGCGAAAGACTTTAGCAGGAAATCCGCCTCCGTAAGGATGTCATACACGGACGCGGATTGCGTACTACCCCTGCCTGTCCCTAGCTCCGAACGGGCAGGTTTGTGGGCGGACCACTTTGATGCATATGTACATCCAAGCCATCTATCCTTTTTCTTAAATTATTTTAAAGCATCAAAACAAAAATGAGGCAGATCAAACTATCAAATGGAATACACCACATATGAATCTTACATTTAATGCAACTGACATTTAATGCTTTGTGTATTTTAATGCAACCCAGCTTATTATTCGTGTAGTCCACTTGAGCGTTCGATCTGACTTATTTTTATGTTCATGACTTAAAATAATAGGAGAAAAGGAATTGACCGTTTGGATGTACAGATACATCACGGTGGCCCGCCCACAGACGTGCCCGTTCGGAGCTAGGGACGGGCGGGGGTAATACGCAATCCGCGTCCGTCATACATGCGCCACATGTTAGCGTAAAGGATGGTGTGGCGCCACAAGTTTTGTTTTTATATACTTTTGGCCAATGATCACTCATTTTCACGTACACGCATCAGCTTGACTCGGCTCCAACATTGGCTGAACTCAGTTCGAATTTGATTTGCTCAATCTTTGAGTTTGACTGGTCAGCTCCGCTCAGTTCAATTAGTAGCTTAGGCTGAGTTTGAGCGAGTTCGCCAGTTAGGCATTCCCACGGACATCTGAATTACAACTTTAAAATTCTACTGTTTTATAATTAGTAGCAATGATTTTACAGGCATTTCCACAAACTATCTCAAGTCAGACATGCATACTTGGAACAAGTGCATTTGGCTTTGTCCATTAAAAAAAAAAAAAAAAACATGATTTTGGAATTTCAATATGAAAAGAAGAAAAAATTTAAATTTGAATTTAATTTAAAAAAAAAAAAAAAACGAAAAACAAGAACCCAGCTAGAGATTTTTTGAAAGTCGACCTTTCTTACTACCAGCCAAACATTCCTTGCCACCAGCCACATTTTGTCGAGTCATTTTACCAAACAGTTGGCGAGCAACATCAGCGGCAAAGTAACTGCGTCATCGAACTGGTTCGATTCGAACTAGCTTTCATCCGAGTCGAGTCGAGTTGGAGCCTGCTGGAACTCATTTTCGAGCTCAAAAAATTAACCCAACTCGGCTCGAACTCAGCTTCAAACCAAATTGAGTCGGACTTTTTCGAGTCGGGTCGAGCGAGCTAACCGAGCTAGCTCAGTTCATGTACACCGCTAATCAAATCAAACGTTACCATGTGGGGCCCACCAATGAAATGCGTGTTGACTAAAATTAAAAATCGTGAATCTGGTGCGCCCTCTCATGTTCATCTCATCGTGCATCTCAATAATTATTCTGATCCAAAACTCGGGTGGGACCCCCAACAGGCAGAAATATGCAATCACGCTTAAAACACATCTATACTCACTTATGGTGGTCTACTTTCTGGAATGGCTTAATCTTTGATGGGTCCCTTCATCATGGTGGGCCACATCTGAAAAATGTTTCAGATGACCTATACACAACACGGTGGACTCTACATTCCATTTGAAAGTTTCTATGGCCCCTTTCCCAATATCTTCCTATTTTCCCGTTGGTGTGGTCCACCTGAGCTACGGATCACGGTGAGTTATAAGATCATGATTGCTCGCATCTAATGAACGGTTTGGATGTAGATTACACGTGACAGTGGCCCCACACAGCTTGATCGTACAAAAAGGGAACAACATGCACGTGTGCAAACAGGCAAAGGGACGCGAATTTCATGTGCCTATGTGGGTCCATCGCGATGTCTGTGAGAAAAACACTCCGCCCATCAGTTTCACCAGCTCACGGATGCAGATCCAAATCTCAAGTGGGCCAGGCGACAGGAAGCACTGTGGATGGAAACCCACCGTTCAAACCTTCTCGGAGTCATCCAAACCGTTCATAAGGTTATCCGACTAGCGATGTACTGAAAACCCATATATTATCCTGATCCAAAGCTTCTGTGACCCACCACGAAAGTTTCAACGGTGGTAAGTCAATTACCACTGTTTCTAGTGATGTGCCTCACTTTAGTTTTGGATCTACCTCATTCTTGGACTCATATCCTAACATGAGGTGGAAAAACTGATGGACAGAGTGGATGTCATACATACATCCTGTGGGCCCCACATAACTACCACTTAAGGAACTTCCTGTAGCCTTAAACAAACACCCATGCGTTACAGTGCAAGCGTACATACACATACATACGTGTACATGCAGAGAGAGAGGGAAATAATTCCAAAGCAGATGTGAACAAACACTAGAATACAAGGGAGGGGTCAGAAGGAGTGGATCGACAATGAAATTCAAACCCAAGGTGGGCCCCATCCACACTATTCGACCGGTGGCCCACCTCCAGACAATGCCAGTCTGCGTGTGCCACTCTACCTGCCTCCACCAACGGCTATAGATGTTGATACCTACTGACAGGATTCCTTGTCCCTGTAACCTCATTTTGGAAGGAACATACATAAGCCCTGAGCCTTAGTCTCACCTGCCCTTTACCAGGCTCCATTTAATATCCTTACATCACTGTCCATATGAAAGGGAAATACCCTATTCTCTCTCTATTCTCCATTTAGGTCTACACTCCCATTATAGTTCACCGCCATTTTGGTATCCAGAAAATCCAAATTGTGGGGCTGATTGTGGATGGAGAATGTGTCTAAAATCCCGCTCATCAAGCAATCCTCACCGTCAGTGGATCAGATTCAAGGGCAAAGTCCTGTTATATGTAACTTGATTTTAAAAAAATAAATTGAAAAGATCATCCAACCGTACGTTAGATGACACAATTACAAAATGCTCTTGTCCAGTCTTTTTTTTTTTTTTTTTCATTGTCATCCATCATTGTGAGGACAACGGGGTTTGTATATGACATACAAACCGTCCAAAAAGTGCACCCAACGGCAATGATCCATGCCTTAAAATTGGTGGTCATTATCATATGAGTCTTATCCGAATCAACTGGGCCAAACTACATGAATCCTATTCGGTTGAGTCCATTCTCATAAGGGTCGTAACTTTACTTAAATTATAGGTCATCAAGTCTCTTTTTACAATCCGGCTCATGTCCTTTTGGGCCTTTTCTTTCCCTTTTAAAGTCAATTGGTGCGGGCTCACTAATTTTATCTAGTATAGTTTGTTTTTTCTAATGCACGTGAACAGACCATTTATCTTTTTTTTTTTTCCTTATCTTATTATCTATTAGTGCTATTTCTAAG
Source organism: Magnolia officinalis (assembly GCA_021015155.1). Taxonomy (NCBI): domain Eukaryota; kingdom Viridiplantae; phylum Streptophyta; class Magnoliopsida; order Magnoliales; family Magnoliaceae; genus Magnolia; species Magnolia officinalis. The sequence continues at coordinate 71,799,951 of JAJHSJ010000008.1, read as the reverse complement.
ATTTTTTGATTATTTTTATTTTTAATTTCATTGGAGGAACCGCAAATAGGAAATGTTTGCATCTCATCGCAGGGCTCATTTTGAGTTGTGGGTCATACGGCGGGTAGTGCAGTACGAGGCACAAGGGTCCTGGTACCATACAGGTGTAAAGAATTATGAAAATGAATGCAATGAGCAAAAATCATTCCTTATATTACCACTTATCAATCTCAACATTTTCATTCCAGCTATACTTATGAACATGTTGTTCCTTAACTATCCAAATTTTGTCCCATAAAGTATGACTAATAATATAGCTATCTTATAAATTTTGCATTTGATTTGCATGGTATACGATGATCACATAAAACTTTAGAGATGCATCTTATTTCTTTCATCCCCTTGAAATTTTATGGGTGGCGTCATTCTCATTTTCTTCATTTTCATGATTTGTTGACCCAAGAATAAAAAGCGACCATTTTGGAAAGCTTCTTAGTTAGAAATCTGAATTAATTCATCATTTTCATTCATGTTGTTATTAAATTTGCACCAGTTAGACTAATTTTAAATCATTTATATTCAAAAGCTCCCCCCATAAGTCTAGTTGCATAGGTACTCACTCATCAATCTTGTTTACCAAAGCTTTATCATCTACAAATAAGCATACACCATGAGTTCTCTTTTGGTAAATGCATCGCTATCTTATCCATAACGAAAGCAAAAAGGAAAGGGCCAATGCCGACACTTGGTGCAAGCTTACAATAATTGAAAACTCGCTTATCTATCCAATAATAGTCCTTACATTTCCCATTGGTCTGTCTCACATATTCTCGATTATGTTAATATATATTTTTGAAACTCCTTTCTTTTCCAATACCCAACAAATTAACTCTCAATAGATCATATATCATGAGGTTTTTTTTTTTTTTTTTTTTTTTTTTTTTTTTTTTTTTTTTTTTTTTTAATGTTAATACTAACCATATGGAAATGCTTCCACCTCTCCTCATATTTTTCCATCAAGTATCTAAATAGAAAAATATCTTTGATGGTAGACCATCTTGACATAAAACTAAATTGATTTTTCGATAAATTCATTTCATTCCATAGTCTTTGCTTTGTCACTTTTTTCTTAAAGCTTAATAGTATAGCATATAAGTTTAATCCTATAATAGTTATTGTTGTTTTGTATGCCTCATTTATTCTAATTAAATAGGTATTATATTACATTTCATCCATTTGTGCAGCATTTTCTTCAATCTTACAATCTTGTTTAATAATTTTGTTAGCCAAAATAACTCATTATATCCCATACACTTCCATGTACTTTATTGTTTTTATCTTTCTTAAAGCTTTTTTCAATTCATAGATCTTAATTCTACAAAAGTATCTATATATAGACTCCATTGTCATTTGAGTTCACAGTTCTTTTATCGCTTTACTCTTAAAGCGAGTTTGTTTAGCAAGTTTGTATGTTAAAAATTATATCCTTCGTACACCCTCTCATATCCTCTACTTCTCCTCCAATAAATATTCTTTGTTGTAATGTCCTGGACTTTCGTTATTTAAATTTTAAAAATTCTTGATTTTTTTTTTATATATAATTAGCTTATGTTATCACTTACTGACCTTTAACACTCAATGCTAGCATGTACATGAGTGTCACCATTAAAGAAACATATAAACCTGATTAATTAACCATATGAAGCTAACGAATCTAGCCAATCACTTAAACATCGAGTCTAGCCTCGTAATTTATTCATATGTGACCCCAAATCTACCCGACATATCACTAACTAATCAAGATAGTCGTAATTAAATAAAGACTTACCTAAAGCCGATACAATTAGGGGTCGGATCTTAATTAATAAACCAAACGGATCCAATTATTCTTTTAACCTAAGAACCAATGGTTTAAGGTGATTAGGATCAGATTGTCATTTTCGTTAATCGTGAATAGGCCACATTATGAACTTAACTAATCCAAATTCTAATAATCATACACAAGAAATTTCGCTACCCAATTCATTCCAGAAATGCCCTAGTTATCCGAACAAGTTCTAAATCACTCGTTAGTGGGCCACTAAACCCAGGACTATAAAAAGACGTTCATCTTAACGGGCTTGGCGTCTATCGAGGGACATCAAACCGAGATTACATCTCGAATCGCTCAACTTAGACTTTCAAGGCCAGTGCATGAGATGTATGAATATTTTTGAAATTAATCAAGAACTTAAATTAATTATTTATATTCTGTCTTTGTCAGAGTTGTGACTTTCGAACCGTTAGATGATGACCAAGTTTAGGGCACCGATTGAGATTATTACTCTGCTCACATCCGTATAGTTATAGACCCGATTGACGCTCGGTGACTGTCAATCTAAGTTAGGGCTTTCTTGGTTGATCGATACATCTAATCATTGGATGATCGTGTCCAAACATATATCTCCTAGTGGGATACTGATCTCATGACTTAGATTTACCAACACACCCCCCGTTGGGTCCCAATGGTTTGAAACAACATCCCCTAGGGTTAGTATAATGAATAAAGAGTCATTGAGGCCATTTGTGCACCTTCTGGAACTATAAAATCTATTTTATTTCACACTCACTCTCCCCATACGAATTTACCTTAGCCAAAGGAGATAATGAGAGAGATAGAAAGAAAAAGAAAAAGAGTGAGATTATGAGTGAAAAAGTTTTGGTGCTTCCTTTCATCGATTCCTTCTAATCAAAGTCCTAATCTCGATAATTTTCCTTCGTCGAATCCACCCCACTCGCAATTGTAATGTAAGAAATAAACCATACTACTTAACTTAGGTTTTTCTAGAATGAATTGTATGAATTTTACATTGTTCTTGGTGTTTGTATAGGAATTGGTGATTTCTCCCAAAAGCCCTAACCCAAAGCACGATTAGGTTGCGTGAAACCCTCTAAAGTGCAAACCATTATTCATAAGTTGTCATTTATCAACCCTTAAGGGTCTCAGTTAATGATTCTTGGTTGTGAATGGTTTGATGCATCATAACATATCTATACTTTAATTACACTTACAAATCACGCAATTACTTGCTTATTGATGCTCACATGATCATAACATGAAATGCTTGAATGGATAAGTTGTTAAATTTAAGATTTATGCAAAACATCATTATGATTGTCTAACGAATTGTTAGTCCTTAGTGACGTTTAGAATTATTTACAATGTTGGGTCAGTCGGTGAATCTCTCAAACTTAAGGGGTGAACCGAGTTAGGCCGTTCACCCTAGGCTTATTTGATCAACCTAGGTTGAACAAGGATGACCGACAACAGCTAAACTATGCAAGATGCTTGCACCCAATATCAGTTACGCCAGGGTTCTCCCAGGTTAATCTAATTTGTCGAATAGTTGACTAATCATGTATCTTCACAATGTATGACAACGACAAATTGAATTTAGGATATCGTCGTTCTCATTGAATGCGTGTCACGCCCCGAAATTCGGGTACCTAAATAAGGTATTCAGGACCCAAATCTCAAGGTGTGAATTATGATATGATGACATTTATTACATTCTAGCTGATTCAACCAATATTCAACATAATCTAAAAGGAAATACAACTGAATATTTATTAAACTCAACTCTTTGATAGTTGTTCATTTCTACATCGAAATTTAAATATAAACTAAACTTAATTAACAAAAAATAACTGAATTGAATTAAAACTAAACAAATTTTCTAGAAAATAACATTAATAGTAGAGGCCCGCCTGCTCGTAGTATTCCAGCTCTTCACCTGTACATTTTATTTTAGTAGGATGAGCATAACAGCCCAGTAAGGTCATTTCTTACCCAAAATTCAATATGTTCAGATAATATTACTTTTATAACAATGAAGGAAAAATAAAATACCGATAATGAAATTTGACAACAGAATTGAAAAAATGCGATGCATGTGATAGTTCCATGAATACTTGTAACATTTAAATTATTTCTTACAACACCGTACCCAAGTGGATGGTCACGTTGCATTAACGCCCACGCACTGGAACCTCATGGTGAGGGACCCATTTACACATTAGCTGGTCAGACTACTGCTCCAGTTGTACCTCTGACGTATGTCCACGCACACAATTGTACTCATACGCTGTACACAAAGGAGACTCCAAAGGATCCAGTGGGTTCTAGGGTCTTTCACCCAAGGGACACGATTGCCCTACTTGCTAGCTTTAGGGTCTCTCACCCAAGGGACACGATTGCCCTACTTGCTAATTTATACACATTTCTTTTTACAATTAAATAATCAATAAATAAACATGAATAACATGAACAATTTCAATATCGACAAAATAATGATTAATAATTTAATCAATCCAATTTCTAAACTATAATGCAAGTACTGAACAAGGTGCATAAATTTGTTAAAATATCAGGTTCTACAAGAGCTCCACCCTTGAGTAATAAATCTCACATTGAGTAGATGGGGCTTACTAAAATTCATAGTTATTTCACATTCTCAGCTCAAATTATTATTATTATTATTTTTGGTGGTCCACCATTAAAAGTTGGTTCATCAATTTGAACGATCAAATTTACCGTACAAGCATTTCATGATGGACGGTTGAGGAGTCACCACCATATTAAGAATGGCAGTAGATTATCATGATAGTGTTATTTAATAAGGAGGCAGAGTGTGAAAATAAATCCACACAACAAACTAAGTATTTGGTGTCTCTCAAATTAATAATTTAAAAATGCAGGTATATGTGAATCTTTACACTACAGAATCTAAGAATCTAAGGGGTTATGACCCTTTGCACAATCCAAAGCTGTTGGTTCATTTCTAGAATTCATACAGCAACTCCAATGCCCCACCATTCATTTCTTCATAAAAAAAATGGGAAAGCTACTCGCGCAAGTAGGATTTGAATCATACTTGTGTGTCACGTGCCACACGAGCCACGTGTGTGAAATCTATTCCGTTCATCTGAGAGGTCATATTTTCTATGTTCATTTTCTGAAAATTTGACAGTTAAACTAATTAGGTGGACCATACTTGTAAGTTGAATAAGAACATTGTTAGCTTTCATTCCATTCATGGTGCCTAAGAAAAATAGACAGACTGTGCTCTTTTTATTTATATTATTATATATATATATATATATATATATTATTTTATTTTATTTTTTTCTATTTGGGCACGTCAAAGATGTGGATTTTATAGTAGATTTCTCAGACTTACCCACGTGTGCTATGTTCCACATGTAGAGACGAGTAAGATTATAGTCATACTGGTATATCTCGTATTAACAGAGTCCCATTATAATAAGAAGATCTCCAGTACAACAGATTTGAAACATTACGGCCCATCAATTAAATAACTTCTAACATTTAATATATATGAAAAATCTAACCCATTTACTAAGTTTATTAAACAATTAGGATCACTTACAAAAAAAATATATATATATACTTACATTCACTCATTAATGGATAATACTATTTATCAACAATTATAACTTATTTTCTATTTTTGAGGATATCCTGACTAGTATATAGGAATAATTTTTCATATAAGTGATCTTCATGTTGTTTTAGATGTATTGGAAATGTTGGATTTTGTATGAACTTACTATGTCATAAATCTATTGGTGGGTGGACCGTAACATACGGTCCAGCTTGATGGACTAGAAACCTTCTCCATTAAAATAGTGCATCCTCTGACATCTCATGAGGAGTTATTCGATACTCTGGCAGAGTATGAAAATTGAAACACAGACACTTTAAAATTTTATTTGTGCCATATGATAACATAAAATACTTTATAAATATAATTTATAAATTAAATTATAACTTAGATAAATTGTTTATTATTTATTTATTTATTTTTGTAAATTTATTTTATTATAAATATATATATATATAACTTATTTTAACATTAAATAACAGATTTATATGAAAATAGAAATTCCTAAATAAATAGGATTCCCTACATAATAATTAATTGACAAACAATATTCCAATCAAAATGTTGAATTAAATAAGCATAATTAAATAACCAAAAATAATAAATTCTAGGATAAAATCACCTACCTTAAAAAAATCTGATGACCGGCCCCGCTTTAATCTCTCTCTTGATCTACAGAGCTCTCTCTCTCTATAATTTTTTTTTTGATTAATTCCTTCGATTCTTTCTCTCTCTCTCTTTTTTTTTTATAATTGGATGCGTAATGAAAATGGAGGTATGGATTACGGGACGGTTTCGTTTAGTGGGAGGTTTCGGCGCCCATTACCGTACGAAAAGTAAGGAGAATGGAACGTGGTTTAGTCGGCGTGCGAAAGGTATAACTTATTTTATTTTTATTTCTTTAAATCTGGTAGGTCCCACTAGCAATAATATAATCTACTCCGTCCATCATCTCGACCTGGCCAAGAGAAGATGTAAGGCCAAAAATGAGGTTGATCCAAAACTCAGGTGGGCCACGCATAAGCCGACGGTGGAGTTACTTCCCCTAAAAAAATGGGTTGTTACATTCTACCCCCCTTAATAAAAATTTCGTCCCCGAAATTTAACATACCTATCATATGAAGAGATGAGGGTACTTCTCTCGGATGTCATCCTCTCGCTCCCATGAAGCTTCGTCCTCGCCATGATGCCCCCATTGAACCTTCACGAGTGGTATTGATCTTGTTCGAAGTACTTGCTCCTTCCTGTCGAGGATGCGAATCGGTTGCTCTATATATGAAACGTCCTCCCGGATTTTCAGCGGCTCCCAGTTAATGATATGCGATGCATCTCTCTCATACTTCCGAAGCATAGATACATGAAATACATCGTGGACGCCAAAAAGTTGAGGAGGTAAGGCTAGTCTATAGGCTACGAGGCCTACTCTCTGCAAGATCTCGAATGGTCCAATGTAGCGTGGTGCCAATTTTCCTTTCTTTCCAAATCGCATAACTCCTTTCATCGGGGATACCTTCAGGAACACATGATCTCCTATGGCGAACTCCAAGTTCTTTCGACGATTGTCGGCGTAGCTCTTCTGGCGACTCTGAGCGGTACGTAGACGTTCTTTGATGACGCCGATCTTCTCGGATGTCTCTTGCACTAGTTCCGGTCCCAACAATGTTCTTTCCCCCACTTCGGTCCAACAACTTGGTGATCTGCAGGGTCTTCCGTATAAAGATTCGAATGGCGCCATGCCAATACTAAACTGGAAACTATTGTTGTAGGCGAATTCTATTAAATAGAGGTGGTCGTCCCAATTTTCCTTGAAGTCAAGAATGCAGCTGCGAAGCATGTCTTCTAGGATTTGATTTACCCGCTCCGTTTGTCCATCAGTCTGCGGATGAAAAGTCGTGTTGTAGTTTAGCGTCGTTCCCAATGCCTTCTGAAGACTCATCCAAAAGCGTGATGTAAACCTGGGGTCTCGATCGGATACAATGGACACAGGAATGCCATGAAGTCTAACAATCTCCTTGATATATTGCTTGCTTAAGTCATCTAGGGATGAAGAAATACGTATAGGAAGAAAGTGTGCTGACTTTGTTAGCCGATCCACGATCACCCTATCGCATCATGATGACGGCTTGTTTTCGGTAGTCCGACAATAAAATCCATCGATATATGCTCCCATTTCCACTCTGTGACCTGTAATGGTTGTAAAAGTCCCGACGGCTTCTGATGCTCCACTTTAACCTGCTGACAAGTAAGACACCTTGCAAAGTAGCTGGCTATCTCCCTCTTCATATTACTCCACCAATATTGACGTCGTACATCACGGTACATCTTAGTTCCTCCTGGGTGGATGGTGAATTTTGTGCGGTGCGCCTCATTTAAGACTTCTTGCTTCAATTCAGATATGTCTGGAACACATAACCTTCCTTGAAATCTGACCCCACCATCAGAGCTTACTTGTCACTCCGAGTCGTCCTTTCCCGCTTCTTCCGTTATTTTCTCTTGTAACCATGCATCATTCTTCTGCGCTTCTATTATTCGTCTCACCTAGAAAAGAAAATTCTAAATAACTACAGCCTAATATATGAATTAAAGGATAATCTAAATGGATAATTAAGAAATTTCTTACCAGAGTGGGTTGCACCACTAAATTCCTGATATAAGCCCGAGGTTCATCGATACGAAGTCTAACTTCAAAATCTTTAACTATATCAAGCATCTCCCATTCTTTAATCATTAAGCTCGCCACCAGCTTGCGCGTCTTCCTGCTTAACGCGTCGGCTACGACGTTCGCCTTACCTGGATGATAGCAGATGTCGAAATGATAATCCTTCAAGAATTTCATCCATCTCCTCTGCCGCATATTTAAGTCCATTTGATCAAAAAGATACTTTAAGCTCTTGTGATCCGAATACAGTTCAAACTACTCACCATAAAGATAATACCCCCAAATTTTTAAGGCAAACACTATAGCTGCAAGCTCTAAGTCGTGAGTGGGATAATTCTGCTCATGAGGTTTCAACTGCCTTGACGTGAATGCTATTGCTTTACCGCTTTGCATCAGCACGCATCCCAACCCTTGATAAGATGCATCAGTATATACCACAAATCTTTCCCCTTCTGCTAGTAAGGAAAGCACTGGGGCTTCCGTTAATCGCTTCTTCAATTCAGAGAAAGCCTGCTCGCAATTTTCATTCAATTTAAAAGAAGTGCCCTTCTTGGTCAAGTTAGTCAACGGCCTTGCTAATTTAGAGAATCCCTCAATGAATCTTCTATAATAACCAGCTAATCCGAGAAAACTGCGCACTTCTGTCACATTGGTGGGCTGCTCTCAATTTAACACTGCTTCGACTTTCAATGGATCTACCGACACTCCTTTTTCCGATATCACGTGCCCCCAAAAACTTTACTTCATTCTTCCAAAAGTCACATTTTGAAGCTTTGGCATACAACTGATTGTCCTTTAGAGTCTGAAGGGCTATTCGAAGGTGTTCAGCATGATCTTCTTGCGTCTTGGAGTAAATTAAAATATCATCTATGAACACTATCACGAATCGGTCTAAATATGGTTTAAAGACCCTGTTCATGAGATCCATAAATACTGCTGGAGCATTCGTTAGTCCGAAGGGCATCACTAGAAATTCATAATGGTCGTACCGAGTCCTAAAGGCAGTCTTGGTACATCTTCATCTCTAATCCTCAACTGATGATATCCAGACCGTAGGTCTATCTTTGAAAAATATTTAGCTCCCTTCAACTGATCGAATAAATCATTTATCCTCGGCAGCGGGTACTTGTTCTTGATAGTTGCTTTATTAAGTTGACGGTAATCGATGCATAGCCTTAAAGACCAATCCTTCTTTCTTACAAATAATACCGGTGCACCCACGCACGACGTACTAGCCCTAATGAAGCCTTGGTCTTGGAGCTGCTGAAGTTGCTCCCTTAATTCTCTCAATTCAACAGGTGCCATACGGTATGGTGCTCTGGAGATTGGTGCAGTCCCAGGTACCAGATCGATTGTGAAATCTACATCTCTCCTTGGCGGTAATCCAGGAATATTTTGAAATACTTCTGGAAATTCATTAACAATCGAAATTTGTTCCACTCCTTGAGTTTCAACTTCCGAGATGGCTGACAAACTAATCGGTGCTCCCTTCCTTCGTGTCCCATGGAATTGTAACGGTGCTCGCCCATCGATATTTAATATGACCATCTTCTTAAAACAATCGATTTTTGCCCGATATAAAGATAACCAATCCATCCCCAATATAATATCGTATTCTCGCATCGGCATAACTATGAGATTAGCTGGTAAATTTACGTTCTCGATCATAATCGGACAGGATTTACAAATTTGACTTAGGTCCACTGAATTACCAAGGGGGTTTGCTACTGTTAACTTTTTATCTAAGGAGTAGGAGATAACCCAATAAGAGCAAAAAGACAGTAAGAAATAAATGAATGCGATGCTCCAGAGTCAAATAGCGCTCTAGCTAAGGATGAATAAATGACGATGGTACCTTCGACTACATCACTGCTATCCTCGATGTCAGGCTGAATAATGTCATCTGTTGGCGGTGCTGGATCCTCATATAAGGGTGCGGCATCATCATAAGTCTGGGTCGCTCCATCCTCAAACTGTGCTGGAACATCATAACTTTGAATTGAGCCTTCGTATTGTTGCGCCAAGTTCTCGTACGGCTGCACTGTGTCATCTCCTGACTGTACTAGGGCGTAGAGTTGGCCTTGAGCTTGTGGTCGTGGTGCCTGAACTCCATGCCTCGACTGCTGGTACTGCTGAGGTTTAACCTGTGGCGGCGGCTGCTGAGGTGGTCTCTGATATACCGATGAAGGTCCTTGCTGTAGTGGCCTCGAGTATAACTGTAGTGGCCTCTGTGGATATGGCTGAGGTGGTCTCAAGGAAGGCTGTGATGCGGAAGGATGTAATGGAGGTCGCTGTGACATAAACGGCGGCGCATGTTGCTGGGGAGGCCTGAAAGACTGATGTGAAGGTCCTGCCCTTTGTGGATATTGAGTGCGTTGTGGTCTGGAACAAAAACGAGAAGTGTGGCCCTCGAGTCCACAATTATAACAAAATCCCGAAAATCGTGGTGCAGGAAGTGCTGTCGTCGGTCTGGCCATCGATGTCGATGTTGTTCTCTGTCTCTTAGCTGCATCATGCTGGGCCGTAGATATATGTGTAGCAGTTCTAGCACCACTCTTTACGTCCTTCCTCTGATCACGATTCTTCCAATATTCGTTAATGTCTTTCTCCACCGCTAGGGCACGCTCCAACACTTCGGCATAGGTCTTCTGTACGAAAGGGGCTAATCGGCTACGAATAGATGCTCTCAGACCCTCCTCAAATTTTTGTGTCTTACGGGTTTCATCAGACACCAGAAAAGTTGCAAATCGCGATAGCTCCGTAAACTTAGCATCATACTGACGCACCGTCATATCACCTTGCTCCAATTTCATAAATTCTCCTGCCTTTTGATTTTTCACATACAAGGAAAAATATTTATCATCAAACTTCTCACAAAACTGGGCCCAGGTCCAGACTTCAACACTCGGGTTCATCCTAACAACCGAGTCTCACCAATGGTCCGCCTCCCCTTCTAGCATGTAAATAGCCAATTCTGCTTTCTGGTATTCATCACATTTCATAACTGTGAATATCTTATCAATCTGTTTCTTCCACACCTCGGCCTCAGATAGGTCAGGTCCACCCTTAAATACAGGCGGCCTTTGTCTTTTAAACCTTTCCAATAAAGTTCTTATCCCTACATTAGCTAGGTGAACAGTTTGGGTTTGACCTTGCGCTTGAGCTTGTCCTTCCGCTTGAGACTGTCTTATCTGATAGCTCACAAGAGCCGTAAGATCACTTATGGCCCTAAGAATTCCACACATAAGTGACCTATTTTCAGTGGTATCAGGACCAGGAGCTCCTGATGTGGCTCCGACGTCTATGTTTTGATCCGCCATAATCTATAATTAGTTTAAACATGTAAGCTTAATGTATAACAACCAAGGTAGATTGTAATAACTAAATTGAATTCTAAATATCATTAATGGAGTGCATACTACTTAAGGTCTATAGAAGCATGAAAAATTTATTGAATTGCAAGAATATTTGATGATCTAAAAGAATAACATATGAAGATTAAGAGAATTCAGGCAGTGACATGTATCAAAGTTGTAGTGCAGAAAATTCAGATTCTCAGGATACTATTCTCGCTAATGTTTCTAATACTTATAAGTGTTAAATTGATCTAAAAATTTTTATGAGGATACATATATGAGTCTACTATAATTCGGTAAAATTTCAGCCGAATACAAGGTCTAAATTTTTTTCTAAAATTCGGATAATTATGTCTATCAAGAAACAAACGATTTCTGATTAGTATACACATAACTTAATATTGGTAAAGGATAAACCTATATTTACATTTTTTAATTATTTTTTACTGAAACTACACTTGTTAACCTACGACTGGGATTTGAATCAACTTAAAAGGAGTTTTAATTAATTAGTTATGACTTTTGTAAGTTAGGTGTTTTCTAGTTACTATTGCTGTCCAATTTTTACGTAGTATCTAAAAATTCTTTAAAATTTCTTAAAGTCCAGATTTGGGTTATTAGTTCAATGTCAAGTCTAAATAAGATTATATATGATGTCAATATAATACAATGATCCCTAAATTTATATTTCTATTTTTCCTATCATAAAAGCAAAAGGATTTATTTTTGGTTCACTAATTCTAAAGACAACCCTAGGTCCACAATTTTTAATCTAACCTGGCTCTGATACCAAACTGTCACGCCCCGAAATTCGGGTACCTAAATAAGGTATTCAGGACCCGAATCTCAAGGTGTGAATTATGATATGATGACATTTATTACATTCTAGCTGATTCAACCAATATTCAACATAATCTAAAAGGAAATACAACTGAATATTTATTAAACTCAACTCTTTGATAGTTGTTCATTTCTACATCGAAATTTAAATATAAACTAAACTTAATTAACAAAAAACAACTGAATTGAATTAAAACTAAACAAATTTTCTAAAAAATAACATTAATAGTAGAGGCCCGCCTGCTCGTAGTATTCCAGCTCTTCACCTGTACATTTTATTTTAGTAGGATGAGCATAACAGCCCAGTAGGGTCATTTCTTACCCAAAATTCAATATGTTCAGATAATATTACTTTTATAACAATGAAGGAAAAATAAAATACCGATAATGAAATTTGACAACAGAATTGAAAAAATGCGATGCATGTGATAGTTCCATGAATACTTGTAACATTTAAATTATTTCTTACAACACCGTACCCAAGTGGATGGTCACGTTGCATTAACGCCCACGCACTGGTACCTCATGGTGAGGGACCCATTTACACATTAGCTGGTCAGACTACTGCTCCAGTTGTACCTCTGACGTATGTCCACGCACACAATTGTACTCATACGCCGTACACAAAGGAGACTCCAAAGGATCCAGTGGGTTCTAGGGTCTTTCACCCAAGGGACACGATTGCCCTACTTGCTAATTTATACACATTTCTTTTTACAATTAAATAATCAATAAATAAACATGAATAACATGAACAATTTCAATATCAACAAAATAATGATTAATAATTTAATCAATCCAATTTCTAAACTATAATGCAAGTACTGAACAAGGTGCATAAATTTGTTAAAATATCAGGTTCTACAAGAGCTCCACCCTTGAGCAATAAATCTCACATTGAGTAAATGGGGCTTACTAAAATTCATAGTTATTTCACATTCTCAGCTCAAATTATTATTATTATTATTTTTGGTGGTCCACCATTAAAAGTTGGTTCATCAATTTGGACGATCAAATTTACCGTACAAGCATTTCATGATGGACGGTTGAGGAGTCACCACCATATTAAGAATGGCAGTAGACTATCATGATAGTGTTATTTAATAAGGAGGCAGAGTGTGGAAATAAATCCACACAACAAACTAAGTATTTGGTGTCTCTCAAATTAATAATTTAAAAATGTAGGTATATGTGAATCTTTACACTACAGAATCTAAGGGGTTATGACCCTTTGCACAATCCAAAGCTGTTGGTTCATTTCTAGAATTCATACAGCAATTCCAATGCCCCACCATTCATTTCTTCATAAAAAAATGGGAAAGCTACTCGCGCAAGTAGGATTTGAATCATACTTGTGTGTCACGTGCCACACGAGCCACGTGTGTGAAATCTATTCCGTTCATCTGAGAGGTCATATTTTCTATGTTCACTTTTCTGAAAATTTGACAGTTAAACTAATTAGGTGGACCATACTTGTAAGTTGAATAAGAACATTGTTAGCTTTCATCCATTCATGGTGCCTAAGAAAAATAGACAGACTGTGCTCTTTTTATTTAATATTATTATTATATATATATATATATATATTATTTTATTATTTTTTTTTCTATTTGGGCACGTCAAAGATGTGGATTTTATAGTAGATTTCTCAGACTTACTCACGTGTGCTATGTTCCACATGTAGAGACGAGTAAGATTATAGTCATACTGGTATATCTCGTATTAACAGATTCCCATTATAATAAGAAGATCTCCAGTACAACAGATTTGAAACATTACGGTCCATCAATTAAATAACTTCTAACATTTAATATATATGAAAAATCTAACCGATTTACTAAGTTTATTAAACAATTAGGATCACTTACAAAAATATATATATATATATACTTACATTCACTCATTAATGGATAATACTATTTATCAACAGTTATAACTTATTTTTTATTTTTGAGGATATCCTGACTAGTATATAAGAATAATTTTTCATATAAGTGATCTTCATGTTGTTTTAGATGTATTGGAAAGGTTGAATTTTGTATGAACTTACTATGTCATAAATCTATTGGTGGGTGGACCGTAACATACGGTCCAGCTTGATGGACTAGAAACCTTCTCCATTAAAATAGTGCATCCTCTGACATCTCATGAGGAGTTATTCGATACTCTGGCAGAGTATGACAATTGAAACACAGACACTTTAAAATTTTATTTGTGTCATATGATAACATAAAATACTTTATAAATATAATTTATAAATTAAATTATAACTTAGATAAATTGTTTATTATTTATTTATTTATTTTTGTAAATTTATTTTATTATAATATATATATAACTTATTTTAATATTAAATAACATTTATATGAAAATAGAAATTCCTAAATAAATAGGATTCCCTACATAATAATTAATTGACAAACAATATTCCAATCAAAATGTTGAATTAAATAAGCATAATTAAATAACTGAAAATAATAAATTCTAGGATAAAATCACCTACCTTAAAAAAATCTGATGACCGGCCCCGCTTTAATCTCTCTCTTGATCTACAGAGCTCTCTCTCTCTATAATTTTTTTTTTGATTAATTCCTTCGATTCTTTCTCTCTCTCTCTCTTTTTTTTATAATTGGATGCGTAATGAAAATAGAGGTATGGATTACGGGACGGTTTCGTTTAGTGGGAGGTTTCGGCGCCCATCACCGTACGAAAAGTAAGGAGAATGGGAACGTGGTTTAGTCGGCGTGCGAAAGGTATAACTTATTTTATTTTTATTTCTTTAAATCTGGTAGGTCCCACTAGCAATAATATAATCTACTCCGTCCATCATCTCGGCCTGACCAAGAGAAGATGTATGGCCAAAAATGAGGTTGATCCAAAACTCAGGTGGGCCACGCATAAGCCGACGGTGGAGTTACTTCCCCTAAAAAAATGGGTTGTTACAATGCGTCTACTCATAACCGTTAGTGATACAATCCTACAAAGACTCATGAGCTAAGCATGATGGTACGGGACGCCATGTTCGAGTTGTCAGCGTATGCTAGAGTGACGTGCTTGCCATATTGGTAAAACTAAGGTGACGAGCCTGCCATATTGGTACAAAATTTGGTGACAAGCCTCCCCATAGTAATTACCGAGCACTTTTGAAGGCTATGAGTCTACCGTATTATAAATGGAATTGCTGTTATGACTTCACCACATTTGTATTTGGGTGATGATCCTTACATTATTTGTGGTCATCCCTGGGTGATGAACCCTAATATGGATTAAGAGACACGGGTGAGGATCCGCCACGACCGTATCAAACCTCGTGATCCGAGTAGAGATTCATGATATAATAGCGATATCTGAGCTTTACCAATCTGCTATATGAACCGGGATTAATAATCACTCAGCTAATCATACATATAAATTAGATTGCACTAGATTAGGCTATTGCAATTTGGTGTTGGAGTCATATGAGGGAGTGTTGGATTATAAGGCGTATGCATCATTTCATAATTTCATTCGTGCATTTAATAAGAGTATTTAGTAAGTTGTTGTTTATCTGATTTATTATTACCTGCGTTGATTGAGTTGATAACATGTATAACTTAGAATTAATGAAATCACTGAGTTAGCTACTCACTCCCACCTAAGACGGTGTTTTAAAACACTAACTAGGTGATATTATTGATGCATTATTACTTACTCTATTTAGATCTACAACTTTATCTTTTAAATCTTTATTTATGACTATTTTTATTTCATTTATAATATTTTATTTTCTATATATACCAAAGTTTATATCTATCAATGTCTATAGTTTTGTCATCTTTTCAATTGGTCTTTTTCAAAACTTATTCATTTTATTGTATCTATTAACTCCATGTTTTTACCATTCAATATTTATATATTCCTCGTTGCAAGGCGAATGTTATTTTCTTAAACTAGCTTCTTTATCTTATCTGCATGTGGTGCAAAAAATATAATATTCTATAAAATTCCGTATAAAAATTTTAGTACACTCATTAACGGAACTATTATAGGATCATACTAACCCAACTAAATGTCGTATTTACACTAATATTAATGTATTTAGGATAATTAATGACGAATACCCATTTAGCATGGGATCCACCTGTTTAATGGATTGGATGTCATAAACACATCAAACAGGCCCAGCGATGATGCTTCGCTCTCCCACTTTTTTGAAAAGAAAATAAATAAAAGGTCCTTTGATCATTATGAAATTTCAAAATAGTCCATGCCTTTTTTTCATAAATTCAGATTTTCTGATGATTTTTCTTTTCGTTTTACAAAACTTTCTTGTAACTTCTGGATTATGATCCATTTGCAATTGTTAACGATTTGGACGGTCTGATTTTCTTGCAACTATGCCATGTGTATGAATGAAAGGTTCACCAACATTTTAAAAATGGTGGTGACCTATCTGAGCCATTTGCTAAAAATGCAATAGGAGCAATGGATAAAGGCAGCAAAAGGATAAGGTGCCTTACAAATAGATATAAACACCAGCTAAGATACAAAAATCAAACATGAGGTTTGTTAGGCTTACACACACATTCCACGCGTGTATTTACACGTGCCAATCTGGCATGTGTGTTGAACATCTGGTCATGTATATGGTGGACCCCACAATGAAGATCGCACCGTAGGAGAAAACCAGGCTAGTCCAAGGATCTGGCTGGCCACACTTGTATGTTGAATCTGAGCCGTTGGCAAGTTTGTTTAAAACGTTGGTCTTTTTTTAAAAGGGTGGCCCACCTAGACCGGCCTGAACTTTGTGTGTGATCGACTACCATGTGGGGCCTACCTTTTACTTCATTAAATTGTCCAGCTCACCTGCCACGTTGGCGTTTGTGCAGCGTGTAATCGTGCATGTGGAGAGGGTGCGTCTGGGCTAGCAGACCGGACCACACCAGACCATTTTTCTGGGGCAAGAACACGGTCTAGATTTCACGCAACTTCTTAAATGGTGGTGACTCATTTGCCTCATCCTAGCTCCTCTAACCCCAAACTCTGTGGGGCCCATCATGATGTTTGGATTATATCCAATCCGTCTATCCGCTTTGAGCGGTTATTTTAGGTTGGGTGCCCAAGCATCAGAGAGATCCAAAACTCAAGAGGGCCACACATCATACGAAACAGTGGGGATGGAAACACACATGGTTGAACCCTTTTGTGGTCCACCATGATGTTTATACGCCATCCATCCCGTTCATAAGGTGATTCCCACCTGGATGAAGTGAAAATACAAATATCAGCTGGATAAGAAGCTTCTGTAGCTCCCAAGAAGGTTTCAAAAATGGACGTTCAATCCATCACTCTTTCCTTCATTGTGGTCCATTTAAATTTTCCATCACCTTCATGTTCACGCTCAAGTACTAAAACGAGCGGAAAAAACGGATGGACGGAGCGGATATAAGTAAAACATCACGGTGAACCCCACAAAGGTTGGGGTTACAGGGGATTCCCTAGTCCGATAATTTGGACGGTCTGGATTGACTTGTAAGTATGTCATATCTATGGTCGCAGAATCACCACACTACAATCATTGTACTATTCTCGTCTACGTTCTTTACTCCACCAGTCGTATTCATATCAACCGTTGATTTCATGGCCACAGGGAGAGAGGGAGAGAGAGAGAGAGAGAATAAACATGGAATGCGATGGCTCGACAACGATAGATACGTTTCCATGACATTTTCATACGACCTTTTAGGCTGAAAATGACCGAAATGCCCCCGAAATAGGAAAGTCACGTGATCGGGATTCTCTCAGAAACCACACACGGGGCGTACCACAAGCACCCACGGTTTTTAGGACTTTCAGGCGCATTAGAATCTAGGGGCCAACGCCGCACGTGTAGAACATCCTATTCGTACATTATGTGGGGCCCACATATAAGGCATTTCGCTTGAAAACTCAGGCCGTCAACGGTCATCTCAGCCATTAGAGCCTGTTTAATACCGTTGATTGATTTCCTATGTTTATGGACCACCTGAAAGTTGAGTAGCTCTCCATGGCCGTTCCACCTGATACATGGCTAGAATATTATATACACGTTGGCTGATCTTGATTTTATTTTTCCTATTCCACCTTAGCTTTACATGGCTAAAATGATGGACGGATTAGATTAGTCAAAAACATTACTGCAGGCACCAGCTAGAGAAAGTTCAACCGTCGCGTTCAATACATACTTTTTCCTACCACGTGGGCCACTTGAGCATTGGATATGCTGATTTTTTGTCCCACCCCTAAAATTATGTGGATAAAATGGTGGACAGGTTAAACTTTTTAAAATCATCATGGTGGACCTCATGACATTTTTCGGCCACAGAGTACAATGATGGACGTTCTATATCGATGATTTCCTACGGTGTGGTCTACTTAAGTGTTATATTTGCTGAGTTTTCTACCCACCCTTAAATCATGTGGCTAAGATGGCGGAGAGGACGGATTTCTCAAAAATATCACAATAAGCTTAAAATTAAATACCTCGCCTTGTGGCCACTTGAGTCATGGATAGGGGTATACTATAACCTAGTTAGATCGGTTAGCTCGCTCGGCTCAACTCGGAAAACCTCGATTCGAAGTTGAGTTCAAACCGAGTCTAGTTGATTTTTTGAGCTCAAAAAAATTTTGAATCGATTTTGAGCTTGCCCGAGCTCGATTCAACTTGGATCGAACCCCAACTTGAATCAAACTCAGATAGAACTAGTTGGGAGACTCGATTACTCTAATATTGATGTTGCTCACTAAGTGTTTGATGAAATGACTCAATGAAGAGTCGGCTAGTGGCAAGGAAGGTATGTATATAAAACTGTAACGCCCTGGAAATCCGAGGTCAGGTATACACTCAACTTCCGAGTTCCCGGGGTCACTTATGACCGTTTTTCATTAATATGCGTTTAATCTGGTTAATTGCGCAAATCTGGAATTTCCTTAAACATGAAGAATCACCACACAAGTCTACTGAAATGAAAGAGACCGAAAGAAATACATACATATACGTATATACATGTCCAAAAGAATAAAAGGGGCACATGGCTCCACCCAACAGAATCCCAAAAGAATAAGATGTCCACAAAAAAAAAAACTGAGC
This sequence comes from Magnolia officinalis, assembly GCA_021015155.1. NCBI lineage: Eukaryota > Viridiplantae > Streptophyta > Magnoliopsida > Magnoliales > Magnoliaceae > Magnolia > Magnolia officinalis. The sequence continues at coordinate 71,780,565 of JAJHSJ010000008.1, read as the reverse complement.
ACACAGCTCAGCGATCCGATCCCGCCTCTCCAGCTGGCGGGAAACCATCCATCATCTGGAAGTAGGACAGCTCGTCCTCCTCCTCGAAGCTCGCCTCACCAGGCTCCTCCAGCCCTGAGTCACCTGCATCTATGAATGAGTCTGGTTGGTGTTTTAAAACACCGTCCCAAAGTGGGAGTGAGTGATCAACCAGTGTGTACTATTAATCTTAAGTTATAACAGGCATCAATTGTAATATGAATTTAATGAAAAACAGTCAATCATCAACTCCTACAACTCTTATTAAATGTGAATGCAATGCGATGATATGATGCATGCCCTTACCACAACGCTCCATCGAGCGACTCCATCTAACGATCGCATATGGCAACACTCCCTCAGAGCGACCTCGACTGCCGAGTCGCCACCCTAACTAATGCGATGCAATGCGATCGTGTTAGCCGAGTTATTAGTTAAGTCCATTCATTCAGCAGATTGGGGAATCTGATACACCCTACGTATCAATGTCCTAAGCTGGTTGCGAGACCAAGACCCCCCAACGCGTGAGGCCGAGGTCCCGCGGTCCGTGATTCCGTCAGGTTCCTCATCCTCGACTCCAAGCACATGAGGAATGCCGAAAGGAAGGGATCGCTCGCGGTCACTACGGGGAGGTGTGGAACCCCAGCGTAGGCCGACAGCTCAGATACAGTGTCCCATTCCACCATGCCCGGCTCACGAGACTGTAGACCAATTGCAATCTAGGTATCAATGGGCCACAATGGTTGTAAGGTGTTTCAAGTTCCATACATAGGTGAGCAAATAGGGTTGACAAACAACGTTGGTTAGACAGTAAGATAGACTGCACGAGTCAGGCGAACGTGACATGAGTGACCTCGGGCACAAAGGACCCATGTAGTCGAACTACAACCACCCAAACACTCCCTCCCAATCCACGGATCTAGCCTTAGTGTAGTCCTACCGATGAGACTGCCATCTATCATCACATTCCTGACCAACCCAAGAGGAGAATGGGATTTACAACATGCCCACTACTCATGTTATCAACTAGCACATCAATATCATATTCTCATGCATCTCAACCATACAAAACGAATACTTCTACCAAGCAAGCAAAATTATTATCACAAAAACAAGGTGCATGTGAGTGTGTGGGTTGTGTGAGGAAGTTAAACACTTCTTCCATCTTGAGAAATCATGAGTACAAGTGTAAATAATCATACACACAATGAAGCACCACATATGAGGGAAAAGAATCAAACAAACATGAGCATATTATCATCCACACATAATATCATGTGAAAGGCAAGATCTACATCAAATTTGAGAGCTAAGCATGCATTCCAAACAATTCCAACAACATATAATCCCTAGGGTTTCTCTAGAATTTCAAATATAACATCCAAGCATTCAAAATCATTAAGCTCGTACTAAAATTGGTGTTAGGCCACTTAAGAACAATAGTCCGCACCTTCGGATTCGATGAATGCTTGGGAACGACCTAGGAAGATGGATTTCGGGGGTTGATCGGCCGGAATCCCTAAAGCAACATTTACATGTTAGAATCCTAAATAAATTCCTTCTCATCACAAGGGTTTCAACGAAAATGGGATGAGAGATTTACCTAGACGATCAATGGATGTTTTTTGTGGTTGTGGTGTTGGGTTTCCCTTTGGAGAAGGGATATGGAGTTGTGGAGTTTGATCTCCTTGGGCCCCACCTCGATTTAGGGTCCACCTTGCCCTCTTTCACTCTCTCCTTCTTCTCTCCTTGCTCTCTAGCTCTCTCTTTCTCCCTTGGCAATGGTGGTTGTGGTGGGGGTTATGAGATAAGGGTTAGGGATTTTATTTGCTAGAGTTGGGCTCCTTGGCTTTAAGTTTCCATAATTTTCCAAAATAGCCTACTAGGACTCTATCTGATGTTGAGGCGGCCCTATTACCTCTCCAGCCACCAAATTTGGGGTGTAGGTGTCTCATGGCCCGATGAGGGGCTATGCAAAATCTGAGATTAAACGGATGAACGAATATGAGGTTTGAGCATAGGGTTCCGATCTTTAAATGGCCCTAGGAGACCCATCCTGATTGATGAGGCATTTCTGGTGGCCCTCTGGCCATGAAATTTATAGGGTAAGTGCTCCATGACCCAATTAAGGGCCACGTAAAATTTGGGAACGATCGGATATGGCGTTTGGTCGTACGGGTCCAATTTGAGATCAACGGTCACCGTTCCACGATCGGGTCCCAAACTTGGTGGACGGGCGTAGAAAAAATATAATAGACCTTCACCGTAAACGTAGAAGAGATACAACGGTTGAAAAGCCTGGAATCTTAGTTTCTTTTGTCAGTGCCAGATTTCAACTCTGGCATTGGTTAGGTGCATTTGGCAAATGCCAGATCCCAATTCTGGGTGTCCATTGGGTCCGCAGTCCGCGATGGACCACAAGCCCAATGAGATTTATGATTTCCTAAACTTTCAGATTTTTCTGACCCTCCTCGGTCATTGGGTAGCCCACACGGGCTGTTGTTAAGTGTAAGCAGGCCCTCTGGCTTGGCGGGCTGCACTTGGTCTGATCATGACCCGACTGATCTACACTAATGGTTAAATCTAAGTTAATTAACTTGTGGTACCCTACTACGAGTACTGTGAACGAACGATCCTGCTACAAATCCTACGTGGACGTCCCAGGACACTATGCTGGTTGGACGGGATGTTACAAAAACAAATACTATTTTTCCTTGATTTTGATGTTGCTTATAAGGTGTTTGATGAAATGCTTGTAAACAACTATTGTTGTTTTACATACAGTGAAAAATTGAAAGTGCATTGTATGTGTTTGTGAAAACGTTGTAGATGCACGATTTTGGCTCAAACTCGGCTTGAATTGACCCGATCTACTGACTGAACCAAGCTGAGCTGGCCTATTAGGCTCGAGGACAGAGCCGAGCCGAGTTCAAGTTGGGGTAAACTAGTGGCCGAGCCAAGCGGAGCTGAGGCCAGCTCAACTCGGTTCAACTAGGTGTACACCCCAAGTCATGGATTTGCTTTATTTTTAGTCCCACACTCTACATATAAGATGGAAAAATATATATATATATATAGAGTACTTTTAAAAAACATCATGGTGGGCCCTGAGTGTTTTAATGAAAGTGGTCCAACCTGTATTTTTTCTACCATGGATCTACAACAGTTTTTGCACATCTTCTAAAATAATCTGAATAAGCTATTGGACTTGCAGATTTTTCACAAACATCATGGGGGCCCGCTACTATTTCAACGGTGACCGTTCGATTCCCACTCATTCATGCAATCAACTCACTCGAGTCCCAAAAATATCTTAAGGGCCTTACAGAGTACAAGGGACATTTTTACCCCCAAGTAAATATAATCATCCTATCCTTTCAAGGTGTAAACAATAAGTTTATAAAAAGGTTGTACTTGGGAAAATACCCAATATATAAATCCACTCCATCTATTCGGTGAGAATCCTTAATCTAACCATACATACAAAATATCATCCCAACATAATGCTCCTGTGGGCAATACTAATGGAAACAATGTAAAATTGCTACTAAAACGGTAAATCCTCTAAGTTTTCGTGGGATGGCCCACTGAGCCTTGATCAGGCTAATGTTTTCACTTGATCCTGGTGGTTTACACCTGATTAACTGATTTGATGGAAGATAATGCACCTTGGTAGGTTGCTAGGTGCGGCTTGCCATCTCGGCAGCTGTTTTCTAATTTTCTTGTTTCTTTGTTATTTTCTTTTGTTGTTCCTCCTTTTTTCCTTGTAATGAAGTTACTTATATATATATATATATATATATATATATATATATATATATATATATATATATATATATAATATATATATATATATATATATATATATATATGGAAAAGGTACAATGCGCTCGAGCTGATTTTAACGTCCCATGAGGTCGAGCTGTGTGGACCCCACCGTGATGCGTTTCGAACATCAACACCATCAGTCAGATGCATCATTCCATTGTGGGCATAGTTCTCAAAAATCAAGTTAATCCGTGACTTGTGTGGGCCACACCACATACAGAAGTTGAGAGGTGTCGGTGTCGTGCACCATTAAAACATTCATAACCAATTTTTTAGGCCAACCGAGATGTGGTTTGCAAATCCAGCCTATCCATTATGTGTGTCCCACTTGTATGAGGGTTCAGACCAAGTTTAAAGCGCATGCAAATTTCAGGTGGGCTCCACCAAGTGCTTTTATATGTTTTTAGCATGTCTTCACATGATTTTAGATGGTATGGCCCACCTGAGTTTCGTATACGATTGATTTTTGGGATATCTCATAATTTAAAGGGAACGCATCAAATGCACAGTGTTGATGTCAAAACACATCACGGTGGGGCCCACACAGCTCAACCTCATGTTACGTTAAAATCAGCTCGAGCGCATTGTACCTTTTCCTATATATATATATATATATATATATATATATATATATATATATATAATTCGTGTAAGTTGGATTCAAGCTTAGTTAATCTCGAAATTAACTCTTTTTTTTTTTCAAATTGTGAGTCGAGTCACATGGAACTCAACTGAGTAAGTTTGAGCAAGTTTCCGGAGCTAGCTTGACTCATGTCTGAATAAAGAAAGAGAAATTCTGTATTTCAATGTGTATTGTATTGGAGGAAAAACACCCTCTTTATAGTATGATTACAACCTATTGAAAGTAAATATGCATAGTTGTAAGAAAGATCGTAGGTGCTAAATATAGGATATTATATAACTAGAGAGAATATTACATAGCTGGAGATTTACAATCTAAAATAACAAGATCACACAAAGTATGGTAACAAGATCACACAATATTCTAACATCCCCCCTCAAACTCGAGATGACGAAGTCAACTTGAGTTTGGAAACAAGATCACGAAGTCGACCAGGAGGATGATACTTCATGAAAATATCGGCAAGTTGATCCTCGGAGGAGATGGATCGAAGATGTAGTGTACCCTGCTGGAGGTGGTGCCAAATGAAGTAACAATCAATCTCGATATGTTTAGTCCGTTCATGAAAAACATCACTGTAAGCAATCTGAATGGCGCTCCGATTATCACAATAAAAAGGGGAACTAGTCGACTGAGAAACACCTATGTCTGTCAAAAGCCATCGTAGCAACAAAAGTTCAGCTGTAGTATCAGCAAGTGCGCGGTACTCAGCCTCAGTACTGGATCGGGTAACAACAGTCTGTTTCTTGCTGCGCGAAGAAATGAGAGAAGTACTAAGTAAGAAACAATAACCCGTAGTGGAGCGACGATCGGTAGGATCACCGGCCCAGTCAGCATCAGAATAAGAGCGGAGCTCCAGAGATGAGCGCGATGAAAAGTGAAGACCATGAAACAAAGTCCCCTTGACATAGCGCAAGATACGAAGAACGACTGCATAGTGAGTAGAGCGTGGTGCACTCATAAACTGGCTAACCAAGTGAACAGCGTAGGAAATGTCTGGGTGAGTAACTATGAGGTAGATGAGACTACCGACCAATTGCCTATACAGGGTAGCATCTGGAAGAGATTCACCGTTAGTAACGAGAAGCTTAACATTATATTCAAGAGGAGAATTACCCGTTTTCCTGTCAGTCAAGCCTACTTTGGAAAGCAAGTCAGAAGCATACTTAGCCTGAGATAGATAATAACCATCTGAACCGGAAGTCACCTCAAGACCAAGGAAGTAGTTAAGCTGCCCTAAGTCCTTCATCTCAAAATTCTGACTCAGAAAGTGTTGAAGATCTCGAATACCAGAGAGATCATTCCCTGTAATGATCATGTCATCAACATAAAGAAGGATAAGAATAGTATCAGCACCGGTAGTCCGCAGAAACAGTGCAGAGTCATATGCACTAGAGACAAAGCCCTGTTGAGCAACAACAAAACTAAATTTGGCAAACCAGGCTCGAGGGGCCTGTTTGAAACCATAAAGAACACGACGAAGATGACAGACTTTGTGAGGAGGATGATCATAGCCAGGTGGAGGATGCATATAGACTTCCTCAACAAGATCGCCATTCAAGAAGGCATTTTTGACATCCATCTGAAAAAATTGCCAATGACGCACAACAGCTACTGCAAGCAAAGATCTAACAGAGGTAAGTCAAGCAACAGGAGCAAAAGTCTCCTCATAGTCAATACCATACTCCTAAGAGAAATCCTTCGCAACAAGGCGAGCTTTGTATCGTTCCACTGATCCATTTGCCCGAGTCTTGATTTTATAAACCCACTTACAACCAACTACAAACTTTTCGGAAGGCAAATCCACCAGGTCCCAAGTATGAGTTTTGGTAAGAGCATCTAGTTCATCAGACATAGCTTTTTGCCAAAGAGGGTCAGTACTAGCCTCACGATAAGTATGTGGTTCGTGAAGAGTGGCAAAGGCATAAAAACAATGATAGTCTTGAAGATGAGGAGGGGCTCTTACTCTAGTGGAGTGACGAAGTGCAGGTACCTGTACAGACTTAGAGGCAGTTGATGTAGCAAGAGGATCAGCAGACGTGTCAGTTGGATCAGGAGCAGCCGTAGAATGAACATTTGAGGAGCTTAGCATCTCTGCAGAGGGGTGAGGTACTAAAGCAATAGATGGATCAGTAAAAATAGGGGCATAACTAGAAGAGGACTGTGGAAAAGGAGAAAGACTTGTAAACATCTTATGCTCTCAAAACTCCACGTGACGAGAAATACGAAGACGTTTGGCTATGGGATCATAGCAACGATAACCTTTCTAAGTGAGACCATAACCAAGAAGGCAACAGAGTCTGGATCGTAGTTCTAGTTTAGTGCGTTCATGTGTAGGAAGAGTGACAAAACAGACACAACCAAAAACTCAAAACAAGGAATAATTAGGGATTATACCATGGAGAAGCTTAAAAGGAGTTTTATTGTAGATGGTAGGTGAGGAAACACGATTGATAGTGTAGACAGCAGTGAGAGCAGCTTCACCCCAAAAGCGTTCTGGAAGAGAGGCAGAGATGAGAAGTGTTCTTACCGTATCTAGAATATGATGATGTTTACGTTCTGCTCGACCATTCTGTTGAGAAGTGTATGGACAAGAATGATGAGAGACTGTTCCATTTTGTTATAAAAGGGAAAGAAAATATTTATCTTTGTATTCCATAGCATTATCTGAACGAAAAGTTTTAATGGTACAAGAAAATTGAGTATGTACCATTTTGTGAAAATTATGGTAAACATTTGTGAGTTCAGACCGATGTCATAAAAGATAAATCAAAGTATAACGACTGTAATCATCTACAAAGATAACAAAATACCGAGATCCCCCCTCCATCGGAATTGGGGCTGGACCCCAAATATCAGAATGGACTAAGTCAAAAGGTGCAGAAGAAAAAGATTCACTTTTATTAAAGGACAAATGTGTCTGTTTACCAAGATGACATGAAACACAATCAAATGACTGAAAATTAACTGATCCTAGATGACCCTGAGAGGCGAAGAACTGGACACGTGGAAGCGAGGCATGACCTAATCGGGCTTGCCATAAACCGAAAGTGACGGTGACAGCAGCCATGGAAGTGGTTGTTGAAGAAGGAAGATATAGATATGAGAGCTCGAAAAGACGTCCAACTTTACGGCCTGTCCCAAGTAGTTGACCCGTCTGTGAATCCTGTACATCAACACCCTTGTTAGAGAATTTCAGTTCAAGACCTAACTCACATAGTTGTACAACGGAAAGAAGGTTTAAAGATAACTTAGGAACAAGGTAAGTATCATCAACAGATAAATTAGATGTAGAAATATACCCTATATGACTAATAGACATATGAGAACCATTGACAGTATATATGACAGGATTGGGAGAAATAGTTGTTTTATGGGAGAAGATGGTGGAATCAGATGTCATGTGATTACAACAGGCAGAGTCTATAAACCACTGGGATTTACCTGGGGTGACGGACATGGCAGTTGAGGATTGGGACAAAACCTGGTGAATTAAATCATTCACGTCAGCTGCAGTAAGAGAAGTGGACTGAGGTAGAGTCTCAAGTACAGGAGGATCAGATGAAACAACCACAGCTGTCTGTTGGGAAGCTCTTTTCTGTTTAGAATACTGGAACTTGCGGCATTCATCGATGGTATGACCAGTTCATTTACACCACTTGCAAAAACCAAGCTTGGAGGTGGATTGAGAGGAAGAACGTCCAACAGAAGACTGAGAAGCACCATGAGAAGCGGTGGCCATAACCATGTCAGAAGATTGCATCTGCATAGTGGAACGTCAAGTTTCTTCAGAGATGAGTTCAGCAACTGCAACGTCCAATGTTGGAAGTGGCTGACGGTGAAGAAGAGAAGCTCGAGTAGATTCAAAATCATCTTGAAGAGTCATCATCACGTGCATAAACTTCCATCGATCAAGCCAAGTGGCAAACGTTTGAATGTCTTTAGAACATTCCAACTTAGGGTCTGCGGCAGATAATTGTTCCCAAAGATGATTAGTTTGAGAATAAAAATCAGCAATAAACTGACCTCGGTCTTGACGCATCTGATAGAGTTTAGCTTCCAGTTGAAACTCCAATGAAGCATCATAGGTGCAGTTGTATCTTTTTGCCAGAAAGTCCCAAGCAACTTTAGCATTCCCAAGTCGTGGAAGAAGACTATTGATGGATGGAACGAAAGTGTTGATGAACCAAAACAGAATTTTGTAGTGAATACTGTCTCACTCTTCCAGACGAGATGCAAAGACATCGTCTTTCTCACCGTCTCCCGGCATAGGTTGAGGGACTGCTCCAGTCACATAAAGTCATAGCCGACGTCCTTTTAAAAAGACTTCCATATTATGAGCCCACAGACTATAATTGGATCCATCCAATATAAGATCAATATAACGGACAATTGAATCAAGACTCGAGGCAGATAGAGACATATTGAAGGTGACGAAAAAGAACTCCAAACAACAGCTATATATAAAAAAAAATTTATAGGCCACAAGAGTGTGGCTTTGATACCATGAAGAAATAAAGAGAAATTCTGTATTTCAATGTGTATTGTATTGGAGGAAAAACACCCTCTTTATAATATGATTACAACCTATTGATAGTAAATATGCATAGTTGTAAGAAAGATCGTATGTGCTAAATATAGGATATTACATAGCTAGAGAGAATATTACATAGCTGGAGATTTACAATCTAAAATAACAAGATCACACAAAGTATGATAACAAGATCACACAATATTCTAACAATGTCGAGCTCTACAAAAAGTGAGGCCGCTACATGTTAAGTTAGCATGCAGCTAGCAGGTGATGAGTTTTCTTTTTACAGGGCAAAAATGGGAACAAAAATTTTGTGAATAGCGGGTTGTATTGTACAACCTTATGCAGTTGAACAGTTCCAAAAAAGCGTAATGTGCTGTTCGGGTCAATGAAAAGCTCAAGACTAGTATTATAGTTTAGCACATTTTTAAATGGTGGTGACTAACCAAACGTAGACAAACCATTGTTCTAATGTAATCCAGACCGTATACACCTCTGGCTCAATTATGGATGGACCATGACCTTTTGATTATTCCATTTGAATTTGGACCACTCACTACTCACTTTCAACCATCCAATCAATCCCAATCCATTGGATGGTTGAGATTTACTTCGGTATGATTTTAGAGATATGCTCCATTCACAACGTTCCTCCATGGATAGCCGATCATCAGTGCCATCCGTTAGGAAGATGGGCCACGACCATTCTTAAAATCATGGTGAACTATCACATAGGCTTCCTTTAGTTCCGAACAACGAACGACAGCTGATCCCCTACAGCCACCCGTACCATAACTTGTGATGCCGTACCATTTTTCAGCCAAAATGCCGCTTGTGTAGGACATACGTACATTGAATTTTCACCTGCAACAAAAATCAGGCGTGTGGACTGATCAGATAGGCCACACTGCTGGAATCAACGGACCACCGATGGCCTGACTCAATGTACTGGATTGATGAGCCTAGTCAGTATAATAATCTGATTTTTTATATGTATCATATTCTTGGTGGGTCCTTCTATTTGAATGGTACGGATTATCTATGAAAGTAGCATGTTGGCAGGAAAGATGGTCCGGCACACCAAGCTGTGGTGTAATGACCTGTAGGTAATTAGTTGGAGAGTAACTGACAGTGGGTCCCACCTTGATGTATTTTTTGTATATCCACTCCGTCCATAAATTTTTAATTATTATCTTATGGCATGATACCAAAAATGAAGGAGATCAAAATCTAAAGTGCTCCACACCACAGGAAATAGTGGGGATTGACAACTAAAAACTTCTTGTTGGACACAAAAGCATTAGATCAAGCTAATATTTTTTATTTCCCAACATCCAGGTCTTTGTGGCCTTATAAACAGGTTGGATGGAAAATAAACATTACGGTGGGCCCTAAGAATTTTGTTTAATGGTGGTCGTTCAATGACTACTGTTTCCTGTGGTGTGGTACAGATGAGATTTTTATCTTCTTCATTTTCTAATAACATGCTAAAATGATCTATAAAAACTGATGAACGGATTGGATGTACAACACATACATCAAGGTGGGCCCTTCGGAGTAAACGGGTCCCACGGATTGGATGTACGACATATACATCAAGGTCGTAACCAAACGGGTCCCACGGCTACTTTTGTACTGCCCAGAGTACCCCTCCACGGCTCCACCCCAACCCCGGTGTGGGGCCCATGGCTGAAACGGACAAAAGGCTACAATGTCTCGGGTCGGGTCAGCTAGCCCGTGCACGTTGCAAAAATATCCATTTGTTCGTGCGGGCACTTTTTGTCAGTTTTAAGTTCCATCTTGAAAATGTTAGGGATGGTGGGCCCTTGGCCCAGTAATGGTAAATTAGTTATTTTCACCTTGTGGAATTTGCACACTCCATGTTTACAAGGGGATATGGTGGGCCCCACTTTAAATGGCTCATTCAAGAAAAAGGTTCCCCAGACCCGAAGATACTATCCATCGGATACTTGGCATTTCCTGGTGGAATTGGACCTTCGTTGAATTTTCTTTCTTAGACGTCTATTAGTGCTTTGGCATTCCAAAAGTGGGTCCAATCAAATAAACGGTTTGGATCACGGCTATACAAGCTGAAAACCATGTGGCCGCACTTGTACAAACTGAACCCAGAACCCTCAACCGTACACGTGGCACATTTCTAAAGATACGAGAACCTTTGATCTGGTGGGCCACCGTTTTATGGGACTGTCACTAAAATGACGGCTTTGTGAATGGAAATTCATCGAAAGATTGAGCTGAAAAACCAACCGATGGTCCACATTTTATTTTAAAAAATCACCGATTGGACACACAGACTTGTCAGATCACGGTAAAATTCGGCATAGGTCATGTCGATGTTGTACCCCACAATATGAACGGATCTGATTACCCTAGATATGTGATATGCATGCCAATGAAGATGCTGGACGCAAGGGCGCCTCGAACAGTGAGGATGGAAAATGTGGCCCACTTGCATTGATTTTTGAGGTAAGAGATTGAAGTTGGTGCACCTCCAACAATCAGAGTTATCTAATGTGACAGATGGGAACTTAACATTGGCCACTTTCATTGAGTTTTATGGAGGGATCAAGTGGGGCCCATTTCTTTGATGGGTGTTCTCAGATCTGTCTATTTCCAATCAGCCACTCATCAGGCAGGGATTGCATTGAAATGCCATACGGAAAATATGGAGCTGCTCCACTCATTAGGCAGGCCACGTGTAGCCTAGCCCACCAGGTTTATCTTGTGGCCAGGGAAGGTTAGTTATGGGTCCACACAATGAGTGGCCTTGATATCCTACACGTGTGAATTGCAACACCTGAAGCGGATCAATCACTCTCAGAGCTGTACATTACTGAGTTGTGCTTGGCACAGCTGTACTCGGGTTGACCACTAGGATACCACAGCTTGTACTTGTCTCAGCTTTTCGTGCTGGCTGGCAAGCTCAGCTCAGATCAGTCAGTAACTCAGGCCGGTTCAAACCAAATCATGGATGTGCAACATTTTTTCAAACACATGAAGCATATTTTCAATTTCTCATAGTACGTGAAACAGTAATAACAATTTATAAGTATTTTATTAAGTACACAATATATAGTATTAAAATTAAGATACGATGATGGTTTTATCATGTAATTTTTTTTTCCTTTTTTAGTAATAATTTATTTTATATTCATACCTTCCTCCGGCCAACAAATCTGATAGAGATTGTATTCACCTGAGACAACACTTCATTGAGCCATTTTATCAAATGCTTAGTGAGCAACATCAATCGAGTTATTGATCTAGTTCAATCCAGGTTATTCAAGCTCGGACAAGCTTGAGCTAGGCTCGAAATTTTTTCAAGCTCCAAAAACCAACTTGATTAGGCTTAAACTCAATTTTAAACTGAGTTGCGTCGAATTTTTTCGAATCGAATCGAGTTAGTCAACCGAGCTGACTCAGTTCGCGTACAGCTCTAGCCAAAGGAGCGAATCACTCCTTTGGCACAACATACGTATGCATTTAGGTTTGGTAATTCGACGCGCATGTGGAGCCGTAGACATTAAAAATACAACGCACGTGCAAATATTAAAAACATGTTTGAGATCTGAGCTTTCCATAAGGTTGGAAACAATGCTCAGATATTCTTCCTAAGAAATCGAACAATTTCATCATTCAGGTGGGCCACAATATACAAAGTGAATCGACGGTTATTCTAAGCGAGCAGATCTAAACCGCATGAGGTGCAAAATGGCCTGATGATAAGCGAGCAGATCTAAACCACGTAGCTGACTTGATGTAAGGCTCCTATCCCGCACGTGTAACATTATCACACATGCGTCCGCATATAGATTTGTACGACTCCCACGCGCGCGTGGAATTAGAAAACATCGTTTTAAATAATCAGAGAAATGCGGACAACCACATACGTGACAACGCGGGAGGGGATTAGGTGTTTACCCGGGTAACACGTTGGTGGTTTTGCCCTGACTGTAGGGCCCACCTTGATAAATTTTTTTGTATATCCACGCCGTCCAACAGTTTTTTGAGGTACTTTTAGTATACGGTCCCAAAAATGAAGTAGATCCAAATTTCAAGTGGATAACACAGTACGGATTGAATTCCTACCATTAAAAATTTTTGGGGGCCACATTAGATTTGTATAAAGATTATTATTTTACCTTCATCCATAGCTGTACGACCTTATCAACAGGTTGGATGGTAAACAAACATTACGGTGGGCTCTAAAAATCGTAATGGTGGGCGTTCAATATCCACTGTTGTGGTCCATTTGAGATTTGGATATGCCCCCTTTTTCATATGATATTCTAAAATGATATGGAAAAACTGATGGACGGTGTGGATATACAACAGATACATCAAGGTGGGCCCCACTGCACCCACTAAGGGGTTACCCGGGTAACACGTAAGCCGCTCCCTGCCAACCCGTGCCAGATGGCCCAGATCCAACCCTCCCATCGAGTGGGCCCCAACTCGTCGAGTCCCCGGACCGAAAATCAGACCGGTTCTTCGAACCCGGCGAGCACAGTCAAGCAAGTCGAGCATGGACCATCAGTCGATGCTTTTAACCGTCCGTTCAAATGGTGGGGGATATCATACTGTATGATGTACGGTTCACGTTGAAGAGCGTGTCTACAGCTTCCTGTTTTGTGCTTTTGGGAAGAAAGCTGCAAAGGAAGGGAAGCACCCAAAGGCCCACTTGGTTAAACGGCGGATGCGATGATGGGATATATCCGATTCTGCATCACAATATATCGCGCATCCGGGACCGTACGATCAAAGGCCCTTTTTTTCTCATTTCAGGTATTTCTGTCCTACCCAACAGCAAAACGTACTGTTTGCTGACGGACTTGGAACGGATATTTGGATACTACGGTTGCTACCCCCACGAGGACCTAGCTATAGATGGACGGTCCTGATAGTGGTTCTGTGGGGCCACGTTAATGTATGTTCTTTATCCACGCCGTCCATCCATTTTTACAGATCATATTAGGGTATGAAGCCCAAAAGGAGGCAGATCTAATATTCATGTGGACCACACCACAGGAAACGATGGGGATTGAACGACTACAGTTGAAATCCTCTTGGGGGACACAGAAGTTTTGGATCAAGCTCATATTTATGTTTTCCCTTCAAATATGTCTACGTGGCCTTGTGAACGGTTTGGATGGCCAGTAAATATCACGGTCAACCCACTATACCTTTCTATCTGCCTCCCTTTTGGGTTCGTGCCATAAAATGGATGGGCGGCCTGGATAAAATACATATATCAAAGTGGGCCCCACAGAGCCCCTGCCAGGACCGTCCGTCTCTAGCTAGGTCCTGGTGGGTGGTGCGAATTCCGTGGATCCCAGACTGTTGGTCCCACCGTGATGTACTTTCTTTAAATCCATTCCGTTCATCTGTTTTTAAAGCTCATTTTAGGTCATGTTCCGAAAAATGAATCGGATCCAAATCTCAGGTGGGCCACACAGAAGGAAACACCGGTGATTGACCATTAAAACTTCTTGTGTACCACAAGAGTTTTATATCAAGCTGATATTTGTGTGATCCTTTCATCCAAGTCTTTGTGACCTTATCAGAAGATTGGATGGCAACTAAAGATTACGTTGGCCGCAGGAAGTTTTTCATGGTGGGTATTCAATGACCACGGTTTCTATGGTGTGGTCCATCTAAGAATTGGATCTGCTTAATTTTTGAGATAATGTCTTAAAATGAACTTTAAAAACAGATGTACGGAATGGATTACAGGAATATACACCAAGGTGGGCCCCACACAGAGGGATCCACGGGTAGTATCCAAGCCGCGAACTTTGCCGACTCACGCGATAACGTACACGTGGCGACATCTTTCACCAATCCAAACCGCCTGTATGCTGGGGAAGCACCAAAGAGCTTCCCAGATTTAAGTAATTCAAACATCTGGCCATTGAATTTTTTTTTCTTTCAATATGAGCCGTCTACTTAACAGTATTTTTCTGGGACATGGATCGAAGGATCGGATTCTTCCGAACTTTTGAAATTTTCGAGGTGGGCCCTGTCAATTGTGCATCTCATCAGATCAATGGTCTAGATCAACGAACTTTAGCCCAGTTTACACGTGTGTCGGTAAACCGTACGTTTTGCTGAAGAGTAGGACCATATATATTTTCCCATTTTTCATAGGAATAAACGTGTGGCACATTTGTACGATGATCCAAACGGGGCATCCTGCCATCTTGTTCGTTGATTGGACGCTGACCAAAATCAGCTTTGATTGGACTAATCCTAACCATGTAATAAATGGACCTTTTTTTCATTGAATGTTTGGCATTCCTATCCCGAAAATTTGCGATTTTGGTATTATGATTCATTAATTATTCGACCTATCGAATGAACGGCTCCAATCTAGTCCATGTGGGCCACTTGTGCAGCAATGACTAATGATATATATTGATTTTTAATATATTTTAATAACAAATATTTTTTTTTTATATATATATATATATATATATATATATATATATATATATATATATATATAAAAGGTTTGCAAAATAACTTTTTCTTGTGTTTTGGGCCCAGTCCTACATTGGAAAAGGAGAAGAAAGATTTTGAGTGTATATGTGGAGAGTGGAGTATTATAATATTCACTCACCTAGTCCAAGGAGTATGGAGCTTGCATCTTCTAGTAACACTAGAATACCTGCGCTCGGGCTGGATCACTGGCTCGGTCTCTATGTGAGGGCGTGGGCATGTGAGGCAGTGTGGTTGTAGAGGCGGTAATGACGCACTTTGCACTTCGCACGTTCGTATCGTGTCGTAGAGGATCGCTCCTTCACGACCTTACGCGAACCGGTCCCCTAGCTTATATAGAATCTGAAAAAGAGCTGTTGCGGGGAGGTGTAACTCCTCATGCAATTGATTGCTGACCATGCAGAAATTGCTGCATGTGGCTAGCCCAACAACTAAAAACGGCTAGCCAGTATCTCACAACGGTCAGAAATAGCTGCATGCAGTAGCCATTACACTACATGCACAAAAGCTAGAAACTGCCAATAACAGCTAGTTTCCACCAACAACTAGAAACGGTCAATTGGATTTATTTCCCTAGACCATAATTCTCAACCACCATTGCCTATATAAACTAGGCCTGGATGGGTTTCCAATCAATCACAACACACTCCAGCAGATCCATATGAACTATAGTCACTCCTATAAACAAGAAATTCCAGTAAGACAGCAAGGTTCACCTGAACCATTGCCTGAAGATCAGACCAACAATGTGGTCTAGAACGGTTCATCTAAATCATTTGTTGAAGGACTGACCAGTGCAGTGGTCTTATTCACATTTCTTCTTCTCAATTTCTTTCTGGGATTTTTTCGTTTATTTTTTGCCAAAAATTGTGTAACGGAGTTATATTATTGGATTTTCGTGTTTGCTTAACTCAGATCCACATCAAGCTCGTCGTATCCTAGAAGCGATTTGCCTTTAACCTTTCAGCATACTCAATCTAGTTGAGTAGGGGCAAATTACGCTTTAAGGACAATGTTTCATACGTGCTTCAGCCTATCCTGATTTCATATTATTTTTCGACTTTTTATAATTTACAGAATACCATTATTTCTATGTTATTTTCGATAATCTTAAAGCGTAATTTTTAATGGAAGTCGATAGTGTATCATCTATCAAGTTGATGAATCAGGACTTGATTCGTCTTGATCAGTTCGATGGAACTAATTTTACCAGATGCCAAGACAAACTCAAGTTTCTTTTGACGGCGTTGAAGATCTTCTACATCTTAGATCCGAATTTGTAGTCGTTGCCTGAAGCATCCGAGAATGACACACCTGAACAGGTTACTGCCCGCACCAAACGAGCTGAAGACGAACTCTTATACATGGACACATCCTGAATAGGCTCTCTGACTGTCTGTATGATCTGTACACACAAACATCTTCGGCAAAAGAAATCTGGACCCCTATGGAGTTCAAATACAAAGCTAAAGAAGAAGGTATCAATGAGTTCCTGATAGCTAGGTAGTACTTTGACTATAACATGGTAGATAACAAACCGCTGTTAGCCCAAATCTAAGAACTGCAGCTAATAGTTAACAAAATCAAAGCTATTAAGATTGATCTTCCTGAATCATTCCAAGTCGGGACTATTATCGCTAAGTTGCCCCCGATATGGAAAGATTATAGAAAGAAGTTGTTGCATAAGACTGATGACTACACACTAGAACAAATCTAGAAACATCTCAGAATTGAGGAAGAATCCCGTAACCGCGATAAAAAGAATGATAATGGGAATTCTTCGTCCAAAGTACATGCAGTAGAAAATAAAAATAACAAGAATCTCGAGAAGGACGATTTCCCTGAAACCCAATAAAGAGAAATTCAAGAAAAACACCCAGAAGAAGAACGAAAAGTTCAAAGGCCCATGCCATGTCTGTGGGAAAAACGGGCACTATGCTCGAGTCTGCCGATATCACAAATCTAAAAAAGAAGCAAGTGTAGTAGAAGACGATATTGTGACAATGATCACTGAAGTGAACACCATCCAAGGAAAGGTTAATAATTGGTGGTACGATACTGCCGCTACCGTACATGTCTGCTACGACAGATCAGCCTTCAAAACTTATGAGGAATTGACCGATGGTCAAGAAGTCTAAATGGGTAATGAAGTCCGATCGAAGATTGTCGGCAAAGGAACCGTCGAACTGATATTCACCTCTGGGAAGAAAGTGATTCTGACAAACGTCCTGCACGTCTCAAACACGAGGCGAAACCTAGTTTCCGAGGATTTCTGAGCAAACCAGGAATAAGGGTAGTGTACGAGTCAGGAAAATTGATTCTATTAAAGAATGAGAATTTTGTCAGAAAGGGATATGCTTGTAACAGTATGGTCAAGTTTTCTTTGAATGAAAGTAGCACTTCTGCGTATATAGTTGAATCCATTAGACTATGGCATGATAGACTAGCTCATATAGGGTATAGTATCTTGAAGTTCTTGGCTAAAAATGGTTTAATCGCATACACAGAAAATGAAATCGATAAATGTGAAGTGTGCATACGATCCAAAATGACAAAGAAACTTTTTTGAAATGTCAAGAGATCATATCAAATATTAGATCTTATGTACAGTGATATATGTGACTTAAACGATATTCTTACTCGTGGAGGTAAAAGGTACTTTATAACCTTTATTGATGATTGCTCTAGATATGTGTATGTGTATGTGTACCTGTTAAAGAGTAAAGATGAAGCATTGAATATGTTTAAAGTATATAAAGCAGAAGTAAAAAAATCAACTAAACAAGAAGATAAAAAATTTTCGTAGCGATAAAGGAGGAGAATACTTCTCTAATGAATTCGATAACTTCTGTGAAGAACATGGAATAATACATCATTGTACTGCGCCATACACACCTCAACAAAACGGAATAGTAAAAAGGAAGAATAGAACGTTAATGGAGATGGTCAACTCAATGCTAATATGAGCAAAGTTGTCACTCATTTTATAGGGTGAGACACTACTTCCAGCGTGTCATATATTAAACAGAATTTCGTATAAGAAATATAAAACATCTCCATATAAAACATGGAAAGGTAGAAAACGT
Source organism: Magnolia officinalis (assembly GCA_021015155.1). NCBI lineage: Eukaryota > Viridiplantae > Streptophyta > Magnoliopsida > Magnoliales > Magnoliaceae > Magnolia > Magnolia officinalis. Next base: position 71,761,937 of record JAJHSJ010000008.1, on the reverse strand, counting down.
AACCTAGGATATCTTAAAGTGTGGAAGTGTTTCGCATATTGCGGAACTTCTTATCCAAAAAAAAATTAAGTTAAGACCCAGAGCTATTAAGTGTGCCTTCGTAGGGTATGCACAAAATAGTAAAGCTTATAAACTCATATATCTAGAGTATAACACTATAATGGAATCAAGAGACGTTGAGTTCTTTGAAAACTCACTATCTTTAGAGTCAAAGGATAATGAAGTCCAAAATCCTGATAGTGAACCAAATAATATAACACTACAAGTTGTGGAAGCTCCTATTGAACCTCGTAGGAGTCAAATGACAAGAATAGAGAAGAGTTTAGGCGATGATTATATACTCTCAGCGCATCTTTTTCCATCTTATAGAAGGAGATAGAGAAAATATTATAAGAAAAATACCTATAGTAATGACTATAAAAGATGATCCTAAAACATATAAAGTGGTTGTATCCTCTAGAGACTCGACTTTCTGAAAAGAAACTATTAATGATGAAATGGAATCTATAATGTCAAATCAAATATGGGAACTAGTTAACTTACCTCTAAGATCTAAACCTATAAGTTGCAAGTGAGTATTTAGGAAGAAATATCACACTGATGGGACTATCCAAACCTTTAAAGCTCGACTAGTAGTTAAGGGTTTCAGACAAAAAGAATGGATAGATTATTTTGACACATATTCTCTTGTAGCTAGGATAATATCCATTATGATATTATTTGCGCTAACTTCCATATATCATCTTCATATTCACCAAATAGATGTAAATACCGCATTTCTAAATGGTGACCTCAATGAAGAGGTACACATGAAACACCTGAAAGATTCGTTCTACCAGGAAATGAAAATAAAGTATGCAGATTAATCAAATCTTTATACAGATTAAAATCTCATTTGATCCAAGTATCAAGCTAAAAGATAATAACGGAAGAGCTGTTGCACAATTGCAAAATATTGTCTCATGGTTTTATGCGTAATGTAGCTGATAAATGCATATATTATAAATTTGATGGTAGCTATATAATTATTATTTGTCTGTATGTTAATGACATGTTAATAATTAGTAATAAAATGGAAGGTGTAACTGAAACAAAGAGGTTTTTATCTTTCGTATTCAAAATAAATGATCTTGGACAAGCAGATACCATCCTAGGTCTCAAAGTTTAAAAAAAAAATATTGTGGGGGTTATGCTTTGTGTCAATCTCATTATATTGAGAAGATATTAAACAAGTTTAACCATCTAAGTATAAAAGAAATAAAAAACCCCATTCGATCCAAGTATCAAGCTAAAAGATAATAACGGAAGAGCTGTTGCATAATTGGAATTGTGAGTGCTATAGAGAGTCTTATGTATATTTTGTAATGCATTAGACCTAATATCGCATATATTGTGAGTAAACTTAGTAGATTTACTAGTAATCCCAATACCGAATACTGGAGTGCAATCAGTAGAGTCCTTGGTTACTTAAAAGCAAACAAAGACTTATGACTGTTTTATTCAGAGTTTCCTGTTGTATTTGAAAGATATACCGATGCAAGCTGGATATCGAGTGCAGGGGACAACAAGTCTATTACAGGATGGATATTTACCCTAAGAGGTGCAGCTGTATCTTAGGGATCCAAGAAACAGACCTGCATAATGCACTCTACTATAGAGTCTGAATTTATATCTCTAGCTGCAACAGGCAAAGAGGCTGAGTGGCTAAGGGATCTTTTATTAGAAATCTCTTTTTGTATAAAACCTATATCAGCTGTGTCATTACATTGTGATAGTGAAGGCACATTAGTTAGAGCCTATAGCGGTACCTATAACGGTAAGTCTAGACATATAAGCCTTCGACATGATTATATTAGACAATTAATTCGATATGTTATCATTATTATTTCTTATGTTAAATAAAGCAATAACCTAGCGGATCCTTTTACTAAATATCTACCGAGAGAGGTAGTAAAAGCGGCATCTAGATAGATGGGGTTGAAACTCTTCAACTAAACTTTCACTAGTGATGATAACCCAACCTAAAATCAGAAAATCTATAATTTCGAGTTTAATGGGTAAAAACAAGTTATTGATATGTGGAAAGTTTTCAGCACTAAATTATTTATGACTTCATCCATGATAGATAAGTGTTGGGGTTGAGTTGTAGAACTCTTAATGAAATCCATTCTAAAAGACAAGTATCTTAAAGTAACGAAGACACTGAAAGGATTTCACCTATGTGAACGTAGAGATGGTGTCGTCTCTCATGAGAGTTAGAGTTTTCTCTCGGTATTGTTCATGAAATAGGATAAGCACATGGCCATAAATCTTGCTGAGCAAGATTGTGTGAACTCTAAAATACACATAGTGAATATATGTGTAGTTTCTTTGGCTCTATTATCTAGGAATAACTGGTTCAATGCTACGACTACCGGTCATTTCGATAGAGTTTTGAGATACTTACATTAAGGGAAGATTCAAATCAAAAGATATCTTTCTTTATGCATATAAGCTACTTTTATTCTAGCAGAAATATTTTTGATACATATATTAATTTTTAATATATTTTAATAAAAAAATTTATAATATATATATAAGGTTTGCAAAATACATTTTTCATGTGTTTTGGGAATAGTCCCACATTGGAAAAGGAGAAGAAAGATTTTGAGTATATATGTGGAGAGTGGAGTATTATAATATTTACTCACATAGTCCAAGGAGTATGGAGCTTGCGTGTTCCAATGCGCAGCATTAGAACACCCGGGCGCGCGCTCGCGCTCTGGTACAGGCACGGGCTCTGTGCGAGGGCGTGGGCATGTAAGGCAGTGTGGCTGTAGAGGCACTAGTGGCGCACTTTGTACTTCGCACGTCCACATCATGTCTCAGAGGGTCCCTCCTTCGCGACCTTATGCAAACCGGCGTGAGACGAGTGAAAAAGAGTTGTAGCAGGGAGGTGTAACTTCTCATGCAATTGATTGTTGACCATGCAGAAACTGTTGTATGTGGCTAACCCAACAGCTAGAAACGGCTAGCCAGTGTCTCACAATGGTCAAAAACAGCTGCATGCAGTAACCATTACACTACATGCACAACAACTAGAAACTACCAATAACGGCTAGTTTCTCCTAATAGCTAGAAATGGTCAATTGGATTTATTTCCCTGGACCATAACTCCCAGCCACCATTGCCTATATAAACTGGGCCTGGATGGGTTTCCAATCAATCACAACACACTCCAGCAGATTCATACGAACTATAGTCACTCCTATAAACCAGAAATTCCAGCAAGACAGCAAGGTTCACCTCAACCATTACCTAAAGATCAGACCAGCAGTGTGGTCTAGAACGGTTCATCTGAACCATTTACTGAAGGAGTGACCAGTGCAGTGGTCTTATTCACATTTCTTCTTCTCATTTTCTTTCTGGGATTTTTTTTCTTTTATTTTCTACCAGAAATTGTGTAATAGAGTTCTATTAGTGGATTTTCGTGTTTGCTGAACGCAAATCCACATCAAGCTCATCGTATCGTAGAAGCGATTTGCCTATAACCTTTTAGCATACTCAACCTAGTTGAGTAGGGGCAAATTACGCTTTAAGGACAGCGTTCCATACATGCTTCAGCCTGTCCTGATTTCATATTATTTTTCAGTTTTTTATAATTTACAGAAAACCATTATTTCTATATTATTCTCAATAATGACATGGGGCACCCGGAACCTCCCATGCCTTCGGAGGCATTGGATCAGGTCCCTCAAATGAACGGCCATGATGGATGAGCAAATGAAGCGTTCCTATCATATGTGGTGGGCCGTGGGCACCACGTACTTGATGGGACCCGCACCGACATACTATAATTTCCTGTGTGCCTGTGGCCTCCATTAAGAATCGCAATAGGTATCTCGCCAATTTATCTAAGGCTACCCTAGCGCCACGTGGGTGGAACTTTCACGAGATCCACACCGTCCATCATGTAAATTACCTTATTTTTACTATGTAACCCAAAAATCATGGAGATCCAAAATTCAAATGGGTCATCACATAGGAAACAGTTGGGATGTGACATCCACCATTAGTTTTGTGTTGGTCCACCGTTGTGTTTACATGCCATCCAATCCATTCATCTAGTTCAACTCACAATGACGAAAGAATTACTAAAAAAAAAAAAAATTTACAGTATTCAAAAACTCACGTGGGCCATACCAAAAGAATTTAGATTTTTTTTATATATATAATTTTAAACTGGGTGGGTGTTAACTCTTGTTGTTTCTTAAGATCAAGGCTAAACAAGAGGTGGTCCACTGAATGGATGGAGTGGATTTCATAGAAAAGAAAGATTATTTCTCATAAAACTTACTTTCCATAGTTTGTTAAGCTTTTTACTCTAAAATTCTGTTTTAAAAAAATGTCATTTCCTTCTTTAAGAGGAAAAGGCATGGGGCATTGCAGAACACCATACCGCAGTTTGGTTGCTACATTCCGAATATGGAACAGTTAATCCGGTGGGCCCCACTATAGATGGGCACCAAGCAAAAAAAAAAAAAAACCATTGGTTGGACGTGGGCCAATATTTCCATTGAAGCTAAGGTCAATCATGGAACAATCCGAACCCTTTAGTAATAGACTTATGAGTGGATGGTTAAGTGAGAAATACACAATGGTCCAGATTCAACTGTAACTAGGCCAAAGATAGGAAAACGTTTTTCTATATCCAATCCAAGATTGGATCTTCCACATCAACGGTTTGGATCACTGAACAGTGGGTCACATGTACTGAATCCTGCATGTTAGGATCTGCCTAAGTTTGGTGCCTGACAATTCATCCGACTCTGATTGTCCAATGTGAAATTTCGCAAGAAGGACAATCCACAGTGGGGCCCACCACATGAATAGTCGGCAGTGGCTGCCTTAATTGTGTCCTTAAATGTATAACTTTGAGTAGCTCGCAAGCCTTTCTTTTCAGATGAGAGCGAATCCGTAATCGGGCGTGGTGGCAGACACAGGCGGCCGAAGGACAGTGACATAAACAGTAATAAGAGGGGTTTTAAAAAGAGCGGTAAAAATGAGGGAGCGATGGTAAATGTAAAAATATCCGAGAATGGCTATTTTGTCTTTTCTAGTTTGGTGGTTAATCTCTGCCCCTCGATGTATGCATTGTATATCCACGCCGTTTATTTGTTTTGCCAGCTTATTTTAGATCATGGTTTAAAAAATGAGGCAGATGCAAATTTCAGGTGGACCACACCACAGGAAACAGTGGTCAAATAACGAAGAACATCAAAAACTTCCTAGAGTCCACCATTCTGTTTATTTTCCATCGAACCTGTTGAAAGATTACACCGACCTGATAAAGGGAAAACACAAATATCAACTTGATCCAAAACTTTTGTGGCCCACAAAAAGATTTTAATGGCCGATGGCCACTGTTTCCTGTGGTGTGGTCCACTTGAATTTGTTTTGCTTCATTTTTTGGAACATGCCTAAAATTAAGCTGGAAAAATAGATGGATGGTGTGGATATGCAATGCATACATCCACGTAGGCCTCATGGTCAGTGTCCCACTCACATCGCTAGTTTACCCCGTGATGCAGCTAAAAAAGGCCTTTATACTTTGTTACACCGTTAACGGATTAGGATGTAATGGTCAATGGTTTGAAATAGTCCAATTTAAAAGAATTGGATATCCTTCCATCACTCATGGTCCCACCATATTAATGATTTGGGTCATTGAATCATGGCCTGTGCCTACTAAGAATGGTTACATATATGTTGAATGAGAGTTGCTCACAAGTATCTTCAAATTATGCACTTTTTAATAACAAAAAAGATCCTAGATTTCAAGCCCCTCCAACCAATTTAGGAACCCTAGTCCTAACAATGCCTGCCCATTGCCCCTTGGAGTCTTGAGCAACATTTAGAGAGAAAAAAAATGATAATAATAATTAGTCATACTGTAACATCCCGGATTTTTGCCAACTTGGAATTAGACGTCCTTAGGCAATGGGTCGTTCCTAACGTCTTATTAACTTGTCAGAACTCAATCCCACAGTCTACAAATCCCTTTTCAAACCATTTTCTTCAAAATCTCACCTTTCATTACCTCGTTCTTTAAATCTTTCAAAGTACTTTTACATTAGACACTAATCTTAAGGTTTAGGTGATGAAGAACAATACTTAAACTCTAAATTGTGTAACTAGTAAATACAGAAATAAAATGGGCTTTTAACCATTACCCTTATGGAACCCCACCAAACGAATAAGCTATTTGGAACATTAGCCTCTCCTACCCTAGGACCTTCTCCTGTTGTAATTAGGGCGCAATTCAGTTGAGTCTTAATAACTTGAATCTCCTTCTATACAAACTACCAAAGGCCCGAGTATCACCTCAGGCAGACGTCACTCAGGACTAAATCCTTTAGAAATTAGGCGAGAATTAGCTAGTGTTAAACTAGAGTACCTGTGAAATTAGCACCAATCACTTTAAATACGATCTGCAAGACCCAAAACGTGTAGAATCATTGACGCTAGGTTACCCTAAAATCTCGGATCAATCTCATTACCCAGTTGCTCTCAAGAACACATTAAAACTCCGTATCAGATCTGGACCGCACGTCGAAAGTCCGATTAACGCGAAGTTATAGAATTAGGACCGCCTTGTTGGGCTTGACAACCATCTCAGAAATCAAATCCAGATAGTGTCTCAGTACTATTCGCTTGAGCCCGGAGCGAGGAGTGTGAGAAAGGTGAAATTAATTAAAAATAAAATATAAATTTAAGTAATCTGGCACGTGTCGCTTGCGGATCAGTTATAAGGATTCCGACCGTCAGAATTAGGCCAGATTACACCCTCGGATCAGGGATATTTGCCCAAACATATCGATGTACTTGAAATCTCTGATTGAGATCCGCTAGCCGTTGAACTGAAACTGGTCCGCCATTTGTGATCTGGAAACTCGGCTAGAACGAAAACTTAACTATACCTAGATCCAACGTTAGTGAGCCTAAGTTCGACCTTTGGCTCAAGGGGGGCTTCCAGAAGTGCTCCGTTGAGACGGAACAGACCCACTTTGAACATAACCTAAGTATACCTCGTTCCTGAGTCTATTTTGGTGAGTTATGGCCCTATATAAGGACCTTAAACCCTCACTCTCTCATTCCATACGAATTTGAGAAAACCTAGGAGAGAGAAGAAAGAAAAGAGAGAGAAAGTGTGAGAGTAATGGGAGAATCTCCCTGATGCTCTACCCTGCCTCTATACAAGCCTAACCACCTTGTTCTAATCGCTTTCCCGACGATTCCGGCTTCTTTTGTAGGTAAGAAAATCCTAACCCTAACCTGTTTTAGGGTTTGGATTGATTCAAGTAATGAAATAGCTAACGTAACTCGTGATTTAAGTCGTCTTATCGACGTTGACGAAAGCGTAGAGATTCTATCGACTCCGTTACGATTCTACGACATAAGGTGCGGACTTTAGACGTATAGGTTATGGTTTTCAACGCTTTCAATGTCAGATAATGATAGATTCATATCTGCATGCAATTGCACATGTACAGATTGTTATCCGTTTTGTTTTTCAGATATACGTTAATTATGTTGAATATACTGTATTCCTCGTATTTATAGAAAATACCACATACGTATGAAATACGGATTTGTGTTTGCCATGATTAATCGCTGTCTATGTATGCTAGATACATGTGTATCAACTTCTGGGTGAACGGATTAGCCTAACACCTGCTATATTAACATACGTCGTGTATATTCTAGTTGTAACCTAAGTGTCTGCAGAAATGTTCAAATGAATATGGAACTATGATTTATGCTTGCCATGACTATTGGTCATGAATGTATGATCGTGGTTCATGTGGTAATCCTTTGTGAAAGGATTTGCTATGACTTGTGTTTTAACCAGTATATTATAGGTATGTTGGAATGTATAGTCTAAGAGTTTGTGAAAATGCTTGTATAGATATGTACTTAATCTATTAGTGCCTTGAGTAGGTATTGAGATAGGATTCTCAACTACCTTAGTGATGTGTATGATTTCCTTCATGTAAGTTGTTTAGTTTAATCACTTACTGGTTTATGAAACGTATGTGGTTGGATTTCCTGTTTGCATTGTGTTTTATAACATGCTTGTTAATATGTTTGAATTACTTGTTTATTTAATTCTGCTCTGACTACTTCACATGCTTAAGTTGTATCCCATAAAAGCCGTGAGGGGTGATGGGGGAGTGGTGTAACGATTTCGTGCAACAGCCCTGGCAGCCCTAAGCGAACGATGTTGGATCTTTGATTGTTATGATTTGGAATCTTGATTTGTTACTACTTTGACTGTCTCATATGCTTACCTGTTGAAATGAAATGAAGTTGGGACTATGAGTTAGTCTAGGCAATCGGTAATAGAATGGAATTCGTGGCTCAGATTCATTCGTCACGTAGAGTGTGTTTGACGAACCCGAGTCGTACGTCGGTTGGCGACAGTGGTTAGGTCACGCGAAGTGTTTATACACTTCATGTCGTTCAAATGATAGTGCGCTCGAGCTAGTCGAGCCCGCTAAGTAACCCGATCCGCCTTATGTATGTTCACCATGTTTGGACGCCTTTGCTTGAACCTAGGGTACCAAACTTACCAGTGGAATCCCGTTAACCATGGTACCATGATCTGCTAAGACTCATGAGCCGGGCATGGTGGTATGGGACACCGTAGTCGAGCTGACGCTGGGGCCACGAACCTCCCCATAGTGACCAGTGAGCAACCAGACTCGTGAGCCGAATACGGTGGTTTGGGACGCTGTATTCGAGCTGTCGGCCTGCACTGCTTTGATGGGTGATGGGAGAGTGGTGTAACGATTCCGTGTAATAGCCCTAACAGCCCTGACCGTACCCGGTGTAGTGACCTCGAGCATACTCTAAATCTGCGGAGAGGCGACGAGCCTTCCCGTAGTAAACAGAGTATAAACTAGGCATGTATTAATAAGGTGATGAGGGAGTGGTGCAACGATTCCGTGTAACAGCCCTTGCAGCGACTTAGAACTGCATCATCGTTTGAGATTATCTAGGATTGACGACCCTAGAATGGATCATTGTTTGGGAATGATATAAGGGAGGTACCTTAGTTTCCCAATCCTGCTGTTTGAAAAGGACTAATAACAACCCGGTAATCATGCTCATTATCGCACTGCATGTGCCTGGAAGATGTGGAGCACTGAGGGATGAACGCATGCCGCAGACGTAAGATGGTGTCGCATGAGGGAGTATGTTGGTGAGGGCATGCATCATGACTGCATTTCATCCTTGCATTAATAAGAGTAATTTAGGAGTGTTTGATTGTACTGCTTTATCATTACTGCTTGACTGAATTGATAACATGTTAACCTATGCTCTATTGTTCCACTGAGTTGATCACTCACTCCCACGTTACGGGACGGTATTTCGGACACCCACCAGACTTTGTCTGATTGCAGATGGCGACGCTACTCCTGAGGCGGAGCCGGACTTTTGTGACGACGAGGATGCTTTCTCGTATATGTTATTTTTCTGACGGCTTCATGTGAGCCGTGTCTTGATCGACAGGATTACAGGGATGTTGACTAGATGACACTGCACCTTTGGTATATTTTGAAATTGTACTTGTAATTCATTAACCTGGTAACCTTATCACACTCTGGAGACTTACCATAGTTTATATATTTTATATATCTATCATAGTCTTCCACTTGCAATTTAACTATCTCTGGAGTATGATATGCTATTTTGGTATAATCTCATTCATGTTTCAATGCTCTCATCATAATCATCATCATCTATGTTGCATAAGTGATACGTTGGAACTCAGAAGCTGAGCTTTGCTCGACCCCCGATTTTTAGGGCGTTACACATACAAACAAAAAAATGTCATTACCAAAGTGAAGGGCACAATGTCCTAGTAGGCTCCACCCACATTTAAGTTGGGATTAAATGAGAATTTAGTAGTTGGTAACTCCAGCTTACTTATTATAATTATAGGAGTTGCCATAATTCATCTCCATAAAAGTAAGAAAGATGAGAGAGTTTAGAAAGAGAATTGTAACCCACGCGATTCGTTGTGTGGAATTCCAGTTGGAGATGAGAGATTCTAGTAAACTGATCATTCACCAATGAAGCATGCAAACCCATTTTTCGACAATACAAGATGCATCCCATAAGATTCGATATACCTTCCACTATCTTCCATTGCAGGTAGATCAATGATTCATCATAGGATGGAACTAACATTCGTATCAGAGATTGAGAGGTGCGCCTTCGTCACTTTTATTATGTATTTTTTTCTAGATTTGAAGTCGTTTAAACGTCCCTAACCATGGACTATTTGTGTCACACTCCAAAAATCAGCACTTAAGTACGGAGACTTCAATCTTGAATTTTCGGGTGTAAACCTAACAAAAATGCACATGGGTGAGTTCCCACATGCCCACGCAGTCCGGTTAACGTTCACCCATGATCAACAATCAAAGTACTTAAATCAACGGTATCAAAAGCTAAGCAAAGTTAATTGTGACGCACTGGATTTTTGCCAACTTGGGAATCATATGTATTTGGGCGTTACCTTTAATTTCTCGATTTGAGTACATGTTCATGTGTGTATTCACAAGTGTTTAGGTCCAAAAGGAGTGATTTTAGGTCCACCAAAACCATTCGACCAAGTAGAACTTGTGAATTTTGGATAACCTTAGGACCAAACTCCCGAGTTTGCTCGACTTTGAATGTAGCAATGTGTGTTTTAGGACCACCTTGGTTGATGTAATTGAGTCTGGACAAACTTCAGTTCGTCTAAGTCCATGCTAGGACCACCCAGGTGGGTAGACCAAAATAAAGGAGAAAGAAAAATATAAGTTTGGAATTATTATTTTTTAAGCCCAAACATGAGGGGTTTTAGAAGACTGAGAGTCGGAGTGGACCCGGTAGACCTCAGGGGTACCCGATCAACCCCAACTTGTTGGAGAATAAGGAAATGGGGGACTCAATCGACCCCGGGCTACTGGACAAGGAGACCTAGTCGACCACATCAGGACCCAGTCAACCCTATCAGGACTCAGTCGACCTCGGACCGCTAAATTGCAATGGACATCAATGGTTAGCAACGAACAATTTCAGTATACTAACTTTAAAATTTCGTATATATATTTTTTTACAACTTCGATTAAGGTGATTCAAAAGATAGATTGAAGCTTGATGAGTCTACTATCATAGAAAAATAAATAAAATAATAAAATACAAACTTAAAGAAGGTTAATTTTAGGATGTTTTAGAAACTATACGGAAAATCATTTATTTCAGGTAGTTGATACTTCTAGAATTTTAAGAATTTTTCTAAAACTCGAAATGAAATGAAATTTAGTAGAGATAAGGTAGACTTATTTATGAATTAATAAAAAATTATAAAAATAATCTAATGACTAAAAGTTTCAAAAACATTACAATCATTAGACTTATTGAAACTGAACATTTCTACAATTGCACATTGTCGATGGACCACACATCTTTTTTATCTTAGAGTTTTTTGTATTCGATGTCTTCTTAAGAATTGATTCTAATCATATTAGGAATTATCCTATATAATTAAATTAGGATTTTATATTTTACTAATTCGGTAGTTTCCAGAATAGTTGAATTAGGGTTCTTGATTAGGGTGATTAGAGCCGAATCATCATTTTTGCTAATTACGAAAATGTCATACTATGAACTTAGCTAATACAAACCCTAGTTGTCATGCACAAAAATATTGCCACCTAGTTCTCTTCATAAATGCCCTGATTAACCAAATTAGTTATAGGTCGCTCGTTAGTGGGTCGCTGAACTCAAAACTATAAAAAGATGTTCGTCTTAGCGGGCTTGATGTCCATCATGGACATTGATCTGAAGCAGCGCATAGAATCGCTCAATTTGGAGTCGAAGGGTAGCATATGTATTGTGTGAGGCTGAGTTGAAATCAGTATGAACTTAAGTTAATTATCTACCTTTGATCTTTGCCAAAATTGTGGCATTCGGGCCATTAGATCACAACCAAACTTAAGACGTTAACCATTGATCGGTATATCTGATTTACGAAGCCATTGAAGTCTTGCATAGATCACCACTAAGGGCAATTATCTTACGGTATAGATCGACCCATATACTCTCTAATGGACGCCAAAAGCTTTAAACAATCTTCCATAGGGTTATAATAGTAAGCAATTATGCATTAGGGCCATTTACACCATATATGGCACTACAAATACCATTTATTTCACTCCCCCTCTCCCCATACGAATTTACCCTAACAAATTAAATAAAGAGAGAAAGAAAGAGAGAAAGAGGAAGAAAATGAGAGAGAGAGAGAGAGAGAGAGAGAGAGAGAGAGAAATGAGTTATTGATATTGCTTTCATCGAATTTCTCTCAACAAAATCCTTAGAGCTACCGTTTCTTCCACCGAATCCACTTCCACTCACAATTTGAGGTAAGCAGAGCATTCTACTTTTGATTTTAAGTCGTAGGTATTAAATTTCATAAATCTTATGTAAGCATTCTCGATGTGATGTAGGAATCAATTTTTCCGTACAAATCCAAACCCTTGGATTTGTTCATGCTAAGACTTGGGGTCCTAACAATTGGTTAGGAGCGGCTCATGCTATTATGGAAGTCATATTTGGGCGTGGCCCTGTGTGAATGTCGTTATACGCCAATTTCAGGCCCCAACTCGTCAAATTGAGTTAGGGTTTGATCGAATTAAGTTAAGTAAAACCCTTAACCATTCATCAAAGTCTACTTAGGTTAGAATTTAAGCTACTAATGATGATATTTATATCTGATGAATTAGGGTTTGAAGCATTTTCCAAATTTCTAACACTAGGGTTACATCTGAATTGATGATCTTTGACTTTAAGGTTCTACCCTCAAGCTTTTACTTGATATTTTAGAATGATTAAATGCTTATATTTACTATTTGGTTAATAACATGCTCGATGAAAACTTTAAGTAATATGAAACTCCTAATATTAGAACCCTTCGATGTCAAATATTAAGAAATGTTAATATAGATTAAATTGTGTTGATATACATTGAATTGCATTAAATTATACATGTGATGATATAGGTTGGATTGTGTTGATATTGATTAGAATATTATACCGATTCATAAGCGAATTTAATTGGTATACCTTCGTATGGTATTGAATTTTCTTATGACTATATTTATATAGTTGATAAATTTGAATTGTTGTCGTGGTGGATCGAGCTCCGCAAATTATTTAAATAAGTGGATAGCTCGCCTTAGGGTGGCTATCCCAGGCTTATACGACTGACTGAAGTTAAACACAAACAATCGGAAGTAGTTGGAACTACAAGGGATGCCCTTCCCTTAATGTCGATTTGTCTGGGGTCCTCTGTAGTCAATCGCATCAACATGTAATGCTCTTAGGTATTTTTCCTCCAACGCATAGATACTAAGCAAGTTACACATGTAATCAACACAATCAAGCATAGGCAATGATAGCAATACAAAATAATAATAATAATAATAATAATAATTCTTAAGTTAGTTATTTAATGTATTATGTGATATTATGCGCAATGATTGTCCAGCAACATAACCTAATAATATTGTCATAATGCTACGTATGATTGTCAAGTTGTTATTATTACCAGTTCAAGTAACAGGTTGGCGAAGCTAGAATACCGCTATTATATCACTCGAATCACATAGCTCGTCATAGCACATAGCGACTCCTCACCAGTGTTCATTGATCCAAAATAAGGCATCACTTGTTATATCTCATATACCAATAATTTCAGTAGTTTGTTATGATGTCCAATAGTATGTAAATCAACACGGTAAGAGTTATCACCCAAATATCGAATATGAATAATCACTTCATAGGTGCGAGTTTGTCACTCGAAAATAAACCAATACAAAGAAAATGGCTTGTCACCTAACTTCATTCACGCCCGAGGTCGTTCAAACTGTAGTTTGTCACATAACCATCAGTCGGGTATTTGATGGGGGTCGTTCGAACAATAATCTATCACCTCCATTAATGCTCACTGGTTACAATGGAGAGGCTCGTCACCCTAGCATAAGCTGACATCTCGAACATAGTATCACATACTACTATGTTAAGCTCATGAGTCTTTATATGATCATCACATACTAATGGTTATGTAACACCTCGGTTCCCAAAACCCGAGTACACTACTCGTTTTCTAAAAACCCGTGTGTTAACCTGTAACGTGACTCAAATATCACGTACATTTTTTTTCTTTTATCAGAGTTAGTAATTTTAGCGAAATATGAGCAAATCAAGTATAAGAGAGAGTCCAAATACACATATCCAAATATTCGAGTGGTTGGCCGAAAACTTATACAAACCAATGTCTCAATATTAAGATTGAACAATCAAATAATAAAAATAAACTAGAAATTAGAGCCACATATTCATCGATCTCTCCATACGACATTCCAGAGTCAACTCATACATCGTCCACGTATCCTGCACACTGAATTCAGTTTGATAGCGTCAATGGCTATCCCAGTGAGGTATAACCCCGAAGATTATCGTATGATCAAGATAATTGAGCAAAATTATCAGGAATAGTGTATAATAAATATTTCACAGTGATTATCATGGAAATCAGATAAGGTTCATCAGATACGTAATCATTAAATAAGTTACACAAGATAATCTTGTTTAAATGCATGGATGCATGTACGTGCTCACAGAACTGGGGATGCACATCCAACTGGCAAAAGGCCGCCCACAGAGAGCTAGCCACCCAGAAAAGTATTCAAAGGTATGCCCCAAGGAGAACTAGTAACTCGGAAAAGGCCATACAACGAGGACACCCAAGGTGAACTAGTCTCCCAAAAAAGTACTCAAAAGTATGCCCTAAGAAGGAGTAGGCACCTGGAAAAGTCCATGCAACAAGGACACCCTTAGTAGTCCGAATGCACATAATAATAACTTAAGATCACCCGGTAAAATACTCTATGGTACAGCCTATAGTGATCTAAGAAAACCCCCGTGTCTTACATCGATCACCCGGTAAAGTCCATATGCCATGAAAATACTTGATTAGCCCAACCATTATTATTCCAATTTCAAACAATCATTTTAAGGAAGCTCAAAGATCACTATGGGGGATTTGTCACCCAGCATAGGCCGACAGCTCACGCATAGTGTCTCATTCCACCATCCCTGGCTCATGAGACTAACAAATATGATGTTTAAAGGTAACCTACTCAACTAGTGGCCAATCGTAGTCCAACCAGTGGAACTTACCATCGCAAAGTTATGTAAATGATCCATTAAAGCCACGTGGGCCAATTATTTCATAAAAATCGTAAGGGCCAAATATTCCACCTAATAGTGTGATAAAAATGAATTATTCTCCAAAAGCCACATAGGCACAAATGATCCACAAAGTGGTAAGTCTACAACGTAAATTTATTTAATCCATTACACAGATGACCACTAGTTCGAGGATTTTCCTAAAAACACGATCAAGTAAACACGAGTGGTAGAACAAGCCACGTACAATGTCACTAGCACTTACACATATAAAGTGTGCATCTTAAATTAGAATAGGGATACTAGAGATTCATAGCATATTAAATTACTTAAATTTAAATTTAGACATGTTGTATTTATAAAGGATTATTTAAATGGATCTAACATTCATCATTATTTTCACATTGCACTATATTAAGTAATCAACAAACTAAATAAATTAAGCTAACTATCATGATGTAAAAAAGCTTGAAGGTAATCCTCACCTTTGGTGTGGGCATACATCTCACTTCTTGCCAAACTCAATCTTAAATTCAAGACATTTTGAATCTAATCCAACCAAGTTGATCTTTAACAATTCTTCCCAAAAAAGGTCTATACCTAAAAGATTTAGATTCCACACTTAAATATGAATTTAATATTAACCAAGGTGAAATTAAAATTACATAATAAAACTCAGTCAAGTTACCTAACCTAACTGAGTTGACTATACTAGTTCGACATGCTTCGACTCAATTCAATTTTAGTGCGGTAATGGAACTAAAACTTAGTCAAAACAAGGCCAACTTGGCGAGATGACTTAATGAGTCGACTCGATAAGCTGCCAACTTTATTAAAGAAATAACAAGATCCTAATTTCATGAATTTACACTTGTGTGAAACATTGTATTTATGAATGACTGCTGACCTAAGTAGGCTTGACCCGGCTTGTAGCGGACCAACGAGTTGACTCAGTGAGTTAACTTAGTAGAGTAGAAACTCCCTTTTCTTCACTCTTCTCTTTCTTTCTTTCTTCCTCTCTCTTCTCTCTTTCCATTTTCAGCTTGGATAGGTCTGGACGTGGCCTAGACGCGGCCTAAACTCGAACCGTGACTCAACTGAGTCGAGGTAGCCTGACTCTGCAATAATCGACTTTTGTCCTCTCTCCATTGTCTGCTCGTTCATCTTTCCTTTCTGTTCCTTTCCTTCTTGCTCCCATGACTAGGTGGGGTCTGGTCTGCATCCATGCTTGGACTTGCACACGACTAAACCGAGTCACGACTTGACTCAGTGCGGCCATGGAAAACGGCGCATGCCCCCCTCTCTCTTCTCCTTTCCTCTTCTCTTTTCCTTCCTCTCTAGGAAGTCCTAGACCAAACCAAGCTTGCCCCAAACTTGACCCGACTCGCCAGAACCCAGCGGATCTAGTCATTGACTCGGTCACAACTCGACATGACTCGATGCAGCACGGCGAGCAGCAGCTCACACTGTCTGCTCTTCTTTCTTTCCTATCCGTTTCTTCATTTGGAGTCTACACCAATAGGTCAGGACCCACCTTGACGTGCTACGAGTTTGATTCGACTCGGACTGAGTCGAATAGCGTGGTGCGACATGGCAACAACAACCTCCCTCTCAAGCCCTCTTTGTCTCTCCTTCATGTTTCCTTCTCTCTCCCTCTCTTTCTTTTCTTCTCTTGCTTTCTTCTTCCTTCCTGTAACTATTATCCAGCAACTGGATTTGATGAAACTCGAGCCGAGTCGACTCGAACGAATGTGGCACTCAAAGCGGCACTCTTTTCCTTCTCTTTTCCTCATTTTCTATTTCGGACGAAGGATGCTGTAAAAGTTTTCTTAAAATAGACTCCCCTGATCCCTTCTAGAGAATTCTAATGCCAACTAATCCCTGGATTAGTTACGGTTTCGATTAAGGAAGATTTGAGGATTCTACTTGAAGGAGCCCAAAATGCAGCTTAGTAACCGTATGGGCCCAATCGACCACCACAGATGAACTTGAGGTCCCCTGGCCCATCATATGATCGTCTCTGATCAGCGTTTATGGCACATAATTAGATGGTGGGATTGCTAGCCAAACGAGGAAGATAGATTCACTGTCAATGGCAGATTCTCAACGAGTGGATGGTCCTATGATATAATGTCTTTGGATGGCTTAGATGGGTCTCAAAGACCTTGTGGGACCCACCATTTCTTGGTGGCTTCCAAGACTGGGTTGCGCGGCTCTTGTAAAGAGATGAAAGCCCTAAAGTGCGGAGAGGAATGGATGGCTAGGATTGTCTTGCACTGAGGGTTAGGATTGGAGGGAATCGCGCACATGGGTTGCCAGCTAGCACAGAAAATGGATTTCTGTTTTCAGAAACAATCTGCGCATGCGCAGCATCACTCGCGGCTGAAATTATTCACCCGAGTGTGTGTGACTTGGGCCGAAACATCGAGGGTTTTGGTCAAACCTCTCGTCTGGACCAGATGGTCGATTTAGATCAGCGCAATGGCCGTGATGGTGGGCCATAATTGAACCCAAACGACAGTCTCCCTTTCAAACCACAGTCGCGCGGGAAGGCGGAAGAAAGAGGAGAAATTCTCCTTTTCGCAAAAATCTCGAGTCAACACGTATTTGACTGTGTTGACGATCTAGTGCACCACAGGTGCACTGTCCATGGTTCACACGCACACTAATGTGGGGTCCACCATGATGGATTTGACAAATCCGCTCCGTCTAATCATTTCATTGGCTCAAAAAGTAGTACCCCGAGCTGATTTAAATGTAGGTCCATAACTAGAGTGGCGCTACTGATAGAGTTTGGTGGTCAGATTTCTTTACAGACAATATTCACATTATCGTGAATCTAAAGTGGGGTCTACTAGGGATTATATGGATGATCCAATTCATCAGCTCCTTTGACAAGACCTTGCTAGGATAGGGAATTGAAGATGTGGTAGATCCAAAGCTTGGGTGGGCCATGCCAAGTGTTTCCTTATCTCATTCCACATATTCATATTAGTCCAATGGTTGGATTAATTTCAATTCAAACTCTAATGGTTAAAAAGTCCCAAGAAGTTATTCAGATGGTCAAGACGCTTCATGGTCCATAATTGAGGGTTGGATGGTCAACTAGTGACTAGATGAGCTTGTAATATGGACTACTAGCTAATTAATGGGTGATTTTAAGGTCTATTTGTTGAATTGTTTTAAATTGTTGAGCAATTGCCTAATAAGAATCCAAGTACTGATTCAATGATTAGGTGGTCTCATTGTGATGATCAAATGGTGGATTGGCAAATTGAGTGTTGTGGACTTGAAGGATGGTGTATTTGATGCTTTGGGTACCAATAAATAGTGGACTCGGTGATCCGATGGTTTGATTATTGTCAACAGATGATCAATAGCTGAATTAAGTATCATGGGCCCAATGGATGGTGGATCTGGTGACATGACGATCCACCTTGGATTCTAACAGGTGGATGGCTTGATCCACATATGAAGATTACTTCTAATCGTCAAATTTAGATTAAAATGAGATGAGCGGTTCCATAATTTAGGTTATCAGGTAACACCCGGGTACTAAAAGTACATGGTGTTACAGTTAATGAGTAGACTTAAATCAATAGTAATGGGGGTATCCCAAATTCCATCGAACGTTATACAATCATCAAGCATAAGTTCATAAATAAATGGTTAGTATTCAAAATATACAATTCCAAAAATATTGTTTGCCCAAATGGGGACTATATAAGCCACAATAAATATTCAACAACACCAAAACATAGAGTCCACCAAGCTGGGGATTTCAATATATACGTGATAAAAATTGAATAAATGTAAAGTCTTATGTTTTCGCCTAATACTCCTAAAACATTATGGCGATAGTGCAAGTCGATCTAAGCCTACCCATTTGAGACCTTGGTGGTACATACATCCACAATATCACCTAATTAGTGTTTTAAAATATTGTCCCAAGTGGGAGTGAGTAGATAACTCAGTGGTTTCATTTTTTAAGTTACACATGTCATCAACACAATAAAGCATAGGCACTGAAAATATTACAAAATAAACAATTCATAAGTTAATTATTTAAATGCATGGATGACATGATAATATATATAATAGTTGGCCCGCAACATAAATTTTAATATTTAAGTTCGAAAGCACCGCAAAAAAAGGGATATAATCATATTGTTTATCATTTGTAAGTTTAAGTTCAAAATTGTCCAATGATAGGGGATTTAACCCTAAAGTTCAATTTATAAGTTTCGAGTTTCAAAATATAGCAAATCAAGAAATTTGTCTTAGGGTTCTCATTTATAAGTTTGAAGTATTAAAATAACGCAACCCAGGAAATTTGGTCATAGGATTCATTGTCCCTAATTTACTAAATTTTCTACATTACCAAATACTCTTAAATTAGGAAAATTCCTTAGGATTCAAACCTCTGATCTTAAACGTCTCCATATTTGGTTATTATGGTTTGCATAATCCTTAATACAAAGGTCTTGGTTATCTCAATACTTGGCTCTGGTGCCAAATTGTCACCCCCTAAAAATCAAGACCCAAGTACAAAGATTCTGATCCCGAGTTTCTGGATGTGAACTTAATAAAAATATATGTGTGTCATGATTTAGATTCACATTCATTCCATACATAAATAATCAAAGTAACGCATTTGAACTTAGCAAATCCAAAGCGATGTAAAGATAACAAAATCCAAAAATATAGTGCTAATACGCAAAGATACAATTTCAAACGTGGTGTCTTCCCATATGAGAATTATACAAATCACAATAAATTTAAATATTTATGAAAAATACAACTATCCAAAGTGATGGAGACATGAGTCTACTAGGCACCCCGAGCGCACCACCATCTGGTCATTATCCTGAATTATTTATATATGTCAAATAGAAGGTGTCAAACGCCAATATAGTGAAAAAACATCCCTATGTTGATTCACAACATATGGATGTTTTATACTTGGGACATCTTAGTGACAAGTTGATTCACAACAAATATATATTTCTACACATATTCTCTTAAGCATGTTACCTCGAACGCATAGATAATAAGCAAGTTACATATGTTATCAACACAATGAAGCATAGACAGTGATAGCAATACAAAATAAATAATTCTTAAGTTGGTTATTTAATGCATGATGTAATGTTATGCGCAATTGTAACATCCTGGATTTTCACTGTTTTAGATTTTCAAAAAAATCCTTGAAATTTTTTTTTTGTAATTAACTTATATTATCACTTAATGACCATTAGCACTAAATGTTAGTTTATACATTGGAGGAACCAGTAAAGAACCGTACAAGTCTGATTAATCAGCCGTAGGAAGCCAACGAATCCGCTCGATCATTTGAACATCAAGTTTAGCAAAATGATTTACTCACATAGGGCCCAAAATCTAACTGACCCATCACTAATTAATCAAGACAATCATAACTAAATTAAAGATCTAACCGGGGCTGAGTCAGATAAGGCTCAGATCTTGAATAATAGACTAAATCAACCCCGTTACTCTTTTAGCCTAAAACCAACGGTTTAGAATAATCATGACCAAATCTCCACTTTCAATAGTTATGAATAGGCCACACTAGGAACATAGTTAATCCAAACCCTAATCATTGCCCATGAAAAATCTCAATACCTAATTCATTCCAAAAATGTCCCAATTTCCTGAACAAGCTCTAGACCGCTCATTGGTGGGCCACTAGTTTCAAAACTATAAAATAATATCCGTCTTACTGGGTTTGACATCCATCACGGGAGTCAGACCTGGGTGCTGTCCAGAACTGCTCAACTTAAGCTAAAGGACGAGTGCATGAGAAGTGTAAATACCCTAAAAGAATGAACTGAAACTTAAGTGAATTGGGTCATCCGCTCTTATGCAAAGTTGAGGATTTCAGACCGTCGGTTTATGACCAAACTTTACCCGTGGAGTAAGGATATTTCCCTGCTCATATCCGTATAGCCGCGGCCCCGACCGACTATCAGTGACCGTTGAACAGACTTCTAATCATATCTATCGATCGGCGCATCCAAATGGCGGGCTGATCATATACATACGTAGATCATCATTAGGGCTAACTATCCTATGGTGTATATCAATATGTATACCCCAAAGTGGGCCCTAGAGCTTAAAAAGACCCTCTCATAGGTCAAATATAGTAAAAACCTAGCCCTTGAGGCCATTTACACCAAATATGGCATTATAAAAGGGCCTCATTTGGGCACCCCCTCTCCCCATATGATTTTGCCTTAGAGAAAAGGAAGAAAGAAAGAGAGAAAGAGGAAGAAAGAGAGAGAGAGAGAGAGAGGAAGAGAAGAAGAGAGAGAGTAGGGTGGGGGAGGCTTTAGTGCTCCCTTTCATCGGTCTCCTCCAATCAAGCCTTAGCGTCGATCATTTCCCTTTGCCGAATCTGCCTCATTCGCGATTGGAAGGTAAAAAACAAAATCTACTCCCTAATCTAGGTTTTTCTAAAATAAATTGCATGAATCTTACCTAATTGCTTTTAAATTGATATAGGAATCATTTTTCCCAATTTTCTAACCCAAGGAGCGCCATGAGTTGGGCGAAGCATCACAAGGTGCGGACTATTGTTCTTAGGTGGCCTACCAATTTTAATATGAATCTAATGACTTTGCTTGTTGGATGATATATTTGGGTAATCTAGAAAAACCAAGATAAGACCTTACACTTTAGATCCTCCCCAAATCAACATGGAATGGTGATAGAATGTTTGATGTTCCTCAACATGATTGGGTATGCAATTGATGATTGTTTGTACAAATCTTTGTTCAATTCTTGTTTAATGTTTCCCCATAACATGTTTGATGCATTAACCCTTGCGTATATTTTGGTATTAGGAGATATATGAAATGCTTGCATTCCTCACTAACCCGCACATCACATATGCACCTTTATTTCACAAAAATGTTAACATTTACGTCATAAAAAAAATCTGAATTTTAGGTCGGGAAATATGAATACATGATATTGCTTATGTTAGTTGATAACCCTGATTGTTGAAGTGTTATGGATTACCATCAAAACCCTTGGGTTGGTCAGGAATCTGAGGAGAGAGACGGTGGTCTTGTGGTAGGACTATCCTAAAACTAAACCCGTGGATTTGGGCGAGGGCGTATGGGCGACAATAGTTAGACTACATGGGTCGCTTGTACCCGATGTCGTCTGTCACGTACTCGCCTGAACCCGTGCGGTATAGTCTACTTACTGACCAACCTTATTTGTTAACCCTATCTGCTCACGTATGTATGGAACCTGGAACACCCTTCAACCGTTGTATCCCATCGATAACCAAATTGAAACTTATCCACTGACTCGTGAGCTGGGCATGGTGGAATGGGACACTGTGTCTGAGTTGTCGGCCTACGCTGGGGTGACGAGCCTCCCCATAGTGACCGCGAGCGATCCTACTTCCCAGCACTCCCCACGTGCTTACAATCGGAGGTGGGACTCCAATGGGATTAAGGATCGCGAAGTCTTGGCCTCGCTCGTTAAGGGACCTTGGCCTCACAACTAGTTAAGGGCATTGATATCGTGGGGTGTACCACTTTTTCCAATTTGTGGATGAACAGAATTAACTAAATACTCGGTTAACATTATTCATGCATCGCATTAGCTAGGTTGTGGCGACTCAGCAATTGAGATCGCAATGAGGGAGTGCTGGTCATGTGCGATCGTTAGACGGAGTTGCTCTAGGGAGTGTCGTGGCGAGGTCATGCATCATATCATTTATCATGCATGTGCATTAACAAGATTTGTTAAGGTTTTATGAATGTTTGTCTTTCATTAAATTCATAATGTAATTGATGTTCGTTATAACTTAGGATTAATAGCACCCATTGAGTTGATCACTCACTCCCACTCGGGGACGGTGTTTTAAAACACCAACCAGACTCTCCCGTAGATGCAAGTG
This sequence comes from Magnolia officinalis, assembly GCA_021015155.1. Classification (NCBI taxonomy): domain Eukaryota; kingdom Viridiplantae; phylum Streptophyta; class Magnoliopsida; order Magnoliales; family Magnoliaceae; genus Magnolia; species Magnolia officinalis. The sequence continues at coordinate 71,738,716 of JAJHSJ010000008.1, read as the reverse complement.
ACGCAGAATACGAAGAGCCTGGCGGCGCGAGTCTTGAGGAGGAGGACGAGTTGTCCTACATCTGGCTGATGGATGGTCTCCCATCGGCCTAGTGAATGGGTTTTGGATCGCTAAGTGGTGGACTTAACGCACTATTCTTTTAGACTTGTCATTCTTTTGTGATTTGTTGGGCAACGCCTTGTGCGACCCATTTATATTCTTTTGGACTTGTATATATTTGACCTCTTTCATTTCAGTAGACTAGTTGTGATTGTCTTCCATGTTTCAAGTAATTCCATGCTGCCCATTTAAACCTGATTACACACAATTTGGTAAAAAAAATTAGTTATAAGTGATACCCGGGAACTTGAGAGTCGAGTGTATGCACGACCCCCAATTTTCAGGGTGTTACAGCAATAGTTGGCCCACAACACAACCCAACAATAATTTCATGATGATATGTGCAACGATTAGCCCGTAGTACAACCCAACAATATTGTCATGATGTTATGCATGATTAGTCAAGTTGTTATTATTCCCGGTTCAAACAGCAAGTTGGCAAAGCTATGAAATTGATGTTATATCACGAGTCATTATCCGAATCACGTGGCTCATTACGGCATGTAGTGGCTCCTCACCGGTATACATTGATCGAAATTAATGCATCAATAGTTATATTTCATAAATAAATTATTCCAAAGGTATGTCATGATGCCCAATAGTATGTAAATCAACTCGGTAAGGATCGTCATCAAAATACCGAGTATAAATAATCATTTCAGAGGTACGAGCTCGTCACCCAATTTCATTCACGGTCGGGTCGTTTGAACGGTACTTTGGCACGTAACCATCAGCCGGGTATTTTATGGGGGTCGTTCGAACAACAATCTATAACCTCTATTAATGCTCATTAGTCACTATGGGGAGGCTCGTCACCCCAGCATAGGCTAACAGTTTGAATGCGGTGTCCCATACCACCATGCTCGGCTCATTACTTTTTGTAGGATCATAACGCACTAATGATTATGAGTAGACTTAAATCAATGGTAAAGTAGTATTCCGAATTCTATCAAATGTTACACAATTATCATGCATAAGAATGATTGAGCCTTACATTAAATTGAAGCATCAACTATGGTTATGAGTAAACTATCGTAACGCGGTGTCCCATACCACCATGTTCGGCTCATTACTCTTTGTAGGATCGTAACGCACTAATGATTATGAGTAGACTTAAATAAATGGTAAAGTGGTATTCTAGATTCTATCAAATGTTATACAATTATCATGCATAAGAATGATTGAGCCTTACATTAAATTGAATCGTCAACTATGGTGGCCCTCAATTAAACCAGCATTAGGTGCAAGACATCCCATGTAGTTTCAACTATTGCCGATAGTCCATGTTCAACATCGATCGGATGTATGAGCATGTGATAGTCACCCTGAAGTGGGCTATCTGCTTATTTAAATAATTTACAAAGCTCAATCCACCACAACAATAATTTGAATTTATCAATTACATAAATATAATCACAAGGAAATTTAATATCATACTAAGGTACAGTAATTGAACACATGTATGAATCGGTACAATCCAACCAACATCAATACAATCTGATATATATCAATATATGACAATTGAACATATGTACAATTCAATATAAGTAAATCTACATCAACTGAATTTGATCCAATCAATATTTCTTAACATTCGACAACAAAGAGTTCTAATATTATAAATTTTATATCGTTTAAGCAGTTCATCGAGCATATTATTAACCAAATAGCAAACAAAGACATATAATCATTCTAAAATGTCAAGTAGAAGCTTGAGAGTACATCTTCACCTTAGAGTCGAAAATCATCGATTTGGATACGACCCTATTGTCGAATATTTAAGAAAATGCTCCAAACCTTAATTAATAGAAAATTTCATTGTTATTAACAAGAATTCTAATATAATTATATTTTAATTAAGGATTAAGGGATTTACTTAACTTAGTTTGAGCAAATCCCAACTCGATTCGACAAGTCAGGGCCCGAAATTGGCGTATCACGGCATCTACATAGGGTCACATCCAAATACGGCTTCTACAATAGCATGAGCCGCTCCTAATCGATTTTTGAAACCCTAAGTCCTAACATAAACAAATCCTAAAGTAAAGGTCTATGAGAAACGATGGAAACGAATGAGAGTTTCTAACCTTAATGGCTTAAAAATGTAGAAAACGAAAGAAATATGTAGAAGAACAATTAGGAAACCTCTTACCTAGTAAGGGGTAAAGAATCCAATCCAAAATCGTTGAATTTTGACTATGAAAGGCACAAAACCGAACGTAAAAGTAAGATCTTGTAAGATCCGGTGAGCACGAGGATCGGACAGTGTGATCTAGCACCGGGCCCCATCATTTCTCCCATTTCTCTTTTCTTCTCTTCTTCTTTCTCTTATTTTCTAGGGCAAATTCGTATGGGGAGAGGGGGAGCCCAAATAAGGCCCTTTTATATATCCAAAAGTGATGAAAATAGCCTCAATGGCCAAGCTTTTGGTGTATTGACCCTATGGGAGGGTGTTTCTAACTTTTGAGGTCTACTAGGAGGTGTAGGGGTTAATTTATGACGTAAGATAGTTGGTCTTAGAGATGAACTACATATGAATATGATCGGTCTGTCATTTGGATGTGTCGATCGATGGGTATGATTAGAAGTCAGTTCGACAGTCACCAATCATCGATCAGAGCCACGAGTATATGTATGTGTGTAAGGTATTATCCTAAGTCGGTGTCTTAAGTTTGATCATTATCTAACGATTTGAAAGCCGCAACTTAGGCCAAGAGTGAAAATGAACATTTAACTTAAGCTCTTAATAGACTCTAAAGGTATTCGCACATCTCATGCACTCGCCTTGTGAGCCTAAGTTAAGTAATTTGTTATGCGATCCTGGCTCAATGTTCTATAATGGTCACCAAGTCTGCTAAGACAAACATCTTCCTATATTTTCGAGTTCAATAGCCACCAACGAGCGGCCTAAAGCTAGTTTAGTTAATCAGGGCATTTTTGGAATGATTTAGGCGACGAAATTTTTTGTGCACGCAACTAGAATTTGGATTATCTAAGTTCATAGCACGGCCTATTCATAATTAGCGAAAACGATGATTCAGCTCTAATCACCCTAATCAAAAACCCTAATTTAACTATGCTAAGACTACCCGAATTAGTAAAATATACAAAATAAAAAATAAATCTAATTTAATTATATAAAATGATTCCTAGCATTATTAGAAGAAATTTCTAAGTAGACACTAAATACAAAAACTCTAAGATGAAAAAGATATGTGTGGTTCATCAACAACATGAAGTCGAAGAAATTTTCAGTTTCAATAGGTATATTTCTTATAATATTTTTAGTACTTTTAGTTACCATATTATTTTTTATAATTTTTATAATTATTTATCATCAAGTCTACTTTATCTCTACCAAATTTCATTCCATTTTGAGTTCTAAAAAAAATAAATTTAACGGTTTTGAATATTCACACTATGTAAAATTTGACCTTCCACTCTTTTAAACGGTTTTGGTGGACCCAAAATCACTCATTTTGATACTAAACACATGCAAACACATACACAAACATGCACTTAAATCAAGAAAGTAAAGGTAATACTTAAGGACATCTAATTCCCAAGTTAGCAAAAATTCAAAGTGTTACAATATTAAGTTAAGTTTCACATTCAATACTTTCATACGTACAAAAGGAAATTGTTGTCCTCTTTAGAATATGAAAAAATTATGGAGTTACACGAGACATGCGTATTTGAAACCAATAAAGATTGTTCAAAACATGTTTTAAATTTATAGTTTGTGACATACATGTATATTGTATTATTGCATGTGATTCAAATGTATATTATATATTACACATATATCTTTTATCTTAATTAAACACGCATACATATGTATCATCCATAAAGTACATGTTCATTTATAACAATATATACATTAAATCACCAAAAGATGCGTCCATTCATAATGACACATGCATGTATTCACTAAAGGCCGTGGTGCATTGAGTGTTACTACTACATTAATTCCATTCATATATACATGACTCTTTACTAGAAGTAACCTAAAGCTTATGTATACCCAACTTTAGCCCATTTGGAGAATATGAAAAATCTTCTATTCTCGTTCTCTCCTTTGTAAGTTTCTCTCCCAGCGTGCAGCAAGTTTATTCATGTGGAGCCATGATTGTTTTGTCCAAGCTATAATTGATTTGATAGTGCCCATCGTGATGGACCGTACGTCCTTCCTTCCCAAAGAAACAAAAAAGAGGAATAGAAAAAGAAGAAGAATACCTTAGTCATTTGGTCTTTCATTACATACATGCATTTCTTCTCAATCATGTGTTTCTCAATCATGTGTTTGCATTCCAATAATTGAAAGGTTAAACTTAACAGTTGAAGAGATTTTCAGACAATGGTCTATCTATTAAAAAGCCAATCAAATTAATGGCTGAGATAAACCGTGGGTCCTTATCATCTTCTTTCTAAATTTCAAATATCAAAACCTCTTAGTTCCTAATGTTCAAGATTTGGAAAAACCGAGTAGTTTTAGGTCAACCTTAGAGTTAGACTATTATTTATTTATTTATTTACTTATTTTTTATTATTATTATTATTATTATTTTTTACACACGCACACATACCCTCACACACTCACACCGTAGTGGGATTTCACCACCTATGGATACTCACCCTTGACCGGGTGTTGAAACTTCTGAGAGTACCCACCACCGGAGCAATAATAAGGATCCAACGTATCATAAGGATGCATTCAGTCCAATGCTAATGAAAAAGTATCATATGCACCTGTACAAGCATGAAAATGACTGCTTGTCTACTTCATGCAAGGAGCTTTTACGTTTTTATTTTTTTCAAGTTCCTCACATGACACGCTCATTTGGTACTTTTTGGGTGCTTGATGGAGTGCGTCCGCGGACAACCCTAGCTAAAGTGGCATTCTCAAAATAAGAAATGTAGTTTTAACTGTCTGTATACTACTGTACTTTTGTAGTCCAACGACTACCAAACCTCCATATACCCGTCCTTGCATGTCGAGCATCTATAAATGTTACTGATGAGTTGGGTAGGACCCAAAATCAAGCATCTTGTGGCTCCTATTGATTGAGAATGTGGGGCCCACTTGTTTTCAATCAGGGGCCAATGCAAGTGCACTGCATGTTCCATCCCTTCTACTAGTATGAGCAGTCGGACAGTTCATGATCAGGTTCACCCTTCTTTCCTTTTCCGGGAGTGGATTAGGTGCAGCCCAGCCTCAGCCAATACAGTGCAGCCCACCTCAATGTATTTATTGTATACCCGCCGCCTATCCATTTTTACAGCTCGTTTTAATGTCTGAGACCAAAAATTAAGCAGATTCAAATCTCAAGTGGACCACACCATATGAAATAGTAGTGATTAACCATTAAAAATTTCTTGTGGGTCACAGAAAACTTTTTATATTGGGCTATCAATCACACTATTTCTTATCCTATGTAATTTACTTTTATTTTCTTTCAGTCACCCACACCTCATACATGCTCACACAATCACACCACGTTAGGTTCTTGAACCCACGACCTTGTGTTGAAAATCCTGTTAGTCTTCTATAGAACTTAAAGGGTCGTAGGCTTATGTAGTCCACCTTGGATTCAAATCTCTTTTATTTTTGGGCTCTTGCACTAAAATGAGCTATAAAGAAAAAAAAAAAAGAAATTAGGTGGACGGCGTGGATATGAAATGCATATATCAAGGGAAAGGAACAGCCAATGGTAGTGGTCGGTGCTATGTAGGCCCCACCATGATGTATGTGTTTCATCCATGCCGTCCATCTATTTTTATAAATCATTTTATGTTATGAGACCAAAAATGAGGTATATCCAAATCTCAAGTGGACCACATTACACGAAATAGTGTTGAATGAACGTGGACCATTAAAAACTTTTTGGGACCATAAAAGTTTTGGATCAAGCTGTTCTTTGTTTTTCTTTTTCCCTCATTTGGGTTTGTATGACCTAATCGATAGATTGGATGTCAAATAAACAGTACAGTGGGCCTTGGGAGGATTTTAATGGTGGATATCCAATCACTATTATTTTCCTGTGGTGTGGTCCACCCAAGATTTATATCCCTCTCATTTTTGGGATCAAGCCCTGAAATGATCTTTAAAAATGGAAGAACAGAATGGATGGAACACATACATCACGGTGGGGCCCACAGAGCACCAACAATCAGCCACCGTGCTGGTGGTAGGCGAGTAGCCAATCCGTTTCCTTTTTCCTATATTAATGTTAAAGAGTTTCAAGGCGAACCAAACTTCAGTACTCTTGCGGATTACCTTTCTTTCCCATATCATTATTAACAGGGCTGCAATGGGTCAGGCCTGTGTCGGTATTGGCCCCTTTTTGAAACTGTTTTGGGCTAGTCTGCCGAGCCAGGCTTAATTAAAATTCTGATTTTGTAGGCCCGACTCAGCCTGTTGACACCCCTAATTAGAGGTGTACACGAGTTGAACTGAGTCAAACTTGGTACAACTCGACTCAGCTCGACCACTTGCTGACCTCACCTCGAACTTAGCTCAGCTCGATCGTCAAGCCTGACTGGCCAGCTCGGCTTAGTTCAGTCAGTAGTTTGGGCCAGATTGAGCCAAGTTTAAGCTAAGATCAATCCGAGCTAGCCTCTATAGCATTTTCATAAATACATGGACTGTATATTCCAATTTTCACTGTTTGTAAAACAGCAGCAATGGTTTCATAATTATTTCATCAAACACCTTGTAAGCAATAACAAAATCTTAAAAAATGGATATTTGTTTTACATACATACCTTCCTTGCCATCAGCCAACACTTGGTTAGATTATTTCATCAAACAATTAGTGAGCAACATTAATATCGAAGTAACCGAGTCATCAAATTGGTTTGATCCGAGTCCAACTCAAGTTAGGTCTGATCCGGGTGAAGTCAAGCTCGACTAAGCTCCAACTCCGTTCGGACATTTTTCGAACTAAATAAATCAGCTCAACTCGGGTCGAACTCAACTTCAAACCGAGCCAAATCAAGCCTTTTCAAGTCAAGTCGAGAGAGCTAAACTAGGTAACTCTGCTCATGTAGAGCCCCACCCCTAATTATTAACAAACGAGTTAAAGAGGCCCGTTTTGGTATTATGCCAGCGTACCAAACTATCGTTACCGCTGGCATCTGCCCGACAGCTCAATGCACGTGCAATCTAGACTATCCATTCGACGGGCCCCATTGGATATCAATGCCTCCGTAAGGACGCTTTTTTAGACCTCTGTATCAAATACGATTGATGGCACACGTGTATAATGAACTGGACAATGCACTTACTGACGTCTGACGTTGATTGGACACTAATCGAAAATTCCTTTATTGAACGTTCCCAAACATCCGATAAGTAAACTTTTTGTCTGGATTAACGGATTAGGATCGTCCAACGAGTATGAAATTTGGCCTGTTCAACATTCACTATCTGACATGCCGAATCAACGGTTCCGATCTCGCCCATGCATGTCATGCGTGGGTAATGACATAGAGAGGCACCGAACCTCCCATGCCTCTAGTCAGTTCTTATTTAGGAAATCGCAGTCTGAAAACGATCATAACCGTCCAAAGGGTGGGACTAACTATAGATCCCCTAAATCAGATCGGTAAGATAATCCTGACCACTGATTAATGGACATTTCTTTGTTGAATTAAGTCCGTTTACTAGATTTTGTTTTGCACCATCTGTTAGATCTCCACCAACCGTCCACCTGGGGAAAATATCACGGTGTGATCTTTCACCTATGATTAATCTAAAGTGGGTCCCACTAGTTTGGCGGTTCGGATTCGAGGTACATGTAACGGTGTGTGTAGACAGGAATGTCGGTTAAAGGAGTAGAAAATGTCTGTAAATTCCCAAAAATTCCTGCAGGGGCATAAAGGTAAAAAGAGGTAAAAATGGGAGGGGTATTCCCGACAAACGGCCTTGGGATGCCGCAGACCGCCTGCAAACTCCAATAACCTATGTGTCTCTTCCTACCGTCCGTTCCAATTATTTGCTCTCTCGTATGACCAAAATACCCATGCACCATTCTCAAAATTACCATTTTAGCATCCTTTTTCTTTTATTTATAATTATTTGATGCTCCGGTTTCGTATGGCCCTTGATACGCAGGCACTTACAAAATGAGTCCCTGGCATATATCAGCCCAAATTAAACCGACTAAATCGTGGAACCCGCTGCTTAAGTGTGAGTGGAAAAGATGGGTTGGTTGAATAATCCTAACCAATGATTTCTTGACACTTGTCTTTTTTTAAGTAACGGTAGTGGATATTTTCATTTCTAACCGTCCAATTAATGTCCGGAAATCTAATATTTTAATAATCAAATAATAGTATTTTTTTTGTTGGTTATATGTTGAAATTTGTGCCCATGATTTGGATGGTTTATTTTGAATTATTTGTAGGCCACCTAAGCAATTACTGAGTCATTTCTAACTGTGTATCATCCATCACACTCTGACAGAGTATCAAAGTATTTCTCCGTTTATAATTTGTCCCGAGGAAAGACTCCTATGTTAGTTTTGCATCAGTTTAAGCTTGGTTGTAGCCCTTCAGCCTTACACGTGGCGATTTGTAAGGCAATCCGTTTGCAGTGAGAAGATGATATTAACCATTCGATTTTTCCCTTTGAATACAGAACATTTGCTATTTTAAATCTAACCATCCATTTGTTAGTAATTGATTGGATGGTTGGGATTGCTTGATCGGTGCGATTTTAGACACATGCTCTATACACATTTGGATATGCAATTTGGATGGTTTGGATAGCTGCACGTTAGTGTCACAGGTGAAGAAGATGAGTCACCACAAATTTTAAATGGTGCTAAACTAACACGGGTCCAGCCCAATGCAAAAGATTTATTTAAAAAATATTGTGCTTTTAGAGGAGCACTGTAATTTATAGTACTCCGAGTTGCATCGAGACACTTGGACCGTCCAATCAATTGACAATAATTTTCCGTAAGATCCATAACACTTTCATTGCCCACCATGTAAAAATTACACAGATTATCCGATCAGATTATCCGTAAGATGCCATTCTTTTCTGTAACCGTCCATTTTCTGATTCACGTGGATTGATGGCTAGCATTGTCTAATAAAAGTGACTCTTTATATCCATATGCAATCCATGATTATACCCAGCAAATAGATGACTAGAACGGTTGACTGGACCTATTTCTCCATAAATGTTGTTCTTGACCGTTAGTTTTATAGGATATTGATCAAACGATTCGAATCGTCCAATCGGCACTATTTTTTCATGGTAGCTCATGAAATGCAAGTTCTACCCAATAGACAGTCCAGATCGATAGATTAGAGTGTCCAATTGTCTGGATACAACAAAGATCACTATAACTTATATAATCCTCTAAACATTTACTTCCATTTAGAAAGAAAAAAAAAAATACGTGGTACGTTTGGATGTACTCCAAATCACAAACGACCAAGATATCCCGCTTAACAATGTAATTTGGCACATTTGGCAGTGGACAACCAAACAGGCCATAAAAAAAATAAAAAAAATAAAAAAAACATCAGAAAGAGTACAACGTATATACACCTAACAATGGTTTGTACACACAAACATTCCTTAACATTTCCTTGAATCCTAATGTATAAAAATTGGGTTGGAAATGGAAATTCCAACAGAATCCACCATTCCAAAGAAAAGGCCATACACATGAGATGAAATGGCCCACCAAACGAAAAGACCCAAATCAACGGCTCTATCATAGCAATAGAAATCTCCACTTTTATTGTATATGTATAGCTTTTCTCTCCAACAACTGAAGATAACTACCGTTCCTTTTTTTGGTGGGCCACATGGCGATTTTACACTCCACAACCAAACACCAGAACTGGGGAAAAGATCATGCATGCATTCTTTTTCCCATAAATGCATGTGCACCATTTTTAGAAAGAAAAAAAAGGCCTAGGGACAAAATCGTCATTTCAGATTCTCAAGCAGCGTAGTCAGAAATAAGAGGGGGTGATGGTTTAGGTGTTAGTTTACCACCATACTCTGAGTTTGTGTTGGGTGTTTAGTTTTTAAAAGTGGGGTCGTGTTGAGGTAATCTAAACCGTTGATGTAATGGGACTCACTCCAGATTGGATGATAGTTTTAGATGAGTGTCAACCGCTCCTTCATTTTATTTCTCATATAGAGATGGTGGGACACCTATTGAAGATATGGTTTGGATCATATAACCATGGGCCCCACATGTACAAGCTTAAAACCTTAACTTATCTTCTGTCACATGGCATACGTGCGCATTAATCTAGACCGTCCAAACCACAGATCTCATTCTAATGGGTCGTAACTCATATTTGGAGCAGATTGAACAATCCAAACCGTTCAATTTGTAATTTTCAAATGAACAGTCCAAATTCTACAAGTGAATGAATTTTCTGTCCATGCCCCATCTACAATTGCTACGAGATTTACGGTGGATGATGATACACCACAACTTAAGAAACGGTGAGAAATAATCATTAAAAGGGTGAAAGAGATGTTTTTTGTTCTCCTTTTCTTTCATGAAGAGTGAGTATTTTAAATTGCTTTGCTTCTCTGTTTGTATTTGAGCTTGTTTCACAGAGCTCGAGCGTCTGTTTTCCTCTGGTTTTTTTTTTTTTTTTTTCATTAGAATTCCTCGAGAGAAAAAGCTGCGGGGATTGAGAGAGAGAAAGAAAGAGATTGGGAAAAACTGAGTTGGAATGGGATGGTTTGGACTGACATTTTACATGGGATGGATTCGAAAATCGAGTCTTTGATTCCTCTTCTATAGCGCTCGAGTCTCAGATCTTCAGCCAGAGATAATCCAGAGAGGAAAAAAAATCCGGAGATTTTTTCTTTTCTTTTCTGGGTTTTTCTTCTACTCTCTGTTGTTCTGCTCTGTTCATGGATTTGAAGAGGTGGAGGCAGAGATTCATGTCAAAGGCGCCTATTTTCTACTGCATTTCGATCTGCTTCTTCTCTGTTTGTGCTCTGTTCGGCACTCTCGGCACCAGAAGCTCATGTCTCGGTGAGAAAAAAAAAAAACGGATTTTTTAGAATACCCAGTTCGATTTTCGGGCAGATTTTGATGGTTCGACGAAAACCCAGATGGATTTTCTGCTAGATTTGATGGTTTTTTGAGGAATCTCGAAATACCCATCTCCATTTTCGCTGAAGTTTGTGATTTTTTGCTTTTGGAATTGAAAGCTTCTTCTCTAACTTTCACATCTTTGTTTTTTCGACTCTGTTGCAGATAACAGAAGCTCGTCTGGTAGAAGAGCCGATTATTATAACCAGGTGGGTTATTTAATTATTTATTATTATTATTTTGGAATTTGATTACTCTCGAACTCTAGTTTCTAATTTTTAAGCTAAAACCTTCTTTTTTAAGTATTTTTTATTAAAGGGTCCGTGCTAAAATGCGCCGATAGTACCGGTTACAGCCAGGCCGGAACTCTGAGCCGTCTGGTACGCAACGACAATCGCATCTGGTTTTCTGGGCATGTGACAGACTCTACCGGCGCACTTTAGAAGTTGGGGAATGCTGATTGGCTTGAACCGTGCAAAAAGCAACAGGAGCTTTTAATGACTGGCGACACTAACGTGCGCGGCTGAGGATCTAGTCCTGACTGGGAGCCAGGATTTCCGAGCTGTTAGATACGTTTGAAAGATCTTTGGAGCGAACGGTTCACAGCATCTTGGCTCCTGGTAATGGCAGAACCGCACCAGCGCACGTTAGCACGTCTGGTGCCTGGGTTCTTGGGCTGGCAGTTGGAATAGCTTTCCCACTTCAAATAATGAAGGGCCCCTGCTAACTTGCGCCCCCAGAGGTTAGCTGATCCACACTGATTGGTGGGCAACCTAAATAGGCCCCACCCTAGCATGCACACCTACCCCACTCGGGCCCCACTGGCGCACGTTAGTACGTGAAGTGCGCTCGATGATAATGTGCTCATGGTGCTAATGTTAGCAATTGGGTCCATTCACAGGAATTCCACAAGGGCTCAATGAACCCAGAAGCCTACTCAATGGGCCCAAGGAGGTTTTTGAGTGGGCCTGGCTCATCCCCACCACGGTGCACGTCAAAATGCGGCCGGTGCACCCCATGCAAGCCGGTCCATGTGCCGGTCCCACCCGGCACGCCCGTTACGCAAGAGTACTACCCCGAAGCGTGGCGATGCAAGTGTGGCAACAAGCTGTTCATGCCATAGATCAATTACATATGAAAATATTGAGTTTGTATTCTGCATACATAGGGTATCAGAGCCTGGGCCCACTACATCGTACTCTTTCAATATCGAGCCTAGGTGTTGAAATAGTATATGGGTGTCGGGCGCTAGTATTTTCCTACTCAAAGAGGCCGATTGATCGGGTTTTCAACGGTGGATTTGGCTCTAATGCACGGGAGTTCATGTCGATGTACGGTATTTGATTATGTAAATTTAAGGAATATTGATAAGTAATCTTAGCCTTTTTTTTGCAATTTGATCATACTGTCTTTTTCAAGTGGGCCATTTTGATTTAGGATTGTGGTCCACAATTTCGAGCATGATGGCCCATTTTGTTTGGCTGATCAAACATGTGGGCCATCAAACAAGGAGTGGGGCCCATTTCTTATTCACTAGGAGACTCCAATAGTAAATAGTCTAATAAGAACTTCAAAGAGTAATAATTCGCTTTTAAAAAATAAAAAGGTTGGCTATTTGCTCGGCCGCAAACTGTAGCCGTTGATTAGATTGGGAGCTGTTGATGTGATTAGACATTTGTTTTTTTTATGGATGAAAAAGAGCATGGTGTTTGGACGTAAAGAATCATGATTCTCAGATATCATGATAGAGAAATGCTCCAATTCTCTCAGAGAATTACACAAGTTATAGTGCTCCTAATTGAATTGCAATGCTTAGACAGTCCCATCCATTGATCTAGACCTTTCATTAGGTCCTGCCTACGTCCATGACCTGCCATGAAAACACCCCACCAATTTGATAAATATCAACCGTTTGATCAATGACCTTTAAGATGGACTTCCAAGATTGAGTCCCATCAATTTTGTTAGGACCCATCATGGATCCCGCTGTTGTTAAGCAATCATAACCGTACAATCAAAGCTTGAAAAGGGGATGGTTGTAGAAAATAAGACTAAATCAAGGACGGATTAGATCATCCAATAAGTGCAATTTTGCTTGATGGACAGTTCAAACGATGCATGAGCACTGTATCTTATATTGCATTTCTAAGCATGGTCAGTTCATGAATATGGAAATAGGTAGGCAGGAGACATTTCCAATCCATTCGAACTAATCATGGGGTCATTGATTGACCCTTGTACATTAAAAACTGTGGTGGGCCATCCCTGGCCCACCTGATAGTAATATGTCGGGTGGGGTCTAACAGTAGCTGGTCCCATGCTAGCATTTTCATAAATCTTGCATGGTTGAGGATTAGCCAAGTACATGAATGGGCTCGAAGGTAGGCAGCATGGCTGTTCATGTGGGTCTGAACCCGTCTGTGGGCTCCATCGTTCGATTATGTGTGCACCAGGCCCACTGCTACGTGCACACCGCCACACCACTCACCTTCGAAGATGTTTTTCGTAGTTTTCGGTGCCACCATGTGCCATGTCTTCCGCCAAACCCGGGCGTTGTTTCTGCACCACAGTGGGCCGGGCTACTGTGGCGCGGACCCGCTGCCATCAATGGTTAGGCACAGCACATGGTTTGGATGGCTAGATCAAGTATACTCCTTTGGATGACTCGGTAAGGTATCAAAATAGGCTTTTCTTGAGCAAATCGGTGAGCCGAAAGTTAAGATAGTGGCAATCTATTTCAATATGCTTTGTATGCTCATGAAAAACTAAGTTAAGCTGCAGTACGATAGCAGCTTTTTCGTCACAACATAATTGCATGGAGTGACAAGTTAAGATAGCCCACTCAAAATCACCCCAATAAGCTTGAATATGTGAAGGGTTGAAGGAAGAAAGGAGGATGTCTTTTGAGGTGCTTGAATGAATGATTATGTTGCTAAAACAAATACACATTGGTCGAGTGCTGGTGAAATGAATCAATTAACTAGCAAGGCATTGGTATTGAGCAGGATTAGCTAAAGGATCACCATATGTGACAGAGAGTTTGAGGTTTTACTCCATAAGAATCTCAGTAAGAACCATATATCATCCATGTATATTTTCATTGGAACTTTTGTAGAATGTGCAACCTCTATACCAAGAAAGTATTTTAACGAGTCGGGATTCTTAATATGAAATGGAGACTATTAGAAAACTTTGAAGGCAATAATAGTCATATGATTGTTGCCACAATGATATACAAAAACAGTAGTAATAAAAGAATCGGACGTAAGTATAAATTAAAAAGTAATTTGGATCCGTGCTCTTGTTCGGGTGGTAGACTCTCAGGAGTTTCAACACCCAATCAAGGGTTTGAGTATCCATAGGTGGTGAAATCCCACTACCGCGTGAGTGTGTGGGGGTGTGTGCGTGTGTTAAAAGAAAAAAATAATAATAATAAATTAAAAGGTAATTTGCAAACGATTGCTTAAATCTACTAAGATTAAGAGTAATTGAAAATTTTCCAAACTAGTTGTGTATGTTCAAGTCCATGAAGAAAATTATGTAATTTGTAAACCAAGTCCTCTCTATAAAACTGGGTGAAAGTTTCATTTGGACTTACTCATTAAGTTCAGCATGAAGAAATGTATTATGAACATCAAGTTGTTGTAAGGTTTCATTGTTTGATGGCAATAATGATAAGAATGTTTGGGGCCTTGCACAAAACCTTAGGATCTAGCCTCCCGAAACAAACCAGACTTATGGAATAATAATGCAATGAATTAAATCAAAACATAAACCACACCACATCAGGGATTTTACGTGGAAAACTCTCAAAGAAGTAAAAACCACGGGACCTTGTCCAGATCAACAATCCACTATAAAGCAGAACGTTACAACCGATCTCAAGCACACACCGCTTGGATCAAACTTTCTTCACTCACGCAGGAGTGGATAAACAATAAGAGAAACAAAGAAGAACAAAGAAATCTCACCGATCACGAGGACGTGGAAGCACTGAGATATGGTAGATTAGCCTCCCTTCCACAAGCTTCCCCTCTCTCTTTCTCTCTCTCTCTTACCTTTTGATAGACCTAAGCCCTCTTAGAAAACCTTTAGGAAACTTAGAATGTCCTGAAATACACCCTAATCCCAGATACACCCCTATATATAAGAATAAAAAGAGGTATAACCTAAATCGGAAACAAAATCCACAAAATCTGCGTTTCCGCAATCACATCTGCGGAAGTCGTCGATGATATCGAAGGTCTCTCGATAACAGCATCGATATCATCTGAAGGTCTCTCGATCATATCGAGACGGGACAAAAACTGTCTAGCGACCAGGGGTGAAAATTTCAACAATTATCGATGTCATCGAGCCACTCTCGATGACAGCCTCAATATGATCTGAAAGTCTCTCGATCATATAGACAAGACAAAAAAACTGTCCAGCAACCAGCAATGAAAAATTCTGCAATTATCAATGATATCGAAACCTATTCGATTTCATCGATCCCAACAATGAGGAGAAAAATCCCCATCAAAGAAGACATCGAACAATGACAACCTTGGCAATAGAGGCAAACGCTTTATGATAGTTGATCCTTTCAGTTTGGGTATATCCTTTAACATCTAAATGAGCCTTTGTACCACTCAATATATCCATCCAATCAATATTTACTTTTTTTTTACTCATTTATAATCAATATATTCTTTTTTACGAGGTAAATGGGTTAATGTTTAAGTTTTATTTTATTCAAGAGCTTGAATTTCAACAACTATAGCATCATGTCAGTAAATGGGTTAAGGTTATAAAATATAATTACTATGATAAAGTGGTTTGATGATCAAGAAAATGGATGGTTTACTAATTTAAAGTTAGATGAATGACGTGGTTTGACAAAACCTCAAATGGTTAAGTATCCATGCACTTTAGATTTTCAAAGTGTATAAGCCCTAAAATACACCAAGAGCACTAAAATAGAAATATCTCAAGATATAATAGTTAGATTGAGATTTCAACGATCTGAGAGGCTTAGGTAAGGATTAAGAGTAATGTGGTTGGTTCACATCGTTAAATGGACAAGGTATATGTGTGGATCTAATAGTTTACGATGAGATCAATAAGATGTTGTAGTCCGATGAGGACACAGGTGGATAGATAACTAAATCTAAAGTCAACTAGATATTTTTATGGTTGATTTAACGACTGGACAAGTGTGGATTTACCTGTGAAATGATAAAATGTTCCTTTAAGGCCTGTTTGATTTTTCAAAGCTTATGTAAATATCCTGTAAATGTGTAATTATTACCATTTAACCCCGTTTGAAAATCCATCAAAATTTCTACCATGAAAACCGATTCAAAAAAGCTAGGTTAAATTTGTGGACCCTAAAAGGGTGTTTGGCGCATGGAATTAGATGGTATCAGGTGGGATGGAATTTTTTATTTTATTTTTTTTTTTTTTTGCAATAAATACACTTGGTTGTGGATTGTCTTTTAATGCCATGGGAGTAAGCTATTCACTTTGGTGTTTGGATTATGTAGGGTGTAGGGCTTAAATACATATTTTGATTCATATAATGTTTGGTTGTACATAGAAAACAACTACCAATATCTAAAATGTGTTTGAAAACTACAGTGAGAAGTAAGGTGGGGCCCACCTTGATGTTTGTGAGTAATCCACCCCATCCATCCATTTTGTGAGATCATTTTAGGACATGCTACCAAAAGTAAAGCAAATCCAAAACTCAAGTGGGCCATACGAGAGGAAAGAGTGGGAAATAATTTTCTACTATTGAAACCTTCCTGAGCTTCACCTTGATGTTTATATGTCATCCCAACCGTTTATAAGTTCATTCATGTCAGGATGAACTGACAACATAGAAAACTTTATCGTAATACAAAACTTTTGTTGCCATATGAATGTTTCAATGGTGGTCACTCAATCCCCACTGTTTTCTCTTGTGTGGCCAACTTGAGTTTTAAATCTACCTCATTTTTGGTCACTTACCCTAAAATGATCTTGTAAAACAGATGGATGGAGTGGAATCCTCACTAATATCAAGGTGGGCCCCACCTCCTTTAAGAGGAAATCCTATGGATTTTGTAAATCCTTGTTGAATTGGAGAAAGTCCTCCCTAGCTTTCCCTACTCCATGCACAAGATCCAATGTTGTAAACCTACAGTAAACGAAACAAGGATGATTTTTCAAACCAAGGGATTTAAAGTTCTATCTCACTTAATATCATCTAATTCCATGCATCAAACACCCCCTAAGGCTATGTATATTATATATCCATTTCGTCCATCCGTTTTACCAAAATATTCTGAGGCATGAGTCGAAAAATGAGACAAATCCAACACTCAAGTGGCTCACACCAAAAGAAACAGTGACCCCGAGAGGTTTTTAACAATAAGTGTTCGATTTCCTTTTTCCTATGGCGTGGTCCACTTGAGCATTGGATATACCTCATTTTTTGTCTCATGCCATAAATTCAACTAGCATATTGGATGAACGTGTTGATAATTAACATGCATCACGGTGCGACCCACAATTATTTTGTGGCATTCTCGATTTTTGCATATAAAGAGCAGTTGGTCAAATCAAGCATAGGGAAAAGTGATATAAATACTAAAGGAAATAATTATTACCAATTCACAAGATATTTACCAATTATTTGAAAAATCAAACAAACCCTTAGTGTAAATTTGCATGTATGTGTAAGTGTGTGCACATCTAATTTTCTTAAAATTAATAATTAAAATAGGGAAAACATAATAATAATATACGGCAAGGTAAATGGACTAATTTACTCCTTAAAAAATACTCAAGAGAGTACAAAAAAAATATATATATATTTGTTAAGACACATTCACCTCAAATTTTTAATAGCAAGTGGGCTTGAAAATAAAGAGCATGAGTAACCTCTAGTAGTTGTCGACGTTCAACAATACCATTTTGTCACGGTGTTTTAATATAATTTTTTTAATGAATGACACAATATTCATTAAAAAAATTATTAGAGAAAAGTAAATTATAATCTATCATCACTCATAACTGGTTAAATTAAACAATTAAATTAAGTTTTCATAATGACAAAGAAAATTGTTAACAACTACGTTTTATACTTTTGTTTACTAAGAAAAATAACAAAAATTATCAATCATAGTTTAAAAAAAAAAAAAAATTACTATGCATCAAATAAATAATTAACAAAAAAAAAACCTCGATTATTAAAGTGAATTAAAGCAAAAGGCATACTACGATGGTTATTATTACTTTGAAATGGTGAACGAGTATGTCTTGCAAGAGGATAAAAATATCAAAATGAAAATAAGAAGAAATATAAATATCATTATTAGTTATGGAAAAAAATAAAAGACGGGCAATAAATGGGTGTCATAAACGTCGTTGTCAAATGTTCGAATGAACCTTATATTACATAATTTGATCGAATGAAGATATGATATAGTGCTAATAGTATAGACCAACATGTTCTCTACTAGTCCAATCGTTCTCTTTGTGGTAAGTGAGAACTTGGTAAGAACCGTAATAATTCTATTTATAAATATAATATAAATGCATTGTACAATGATTGTATATACAATTGTACAAGTATATCTTAGAAAAAATATAATTGGGGGATAATTATTATGATTATATAAGATACATATACTCTTCGAACTTAAGATGGTTTAAGGGAAACCATTGAGAGTTTGGAGATGAAATGTAATAAATGAGAGATAGTGTTACTTTGTAAAAAAGTTAGTAAGTTATTATAAGGAGATCATATAAAGAAGAGAAATTTTGCCATCTAAATTTTTTTAATAAAGAAAATGTCATTTCACTTTGATATGCTCAACACGCTCTTGATATTCTTAATTGTGAGCAATATTGATGAAACTCTTCTTATCACAATATACGGACGTATTAGTAAAAAGATAAACACTCAAGTTAACAAGTAACAATTGTAATTAGATAATCCTAGCGGTGGTTTGAGTCATTGCTCGATACTCTGTATCACGCCCCAAACTCTGAAACTAGGCTCACAAAATTTTCGATCGCTGAATCCGGTGCCGACAGCCTCCGTAGTATCCCATTCTCAGCTCCCAGCGCGCATACACCAGATTCCGATCCTGGGATCCTACAAGGAAGATTTTCTAACGTACATTTATCTCGTAAGAAGCATAATCATAAATTTACCCAATTCACAAAGGCAATATCATCATCACATATCCACTAATATAAATATTGAATATAGTGCTGAAAGGGAAATACATATGTAAAAAATCAAAGCTTAAAAAGTCTGCTGCACGCTCCAAGCTCAACACTGCTGCGAACTAACGCCACCTGCACGCATTTATCGTTCATAAGCTTATAGAAAGCTTAGAGGGTGGCAAAAGTGTGTGCACAAGGTAAGTGCCAAGTATGTAATACAATGACATAAATCATACAATATCGGAATAAGCGGAAAGATTGACAAGATCATGAATCATACGATATCAGAGTAAGCGGAAATACTAACAAGATCATGAATCATACGATATCAGAGTAAGCGGAAATATACTGGTAAGTCCATGAGTGTCATCAGCCGTACCAATGCTATGCGATGCAAGGCATGAATGCTAACGACCATATCAATGGAGAAACATGGCAACCAAAATGCTAAATACTGCGGATGCAATGCAATATGCAGTGCGAATGAAATGACCAAGCTAAAGTGAAGTCAGGATGATAATACGTAATATCGCAAGCTATAGGGTCCATCACAAGGGACTTCTATCCAAATCAGTCTCATACCTAAATTTGGATAGCCAGACTTAATATAGTAAACCCCTGACCTTAGGTTAGTTGCGCGCCCCAATCGAAAAATTGTCATTGTGAAGGTACACAACAATTAGTTGCGCGCCACTAGCCCGAGTGGATAATGAATGAATGAATATGCAACTCCTACTCAATAAGTCCACGTATCAGTATTGTACATCTCTAGGATCATCACAGGGGTCTAGTACACTCCAAACCAGATTGCAGCCCCATCACGCGCAACCAGGTGAGTGGAAGAGACCTCACTATCCGCCTCGCCAGTAGTCAGCCAATACCTACCCGGCACGTCGATAGCGGACCCATTTATGAGCTAGTCAAATCAGCCTAGTTTTGTCCACTACGAATCGGGCGGATAAGGCCACACCCCCTCTCAATCGACCACGACACAGTGGGAGACGTGCCCTACAAGTATACGACCCTCACGCGCTCATATATATATATATATAATATATATATATATATATATATCCACTTGATCTATACATTGGAGCGTCCTTTGGTACCAAGAGGGTTTAGGGACTTTTACGTAGGGCCATTTATGGCGGCCCAATGCTAGCAACAGATTTTCGGTGTCCCATCTGGCTATCTACGACATGCCTGTGGAGGCTACGACCCTGATGTCGCTAGGGCGTACAATAATCACAACATACAATGCAAGATGCATGAGTCATACAATTCAGTCATGCATCAATCCTGCGCATACCATGCGCTCATGTAAGATAATCTCCGCCTATCAGGGAGTCTCATAACAATCTGCCCTATGCATATGCAATGGTCAATCACGTCTCACAACAAACATGCGGATGATGGTATGGGCATGTATCATGATGTTATGTTGTCACATACTCATAATCGGTATCGATAGCTGGCATCGATAATCAGACTCGACAATCGACCTAACAAAGGGCCTAAGGGAAAGGTCACAATGTGGACATTTAACCATCATTGCCCATCAATGTAGACATTTAACCAACATTACTCCCAAGGAGTAGCCCACATAAAGCCTAACATATAGTGGGCCCATGGCCTCACATAAGGGCCCAATACACATCCCATTGGCCGCACACAAAGGCCTCACGCAAGAGCTTAATATACATCACAATGGGTCTCACTCAAGGGCTTAATACAATCACAATGGGCCTCGCTCATCGGCCACATATACATCTCACTGGGCCGCACATATGGGTCTCACATACATCATATGGGCCGCAATACACAGGCCTCAGATACATCACAATGTGCTACAACCCACGGGCCTCAATATACTTCATGATGGGTCGTAACCCATGGGCCTCAATATACATCAAGTGGGTTGCACCAATGGTTGCATCAATGGGCCTCATATACAACGAGTGAGCCGCACCAATGGGCCTAATACACATCATTATGGGCCTCATCACATGAGCCTAATACACATCACTATGGGCCTTATCATATAGGCCGAAAATACATCTCAATGGGCCTCATCATATGGGTCATAAATACATCACATCAGCCTTGCCCATGAGCCTCGAATGCATCACAATGGGCCACAACCCATGGGCTTCAAATACACAATAGGTGGGCCCTACACATGGCCTAATATACATCACAGGTGGGCCCTGCACATGGGCCTCATACACATCACTATAGGCTGCTCACACGGGCCTAATACTCATCACTATGGGCCACATCACATGGGCCTAATACACACCACTATGGGCCGCTCACATGGGTCTAAAATATATCACATGGGCCTCGAACACGGCCTACATAACATCACATTGGGCCTCATAAACGTCAAGTGGGCCGTATCAATAAGCCTCATAAACGTCAACTGGGCCGCATCAACGGGCCGCACCAATGGGCCTCATAAACGTCAAGTGAGTCGCATCAACGGGCCGCACCAATGGGCCTCAAGTGAGAGCTTGGATTACACCAAAAATCATTTCAATAGTTGCAGGTGTAACATGTGTATCACTGTACATTATCATTTTATGGGGCACATGGCTAACTAATGATGACCAACACTGTCCAAACATTGTCCATGAAAATTAGCACTGTTCAAACATTGGACATGTAAATCAGCATTGTCCAAACATTGGACATGTATATCAGCACTATCCAACATTGTTCAACACCATCCAGCACTATTTGGACGGTGTGGATACAAAATACATACATCTACGTGGACCGCACAAGTGGACGGTATAGATGAAACACAACACATTATGATGGGCCTGGGACTTAAAATCAAGTCAATCTGTGGCTTGTGTGGGCCACACCATGCACAACAGTTGAGAGGTTTACCCTCCATTAAAGCATTCGTAATAATTTGTTGGGCCCATCAAGTCGTGGTTCACAAATCCAGCCCATCCATTATATGTGGCCCACTTGGTTAAGGGATCAAGCCAAGTTTCAGATGCATTCAAATTTTAGGTGTGTAAGACCCGTATTCTAGTCTGTACTATTCCGTAGGCTTTCGCAGTCCTCGCGGTCGAATTCCAGTGAGCGACGCGTAGACAGCAGTTGCGCACAATCCTGAGTTGTATCCTGTATTCTAGAGTCATCATGACATGAGGCTTGTACCAGTGCGACCGCGTCGTCGCCACGGTTCCAACGCCGCGTCTCGCGCGCCGAGGCGATACCTAGGCTAGGAGATGTGGGCCCGCGTTCAATTAGAGGAAAACGCCGCACATTGCAAATATCGAGTGAATCTCTACGACACATCACATCGGTCACATCAATCAAGTACACATCACTCCCATCACTCACACCCATCCCCAAGTACAACTACCCTCCCCAAAAGTTAACTTCTATTACAACAAAGTACCCCCTTACATCACTCACCATCCCTCTCATCCCATCACTCCACCTCACCACTTATCTCTCTCATTTCCTCTCTCATCATTCCAAGAAACTCCCATGGGAGTAACCCACGTCCAAGCAAAACTCCATGAGAGGCTTTGTGTGGCCCACTTCCTATCTCCCATTCCCACCCTCCAAAATCAATCTTAACCGTTGAATCTTGTTTCCTTGGAGCTCTATAACCCGTTGGTGGAAGAATGAATGAAGAAATTCAAAGTGGGTGATCTTTGAATTTCTACTGTTGATTTCATGATTTGAGGGCCCACTTGTTGTGGAGCCCACTTGATCAATGCATTGTACAAGGGAGAGTCCAATAGTGGCGGGTCCCTCCCCTTCACGTATATCTCTTTCTCTCCCTCTCTTTTTCTCTATATTCATTATGTTGGAGTGGGCCCCACCAATATGTGTTATACCCACTCCATCCATCAGAAGGTGTGACCCACCATATTGTTGGTGAGGATCTACACCGTCCACTGTTGGGACGGTGGGGATCTCGCCCACTGGACACCCAGATCCATAGCTCAACTTGCAGAATGAGTAGAGATACCTGGTTTCAACACTTGAGGTCTTGGTAAGGATCCCTAACAAGGGTGGCTAACATGGAGTGTGTGTACTGACATGGGTGTATACCAACAAGCTAACCTGGTGGGTCCCACGTGTGGACCCACCTCATGTGTACTTTGGATCCAAACCGTCCAAATACGTGGGACCCACCATCATCCGTCCGTCCAAGACGCTGACAGTGTGATCTTCCGCTCTCCCACACACACTTATATTGTATATATTATATATATATAGTATTATATTATATTACCTTTAGTATATAATATATAATATTTTATATATAATATATATATATATATATATATATATATTATACTGATCCATGCAACCAACGTCCAGCGTCCACCAATGGACGGACGGTTGGATGCTGGATGCGTATATTGTATATATAATATTAAATAATATATAATAATAATACTAATAAATGTTACTGTGGAGCTTACCTTTGATGTATATACTTTCTATCCATGCCATCCGTACCATGTACGTGGACCCCTCCTTGATCCAGACCGTCCGTCTGTTTTGGCACCGGTGAGGTCCACCATACTGTATATGTTTCATCAATGCCGTCCATTTATGGCCCCAGCAGCAGATCAGCTGTTGTATTGACGTCCATCACCGGTGGGGCCCACCATATGGTAGTGTTATTTCTAGACCGTCCAAAGGGACGGTGGACCCCAGCTGATGACGTCAGCAAGTGAAATGGGTCTGGCGACCCAGACCGTCCATCTACTGGGCGTGCAGCCCGGGGCTGCTTTATTGGCGCCAGTTTTTGTGGGTGTTATTCACACCGTACATTGATGATTCCACGTGATACGTGTGCTCTATTCACACCATCCATATATGTGCACCTCACCCTAGTGTGTGTGAAACGTTCAATCCGTCCATCCATCTGATCAGATCGTCCTAAGGCTTGGGAAGAAAAATAAAACAGATCTAGTTATCAAGTGGACCACACTGCCAAAACAGTGGAGATTAAACGTCTACCATTGAAACCTTTTTCTTTTTGGTTGGCTCAGTCCCTGTGACCTAATGAACAGACTGGATGGAAATATACTCTATGATGGCCCTGTGAAATTCTTGACATTTTAAATCACTGATTCCACTACTATTTGTGATGTGGTCCAACTGGCCTTTTTGATCACTGTCACCCATGTTATTTGTGGTATGGTGTAGATAATTTTTTTCATGATTCATTTATTTGGATAAAGCTCTAAAATGATTTATATAGGTGAATGAATGGTGTAGTTGGTATGGCCCATTAGATACGGCCCGATGTGATTGCTTGAGGCCCATTTGGTGAGGCCCGATGCGATATATGAGGCCCTTGTGTAAGGCCCAATATGATATATTTGCGGCCCATGGATTAAGGCCCATTGTGATGTATTTGGAGCCCATGGGTAGAGGCCCATTGTGATATATTTGAGGCCCATATGACGATGCCCACCTGCTTGAATCCAAGGCCCATTATGATATATTCGTGGCCTATGGGCAAGGCCCATTGTGAAATGTATTAGGCCCATTAGTGCGGCCCGTTGATGCAGTCCATTGGGGTGGCCCATGGACGCGGTCCATTTGATGTATACGAGATTCACTGGTGTGGCACATGTGATATGGCCGACTCGATATATATGAGGCCCATTGGTGCGGCCCGTGAATACGATCCACTTGATGTATTTGATGGCCCTGAGTTGAGGCCAGTGTGAGGTATTAATGGCACAGTGATGCCTAATGAGTGTGATGATGGCCGATGAGTATGAGGTTCATTGATGTGTGACGTGAATGCATGTGATGGTTCATATCGAGCCATGATGTATCACTATGTGACTGTGATATGTGTCATGTCTTGGACTAGATGATGTATATATGATCATCTTGGCTATGTTATGATATATGCAATGATTATGGTGGGCATGTCTTGATGATGGTTTAATGACCATGATCGATTTAATGTCCTCATTACCTTCCCTTAAACCTTGTTAGACCTATTATCACCGATTACCGACTTCGATTGGTGACCGATTTGCCATTTTGATTATTGATCGATTCCAATTGTTATGACCGATTACCGACTCTGATTGATGTGACCGATTCGTCGATTCCGATTATCGATCGATTCCGATTGTCGCGACCGATTACCGACTCCGATTGGTAACCGATTTGCCGATTCTGATTATCGATCGATTCTAATTGTTGTGACCGATTATCGACTCTGATTGACGTGACCGATTTGCTGATTCTGATTATCAATCGATTCTGATGGTTATGACCGATTACCGACTCCGATTAACGTGACCGATTTGCCGATTCTGATTATTGATCGATTCCGATTGTTGTGACCGATTACCGACTCCGATTGACATGACTGATTTGCTGATTTTGATTATCGATCGATTCCGATTGTCAATGCCGATTGTATAGGCCGATTATGATTGTCGTGACCGATTGACCGATTATCGATCGAGGTCGATTATCATGGCCGATTACTGATTATGATTGTCGTGGTCGATTGACCGATTATCGTGGCCGATTGTCGAGACCCAATGTGATGTATATGTAGCTCGTATTTGAGGCCTGTTGTGATGTATTTTGCCCGTGTTTAAGGCCAATGTGATGTATATGAAGCCTATGTGATGAGGCCCATTGTAATGCTTTTGAGGGCCATACAATGGAACCCAACATGATGTATATTAGGCCCATGTAAGGGGTCCATCGTAATGTGTAGAAAGCTCTTGAGAGAGGCCCATGGTGTTGTATAATTGGCCCTTGTGTGAGGTCATGGGTTCACTATATGTTAGGATCCATGAGGGCCATTCCTTGGGGGCAATGTTGGTTAAACGTCCACATTGTCGAGGTCGATTGTCGATACCGGTTATTGATACCAATTATGAGTATATGACAGCATGGCATCATGATACATGCCCATACACATCATTTGCATGTTTGTTATGAGACGTGGTTGATCATTGCATATGTCATTAAGCGTGTTGTTATGAGACTCCCTGATAGGCGGAGGTTATCTCACATGAGTGCACGGTATGCACAGGATTGATGCATGACTGGATTGTATGACTCATGTATCTTACATTGTGTGTTGTGATTATTATACGCCCTAGCGACATCAGGGCCGTAGCCTCCACAGGCATATTGTGGATGGCCAGAGGGGACACCGGAAATATTTGGTTCTAGCATACGGGTGCCATAGATGTCCCTGGGTAAAAATCTCTAAACTTCCATGGCCAGGAGACGCCTCAATGTCGAGACCGAGTTGATACATGAGTACCGAATACCAGGAGGCCGCTTCTCCCACTGTTAGAGCTGGGCATCGGACCGAGTCGGATCGGATTCGGTGCAACCCAATCCTGTTCGAGATTTGCAGGGCGTTACTCGAACCTGATCGGATCCGGAGCCGAGTCCGAGTCATCTAATCTGAACAGATCCGGACTCTTAATGGTTTGAATCGATCCGAGTCCAACTCGGTCAGTAAAACCGAGTCGGATCGAACTGGGTAAGACTCGGTTAAATCATATTAGTAGCATGTATCCAACGTGTGTCCACGGCTACTGGGGCCCACATGATGAGATAGTACAATGATTTAAACCGTTCATATTATCTTTACTACCATAAATAGTCTATTCTCAGATAATCACGTGTAAACGATGATCCTATCCTTTGATTCTTAGATTGGAAGGATAGCCATTCAAAATCATAATTTCATTGTTCTAAATTTATCTACAGATAGGGATTGTCAAATTCATCCTTTCAGCATAAGAATTTTAATGTGGTACTTACACAACAGATTTCAGAAAATGGACGGTTCGGATCATCGTATCACTCAGCATGTGGGCCCCAATGGGGACCGACACGCTAGCTCCTGAGTCCAGACAAGGCGAAACGTGGTCACTAGCAATTTCTTCTGAATCAAACTCACGTACAATTTCACGCATGGACGCCGTCGTTTCTTTCAATGATGCGGTCTACTTAATTATTAAATATACTTGAAATTTAGTATCAACTGCTAAAATGATCTGAAAAAACTAATGAACGGTGTGGATAAACTAAAAAGTTAAAGGTGGCCCCACACGAATAAAAATATATAACTGTATAGCTTGCTGAAGAAGCATCACACCCGCTACGTAGCTTCTCCAGGAAGCTTTACAAAGAAATCGAGCTGCGTCAGTACGCTCTTATCGTACTGAGTAAACTCTGTTGGTCATACTATGAATTCGTTTGGTTTATCCACACCGTCCATCCGTTTTTTGAGATTATTTCAGGGGTTTAGCCCAAAATCGAACCATATCCAAAGCTCAAATGACCCATACCACAAGAAACAGTGGAAGTATGGATTTCCACCGTTGAAACTTTTCAAGGACTCTAGTGATGTTTATTTGTCATCCAACCTGTCAGTAATATCAAAAAGACATGTATTAAGTGAAAAAAAACATCGGCTTGATCTAAAACTTCCGTGGCCATCAAGAACTTCTCAACGGTAGACGTTAAATTCACACTGTTTCCACTAGTGTGGTCCACTTGATCTTTGAATATGCTTCATTTTTGGGTTAACAACTTAAAATTAAGTAATAAAATGGTTGGACAGAGTGGATAAAATGCATAAATGACGGTGGGCCCCACAGAGTTTACTCGATTATTGAGTTACTCAACACGCCATCCGCCACCCTTTTATTATAAAGCTACAGCCTTGCTGTAGCTAGCCTGTAGCTAGCACAACTGTTTTACAGCTGCTATAGCACGTGTCATGCAAAGACAGTTCCTCGAGTTCCGAGTTGTGACAACGGTTCAAAGGAGATCAAAGTTACATGGCCCATAGTGATGTATTTATTACATCTACACCGTTCATCTATTTTTAGAGATAATTTTTGAGCATTATCCAAAAAAATAAATCATATCCAACTATCATCGAGACCACACCATAAATAGTGGCTGAGATAATGATTTTCACCGTTAAAAAATTTGTAGGGCCCACCATAATGTTTATTTTACATCCAATCTGTTAGTAAGGTCACATGTCCCTGAATGAAGAGGAAAAACAAATTTGATATTGATCAAAACTTCGGTGACCCGAAAAAGGGTTTCAATGGTAGACGTTCAATGTCCCACTAATTTTTGCCGTGTGGTCTGGTTGATGGTTAGATCTGTCTTAATTTTTGTTTCAACCGTTAAAATAAGCTCGCCAATTGGATGGACGGTTTGGATATAAAACATACCTCGTGATCAGACCCCATAAAAATCACCTCATACACCATTCTTGGATCGAGCTGCGACTCTCTTTCCCCTTCCTCTTTCTTTCTTCCGTATATACAGCAGAGGAATCCAAGGTCGTCTTCTTCTTCAACGGAGGTAAAGAGATAGAATCACAAATATAAAGAGAGAGAATCACAAATATAAAGAGAGAGAGAGATAGAGTTGACGGGAATGGGCAGGATTTCGGGATTTTTTTCGCGCCGAACCTAAATCCTCGGGCGGCAAAAGTAAAAGGAATATATATATATATATACGCGGTTCGGATCTGGTCGGTCCGAATCGGATCCAATCGGATCGGGTTTCGGATTGGGGCAGTTCGGAATATGGCTTATCCAGATTCGACCCGGAAGTAATTCGGATCTGGATTCCGCTATCCGATCCTGACCATCGGTTCTGTTCGAATTGGGTCGGATCGGGTCGGATCGGGCCAGATCCACCGGTTCGGGTATAAAATGCCCAGCTCTACCCACTGTATCGTGGTCGGTTGGGAGGGGGTGTAACCTTACCCGCCCAAGTGCGGGGGTAATATCTAGGTTGAGTTTGACCAGCTTGAGGAATGGGTCTGCTATCGACGAGCCGGGCCCGATATTGGTAGGCGGATAGTGAGATCTCTTCCACTTACCCAGTTGTGCGCTTAGATAGGGGCGGCAAGCTGGCGCAAAGTGTATTAGACCCCGGTGATGATCTCAGAGATTAACTGTACTGATATGTGGACTTATTTAGCAGGAGTTGCATACTCATTCATTCATTCATTCATTCACTATCCACTCGGGCTGGTGGTGCACAACTATTTGTTACATGTACCTTCGCATAGCTAGGATTTCGGTTGGGCGCGCGACTAACCTGAGATCAGGAGTTTACTACATTGAGTCAGACTATCCAAATTTAGGTATGGGACTGGTTTGGATAGAAGTCCCTTGTGATAGACCTCATAGCCTGCGATACTATGTACTATCATCCCGACTTCACACTCCAGCATGGTCATTCCATTTGCCCCGCATATTGCATTACATCCACGGCATATGGTATTTTGGGTTACTGTGTCTCTGTATTTATATGATCTAGATACGATTGACGCTATTCGTAGACTCATCAGGAATTACATACTGCATCTCATCCTCGACATTTGATATTTGACTCTTTATGACTCCTCATTTGCATAGTTATTCTATATTGCGTATTCTAATATTGATTTACTCATGGACTTGTCCGTATTTTCGCTTATTCTGTTATCGTATAATTTATGATCTTGTCAATATTTCTGCTTACTCTGGTAATTCATGATCTTGTTAGTAATTCTGCTTATTCCGATATTGTACGATTTATGGATTACCAGTATTTTCGGTACTGTATGATGATGGCATTGTATTAAATACTTGACACTTATCTTCTGCACATACTTACACCACCCTCTAAGCTTTCTATAAGCTTATGCACGATAGATGCATGCAGGTGATGTTAGGTTGCAGCAGTGTTGAGCTTGGAGCGTGCAGCGGTCTTCTGGAGCTTGATTTTTTTCGATTTATGTATTTCCTTTTCAGCATTGTACTCAGATGATTATATTAGTGGATATGTGATGATGATGTTGCCATGTGAATTGGGTAATCTTGTGATTATGCTTATTACGAGTTAAATGTACAAAAAAAAAATCCTCCTTGTAGGATCCAAGGATCAGAATCTGTCGTATAGACGTTAGGAACCGAGAATGGGGTACTACGGAGGCTGTCGGCACCGGGTTCGGTGATCGGGATTCCTGTGAATCCGATCTCCGGGTTTGGGGCGTGG
Source organism: Magnolia officinalis (assembly GCA_021015155.1). Lineage (NCBI taxonomy): Eukaryota > Viridiplantae > Streptophyta > Magnoliopsida > Magnoliales > Magnoliaceae > Magnolia > Magnolia officinalis. Next base: position 71,708,267 of record JAJHSJ010000008.1, on the reverse strand, counting down.
CAAGGTGGGTTCTTGCAAGTACTTGTATATGTTTTGCATGTCTTCACATGATTTTAGATGGTGTGGGCCACTTGAGTTCCGTGTATGGTTGATTTTTTGAGATATACCATTCTTTAAAGGGGACCCATCAAATGTACGGTGTTGATGTTCAACATACATCACGATGGGACTTGTGGTGGGGCCCGCCTTCTTACCAGCGTTCAAGCATTAGGACGCTGCTTGCTGCAGCGTCCTCTGGACGCTGTCAGCAAGTGGCGTCCAGCACATGTTTTGTATAATTTTTTTTTTTTCCTTAGGTTTTTCATGGGCGAGCCCACATCAGTTGGATTCTATAGCTCATAACAGAACCAACAAGTCTAATATTCAATATATTTTAACGTGAAGAAACATGACATTAGGCCCTAACAGATTTTAATCGTAAAAATTATTGTTTTCTATGATGTAGCCTGCCAGGGCTTCATTTTTCGGCTCAATGCCTAAAATGAGTTGGGAAGTTGAATGGACGGTGTAGATAAAACACTTATATCACAGTGTGTCCCATCGTCCCAGTTGGACGGTATGGACACCGCACGTGCAGAGTCCCACCGTCCCAGTTGGACGATGTGGACACCACAAGTGCAAAGTCCCACCGTCCCAGGACGATGTGAATATACAACATATACATCATGTGGCACCCACCGTCCACGTATGGGACAGTGTGTGTCAACGCATACATCCTGGTGGGGGGCCCACCATCCCATGTGATGGACGGACGACCAGGATATAATGTGTACGCCAGGTCCATGTGGTGGCCCACCAGCTAGAAGGATCCAGCGGATATTCGTGTTTTGCCTTCAACAGCAGGGCCTGCTGCTGGACAGCAAGCTGTCTAGCAGAAGGTGACCCGCCTGCCCCAAAATGATTTGGAAAGATTGGATGGACAACGTTGATACAATACATCATGGTGGGGTCCACAAATGGGGGTCCACACGACTGGTTGACCAAGCCGATACTTGTGTTTTCCCTTCAAACGGGGCTTGCCCAATCGGGCAGCTAGGTGGACTACGAGGTGGCTGCCACTAATGGATGGTGTGGATCTAATCCATTCATTAAGGTGGGCCTCAACAGAAAAGGGGGAGAGAGAGAGAGAGAGAGAGAGAGAGAGAGAGAGAGAGAGAGAGAGAGATAAAGAATCATGTGGAGGGCTCCACTACTATGAGTCATCCTGGGATTACAATACATGCATCAAGATGGGTCCCAAATAGGATCCATACCCTCAATCGGTAGGCTTCACTTGGTCCATCACAAAATTTGAAATATAATTCTACAAAACACCCACCTTTGATCTCCTCTTCCTTCTTCCGCCTATAGCCTCTAGAGCTCCAAGGGAACGATTTCAACGGTCGAGATGATCTTTGGATGGTGGAGATGAGAGGTAGGAAGGTGGACCACACTAGCTTCTCTCGTAGAAGCTTGGACGTGAGTTGCTTGGAGAATGAGGGAGAGATGAGAGAGAGGTGTAAGAGAGAGAGAGATGGGTGAGAGTGATGGGTGTACTTGGTTGTAAGAGAGAGAGAGAGTTGACTTTGGGAATGGTGGTTATACTTAGGAATGGGTGTTGTACTTTGACTAGTGATATGATGTGATTTGACATATTTCTATTGAGTTTGAAAATGTGCGGCGTTTCCTCGAATTGAACGCAGGCCCACATCTCCTGGCCAGGGTATCACCTTGGCACACGAGACGCGACATCAGAACCGCGGAGATAGCGCGGTCGCTAAGGTATAAGTATCAGGTCGAGCCGACTCTGGAATGCGGGATACAACTCAGGATCGCGGGTAAATGCTAGTTACAGATCGCGGGTCGCCAGAATTTGACCTGGAGGACTGTGGAAGCCTACGGAACAGTACGGGATAGGATACAGGTCTCACACTTTGCTTATATAGTAAGTTGATAAATATGTTGGTACTTTTTATTTTTATAAGAGAGACTATCTTTAAGAAAAACGTAAAAGCCCATAGTTGATTCCAATTCAAATATAAATATATGCGTATTCTAAAAGAAAAAAGTAGCAGAGAAAAAGAAGATTTTGTTAAGAGTGTCTCAAATATATTGAAGAATACGTAAGATAACTAATGGATGGGCAGATCGAGGTGTAATAAAAAAAATTGACTGATAATATAAACAACACAAGCAATGTCAGGTTTAGATATGGTGGAATGAATCAAACCACTAAGAAGTCGATAAAACATTGGTCTAAAAGAAATTTATCATATATATGACCTATATTAACATTCAACTCATTAAAAATGTCAACTTGCTTTATATCACTTATTAATCAGACTATAAAAACAATATGAGTGGCATGTTTGATTTGAGAGAGTAAATAACCATATTGATAGTATAATAGTTGATTAAAATATTGATAATCAAATGAATAGTAATTATATCATCATCATAAACAATTATATCATTAACATAAAGTAACAGGACAACCTTTCATTTACTTAACAAACTAAGAGTAATGTACCTTTTTTGATTCATATAATGCATGTTAGAGTCGACACATATTTTTCAGAATCAGATACTTTAAGGGGCAATTGCATATATACTTCTTTTTAAATATCTCCATTAAGAAAGACATTTTTGACATCGAGTTGATATAACGGCCACCAACGAATGACTGTAATAGAAATATGAGCTCAAACTGTGATCATATGAGCAATAAAGGCAAATGTTTCAGCTAAGTTAATTTCAAAATGTTGATTTTATCCCTTATATAAAAAATAATCTTTTGTAACAATCAATGTTCCCAACAACTTTTGTTTTATTTTGTAAACTCATTAATAACCAATAGTATGATTATTTTGGTAGAAGAGAAACAATATTACATACATGCATTTGAACAAGAGCATTAAGTTCTTTTATCATCACTCGTTGCCACTCAAGAATATGTTGTGTAGCTTTATTGAAAGACTAAAGTAAGAATAAAAATGAACATAATGCTCAGTATTGTGGTAAGGTCTCATATTCCTTAAAACGAGATTGATGAATAAAATGTGTGGAATTATGACAAACAATGAAAGGGGATGCATGATCAGTAGGTCTAGAAGTTGTATGCAAGACAATGACAAAAGTTATAGTTTCTACTAACATATTATTTGAAGGATTTACGGGAGATATCTTAACATAAAATGAATATTAATAAGAAACTATAAATAAAAAATCTAAAGAAGAGTTGTTTTCATTATCTGAATAAAAAGAAAAAATATCCACACAAAAAAAAACATGAAATAAAATATGATGTGTTGTAATAATCGGATCAAGAAACCTATACCATTTTATAATTGGTAGTATATCCCAAAAAAAAATACTTAATACATTCAAGTGATATTTTATCCCAATTAAAAGAAGATAGAGGGACGAAACAAGTACACCTAAACACAAAAAAAAAAGAAAAAAGATAAGTAGTTAAAAATTTAGGAGAATATTTTTTTTATATATAAATAAAAAGAATTGTCTATATAAGGCAAAAGCATGATATTAATCAAATAAACAACAACCACATTGTAATAATTATTTTTTATAATTTTAGCAATTATTCATTCATACCTACATCAAATTTATGATGAGCTAATCATGTGTGTGTGTGTGTGTGTGTGTGTGTGTGTGTGTGTGTGTGTGTGTGTGTGTGTGTATATATATATATATATATGAGAAATGCTCACATACAACTAGTTGGACACTGCGTTTTGGTCAAACTAGCTTGGCATTTAATGTCGAGAGAGGGGGCGTTTGCTTCACCTCAGCTTTTTAAGAGGTTTTTGTGATAATGATTCCCAGCTTGGTGGGCCCTACTGTATATCCTAGACCGTACCGTTCCATAAGCTTTCGCAGTCCTCTCGGTCGAATTCAGACGACACGCGATCTGTAATCGGCAGTTGCGTGCAACCCTACATTATATCCCGTATTCCAAAGTCAGCCCGATCCAAGACTTATACCCTAGCGACCGCGCCGTTGTCGCGGTTCCGTCGCCGAGTATTACGCGCCGAGATGATACCCGAGCCAGGAGATGTGGGCTCGCGTTCAGTTCGAGGGAAACGCCGCGCATTGCAATCCCAAGAGAATGTCCAATTAATCACATCAAGTGTCAAGTACTCTATCCCATCATGTCAAGTACAAACACCTATCCCCAAGCAACTCCAAAGTCAACACTTTGTTACAACTAAGTACACATCCATCACCCATCACTCTCTCTCTCTCTCTCTCTATATATATATATATATATATATATATATATATCTTACAACTCTCTCTCCCTCAAGCTCCATGAGCAACCCACGTCCAAGGGAGAGGAGAGAGCTTGGTGTGACCCACTTTTCTACCACCCAATCCCACCATCCAAAGTCCATCTCAACCGTTAAAAAACGTTCCCTTGGAGCTGTAGATGCTATTGGCGAAAGAAGGAAGAAGAAATCTCGAGGTGAGTGATTTTATATTTTTTTACCGTTGATTTTGTCATTTGAGGGCCCACGTATGGTGGGACTCGTCTTGATGTATGCCTTGTATCGAGGGGCCTATAGTGGCAAAGTCCCTCCACCATCCGATCTCTCTCCCTTTATCCCTCTCGTTACCTTTTTATTATGGTATTGATGTTAGTGAGGTGTGGCCCACCTGATGTGTGTGCGTGACCCACCTGATCCAGTTGGTGGAGCCCACATTGCTATTGATGGCGGGACAGACCCTGATGGAGGGAATCACAAATAACAGCTTGATCCAAACGGTGGTGGCCCATCCTCATGGCACTACATGATGTATGTGCCTTATTTACACCGTCCGACCATGGACCCCACCCACGTGGAACCCACGTTGATGTATGTGTGACACCCACACCGTTCATCCATTTTGCTGCCCAGGTGGTGGAAACCACCGTGATATTTTTTTTATGCACTCTGTGCATCCAGCGAGCCCAACAAAAATTTTTATATTTTATACAATACACTGTCCACACACACATGGATCTGACCTTGATGTATGTATTCGATCCACACCGACCATCTCACTTCCTACCTCATTTTAGGCGTTGAGCCGAAAAATGAAGCTGAACTGAATCTCGGGTGGGCCATATTGTAGAGAATAGGGGTTTGGGCGGTGTAAACTGTTAGGGTCCGCTGTGATGTTTCTACTCGCCGAAATATATCGAATGTTGGCTCCTTAGGCCTGTCTCGAGCCCGGGAATGCAACCAATAGGGTAGATTCTCTTGATGTGGGTCCCTCCTATAAAAAAAATCCACACAAAAAAATTTGTGTTGGGACGCTGCTGCTGTCAGCGTCCTCTGGACGCTGCAACAGGCAGCGTCCTTGTTGCCTTTGATGTTGGAACTGTGGGTCCCACCACAGGCCCCACCATGACATATGTGGTACATCTACATCATGTATTTGATGGGTCCCCTTTGGAAATTGAGATCCCCCAAAAATCAGCCGTACACGTAGTTCAAGTCGTCCACACCACAGGAAACAGTGATAACAGTGATGAATTGAACGTCTGCTATTGGAACTTCTGTTCCAAAAGTTTTGGATTAATATAAAATTATTTATTTATTTATTTTATTAGGCCTGTGGGACCCTATCAACCGTTGGATGAAAAATAAATGTTATCGTGGGCCACACGTGTGGATCCCACATGATTTGTGCCAAAGATCATCACCGTCCAGAGCTTCCAACGGTCTGGACGGTGGCCTTTTTTTAGCCCTTGCATGATATATTATATTATATAAATATAATATAATGTAATATATAATATATATATATTATATATATATATATATATATATATATATTATATATATATATATATACACACACTATAAGATATATGGTGGTGGGCCCTACGTGGGACACACTCATGTGTGATGTATGCACGTCCAGGCCATCCATGTGTGATGTATGCACGTGTGATGAACGCACGTCTAGAGCCTGGACATGGTTGGGTATTAGATATAATATTAATATATTATATTATAATACAATGTACTTGAATGTAGTGGTGGGCCCTACGTGGACCCACCTCTCCCTTTTAATGAAAAAGCTGCATGAATAGCAGCTGACTTTAATATATATATATATATATATATATATTATATATATATATATATATATATATATACACTTTATATCATATGAGGGTGGCCCTACGTGGGACCTACCTCTGTATCTTTAAGCAACTGAGGCTGCACGTCCAGCAGCTATGTAGCTGTTCTTGCTCCCTTGGCGTCAGCTAGGTCGGTGGGACCTGTTGTACATGGTGGATACAATCCTTACTGTTCAGTTCTGTGACCCACTGCTATTCTACATATAGGCCCCACTAGGAAGTATATGTTTTATCTTCGCGACGCTTTGTTTGGGTGGTGGGGCCCACCATGATGCATGTGTTGTATCCATACCATCCAGCTACTTGTGATATCATTTTATAGCGTGAGCAAAAGAATGGGTTAGACCTAAAGTTCAAGTGGACCCCACTATTTAAATAGCGGACCGTGACATCCACCGTTCAACTTCTAAGGGCCATGGTAGTTTCCGATTAAGCTGATATTGTTTTCACTTAATTATCCCTATGTTACCTTATGAATAGGCCGGGTCTTAAAATACATATGGGCGGGCCCGACTCGATATATATGAGGCCCACCGGTGCGACTTATTTGATATACATGAAGCCCGATGGTGCGACCCATATAATGCGGCCCATGTGATGTGGCCCAGTGACGAGGCCCAGGTGCGAGGCCCGTTATGATATATTTGAGGCCCAAGTGTAAGGCCCAATGAGATGTATGTTGACCCATATGGCGAGGCCTATGTGATGTAAATGAGGCCCATCGTGATTGTACATAAGGCCATGAGCCCATTATATGTTTGGCCCTATGTAGGCCACCCCTTAGGAGCAATGTTGGTTAGATGTCCACATTGATGGGCAATGATGGTTGAATGTCCACATTGTAACCTTCCCTTAGGCCTTGTTAGGCCCATTCTCATCATTCCCTCAATGGGTTAACCCAAATAAGTGGGCCCCATTCGCCATAGACGGATGACTCCGTGTTATCGGATTTGATATAACCACGGCCGATTGCTGATCTTTATGCCATAGTTGATCGGCTGATCATTTATGGACCCCGTTTTGTTTATCTACTGATTACCAATTTTGATTATTGACCGATCCCGATTGTCGTGGCCGATTGACCGATTACCGATCGAGGTCGATTATCGTGACCGAGTACCGATCGTGGCCGATTGTCGGTTGACGCGACCGATTGCTGATTCTGCTTGTCGTGGTCGATTGACTGGTTACCGATCGAAGCCGATTACCAATCGTGGCCGATTGCCGATTCTGATTATCGTGGCCGATTACTGATTCTGATTGCCATGACCAATTGCTGATTTCGATTATCGAGATCGATTGTCGATCAAGGCCAATTATCGTGGCCGATTATCGATTTCGATTGTCGTGGCTGACTGCCGATTCCGATTATCGAGACCCAATGTGATGTATATGCAGCCTGTATTTGAGGCTTGTTGTGATGTGTATTCAGCCCGTGTTTAAGGCCCAATGTGATGTATATGAGGCCTATGTGACGAGGCTCATTGTGATGCATTTGAGGGCCAGGCGATGAAACCCATTGTGATGTATGTTAGGCCCATGTAAAGGCCCATCGTGATGTGTATTAAACCTTGAGTGAGGCCCATGTTGTTGTATATTTGGCCCTTGTATTTGGTCATGGGTCCAATATATGTTAGGCTCTATGTGGACCATTCCTTGGGGCAATGTTGGTTAAATGTCCACATTGTAGAGGTCAATTGTTGATGCCGGTTATTGATACCGATTATGAGTATGTAACTGCATAGCATCATGATATATGCCCATACGCATCATTTGCATGTTTGTTATGAGATATGATTGACCATTGCATATGTCATAATGCTGGTTGTTATAAGACTCTCTGATAGGCGGAGATTGTCTCACCTGAGCGCACGGTATGCGCGGGATTGATGCATGACTGGATTGTATGACTCATGCATCTTGCATTGTGTGTTATGATTATTGTACGCCCTAGCGACATCAGGGCCGTAGCCTCCACAGGCATATCGTGGATGGCCAGATAGACACCGAAAATCTGTTCTACATGGGGTGTTATAGATATCCCTGGGTAAAAATCCTTAAACCCTCTTGGTTCCAGATGTTGCTCCAACGTCTAGACCGAGTGGATGCATGAGCGCATGAGGGTCGTATACCGTTAGGCCGCGTCTCCCACTTGTCGTGATTGGTTGGAAGGGGGTGCGGCCTTACCTGCCCGAGAGGAGGGGGCAATGCTAAGCTGAGTCTGACCAGTTTGAGGAATGGGTCCGCTATCGACAAGCCGGGCCCGATATTGGCAGGCGGATAGTGAGGCCTCTTCCACTCACCTTATTGCGCGCGATGGGGTGGTAATCTGGTTTGAAGTGTAATAGACCCCTGTGATTTCCCAGAGAGTAACCGTACTGATGTGTGGACTTAGTGAGCAGGAATTGCATAATCATTCATTCATTCATTCACTATCCACTCGGGTTGGTGGTGCATAACTATTTGTTACGTGTACCTTCGCATGGCCAGGATTTCGGTTGGGCGCGCGACTAACCTGAGGTTAGGAGTTTACCACATTGAGTCTGACTATCCAAATTTAGGTATGTGACTGGTTTGGATAGGAGTTTTTTGTGGAGGACCCCATAACCTGCGATATTACGTATTATCATCCCGACTTCACACTCCAGCATGGCCATTTCATTCGCACCGCATATTACATTGCATCTGTAGTACTTGACATTTTGGATTACTATGTTTATGCATTTATACGGCCTAGATACGATTGACGGTATTCGTAGACTCATTAAGATTTGCACATTGCACTGCATCATCGGCATCTGATATTTGACTTGCTGTCTCCGCATTGCATATATGTCCTACATTGCTTCATCAGTATATGATATTGTTTTTATTATATTTATGCATCACATAGCTTGGATAAGGCTGATGGTATTTATGGGCCTATCAGTATATTTCCGCTTACTCTGATTTCTCTGATATCGCTTACTTAGCCCTTACCTCGTGCACACACTTTCACCACCCTCTAAGCTTTCTATAAGCTTATGCACGATAGATGCGTGTAGGTGATATTAGGTTGTAACAGAGTGGAGCATGGAGCATGCAGGGATTTTCTGGAGCTTTTATTTTGACATATGTATTTCCCTTTCAGCATTGTATTCAAATGATTATATTAGTGGATATGTGATGATGATGTTGCCTTTATGATTTGGGTATGCTTGTGTTATGCTTCTTACGAGATAAATGTATGTTGGGAAAATCCTCCTTGTGGGATCCCAGGATCGGAACCTAGCATATGGGCGCTGAGAGCCGAGAATGGGGTACTACGGAGGCTGTCGGCACCGGATTCAGCGTTGGGGATTCTCGTGAATCCGATTTTCGGGTTTGGGGTGTGACACCTACTATGGTGTTAATGGAAAATCCACCTTGACCATCATGTATTTCAACTAGGGGTGTACACAAACCGGGCTAGCCCAGTTAGCTCGCTCGACCCGGCCCGAAAAAGCCTGACTCGGCTTGACCTGAAACTGAGTTCGGGTCAGGACGGGCCAATTTTCTAGGCCCGAAAGTGAGTTCAGGCCGAGTTCGGATACCTCCCAGTTCGGCCCGACTCGGTCCGAAATCCGACTCGCCCCGGCCCGACCCATGTATGATTGTATTTAATTTATATAAAATGTTTTATTTTATGCTTTGTTAAATGTATGTAAATGTCCTGACTAGTTAGATTTTTTGTGGAGTCTATAGTTCAACTATCTAAACCGTTGATCGAGGGCATTGTAATGGGACGCGGATTACCTGCCTAAGCCCTTCTCATGAACTTGTTGTAAGGTTCGACACTGGCCCGAACTCGGCCCGAACTTGCGTCGGGCCCGGTTCGGGCTGGAGATGTTGGCCCGGTGACCAGGCCCGGTTGGGTTCGGGCCTTGTGTGGCTGTTGAACGGGCCTGGACGGGCTGAGGCCAGTTCGACTCGGCCCGACCCGTGTACACCCCTAATTTCAACCCATGTTAGGCATAAGAACCAAAATTCAACTCCATCCATGGTGCAAGTGGACCGCACAATTAGAAATTGTGTGCAAAAAAAGCTTACCTTTCAAAATAATTCCTTTGATGAGGCACACTTAAATCAAGTATGACCCTGAATTTTGAGCTCTACGTCTAACTTTTGGTGTGACATCTAATTGTTGGAGTTGATTTCATTTACTCACGATTGTGAGTCTTATAAAAATCAGAGGTTGACATCTCTCCCCCTACTGTTCTATTAGTGTGGCCTACCTGAATCAAAAGTCAGTTTGATATTTTGTATCAAGACGTAGAATGAGATGACACATTTGACGGTCGGATTTGATGTCACATGTAGAGCTGGGCATCGGACCTAGTCGGATCGGATTTGGTCCAACCCGATCAGGTTCGCAAATTGCAGGTCCTAATCCGAACTCGATTAGATTCGGTACCGGATCCAAGTCTTATAATTCGAACAGATCCTAACTATTGCTGGCTTAAATCGATCCGACTCCGACTCGGTCAAGAAAACCGAGTCGGATCGGATTAAGTAACGTTCGGATAAAAAACGAATGGACGGTGTGGATAAACCAAAAAAAAAAGAAAGCTAAAGATAACTTCTTGGAGAAGCTTTAATCCAGAGATAGCTCAAGGAAGCTTTACACACAGAGGCGGGAGAAGCTTCGTAACTCTACTTGTGTTTGGTGTTCTGTGGAGCCCAACATGATGTATGTGTGTCATCCATGCCGTTCATCTATTTTTATATATCATTTTATGATATGAGAAAAAAAAATGAACTATATCTCAATCTCCAGTGGACCACATTACAGTAAACAGTGTTGAATGAATTTTGACTATTAAAAACTTTTTGGGGGCAATAAAAGTTTTGGATCAAGCCTATATTTATTGTTTCCCTTCATTTAGGTCTTTATTATCAAATCAACGGATTAGATTTCAAATAAACAGTACAGTGGGACTTTGAAGGATTTTAATGGTGAATATCCATTCATTATTATTTTGCTGTGGTGTGGCCCACGTAAGATTGATATCCTCATAATTTTTTTTATCAAGCCCTGAAATGATCTGTAAAAATGGATGAACGGAATGGATGAAACACATACATCATGGTGGGGCCCACAGAGCACCGACCATCAGCTACGGGCGGGTGTGTACTCGCTCTATAGCTAGCACCAGCTAGCCTGACGAGCACTGACGCTCCTCGAGCTCCGAGTTGTACGAACGGTTCAAAGGAGATTTACGTTACATGGCTCCAGTGGCATTCATGCATTTTATCTGCTCTCCGTCCATCTCTTTTGAAACATAGTTTTAGGGCATAATCCAAAAAATGGAGTATATCCAAACCTCAAACGGACCACACCACAGGAAACAATGTGAATTGAACATCTACCGTTGAAAATTTCTTGGTGACAACAGAGGGTTTAGATCAAGCTGAAATTTGTGTTTTCCCTTCATCCATGTCTTTCTGATCGTATGAACAGGTTGGATGACAAATAAACATCTGGGGCCCTCAGAAAATTTTAAACGATTAAAATCAATACTTCCACATTTTCCAGTGGTATGGTCCACTTGAGCTTTGTATATGCATCAATTTTGGGTTGAACCCATAAAATGATATGGCAAAATGAATGGACGGCGTGGATGTACTAAATGTATTCGAGGTGTGCCCAACTTAATTTACTGAGCATAGTAACTCAGTGCACTCCACGGAGTACCGTAGGATATAGGCTATATAGCTAACCCAGCTATACGTACCTTCTCTGGGTACGTGTCGTGCGAAGACGAGCACTGACGCTCCTTGAGCTCCGAGTTGTACGAACGGTCCAAAGGAGATCAAAGTTACATGGCCCCACAGTGATGGGTTTATCATATCTATACCGTTCACCTAGCTTTATGGATAATTTTAGAGCATTATCCAAAAAAATGAATCAGATCCAAAGATCATCTGGACCACATCATAAATTGCAGCGGAGATGATAATTTTCACCGTTAAAAAATTTATAGGGCCACCGTAATGTTTTTTTTCCATCCAATCTGTTCTTAAGGTCACAAAGACCTAAATGAAGTGAAAAAACAAATTTCATGTTGATCCGAAACTTCTGTGAACCCAAGAAGGGTTTCAATGGTTGACGTTCAATACCCCGCTGCTTTCCGTAGTGTGGTCCACTTAATGGTTAGATCTGTTTTATTTTCGTCCCAACCCCTTATATGATATTGCCAAATGGATGGACGGTTTGGATATAACACATACCTCGTGATTAGAGCCACAGATAATCCTCTTCGTCTTTGGGTCGGGCTGTGAAGAAGACGCCTGACAGCGGCAGCCTCTTTCTCTTTCTCTCTTCCGTCCGGAGCTGTATGTCTTTCCGACAGACTAATTTTGTACTCGCCTTCATCCTCAACAGAAGCAGAAAGGGAGAGATATTTATAAACAAAGAGAGAGAAATATAAAGAGAGAGAAAGAGTCTAAGGCTATATGTTGGGCAGGTTTTTTGGGCGCCAAATGAAAAGCCAAACATATATGGATAATTTTTTAAAATACAGGGATATTTACATCCTCGGGTCTGGTCGGGTCGGGTCGGGTCGGACCCTTTCGGTTCGGATTTTCGGATCGGTTCTGTCCGGATACACTACTATCCGAACCTGATCCGAAAAACGATCGGATCTGGATGGACAGACTCGATCAGGCCGATCTATGCCATCGGTTCTGTTCGGAACGATACCGAGTCGGGTCGGATCTGGTCGGATCCGCCGGATCGGGTCCAACATGCCCACCTCTAGTCACATGCACATCACGATATCACGATGGACCCAATAAAAATAAGGTTATGCGTTCCTCTTATGTCGTTAAGCTTCTTCCGTACCATTACAGAAAAAAGTGACGATTAGATTTCTTTTTTTTAAAAAAGTAGATTAAGTGCGGCCCCTTACTCATGCAACACAGTTTGTCCCTGATCATGCCACCCACATTGATGTAAGTATTGTATGTCCACACTGTTCATTGGTTTTTTTCACTCATTTCAGAACATTAATCCAAAAAATGAAGCAGTTATAAATCTCAAGTGGTCCACACCATAGGAAATAGTGGATATTGAACTCTTACCATTAAAATTTTCCTAGGGCCCACTGTAATTTTTTACTTGCTAACCAACTTATTGATAAGTTCACAAAGACCTTGATGAAGTACATTAAAAATAAAAAACAAATTTTAGCTTGATTCAAAACTATTGGCCCACACAAAAATTTTAATGGCTAATCATAACAGTTTTTGTGGTGTGGCCCACCTGAGAATTTTATCTACTTCACTTTTAGAATCATGTCCAATCATGAGCTGAAAATATGGATGTAGGGCATGGATTTACAATAAGTATATAAGGTAGGCCCGAGGGTTAGGGATGCATAGTACTGTGCGAGGACAGGCTGCACATAATCCACTCCAACCTTTTTTTTTTTTTTGGGAATATGCACATTTTCTCTCAAAATACGAAGAAGTTCAACAACAGGAGAAAAAGCCGACCTTGATTTTTGACATGGCCCACCAAGTCATATATATATATATATATATATATATATATGGGAAAAGGTACAATGCGCTCGAGCTGATTTTAATGTCCCATGAGATCGAGCTGTGTGGGCCCCACCGTGATGCGTTTCGAACATCAACACCATCAGTCAGATGCACCATTCCATCGTGGGCCTAGGTCTCAAAAATCAAGTCACGGTGGGGCCCACACAGCTCGATCTCATGGGACATTAAAATCAGCTCGAGCGCATTGTACCTTTTCCCATATATATATATATATATATATATTATATATATATATAATATATATATGGGAAAAGGTACAATGCGCTCGAGCTGATTTTAATGTCCCATGAGATCGAGCTGTGTGGGCCCCACCGTGATGCGTTTCGAACATCAACACCATCAGTCAGATGCACCATTCCATCGTGGGCCTAGGTCTCAAAAATCAAGTCAATCCATGACTTGTGTGGGTCACACCACATACAGAAGTTGAGAGGTGTCGTGCACCATTAAAACATTCATAACCATTTTTTTGGGCCCACCGAGATTTGGTTTGCAAATCCAGCCCATCCATTATGTGTGTCCCACTTGTATGAGGGTTCAGACCAAGTTTCAGGCGCATGAAAATTTTAGGTGGGCCCCACCAAGTGCTTTTATATGTTTTTAGCATGTCTTCACATGATTTTAGATGGTATGGCCCACCTGAGTTCCGTATACTGCTGATTTTTGGGATATCCCATAATTTAAAGGGGACGCATCAAATGCACTGTGTTGATGTTCGAAACGCATCACGGTGGGGCCCACACAGCTCGACCTCATGGGACGTTAAAATCAGCTCAAGCGCACTGTACCTTTTCCACACACACACACACACACACACCACACACCACACACAACACACACACACACACACACACACACACACACATATATATATATATATATATAAGATCCACTTCGACCATTAGATGTGCAACCTCACTGTAGGTCTTTAATAAAAATATAAGGCATACTTGTTATTCAAGTGAGCCACACCAATAGAACATTTGAGGTAGAAACGTCCACCTTTGATTTTTACAGGACCCCGATCATGAATATGTGAAATCCATTCCAACCATTAGATACGATGGAAAATTCTAAGTGTGGGACCGAAAAATAAGATCCACACATGATTGAAGTGGGCCTCACCAAATGAATCATTTTGGAGGGTGAGATTTTTCAGCACAGTATTTCTAATTGTACGGTCCACTTGAATCATGGATGGAGTTAATTTTTAGTTCCTATGTCTAATATGGGTTAACATATATGATAGTCAAGGTAAATTTTACATTAACACCACAGTGGGGCCCACCCAAGTTGGGGATCATTCTCAAACAACCTCTTAAAAAGCTAAGGTGAAGCAAACGCCCCCTCTCTCCACATTAAATGCCAAGCTAGTTGGACCAAAACGCAGCGTCCAACTAGTTGTGTGTGAGCATCTCTCTCTCTCTCTCTCTATATATATATATATTATTGAAACTTCATCGTGAATTACATGAAATTTTGAATATATTTAATATTGATTAAAACCTATACAAGAATATTATTCAAATAGAGAAAAAGGAATAAAATTGATTGTTGAAAAGAGCTTATATATTCCCTTTATGATCTTTCATCATAACATGATGTTGGGTAATTATAACTTTTGAAGACTTGACACGTGACAATATTGTCATATCTTCAGTGAAAATGTTAATAGTAAATTTATGCTCCCGAGACAATGTATCAACTATTTTCATGGTACATGAATAATTAGAATCTCTGCTCTTGCGTGGAAATCCAAACTCGACAATTATACCACAGAGATTCACCTTTACATCCTTATTCACGTATTCTCTTACATTTTCTATTAAAAAGTATTATTCTTCTTTGCTTATTCCCGTCTCATTGAAAATCCTCATAAAAAATCCTGACTCTAATAATGAGGATAATAAAAAGAATATACATATTATTAAACAATTGAAGCAGCATAAATAGCACATTCCAAAACAATAAAGACGACCCATTCCAAAATAGTAGAGACAACCCATTCCAAAACAGCGGAGATGACTAAACATCAAAATAGGGGCATAAGTCTAATTACAATCGAAGGTGACAAGTAGGGTGGAATCAACTCTATATAGGTTGCACGGGCGGCGATGGTTGGTTAGTGTAGAGGTTTAAGAGGCCTATTAATGAAAACGAGTGCAATTGTTAGAGCTGGGCATCAGTCCGAATCAGATCGGATTGGGTCCAACTCGATTCGATCCAAAATCTCAATGGCCTGACCCGAACTCGATCTGATTCAGGACCGAGTCCGGGTCACCTGACCTGAACTAAGTCAGACTCGGTCAGGAAAATCGAGTGGGATCGGGTTGGGTACAATTCGGATCGTATGAATTTAATCCAATTGTTTCATATGGTGTGGTCCACTTCAGCTTTCAATATACCGCCTTTTATGCTCAAGGCCAAAATGATATATCAAAATTGATGAACGGCTTGGATAAAACATATACATCAAGGTGGGCCTCACATGGCTCTGAAAGAATTGTTCTTCTACCGTATCCGCACTTTTATTGGATGGTGTTGATGTGCACTGAACGAAAGTGCAGTGACATGTTTTTCATGCTACTTGTTGTATTGACATTAGCAAGTTCTGTAGGTCTGATCATGGGGTATGTGTTATATCCAAACCGTCCATCCATTTGGCGAGCTTGTCTTAAAGCTTGAGACGAAAAATAAGACAGATCTAACTATCAAGTGGACCACCCGAATTGTTTAACAGTGAAAATCATTCTCTACTGCTATTTGTGGTGTGGTCCAGATGATCTTTGGATATTATTCATTTTTTGGATAATGCTCTATAATGATCCATAAAAATATATGAATAGTGTAGATATAATAAATACATCACTGTGGGGCCCATATAACTTTGATCTCCTTTGAACAGTTCGTACAACTCGGAGCTCGAGGAGCACCAGTACTCGTCTTCGCACATGACACGTATTTACAACAATTATATAGCTAGTGTGTGGTACACCAACAAATCCGTTGTATCATACATATGCACCATCCACTATATATATGGAATGCACGTATCTCAATTAAAATCGTCAAATCTTGAGATTCATTGTGGATGGACGGTTTTGAACAGCACTGTAAACCTTAATGGGCATTTACTAGCTGAATACAAGCCGTTGATTATTCCCTCGACTATTTGATGATGACCAATCACAATGTTAGAGTCCTCTATCAATTTCATTTTTTCTTCTTATACCACATCCATAGGGGTCACACAATTCAGACGGTTTGTATTTGTATTGAGGCAAATGCAAGCTATGTGTACAGTGAGTCTGTAAACATGTGCATGATAAGTAAAACGACAAAGTGAGATACATGACAAAATCTATCATACCTACTAGGTATGAAATGCTGAACTTGCGCTTCCCCATAAATCAGCTTGACGAGTTGGAATGCATGTGGTTTATCCACTCCTGATTGGGTCAGATCCGATTCCGAATTGGATCGGTTCGGATAGGTATGGATCCGAACTCGACCCAAAAAGCTTTCGGATCTGGACTGCCCTACTCGATCCGCACCGATCCGGGCCATCGGATCGGTTCGGATTGGGTCGAATCCATTGGATCGGGTCAGGATTGCTCAGCTCTAGCGATTGTGATCATAAACGCTTGTCTACTGAGCTGACTAAGATACTTAATGCAGAATAGGTTTTTTGGTCATAATAGAAACATATATTTACTCCAACTAATGTTTGATGCAGATGTGCAGTGGGATAACGAGATGGTGGACATCAGGTGCAAATATCCGAGATAACAACGAGTGTTAGCGTCTGAAGGTGTTGACTCTGATGGGGATTGTAGGTAATGGTGGTGGCGGGACAGCTATAGTAGCGGAATTGTGTATGGGTGTGTCACAATTAATGGCGGGTGGGGGTTCTATGCCAAAAGTGATGTTGGTGGTAGAATTAGTACAATGATGAGACAGTTGCAGGTGGTGGAGATGGCATTAGTGTGGTGGCGAGGTTGCATCAAGTAATTTAAATGAGCGTTGATATGGTTGTGAGACTGTTACAGGTGGTAGGGTGGTATAGGGGCTATTAGGAATTGAAGTTTTTAGGTTCGGTTGAGCGTAAAAAAAATAAAAATCGGGGCTGTGAATTTCTAACAAGTAAATGGCAATGAATGGGGTGTGGGTGATGGACAATGTTGGATGGATTGTAGCAACAATATCAATGAGAATTATAGAGTTGATATTGTCAAAGATGAAACTGATAAACAACATGTATACAGGAGCCGAAACTCCAAGTAATTAAAGTCAACCGAAAGAAAGATACAAAATCTTTTATTTAGCTTGAAGATTATGTCATGACTTACATTTATATACATGATAGAAGACTGCTAACCTAGTTTATACTAAGAGGCATATGAATCTATGGAAGCTAGCCAATGGATAACGTCCACGGGGGAGGAGATGAAAGATCTGCATAATAATAATACTTGAAAATTTGTTGAATTACCTAATGAATGGAAGGCTATTGGTTGCAAGTGGATTTACAAGCTGAAAATTGATACTAATAGGAATGTGGAAAGATATAAAGCCCGATTTGTGGTTTTTTTTTTAAAAAAAAGTGATAAAAATTAGATATTGAATTTAATAAAATTTTCTACATAGTTATCAATTTAAATATTATTCCCACTATATTGAATGTGGCAATAGTGATTAACTTATATATGGAGTAGTTTGATATAAAAAACTGTTTTTTCTGCATGAAAATATTAATGAATAAGTTTATGTGACTTGACTCCAATGCTTTATCAAATAAAATAATAATAATTTAGTTTGTAAGCTAAACAAATCGCTTTATAATTTAAAGTAGGCACTTATGTGTTCATAAAAACAGTTTGATTCATTCGTTATGAGTTTTAAAACTTAAAGATGTGAAACAGTCCATTATGCATATATTCGTAGCTATGGTAATTGTGGTTTTATTATCTTATTATTGTATGTAGATAACATGTTGGTTGCGGGCACTAATAAAGATACTATTGAAACATCAAAAGCTCGTTTGGATAGAGAATTTGATACGAATGATTTCAGTGTCGTTAATTAATTTGTTAGGATGACTATACTTAGAAACATGAAAAACAAGAATATCTAGATTACCCAAAAAGTTTATATTAAAAGAGTTTTGTGTCATTTCAACGTATATAATTTTAATACAGTCGGTATTCCATTATTTGTTAGTTGTAAGTTGACAGATTAGTGGGTTTTGGCTACGGCTAAAACCGAGTAGTAGCCAATGGCTAAAATCCGTCGAGAAAACCTTTTAAGGGCCGTCGACTTTTGCCCTGTTTTTTGATAGTGACAGATAAGGAAGATATGTTTCAAATACCATATTCACTCACGACAAGGAGTCTTATGTTTGCTATTGTGTGTACTTGACTAGACATTGCGCAAGTGTTTAGAGCAGTTAGTAAATATATGGCGAACCCATGTATAGATCATTAGATTGCTGTAAAGTGGATCATTCGTTACATGAATGGTACTTCTGAGGCAAGTATTTGTTATAGCGGTCAAAATTTAGAGTTCATTGGGTTTATGCATGCAGATCATGGAAAAGATTGTGATAAAATAAGATTTACCGTGTGTTATATTTTCTTTTTAGTCGGAGAGTTAGTTGGATATCAAGAATGTAGTTAGTGGTAGCCTTGTCTACTATAGAGACATAGTATATATTAACTACATAAGCATGCAAGGAATGTATTTGATTGAAGATATTGCTATAAGAATTGAAATTCAAGTAGAAAACGGTAGTGATTCACTGTAACAGTTAGAGCACGTTACACTTAATAAGAAATTCAGTATTTCATGTTCAGACCAAATATATCGATGTTCATTATTACTTTGTTTGCAATGTAGTGAAAGATGGTTAGATTTCCTTGAAGAAACTCACACCAAAGACAACGTAGCATATATGTTAATAAAGCCTATTGCAAGAGAGAAATTTATTTGGTGCAAGACTTATCTTGTGCTTGTCATTATCTAGTGAATGATAACGTTTGAGCAACTGTTATGTAGAGTATTATTTGCATTATTAGAAAAACTAGTCTTAAAATTAGAGAATGTTGTCGGTGATGTATCCGTCTCTAATAGGGAGAC
Source organism: Magnolia officinalis (assembly GCA_021015155.1). Lineage (NCBI taxonomy): Eukaryota > Viridiplantae > Streptophyta > Magnoliopsida > Magnoliales > Magnoliaceae > Magnolia > Magnolia officinalis. The sequence goes on along the minus strand of JAJHSJ010000008.1, from coordinate 71,688,415 downwards.
ATCCTTGATGTATTTCTTGGAGACAACTATTAAAGTTATATATATTTGTGCATACGGCCACTTATAATGAAGCTTATATTTCATTCGAGTTTTTGTATGTGCTTTCTTGCATGGTTTATATATGGGGACCACAAGTAGAAGTGGGTATGCAATTTCGTTAATTCATTTTTATTTTATTTTTTGTATTATTTGGTGTAGGATTTCTTGTACAAGTGGAGAGAGAGGTAAGCCTTATATTTTTATTTCTCTTATTTATAGCGGAAAAAAAAAAGCTCTATTGTTGTCCTGTGAAGCACGCATATTGCTGAACCACGTAAATCCTTGTGCCACTTGTTTAAAGTTTTATTTTAGTTTTTTTTTTTTCATTTTCTTTTATTTTCTGGCTTTATTTACATTGATTACATGCAAGTGTTTTTCTGCAACATTATCCACGTTGTCAATCATTTTTTTTCCAGATTATTATAGATATGTATCAAAAAATAGGTAAACCCAAAGCTTAAGTGGACTACACCACAAGAAACAATGAGGATAATAACAACCACCGTTGAAAGTTGTTTAAGGCTAATAATGATGTTTACTTGCCATCTAACCTGTTCATAAGGTCATGCAGTCATAGATGAAGTGAAAGTACAAATATCAACTTGATCCAAAACTTATGTCGCCCTTGGGACGTTTTCAACAGGGACATCATTATTCCCATAGTTTATTCGTGTGGGATCTACTCAAGCTTTGGATCTACCTCATTTACAAGCATGATTCCGAAATTAAGTTGGCCAAAAAGATGTACAACATGGATAAAACACATTTATCATGGTGACTCCACAAAGTTGGGTCGCCAAGAAATCTGTGTGGGTGGTTGTGATTAGTGCAGCGTGGACATGCATTAACCTGACACCTAAGTAGAACATCTTTACTGTTCATCGGTTAAATCAAACGTGAATGCATCTATCAAAAGAAAGTTGGTTGGTTCATAGAAAATGAGCTCATACATGCAGGAAAACAATCGACTTTTAAAAATATTTTATACGAAGAAACACTGTCTAATGAAAAAGGAGACTTTAGTCCCTTATTTTCATTCATCCGTACCTATAACATCCTCGATTTTCACTGTTTTGGATTTCCAAAAATCATTGAATTTTTTTTATTAACTTATAATATCACTTAACTGACCATTATCATCCAACGTTAGCTTATACACGAGTGGTCCAGTCTGGTCACAATCAGACCATGTGCGAGCCGTCAAGTCAGATGGCTGTTTACACTTAAATACGGGCCGTGTAGGCCATACAGCAACCGAGGAGGGTCAGAAAAATCTAAAACTTTAGAAAATCATAGATCTCACTGGGCTTGTGGTCCATCGCAGACTGCGGACCCAGTGGACACCCAGAAGTACCATCTAGCGCTTGCCCAATGCGCCCCACCAATGCCAGAGTTAAAATCTGGCACTGACAAAAGAAACTGAGACTTCGGGCTTTCCAACCGTCGGATTTCTTCCAAATTTATGGTGAAGGTTTAATGTATTTTTCTACGCCCGCCCACAAAATCTAGGTCCCGATCGTGGCACGATGACCGTTGATCGCAAATCGAACCCGTGTGACCAAACCCCATACCCGATCGTTCCCAATTTTTGCATGACCCTTCATCGGGCCATGAAGACCCTATCCTATAAGTTTCATGGTCAGGGGGCCGCCAGAACCGCTTCAATCACCAAAATGACCCTCGCAGGGCCACTTAAGGGTCGGAAACGCTTACTCAGACCCTATATACGTTCATCCGTTTGTCCCCAAATTTTACATGGGCCCTAATCGGGCCATAAAACACCTACCCACCGAATTTGGTGGCCTAGGGGGCGTTAGGGCCACCCCAACTTCAATAGGGAGCCCTAGAAGGATAGTTTGGGCAATTGTGGGAACTTAAGTGAATTGAGTCGTCCACTCTTATGCAAAGTGGAGGATTTAGAACCATCGGTTTGCGACCAAAGTTCACACGTGCAGTAAGGATATTTCTCTGCTCATATCCGTATAGCCGCGGCCCCGATCGACCATCGGTGACCGTTAAACAGACTTCTAAACATAGCCGTTGATTGGCACATCCAAATAGCGAGCCGATCATATTCATGCGTAGATCATCATTAGGGCTAACTATCCTATGGTGCATATCAATATGTACAGCCCATAGTAGGCCCTAGAGCTTAGAAAGACTCTCTCATAGGTCTAGTATAGTAAGAACCTATCCCTTGGGGCCATTTACACCAAATCTGGCCCTATATAAGGGTTTCTTTTGGGCACCCCTCTCCCCATACAAATTTTGCCATAGAAAAGAGAAAGAGAGAAGAGAGAAAAGAGAGAAAGAAGAAAGGAAGAAGAGAATAAAAAGGAGAGTGGACCCGAGAATCGAGGTGGGGCCCAAGGAATCCGGTCTTGCATCTCCCTAGCCCTTCTCCAAGGGAAATCCTTTCACCACAACCACAAGAATTGCTCCATTGATCATCTAGGTAAGAACCATCACCCATTTTTCTTGAAACCCCTCATGTGGAGGGTAAATTACATGGAGTGCTAACATGCAAATGGGTATTTTAGGGATTCCGCCCGATCGACCCCGAAATCCACACTCCTAGGTCATTTTTCCAAATCTCCAATGACCCGAAGGTGTGGACTATTGATCTTAGGTGGCCTAGCACCATTTATAGTATGGGTCTAATAATTTTGGTTGCTTGGTTGTGGTATTGAAAATTCTAGAGGAATCTAAGAATGAGTGTTTGTTAAAACTACATGGATTTACATGCTTAACTCTTTGTTGATGTTGATCTTGTCCCTTATATGTTATTTTGGCTTATGATGACTTCATGTTCTTGTTTGTGATTGATTCCCTCAATGAGTTACTTCATAGTGCATAAGAATCTTGACTCTTGTGTGTGCTTGATCCCTTGAAATGTTGGAAGTGCCTAGCTTCCTCTCTAACCCACGGCACACACATACACTTGTTTCCACTAATTTATCATGCTTGTTAGGTAAATAGACTTGTATGGTGGAATGTATGCAACATGACACTGGAATGTTGGTTGATAAACTTGATGTTGGTATGCTATATCTCATCGTCAAACCCTTGGATTATCGGGAACTCAAGGTTAGACGGTAGCGCCATTGGTTGGACTACCCTAAGACTAACCACGCAAGTCGGACGAGTGCATATGGGCGGCAGCAGTTCGACTGCATGGGTCTAGTACCCGATGTCGTTCGTCTCGTGCTCGCCTGACTCGTGCGGTTTAGTGTACTTACTGACAAATTCTGATTGTTAACCATGTTTGCTCACACATGTAATGGAACTTGGAACACCCTACAACCGTTGTAGCCCATCGATAACCATTTGATTTCTGGTCCACTACCTCATGAGCCGGGCATGGTGGAATGAGACACTATGTCTGAGCTGTCGGCCTACGCTGGGGTGCCGCGCCTCCCTGTAGTGACCGCGAACGATCCCTTTCTCTCGGCACTCCTCATGTGCTTTAAGTCGGGGATGAGGGACCCGACAGGATCACGGACCGCGAGGTCTCAGCCTTACGCATTGGGGGGTCATGGCCTCGTAACCCGTTTAGGGCATTGATACGTGGGGTATATCAGATTTCCAAACCTGTTGGATGAATGGACTTAACTAAAAAACTCGGCTAACACGATCGCATTGCATCTCATTAGTTAGGGTGGCGACTCGGAAGTCGAGGTTGCTCTGAGGGAGTGTTGACATACACGATCGTAAGACGGAGTCGCTTGAGGGAGCATTGTGGTGAGGACATGTATCATATCATTCAGCATGCATGCATATTAATAAGATTTGCCAAGTGTTTGAGATTGCCTGCTTTTCATTAAACTCGTATTATAATTGATGCCTGTTGTAACTTGAGACTAATAACACCCATTGAGTTGATCACTCACTCCCACTCTAGGATGGTGTTTTAAAACACCAACCAGACTCGCTCGTAGATGCAGAATTCGTGGAGCTTGGCGATGGCCTCGAGGAGGAGGACGAGCGGACTCAATTATACTCTTGTGGACATGATGTTGTTGTGATTTTGTTGGGTAACGCCTTGTGCGACCCATTTATTTTCCTTTGGACCTATATATATTGATCTCTTCATTTCAGTAGACTAGTTGTGATTGTGTTTCAGGCTCCAAGAAATTCCAGGTTACGCATTTAAACTGGATTAATCATAAAATTATAAAATTGATGATAAGTGACACTCGGGAACTCGGGAGTCGAGTTTATGCACGACCCCCAATTTTTCTGGGGCGTTACAGATGGTATCAAAGCATGGTTTGGAATCCTTTGGGCCATGGGTCATGAACTCACCAACACGTCCGTTGACTTGAGAGGAAACACAATAACGATACATAAACGATAGGAAACGCAACGAAGACTTAGAATGGTAGGAACCATCCTAGAACCGGAACCGACGATCTTAGACGAACGGTAAGACTTCCCAGGGATTAAGAATGTGTAGCAAGAGAAGGTAGCGATGTTAGAGAATGAGTCCGAGAGTCTTGCGAGACCTCAGCCCATAGGCAGAAACGAGCCCAAGACTAAACGAGTTGACAATCAAAACCATTGTCCTAAACCAAATGAATGAATATCAGGCCAAATTTTATAATTTAGACCCATTTGGGGATAAAGAGTTAGGGGTGAACGAAAATTTACTGAAAAATATTGAAACTGGAATAAAACTAGGTTTTGGTTACTAACCGGGGGGAATCTTGTGATAAGAGTAGGCCCATTGCATAGATTAGCTCGTTCTACCCCAAATTCATATATGACACGTCGAATAACCCATTTCGGTTTGCGAGATATGGGCGTCGAAAGACGTCGACCACCCGGGAAGCTAGAGGCCCGCATGGCCCCCGCCCGGCCTGCGTGGCCCCCGCCGGCCCGCGTTGCCCCCACCGACCCGTGTTGCCCCACCGGAATTTTCTACGAATTTCGGTCAACTTCAAAAAATCATATCCCCTTCGTTACAACTCCAATTTAGGTGATTCAAAAGCCAGATTGAAGCTTGATGAGTCTAGTTTTATATAAAAATAAGAAAAAATAAAATAAAAATCATATTATAGTTAAAATTAGGATGTTATACCAACTGTCCAAAACTTTTTAATTTCAGATAGTTGTTGCTCCTAGAATTTTAATAATTTATTTACAACTCCAAATGATATAAAATTTTGTAGGATGAGTTTAAACTTAGTGATGAAATATTATAAAAATTTTAAAAAATAATTCAGCTACCAAAAGTACAAGAAATCAAGACATTTTGCAATCACACAAAAAAATTCGTTAGTTTCAGACAAATGTCAATTGTAGAGTTTTAATAATTTTTCTATAACTCGATATGAGATGAAATTTTGTAATATGTAAGTAAACTTAATGATAACTTACTATAAATAAAAAAAATTAGAAACTAATATAGTTACTGTAAATATGAAAGACGTTACAAGGAATAGAGGTATTTTAGAAACAAATAGAAAATCATTGGTATTGGATGGCTGATACTTCTGGAATTTTCATATTTTTTATGAAGCTTGAAATAAAATGAAATTTAGTAGAATAAAATTTAAATTAGTAATGAATCACTATAAAAATTATAAAAAAATAATTTCGTAGCTAAAAGTAGCAAGAATTTACTTTAAAATAGCACTTGAATTGAACTAGATGAACCAAAAATCCATCTTCCATGGGATTGGTAATCCCATCTCACTCCCCTCCATTGCTTCAAAACCCCTAGAAAGTCTCTCCCCTCCCCAATCTCAAACCCAAATATCAAATCTACCATCTTCTTCTTCCACATTACCCCTCTCCCTAACCCACCTCACTCTAATTTCTCCAAAACCCTCTTGACAACCCATCTTCAACCCTTCTCAACACCCATTTCTTCAAACCACTCCTCAAATCCCTACCCTTCAACAAACTCCCATATCTTCTTCCTCATATCCCACCAAACTCCATTCCCAAAACCCATTTCTTCAAGCCCATTTCCTTCTCCCTCACAAAATCCACTCATAGATCCATTCTCAAGCCAATCTCAAAAACATCCCTAGGAACCTCTCCATCTTCTCCATTCCAGTGACTCTTTCCCTAATGGGGAAGAAGAGACCGACTCCCACCGAGCCGGGACCGAGCCGAGAAAGACATAGTAAGCAGAAGGCTGATCTGAGGGGGATGAAGCACCCCCGTCCTTGTCCGACCCAGAAGAATAGTAGCTTAACTTTACGGATAAGTAGTAATTTGTTTGAGTCAGTAAAATTACTTTCAAGTATTGAACGATAGTTGCAACCTTTCTTGCTTTGATTAGGCCGTATTTCCCTTATGTTTGCAGTATCTAGTAATACATGTAAATCCATATTGTAGGATGTAACTGGCCATACTAATGGCAATTTGAATTCAATACGAGTGTATGGATTGTTTTGGAATTTTCTTGCCGTCCTGTGAATGCTTGTATGTATGATTGCCTTACTGCGTTCTCGTTTACGTTATTAGCACTTCCAACCACCAGAATACCTTAGAACCTCGACTATTCCTTCATTCTTGAAATTTATGAAACCAAAGTGTAGTCCGCGATTAACCCACTAGCCATAGGATTGAAATGGTAATTCATATACAAATTTGTGTCTTTAAAAACTTTTTAGGATGATCGTTGCCCATAAGCATGTTGAGAGAATTATTAAACCCCAAATTATATATAAATTAAAACGAGGACTCTCGTAGGCCAAAACCTAAAGGATAACCTTATAAATAGGAGATTTAAACTTTCCAACGAGGGTCGTTCCCTAAACATTTAGATTGATGGGACTACAGAATTATGAGACCATATATTTGCGAAGTATTCGTGGCTTGACCCAATTCTCAATCCTGAGCGATTACCAACGGACTCACTGCTTTGACTGAGCAGAAGACCAGGATTCGGAAGGGATACTACGTGTTGTCAGCCCTGGTCAGGTGGACAATCGACTATCGGATTTGAGCCTACCACAACCATTATTTTTTCCGTATTAGCTTTATCATAAATATTAGAATACACCACCCTTAGATAAACTTTATCAGCAAACACTTAGCATGATAATCATGATTTTGACATTGTTTTTAAACCTCAAGGGTGAAAATTTTTAAGGGGGGTAGAATATAATAAGCAAGACTAGTATAGTTAGTATGCACCCTACCGCGCATATAAACCTGAAATCAATAAAACTTAGGCAAACAAAATGATAATATATTTATTTATTACCCTTAGGCAATTTCGGGGACGAAATTATTTTTAAGGGGGGTAGATTGTAACATTCTCGATTTTCACTGTTTTGGATTTCCAAAAATCCTTGAAATTTTTTTTATTAACTTATAATATCACTTAACTGACCATTAACATCCAACGTTAGCTTATACACGAGTGGTCCAGTCTGGTCACGATCAGACCATGTGCGATCCGTCAAGCCAGATGGTTGTTTACACTTAAAGACGGGCCGTGTGGGCCATACAGCGACCGAGGAAGGTCAGAAAAATCTAAAACTTTAGAAAATCATAGATCTCACTAGGCTTGTGGTCCATCACAGATTGCGGACCCAGTGGACACCCAGAAGTACCATCAGCGCTTGCCCAATGCGCCCCACCAATGCTAGAGTTAAAATCTGCCACTGACAAAAAAACTGAGACTCCAGGCTTTCCAGCCGTCGGATTTCTTCCAAATTTATGGTGAAGGTTTAATGTATTTTTCTACGCCCGCCCACAAAATCTAGGTCCCGATCGTGGCACGATGACCGTTGATCGCAAATCGAACCCGTGTGACCAAACCCCATACCCGATCGTTCCCATTTTTGCATGACCCTTCATCGGGCCATGAAGACCCTATCCTATAAGTTTCATGGTCAGGGGGCCGCCAGAACCGCTTCAATCACCAAAATGACCTCGCAGGGCCACTTAAGGGTTGGAAACGCTTACTCAGACCCTATATACGTTCATCCGTTTGTCCCCAAATTTTACATGGGCCCTAATCGGGCCATAAAACACCTACCCACCGAATTTGGTGGCCTAGGGGGCGTTAGGGCCACCCCAACTTCAATAGGGAGCCCTAGAAGGATAGTTTGGGCAATTGTGGGAACTTAAGTGAATTGAGTCGTCCACTCTTATGCAAAGTGGAGGATTTAGAACCATCGGTTTGCGACCAAAGTTCACACGTGCAGTAAGGATATTTCTCTGCTCATATCCGTATAGCCGCGGCCCCGATCGACCATCGGTGACCGTTAAACAGACTTCTAAACATAGCCGTTGATTGACACATCCAAATGGCGAGCCGATCATATTCATGTGTAGATCATCATTAGGGCTAACTATCCTACGGTGCATATCAATATGTACAGCTCATAGTGGGCCCTATAACTTAAAAAGACCCTCTCATAGGTCTAGTATAGTAAGAACCTAGCCCTTGGGGCCATTTACACTAAATTTGGCCCTATATAAGGGTTTCTTTTGGGCACCCCTCTCCCCATACGAATTTTGCCCTGGAAAAGAGAAAGAGAGAAGAGAGAAAAGAGAGAAAGAAGAAAGGAAGAAGAGAGGAAGAAGGAGAGTGGACCCTAGAATCGAGGTGGGGCCCAAGGAAGCCGGTCTTGCATCTCCCTAGCCCTTCTCCAAGGGAAATCCTTTCACCACAACCACAAGAATTGCTCCATTGATCATCTAGGTAAGATCCATCACTCATTTTTCTTAAAACCCCTCATGTGGAGGGTAGATTACATGGAGTGCTAACATGCAAATGGGTATTTTAGTAATTCTGCCCGATCGACCCCGAAATCCACACTCCTAGGTCATTTTTCCAAATCTCCAATGACCCGAAGGTGCGGACTATTGATCTTAGGTGGCCTAGCACCATTTATAGTATGGGTCTAATGATTTTGGTTGCTTGGTTGTGGTATTGAAAATTCTAGAGGAATCTAAGAATGGGTGTTTGTTGAAATTACATGGATTTACATGCTTAACTCTTTGTTGATGTTGATCTTGTCCCTCATATGTTATTTTGGCTTATGATGACTTCATGTTCTTGTTTGTGATTGATTCCCTCAATGAGTTACTTCATAGTGCATAGGAATCTTGACTCTTGTGTGTGGTTGATCCCTTGAAATGTTGGAAGTGCCTAACTTCCTCTCTAACCCACGGCACACACATACACTTGTTTCCACTAATTTATCATGCTTGTTAGATAAATAGACTTGTATGGTGGAATGTATGCAACATGACACTGAAATGTTGGTTGATAAGCTTGATGTTGGTATGTTATATCTCATCGTCAAACCCTTGGATTGTCGGGAACTCAAGGTTAGACGGTAGCCCCATTGGTTGGACTACCCTAAGACTAACCACGCAAGTCGGACGAGTGCATATGGGAGGCAGCAGTTCGACTGCATGGGTCTAGTACCCGATGCCGTTCGTCTCGTGCTCGCCTGACTCTTGCGGTTTAGTGTACTTACTGACAAATCCTGATTGTTAACCATGTTTGCTCACACATGTAATGAAACCTGGAACACCCTACAACCGTTGTAGCCCCTTGATAACCATTTGATTTCTGGTCCACTGCCTCATGAGCCGGACATGGTAGAATGGGACACTGTGTCCGAGCTGTCGGCCTACGTTGGGGTGTCGCGCCTCCCCGTAGTGACCGCGAGCGATCCCTTTCTCTCGGTACTCCTCATGTGCTTGAAGTCGGGGATGAGGGACTCGACGGGATCACGGACCGCGAGGTCTCGGCCTCACGCATTGGGGGTCTTGGTCTCGCAACCCGTTTAGGGCATTGATACGTGGGGTGTATCAGATTTCCAAATCTGCTGGATGAATGGACTTAACTAAAAAACTCGGCTAACACGATCGCATTGCATCTCATTAGTTAGGGTGGCGACTCGGAAGTCGAGGTCGCTCTGAGGGAGTGTTGACATACACGATCGTAAGACGGAGTCGCTTAAGGGAGCGTTGTGGTGAGGGCATGCATCATATCATTCAGCATGCATGCATATTAATAAGATTTGCCAAGTGTTTGATATTGCCTGCTTTTCATTAAACTCGTATTATAATTGATGCCTATTGTAACTTGAGACTAATAACACCCACTGAGTTGATCACTCACTCCCACTCTGGGACGGTGTTTTAAAACACCAACCAGACTCACTCGTAGATGCAGAATTCGTGGAGCTTGGCGATGGCCTCGAGGAGGAGGACGAGCGGACTCAATTATACTCTTGTGGACATGATGTTATTGTGATTTTGTTGGGTAACGCCTTGTGCGACCCATTTATTTTCCTTTGGACCTGTATATATTGATCTCTTCATTTTAGTAAACTAGTTGTGGTTGTGTTTCATACTCCAAGAAATTCCAGGTTGTGCATTTAAACTGGATTAATCATAAAATTATAAAATTGATGATAAGTAACACTCGGGAACTCGGGAGTCGAGTTTATGCACGACCCCCGATTTTTCCGAGGCGTTACAGTACCCCACCCGACATTTGCACGTGGGTCCCACTTGATAACATTTTGGAAGGGAAGGGACTCTATGGTGTACCACACCACCATTGACCTTAGTAGTCCGTTGGCATTACTAATTTAAGGTGCCCCACCTATATATATATATATATATATATATATATATATATATAATATATATATATATATATTATATATATATATATATATATATCACATTGCCCATTGAGATAAAAACTGAGATAAATCCAAATCTCAAGTAAACCACTTGTGAATTCATCTACCATTGAAAACTTCTTAAAGGTGTGGAAGTTTTGGATCAAGCTTATATTTGCATTTTCCCTTCTTTCAAAAGCGGATTAAGTAAGACCCCATCCTTATTGTAGGGTTACCATTGGGCATACCTTGATGTATATATCACATATCCATGTTGTTCATATGTTTTTTTTTTTTTTTTTTTTTTTTCAAATAATTTTAGGGCATTATCCCAAAATTGAAGCCAAATCTAATTATCAAGTGAACTATCCCATACAAAATAATGGTGATTAATTGTCCTATCGTTAAAATTTTATTAAGACATACCTCAATGTTCCCATGGTATTTATTTACCATCTAATCTGTTGATAAAAGTCATGTGAGGGGAGGGATAAAATAAATATCAGCTTGATTCAAAACTTGTGGCCTATTAATTATCAATCACCACTTTCTTATGATATAGTTCACGTGATGATTGGATTTGCTAATTTTTAAAATAATGTTTTAAAATAATATTAAAAAATGATATGAAAAAATTGAATGAAAGACATAAAATAAAATACTAAATACATACATCAATGCAAGCCCTACAATAAACCCATGGTAAGGTTCCCACATAATGCTCTCTCCCTTCATCCATGTGTCTTGTAAATATGTTAGATGGCAAATAAAATTCAAGGTGGGTTTTAAGAAGGTTTGGACGGTGGGTGTTATTGTACAACTTTCTCTAAGTGTGGTTCACTCGATCTTTAGATTCGCCTCATTTTTGAGCCTATGCTCCAAAATGATTCCGCAGAATGGACGACTTGGTGACGTCAACACACCACTGAGGTCGCTGGTGTGTGGCACACCACGCAATCTGCTACCGTCCGGAATACACGTGCTAATTTATCAAGTGCGGCCACACGCAAAGGCTCTGGCGCCAAAACGTTGGCGGGAAAAGCACGGGGCACCCACGTGGCACCCTAGCTATGGCGGGAAAACATCCTATTTTTTTCCGCGGGAAATCGCTCCTATTCCACTACTCCCTGCCCGGCCATCTCCCTCCTTCCTCCGTTCCCGCCAAAATCCTCAGATCGGAGAGAGAAAGAGAAGATGGTGGGCCTCACCTTCGACTGCCTGGCCAATCCCCTGGGCGCCGTACGTCTGACATTCGAGAAAGCAGTGACCGCTGCTGTATCATCCGGCCTCGATCCCTCCACCACCTTCTCCAGCGGCGCTGACTGGGGTGCTCTCGACGTCTTCCACAACTTCCTCTTCAACCAGGGCGGTCTCTCCCATGTAATCCCTCTCTCTCTCTCTCTCTAAAACCCTAGATTTCTAGGGTTTTCTCATCTTCTTTCATCATTTCCACCCCCATATCACACGTTCTCGAGATCTGGGCCATTCATCTGGTAAGAGTGTGAGCATGCCTATCCATTCATTAGATAGGTTATACGTGTGATCTGAACGTGGGCCGTCGATCTTTTTTCCCTAACCGTACGTTTTTCCTGTATAAGTGTGGCGCGGCGCCTGATGAGTGGGCCAGGGCATGCTCGAGGTGTACCCTACCTGATGAATGGCACGGATTTCGTTCATGTATGTGCCCATTGTTTGGTATTCAGGGCCATTCGTTTCGTGGACTGTACAGGATTGGATGATCCTGGCCACAACAACCGTCAGTTGAGTGTGGACAGCTCTGTTTTTCTCAACTATCTATTTCTAGGCCACAAGTAGAAGGGCTAGGATTGTCTGATGGAGGTGATTTTTTGGGGCATGGCTCATCCATGGTAGGATGCAACAGATCAACGGTTTAGATTATGGGAAAATATATGGTAATTTTGGAGCAAAGGAATGGTCCATATTCAACTGGCAATACTCAGGTCTAGATGGTTACAGTAGTCTCTGTCTTCAAGCACTTGGGCTTTTTGTGTATTGCCCGTCCATCTAGTGGCCCATCATACCAGCGGTCCGATCACCATCCATGTTTGCCACATGTACGATAAGGAACTGCATAGAATTTCTATGATGACAATTGCATTAAAGCACTTGCGAAGAGTGCAAATTCTAATCCTGCTCTACCCGTACGTGCCAATGTAGCGTTCGCATTGCAATGTGTGAAACCGGGGCATTCTTCTAGTGGGAAATTGATTAAAAGGAATTGAAATGCGTGGCCCATCTGCTGAAAGGATTGATCTGATTTTCAGCACACGGAACAGTCACCAGTATAGCAGTAGCTCTTACAACAAGTAGCAATGGCTCCCAGTACAGCTCTTACAGTACAACAATAGCAATCGTTCGGTCTGGAGGACCTCACTAGCTCTGTCTGTCAGTACAACTCTTACAGTCAGCAGCACTAGTAAGCTAGCTACCAGTACAACTCGCTCCACCAATATCTCTGTTGGGGGCCTAGGCTTGTGGGCACTCTGTCTGTTCCAAATCAATATCTCTTTCATTCTTCTCAGGCACAGTTGATTTCCTTGATTTGGGCACAGTGTCTTCGTCAAATCATTGTCTAAATCTGTGTCTCATCTCTGGTCTTGTGGTTTAGTAACCTTGTCGAGATGCAATGTTGGGATCACCTGATGAACAGCCCATATCTTGCACAGACATGCCACGTTAGCATGCGGGAGAATAGGATTTTTAGTCCTACCCTGATGAGTAGCTGTAGAAAGGGTAATAAACAGATATTTAGTAAACTACTTCATGCCTTTCTAACCATTCGTTAGTTGGCCTTGACACATTCACTGTACGTGTGGCATACATGTATCTCATGCCAGACACTGTCTAGATCATGGGCTGGATTCTGGATGAGCATAACCTGAAATCATGCTAATCAGACGCTTGTCACCATCCAATAAGTGGCTATCAAAAGGATGGCTAAAAACTAATTTTAATCGTCCAAATTCAAAGTAGCATGTGTATATATGTATGTATTGAAAGGCATGTTGCACACAAACCTGAGACCTCACTGTCGAGCCCAGTATTTTCTTTCCAAATCAAAAGACTGATATCAGATGGTTAGAATTGTTCAATCTTAGTGATTTTTGGGCTGCATTCATCTACCGTGGTCCATGGAGCCCAGAATTTTGATGGTATGAATGAATGGATCTATATGCCATGTGTCAGGAGGATGAGTTGCTTTTTAGCAAATGGTGGAAAATGCACAAACTAGGCTTGCCCCAAATCAAATAATCTTTGGAGAAGTTCAGTAGTTTCATATTCAAAAAGTGATGCTGGTGTTTCTATAAATCAAGCATATATTCTAATTTATATTTGGTGTTTTTGCAATTGAACAATGTAGAATTATCTTGAATGGGATCCGATTAGTCTGGATTGATTGTTGACATTCATTGGGTGTCTGAATGTGTGTATGATGTGGCTTTGAAATTGAGCCAGCAAGGTCACTAGGCGGGCCACACGAGTATTTTCAATGTGGACCATTGTTCTATTCTCTTTAAATGTCCATTATGAGATACATGCGTGACACACCTGGTAACCAGATTGGCCCCAATTTCAGGCCAAGGCACAGTATGCACACCTCATTTGTACATGAAGGGATGGTAGGCTTTGAAATCCTACTCTGTCAAGTATCCATTTCATTTCTCATCTGCTTTATAAGAACCAAGGAACATGAGAATATATACATGTTCTTGAATCAACCCCATTAGAGCCGTGGCAGACAGGTGAAATATCCAAGTCATCCATCAAAAGGATACCGCAATGTAGATTCCCTATCCCAATAATGTGGTGGGTCCACTAGTCAGGTGGGCCATAATTAACTGGACAAATGTATGGTTGTGAAAAGATCAACCAGTTTTCTAACCGGTATTTCTAATACCAGGGCACACCCACTGAATGAACCACCTTTATCTTTGAGCAGCAACATCCACATGGTGGGGTCTACCTGATGGATGGCTTCACCTGTCTCGTACACACGCTGGCTTAGCAAATCTTTAGAAATGGTTATTTTGGCCACATTAAATATGTGCTTCAGTTATTTTCTTGGAAATCGGGATGTGATCTTTTGTATTTTCTATGCAATTTCTGAACTTGAAGAAATCCATGCTTTTGACATGCCTCTCGTAGGTTCCAATCCTGGATCCAACAAATCTTCATTGGATTCAACCCAATACTTTGGTTCGATTCCGGGGAATGGTGCAAGACATGCTTGGCAATGAATTTTATGTTGGGGCATTCAAGGTAATTGTTTCATATGCATTGCCCTTTGTTTTAGTTGATGTTTTATTCCTTGTTCACATTCCTTGGCTGCACCACCATAGCTTTTGATTGTCCCATGACTGGATTTACAACGATCCAAGTAATGTTGGATATTTACAGGATGGTTCGACGTGGAGAACGAATAAATTCACTGATATTCCTTCGTATCCGATAGCTTCTTCATCTGAAATGCGAGTTTGGGAACGGCGACTTCTATACTGCATTCCAGTAAGCTGTTATACTTTTTGTTAAACAGGAAAAGTTGAAATCCAGAAAGTAAGCCTCAATAGGCTGCTGCTACTCATTAACTACACACATGGCAGGGATATAATTCAAATAGTCACTCTAGAGTGTTTAAATCATCAGCTCTAATTTGGAACGTGGCCCAAAAATCCAATTTAACAAACTATCACCATTAATTGGAAGGTCACAAAGAAAAATATCAATCATCCAAATTCAACAAACAAAAGCAAATGTTGGGATGGTCTAATTAGTGGCACTTTTGGGCCATGATCCATCCACGATGGGGCTGGGCAGTCCGATTGTTATGCATGTACGTCACACGTACAGTGGATGAGTTATGATACTGTACGATTTATAATATGTGAATGCCATCCAGCAGGGGAAGATGGGCCCTGACTAAATTGAACAAGAGTAGGTACCTTTTTCATTGAAGGTGCCTATCATGTGCTTTCTGATTGAACTTTCTTGATTTATCAACAATTTTCCTCACTAGGTCCCAGGGCAGAATTCATGGGTTGTGGAGCAGTCCCCTCCTGAAACCATGATAAAAAGATGCAGCAGTTCTTCATCCCAACATGGAGAAAAGCGCCTGAGAGATACAGCTACTGATGTTATGGAATTTGAAGTACTATTCAAATCATCTCTCTATAGTCAACGCAATTGTTGCTATATCTTTTTCTTTTGCTGACATGTTGTCAATAACAGGTGTCGAATCATGAACTGATGGATCCATCTTCATTCACCAAGAAGCAGGCAAGTTGATGAGAACTCTTGTGGTAACAGTTTGCTTTGAAAATTGAATAACTTGAAGAAATGCTCATGATTGTAGAAGATATTGCTTATATTAAAAACTCTGGAATCTTGGATCCTATGAAAATGACTCATTAAATCCTTTCGGTATAATCTCAATCCAATTCTTCCATCTTGTATAGTTGTCTAGTATGCAAGTATGTGTAGGAGCCGTTGTTCAATCGGAATCTTGGTTAGGAGCCCAAGAAATTTCCAACAGAAGGAATCGTTAGACCCCCCCCCCCCCCCCCCCCCCCCCCGGAGAGTTCCAGTGATTCTATAGGTACATCCCCCTCCCTAGTGTAATGCATTTAGAGGAGAGTGGGAACTAGGCTTAAACATAATGGATTCCTGTACATGTCATCTCCAATGAATCGTGGATTTTCTTTACTGCAGGGGTAATGTTAAAACTTCCTCGAGATACTTAAAATGAGATGTACCAATAGATGGTGGTTGTAACTAACATCCATTCTATGAATCATCTTTATTATCATCTCAATCTTTCTCCCAGCAAATTCAGGCTGGCTAGATTAGCAAAAGTTTTACAAGTGGCTGCCCACCGTACATCAACCTTCCTCCTTTACCTGGAATATAAGAATCGACCAGGGCGAAGGCTCACATTGACACCAAAGCACCATCCCTCCTAGCATTGACCCCCAACCTAATTATTACATGCATGCCCCCCCCCCCCCCCCCCCCCCCCCCCCCCCCCCCCCAATGGCAGGAAAGCTGGGTAGGGTCATGGAGGGGCAGTTGGCAGACAAACTATTGAGCATGAGGACATAGATGTACCACCATCCAAACAAAAGTGGGAATGACATGCTCATGTGGTTGGGTGGGGGAATTGCAGGAGTCTATTGATACACTTTTATTGAAAACTCTCACATAATCATGCCGAAAACTGCACTTGAGCCTAACAATTGTGCGTCTTTCGGAAAGGGAAATTTGCAAACAGTTAACTCTTGAGCATGTAGGGGTCAAGCTGAGCCCTACCCGACTTCAAGAGAACCTGATCTGCAAATTGACCCGACTCGACTCAAATTCTAACCCGAGGTGCCGAACTAGAACCCAACCTGGATTCCTCTATACTCAACCCTAACTTGACATTCCCAGCAAACCTGTTACTGTAAGACCTACGGAAACACGTATGGGTTTGGGGAAGGGATCCCCTGAATATTGGGTATCTGTCAAATACTTTATGAAATAAATCTTCAAAAAATAAAAAAAAAGAAATGGGCGGAGTATCGGAAAACAAAAAATATAAATTCTAGTCCTATCATCAGCTATGGGTTCAAATCTAAGAGAAATTCTAGATAATGTTTGCTGCCCTGAAATTTTCTTGTCTTTCTTGAATGATAAGGAGAGTAAAAAAAAAAAAAAACAACGATTGGCAACCCAACCGACCAACCCAAATGCATGTGATTATTCCCAACCTGACCTAAACCAACCCAGTTTCAAATGAGTATGCTTTTTCCAATCCTAATCCAACCCCTAGGAACTTGATAATCCAAGGATTTGGGTCAATCAGGTTTAGTTTGACCCGAACCCAAGCTGCAGCCCTACAAGCATGCCCGCTGGACAAGCTTGTGAATAATGCCATACAAGCTAGTTATTGCATTTGTGAGCATCACTTATTAGATGGGACACTCATTTCGTGATGACCTCAGAGATATCAAAGTGTCTCATGTATTCGAACTAAGGGTCAAAGGATCTAGTTAGCACCATTTTTTTTTCCATTTAGGATCCTGTGTGCATCTCATCCAATTCCATTTAGGGGGTGTTTGTTTTTTCATTTACTCGTGTATTTCCTTGCAAATGAGTAATGATTATTTACCTTTGTAAATGCGGCGCTTGTCCCGAGGTTGACATTGACATGGAGCTTGTTTGAAAAGCTTCCCATTTTTTAAAAATACAATCGTTCAGTTTCACATATAAACATTGTGGGCCCCACCGTAACATATCTTATCCATACCGTCCATCCATTCTGCCAGCTCATTTTACGACATGAGCCCAAAAATGAGGCAAACTTGAAGGCCAAGTGGACCACACCCAAAAAAAAGGTGGGAATTGAACACCTAACGTTGAAAACTTCTTGGGGGCCACAAAGGCTTTGTATCAAGCTGATATTTGTGTATACCCTTCTTACATGTCAATGTAATCTAATGAACAGGTTGGATGATAGATGCACATATCTGTGGGCCCTAGGAAGGTTTAAACTTTGAATGATGGGTGTCATTAACCCCTATTTCCTGTGGTGTGGTCCACTTGATCTTCCAATCTGTCTTATTTTTTTGGCTCATGCCCTAAAATGAGACGGTAAAACAGATGGATTGTGTGGGTCACACACGCATTACCGTGGGACCCACAGACTTCAACGGTTTCCAATCCCTCTTGATTTCATACTTTTTGGACATGGTTTTCAAGATGTAATTACATATTTACCTTACCCTCAAACATACACCCTTCAAAATTAATTATTAGTTATTTACCCGCATTTACAGGTGTAATTGAAAAAATGAACACCCCCTTAGTAATTGTCAACCTACAAACCCCTGATTGTGGCACTTAGGTGTAGGATCTGGAACATCCAATTAGATGACCCGCTCTTGTATGACCCAAAGCCCAAAAATTGTCCCAGGTGGGAGATAATAGCCATCCAATCCATCACTCACAACTGAACAGTTCAGAAAGTCTATGGATGCATTCTGGTAAGAAGTTTATGGATCAAATGGTGAGAAACAGCTGATATCTGCACCTTTTGATTATTAACCCCATCTATAAGGTTTGCCTATTTGTGGGTCCGTTCTAATAGATGAACATATTTGTCAATGTTAGCAGCTGCAGGGTTGATACCATTTACTAAATGCTTTTCAATGCACTCTGAATCTGGCCCCTTTTCTTTAGTTTAATCTCTCCATTTAGCACTTTTGAATCCTTGATTCGATGATACTGAGGAACTGTTCCCTCCTTTTCCTTTTTTTTTTTCAGCGAGAAGATGCACTCCCTTCCCAGTCATTTCAGACAACACAAGAATCAGTTCGGGATACCTGTTCTGAACTATCGGTGCCTGAATTTGATAGGAATTCCCTTCCATGTTTAGTTAAGGTACAAACTGGACTTTCTTTTAGCATGCAATGGCTTCCTCCTGCCTTCACAACTACACTGGTTTATCAGGGTGCATTTGGATGCTCGATTTAACTGAATTTCAATTTATTTTGGTTGTTGTAGAGGAAATGACCAAAGTGGGGCTAGCCCATTTTAGGTCATGATAACTTCAATCACATGTTTGAAGTTAGACTTGAAACAATTCTATGTGATTCATGACCGAGTCCATTGTGAATGGAGTGGAAGCAGTCCCTCTTTGCTCATTTACTCTTTATTGAACTGAATGATTGCGATTAAATTGAATTGGACATCCACGTGTAACTTTAAACTACTATGTGGATATGGTGTTAAGAGTCTTAAGACTGTTGTGGCCAACTTCCTATCTTCCATCAAAAGACATGTTTTTTTTTTTTTTAAAAATAAATTGTTTTTTAAAATTTAATTGCAAACTGTGTTCTACAGATATATGATACACCGGAGGCTGATTTGAAGCTGAATGACGTCTTTGAGTTTATCGGTGTTTTTACTTTTGATCCAGAGCTCGCCCTTCATAAGGATAATTCGGATGAGTTCTCGAATAGCCTTTGTGATGATGCGCTGGTTCATCTGCCTCCTAGTAAGGTGTGTAATGTCGTTTTCCATCTTAAGAATATTAGAAGTACCTTGCATACAATTGTTGGATGAGCTGTGAAGCCGCTGCCCTTTGCTTATTTTGGTTACTTTTTGCATGTGAGCTTTTTTCTGTTAGTTATAACTAATATGGTGGGAAATGAACCCAGGCTTTCCAATGCACCTATACATGCATGGTTTGTGTTCATATTCCCACACATCATGTGTGCGTCTATGTGAAAGTAACTTTTTTTTTTTTGGTGAGGGGCTATCTGAATGTGACTTCATGTTTACCTGTAAGGAAAAGTGATTTGTTTGTTCATTCTCATTCTAACTCATTATTATTAGCTTTCTAATCTTGTGCACACTTCTCCACAAACACCCCTAGATATGGTCACGTGTACAACTTAATGTGCTTGGAACTCCAGTTTGTGAATCATGTGTGCCCCACTGCCTGGATGTACCTGGCTGAAGCTTGTCAGGTGGTGACTCATGCACATAGATCATGGCTGGTGGCAGCCTTTTTTAATCCATCAATTGTTTTCTGTGCTTATGGCTCACCCGATAAGTTGACTAGCCTCATTTTTCAGTCAGGTCATGAACATGACTGGGCCCTTCGGATGCATTGCCCTGTTTGTCCTAAAAGTCTCATTTTTCCGTCGGGTCGTGACTGGGCCCTCCTGATGCATTACCCTGTTTGTCCCAAAAGACGATTGGTTTGCGCATGTGGCTGCATGTAGAAGTGTTCATGGTCTTTCGAATTCTCGAGATATGTCATTTTTTTTTCCCCTCTCTCTCTCTCTCTCTCTCTCTCTCTCTCTCTCTTTTCAAAGCACCTTGATGTCTCAAGATACTTTCAAAATGATGATATCGCAGGTTCCACGCCTCCACTGTTTAGTACAACGGAAGCTGTCAGTTCAGGACTTCCTTCTTAGTCCCCATGTGATTGAGGTGATTATTTTTACCTTTAAATCTCTTATTTCTTGTTGTATCCAATCCAATCAAACCTGGAAATATGATTTTTTTTTTTTTTTCAATATCTGCTGAATGTTGTGAAGTCACAGCAATTCATGTCTACTCTACGTACTTAAAGTAATCATATAGTTGAAATTTTGGATTTGTGAGTGATTATTTGATCTTTGACCTGAAGATACACATAGCTTGATCGTTATTTTCCACCAATGAGGCACAGGGTTCACTAGCCAGACTATTGAGCTGGTGGGACCCATCTTGATTCATGACCTAAAAACTTCCCAGATTCCATTCTCTGTGCATTCTCTGTTGAATGTTGCAGTGTTTTGTAACTGCTTATTCGCAGGTCTTCAAAGGTCCAGGATTGTCCCATTTGAGGAGACTTATGGACACAGTTCACCTGTGGGATCCATCAGATCAACAATTTGATCACCCAACTGCTGAAATTGGGTGCCTTTAATCTATGCTGAACAGGAATTTTCGATAGGATCGACACCCTGTTTGATTCGATCGAGAAATTCCGGATTCTCCCCAATTGCTTGCTGGACTGTTTTTGGCCCTGTTTGATTCTATCAAAGGAGGCTTTGATCCTATCAACAGGCCATCGATGGTTGTTGATCCCATTGAAGGTCCTGTCAACAGTTTGTGCAATTTCTGCATAAGTGCGCAGTTTTGTTTCTAATTCTGGATCCGGGTTATATAAACGGGTGTATATGGGATTAGGGTAATACAAGGTGATTAGAAACTCGCTAGGGTTTGGAGGAAGGGGATCTAGGGTTTGCATGTAAGTTGATTCCATCTCTTGCATTTTCGTTTTCATAGTGGATTGCTTGTCGCTTTGTGCCGTGGTTTTTTCCTGCAAGGGTTTTTGCATGTAAATCGCTGTGTTCTCTGTGCTTGCTCCAAAATTTTATCTCCGTGCTTGTTTGATTCACATCTGGGTCTCGTTTGGGTGACGCTTCTGTTCCCAACAACTGTGGGCCCCACTTATACAGTCTGGGGACCTGAGATTATATATCCTCCTGTCGAGGATCATATATTCCTATTAATAAGTTGCTGCTATTCTATTATTTATTTATTTATTGCTGATACCGCTGCCTTTGTTGACCGAGTCTACAGCCAGTGCCTAGTTCGGTCAGAGGTATCCGAGAAGCGCTGCTAAGACATCTCACAACTGTTCTTGGAAATGACGGCGTTGCGGCTCAATGCATGCTTTTGCATCTTCTGTCAAGGGTAATTTTCTTTCCTTGGTCATAGTTTTGTGTTTTTCATACAGTGCTGGAACACTGAAACTCATGACGGCTTTTCCATGGTATGGGCCTCTTTGGACTTCACCTAGGTTATCTTTAGTTTCCGTAATAATGGAAAACCAACATTATCTGCTTTGTTATCCTTTCGTCAATTGACACAGATCGATTCACCTAAATCCACCTACCCTTTGCCTCAATGGTAGATGTTTCAATATTGAGGTCCCAGGTTCAAGCCCATACTTGCCTGTAAGAAATATCCACCCATGCCAAATGTAAAAAACACATTTCTTTTCTGCTTTGATATCCCAATTGAAAACAAATGTACCCATGTTTCCATTCTGCATCGAGGGATGATGACATCTGCCCATCATGGAGTTCTTCGAAGTGCCAGGGGTGGCGATGGGTTGGGTTCTGGTCTGGTCATGGCAGTCCAAGCCCGACCTATTTGCTAATGGGCCAAAATACCCAAGCCTGATCCATGAGCCAAGCTTGGCTGACCCGATCCAGGAAGAAAACAAAGCATTGGGGAGGCGCAACCCAAGACTCTTTTCAGTCTATCAACAATTCTCTACCACTAGCAAGCATGCACTTGGTATGCAAAACCTTTTTGCTGCGTATAAATAAAATATGTAGGCTGGTTGGGTTGGGCCTGGGTTTGCTGAGGCCAGTCCAAATGCTTAAGTGGGCCACATTTTCTGACCAAGATTGACCTGAAACCCGATAAAACTCAGACAGAGACCCACTTTAGGTGGGTTGGGTTGGTTTGGGGCAGTGCAACTTGGATAATTGTCAACATTAAACAAACAACTGGATGCTTTGAGATCCAAGGTTTAAAAACTCTTAAACTCAACTGGAATAAGGTTTGTCAAATTGAGAAACTTGGCCAAGCTTTTTCTTTCCTGATTTTTTGGTAATATTTAATCTTTAAGGCATGATAGCTTCCAAACATTGTAGTGTCCTAGTCATCTAGTTTTGTTGAGTTTCATGGAGTTGTTTGCATACTCATGTTCACTTGCTACCGCTTTTGGCCTATACCCATGTAGGTGGTGGACCACCAAATCAACAGTCCTTGAGATCTGTATGCTAGCCATGTGTGTGACGAAGAATTGCATAGTGCTTCTATGGAGCTTCCTGATAGTGTTTCTCCTCTATACTAATACCATGAAAACCCACATGATCTCAAAATGACTAATAACTAGCCTCATGGAAATATGCAATAGTCCCTAGCGGTGCTACCTTTCATTCGGGTATTTTATGGTGTCTTGCAGTATTGGTATTGGTTTTTTAAGAGAAATGATATGATACCAATACTCTCATGCATGTAAAATTATCTGGGTATCCTGATTTAGATGCGCACTTCGATAGTTGAATGGAGGTTTCTTTTAGATTTTCTCTACACTGGTACCAGACAAAGTGGGGCCAACATGGTGTCTACATGACATCCAATCTGTCCATCAGATGTGTGATCTCAATTTACCAACATACATACAATTCAGCCCCGATCCAAACTCAGGTGGACCACAGCAAAGGGAAAAAGTTGAGAGTGGACGACTACGGTTGATTTGAATAGGGTCCGACTGTGTAGTTTTTCTGTAATATTGGCCATATTTCAAACCCTTCATCTGGCCTGGATGAAGGGTCAGGCCCAAAATAGGCTGTTTTGCAACTCCGGCGGGCCCAGTTCAAAT
Organism: Magnolia officinalis; assembly: GCA_021015155.1. Classification (NCBI taxonomy): domain Eukaryota; kingdom Viridiplantae; phylum Streptophyta; class Magnoliopsida; order Magnoliales; family Magnoliaceae; genus Magnolia; species Magnolia officinalis. The sequence goes on along the minus strand of JAJHSJ010000008.1, from coordinate 71,664,805 downwards.
CAAGGGTGGGGGTTCCCTCCCATCTTGTCCCCTGTGATGTGGCCCACCTGAGTGTTGGATCAGGCTACAATTTGATACATGAGGCTAAAATGATGTCACACTTCTGATGAAAGTGTTGGATGTCCCACATCATCATGTGGGCTCCACATCTGCCTGGTACCTTACAGTGGTACCAGTACCACTGAAGCATATCTCATTTCTCTATGTTTTGTGAGTCCATATTTACCCGCACAGTGATTGATGTGCTGAACCTACCATGTCACTTGGGTTATAGTAAAAAAGCATGCTCTTTGAAACCCAAAAAGGAATTGGGTATAAGCAAATCAGCATGGGTCAGTGTAGATGTCTCTGTTTTTATTTTTGCCCCCAAAATCTAGCTGTTATATTGGAAGTCGTGTTCAGGTGCATGCTAGAGTGGAAGCTCTTGCAGTGGGGAAGCTATCACTAAACTTGACGGGTTTAAGCAGCGAGGCCATTTCTATTTTTGGAAATCAGATCAACCTTGCAATCCAAAGCCTTCTGCCGTACACACAATCTATACTTCTCACGGTGGAATATCTCAACACTGCAGCACTCGGGCCTAAAAAAGATTACAAATCAAATAGGTAAATAGAATTCATCCTAGTGACTTTGGAAGTAATAACTCTTTCCCATGTTAGAGATTTATTTTAAAATGCTGATTGTGTTTTGTTGAGTATGTATGGCTGATTTCTATGATGTGTCCACATGAAATTTTCATTTAATTTTTGAGGAGAGGTGAAGGCCTCTTGAGAGAGTCAAACTTTGAGTCCTACTCATCAATGTAATTTGTGTGCAAGATCTTAAGAGTCATGGTCCGAAAATTGGGCTGGCCCAGTCATTGGGTGGAGTGTGGACCACATGGGTGCTGGAAAATGGATCGATGAGAAGAAAATGGCCAAACTAATGTTCATGTGCCTTGCCTGATGATTGGACCGGACTACTTTTGGTCTACAGCACACAACGAGGCCTACCAGATGAATGCCCAGGCCTGGTGTGCACATGTGTTTGGCAGGACTGGAAATCATGCTCTTATGAGTAGCTAACTAGTGCACTTCCTCAGAGTCTTACTTTAAGAAAATGTTTTTTTTTTTTTTTTTTTTTTTTTTTTTTTTTTTTTTTAAATAAAGTAAAATAAATTATTTATAATTATTTTGGACTGGTATATTGATGTGACATGTTCTTACTCTGATGGGATGGCTGTTTTTTCACAGGCTGCTTACAGGAGTTCTGCAGCTAGCCCAGGGGACCCACCTAATCATTGATGAGACCCAGTTGCAGTCAGGCACTCTCAATGCCACTGGAGTTGCAAATGCACAGTTACTTAAGAATCTCATGGAGTCTCAAAAGGTAAATCCAGCTGCCTTGCTGTTTCACTTCAGCAAATGTCTATGGGCTTGGTGGAGATCGGATTGAGGCAATACTAGAAGAAGAGTTCTGAGAGTCATGATGCATCAGGATCAGGAAACATGGTAGCCTGATGTGCCAGTGCATACAAGTGGGGCCCATACAGGGATCTGGATCTGACTGGCTTCAAGGATAGGGTACCCCAAAAATACTCAGAAATTCCTAAGAATGGACAGTAGAAAAATAGAAAAAATGTTCTGGAAATGAAAACCCATACATTTGATCTCTAGGATCCTTCCAATCTAGACTTTTGGGGTATGCTCCATCCAGGCGGAGCCCGTCAGATCATTGGTCTAATTTGCTAAGCCAAGGCCTGTTTGTACATCAGGACCCGATACTACCTATATTAGAGAAGTAAATATTTTGTTATCTGTGCTACTTCCTATTGGGGTTGAAGGATAGTTTCTTCACTTTACAACATAGATTTTCCATAGCCAAGGACCACATCCCTCACGATCTACATCAACACAAGAATTTTATCCTCTGTGTGTGTGTGTGTGTGTGTGAGAAGTTCCTTGTATTTACTCCATCCATTTATTTCAGGTGGATTATGAGTTTCAGTTCTATAAAATGGAAATGGCTGCCGATGTCCAAGTACTAATCCTATCTGAAGGAAAGTCCAATATCTTGCCAGCCGACTTGGTATTGCCTTTCCGTCCAGCTGCTGTCTCTTCCACTGTAAATGCAACTACCACTGCTGAAGAATTGGAAGCATGGAGATGGTACTTAGCCGCACTGAGATCCCTTCCACATACTATTGAAGCGGAAATGCAGAAGGTAGGCTATATCTGTTATCCTTTTCTCAAAAAAGAAAAAAAAAAAAGAAAAAAAGAAGAGAACTTGCAGCATTTAACCTCTGTGAAATGTTTTTTAATAGATTTTTTATTTTTATTTTTCGTTTTAATGCTTTTAGCAGTTTTGAAAATGATTGGTAGTCCATGAGACTCTAGTCATGACCTTGTTCTCAAAACACACACACAAAAAAGAACTTGCAGCATTTATCCTTCCTGAAATATTTTTTAATAGATTTTTTAAATGCTTCTAGTAGTTTCAAAACAAATTCATAAGCTTAGAGAACCTGAAATATGAAATGATTGGTAGTCCATGAGAACTCTCAAGTCATGACCTTGCCATTGGTGGAAGGCATGGGACCCACCTGAAAAGTAGTGGGACACTCCATGTTTTCTTTAGCTTCCTCATTTCTACAGCCAATCAGAAGGGGGGCATAAAAGGTGAGGACTTGCAAGCCTACTTAAACCGATCTTCAGAGCTTCAACTACACTGTCTGCTATGAGGGCATGGTTGATTTACCCTCTTTCCTTTTTGAGCTAATATGTGATAGTAAACAGCAAAAGCAAGCAATTAGGATTAGGGGTGCTACCTGGAGGGGTTGGGTCAACCCGAGTCTGACCTGACCTTAAGAAGACCCAACCCGAATTCCAACCTAATACATGTGATTATTACCAACCCTAATTTGCTCAAACTGAATCCAACCCCATTTTAAATTGAGTTGGTGTTTTTCAACTCGTACCTGACCCAAGGACATTGACAATTGACCCAACCCGACCTTGACCAGAACTTGGGTTGGGTCAGTCGGGTTTGGGACTTGCAGCCCTAACTTGGATTGAAAATTAATGAAGGTTTGCAATCTACCAAGGGTGGTGATGATTTTGTGAATAAATAAGGTGTATTTGTATGAGGCTGCAAATATGCAATCAAAACAGACTACATGGATATTGGGATGGTGAGAAGAAGATGCAAGGAAGACCTATAATGACTTGGATTGAGGTGGTGAGAAAGGATATGTGGGCTTTACATAGGTTTGATTGGCCAAATAAGATTCATAAAGTTGACCCCAAAAGACTTGGATAATGGTATGATGATGGCAGCAGCAGCGGTGGCATGGATTTTGAACGGTTTAGGATATTGAGAGCTACCACTTTTTTATGTTATTGTTGGAACGTATGGCCATCAATGGCCTCATTCTATAACAAGGTGAAATTTTCTCCTCTCGTAACGTATGTATTGAATGCACAAAAACTCTAGTAGTAGTGGACAGATTTCAAAAAAAAGGCTATGATTTCACCATCTATAAAAGAGGAAATCCATGGCAAACACAACAAAATGTCTTATGAGAAAACAGGGAGATATTACTCGCTTTTGTGTGTAAACTTTTTACTGGCGATCCGTCGTCGAATGACTGTGCACTCGTTTCTCCACAATCTGCGTTAGTATAAGAGCTTAGGAAGATCAACGCTCCGTTGCTATTCGACCTTACGACAATCGGGCCTCCCGTTGGGAGAGGATTCGAACTAGTGATCACAAGGAGGAGAGTTAATTTGTTAGACTTAACCTGATTGTGAACGAGATCTCAATAGATCTCGACCATTAATCATACCTTTTGATGTACAGTTAAATTCATCATGGAAAATGGGAGCACAGATTTCTAGACACAGTTCATCAAGCCCAGGCCCATAGGATCGGGCCTGTTGTAGTAAAGGCTAAATTCCACCCTGAGTTGGTGTTTGAGACGTGGTTCATCAAGTCCAGGCCCATCAGTCGAGCCCAACTCAGTTCATTCCATTTTTTCCTCCAGTTTTTTGGAAATGGCATCAAGAGTTGTGAATATTGAGTTGAGCAAGACTCATCGACTTAACGGTACAAATTTTACAATATGGAAAATGAGAATCAAACATCCTTTTCCAAGATAAGGTTGATTATGTCCTTGACTCAATCTGATGGGCCTGGTTGAGAATCAAACATCCTTTCCCGAGACACCACATAGCAGAACATGGTCCAAGAGACTTGATATATGTTGTCTCGGAATCTTTGCTTGCTGGCAAGATGATTCAGTTGCCTGGTAGATCGATTCAGTCTCATCCAGGCATATTGCATAGTCAAAGGAGTATTTTGTTGACATGAAGGAGATAAGAATCAGCAATCATTATGTGTATATGGGAAACAATACATATAGCGATGTAGCAGGCATCAGAAATGTAAGGGACTTGTCCCATGTGAAATGAATCTACTCCTAACTAATGTCTTGTATGCTCCGACTATGTGACGAAATCTGATTTCAGTGTCCCGACTTGATGAAAATGGTTATGAAGTCCATTTCAGATCATGGAAGGTATTTGTGGGAAAACATGGGAGAATTTTGTTTCAAGGAAACCAAGGTTGATGGGTTGTATCGTTTTAAACAAAGCTTCTGAAAATAAAGTTGCTTCTTCATCTATTTATATTGATGATCCTGTTAATTATAATTGTTTTAGTGTGTAAGTGCTAAATGTTTATGAATAATTTATTTGGCATAATCTATTTTCTACGTCTAATGGTGGTTTAATACCTAAATTAAGCATAAACTTTGTAACTTGTGAACCTTGTTTATCAGGAAAAATGCCTAGTAGTAGCTTTTCTACTAGCTACTACACTCATATGCATCTATTTTCCACATTGATACTGTAATTTTTTTTTTTTTCTCTCCGTGAAAAAAGAAGAAGAAGAAGATCAGCTATGAGAATATATATCAACAGTTGATTAGTGGGTTTTACTCAAGAAACTGTAGATTTCAGAATACACAGTCGGAACCTGATCGATATATATGCTGATATTTTGTTGCAGATGATAGAAGATGACATGGTTGCAGCTAGACGAGTTGATCGGAGATTGGGTAGCGAGGACTTCAGCAGGTGGGTCTCTATCTAAACGCTCCACCAGACTGATTGAAACACTCCTACTTTTGCTACATGGTTATGCTCTCCTATGTACCAAAAGCAGAAAATGAAGTGTATTGATCAATTCAATTGGAGGGTGGAGATATTGGATTTTTACTTCTTTTTTCTCCGTCCCGGGTTTTGTAGATTTGATTGTTTGTTGTGATTGTCTTAAATGGACCATTGATTTTGATTGAATGGGCCATTGATTGCATTGTTTCAGGTGGCTGACGATGGCCCGGCTAATGTCTGCAAGCTTTGGGGAAACGAGCCTGTCAATGGAGCATTGGCAAATGGTTAAGGAATTGGAGAGGCTGAGAAAGGAGAGGCTCAAATGAGAATGTTGGGAAGAGCAGATGGGTGTGGCTGTCCAATGCTGTAAATGCTGATCGTGGCCGTCAAGTCAGATTTGGGGTGTCCAGAGGTGAATTTTATGGTTTGGATACATATGCATGAAATGTCTTTGGTTATGGCCGTCCATTTTTTTTTAATGGTTTGAAGAAATGTGTATATGGTCTTTACTTTTGGAAAGGTATAGAGCCTTTTGTGCCCCAGCTGACAATCTAACGGCTAGGATTGTCTGATTAATATGGCTGTCATAATCATTGACCTTACAGTCCCCACGAAGATGATAAGATCCTCACCATCGAATATCTGGTCATGTTATAATATACATGTTGTGTTGCATCAGGATCTTACAAAACTTGTATGATTCGGGGCCTCGCCCCATCCACGGTGAGGCCCACAATTTGGATGGTTTCGATTGGCATACATGAATGCCGGATGCAGTCCTGATGTATCACTTCCGCATAAGTGGGGCCCATGGTTTGTTGATCCAAGCCATTGACATGATAGGCCCATGGATTGAGGAGCTAAATCCTGATAGGGAGATAACAATCCGTTCAGGCTAACATGTATTTAATCATACTGCGCAATACAGTCTAAGAATACTTGCCCATGTCCACCACGTCTGCGAATTTATCAAGAAGCCCTGGCCCAAAAATCAGGGTGGTCCATTCATCAGGTTTGTCACGCATGTAGGAAAATATGGATTGAAAAGGTCGGCAGCCTGTATTCAATCGATCGGCCCTGATTTACTTCCCATGCTATCCATACGTAGGACGTCTGATGAATGGGTTGGATCCTGGAAATGTTGGTACGGATGCCTGATTAAGTGACAAGACCCAACAGCTACATCTGATGGAAGTACAGTGCCCGGATGGTGAGGATTGTCCTCAAGGGATACGATCCACATCGATAGTATTTGTAATGTTGCACACCTTTCATGTCTTCATTACGACAAGTAGGGCAGGGCGATGACCATGAGGTCCATGACAATGGCCATTTACACTGCTTTATCAAGAAATATTCAGTGTTGACTGAATGGCAGAACATCTGTTGTAAGAGGAAAGAGGAATAGCACCCGACCCATTGAAGGCTCTACTGACCAAGCAATCAAGGCGACCCAGCCATTGATGGCTGACCGACCAATCAATGTGAATATGTAACCATTATGAATCCGGATCCTAATTCTTGTTTGTTGTTATTTGATTAGGTCACATCATCACACACTTGCATATGCATATAATGCAGCAATAGTGACATTGACCATGTCAGTGATAGCTTGGATCAGTCACTGGAATTTTTATTTTTTATTTTTTTTTTTTTTTTAAAGAATTTCTTACTTATGGCAAACAAAGGATCCGGATTCATGTCTCTGCCTGCTTTTGACATGGTCACAATTATGTTATTTGCCATTGTTCTTAATGGACAAAAACGACATCATATCTGGCAATGTTGACTTGATAAACAATGATCAAACCATTCACACCAAGTTAGCAACTTTCAAAACATTTTTAACATTTTTAGTATCATCAGCAGGATCATTTAAGTAACGAATAATTCACTTCACAATAGTTTAATGTTTTTTTTTACTTGGGCTCGCCATATATTTATTGATTGCTCTTGTAAGGCTTTCTATCACCAATGATTATAATACCTGAGGCATATTTGACTTCTCTGGTTTTGTGAGACATTTATATAAAGATAACTTGCAACTAATAAGAAATTGAGTACTAATTGAGTTAGAATTCTGTATATTAAAGTAATGCATAATTCTTTTAATATAATCTTTTTGGGTTATCCAAACTTTCATGTTCTTCTTATCTCTAAGTACGATCATTGTAAAAATTTGATTAACATCATCTAAATCTTTCATATCAAATTGTCTAGCTAAACAAGCTTTTAATGTTGTAATAATATCTATTAGTACATGCAACCAACATGTTATCCACATATAATAATAAAATCATAAAGCCACTATTGCTATAATTACAGACATAGGCACAGTGATTTGCCTTACATCTCTGGAATCCCAAGCTTATAATGTAGGAATCAAACCGCTTATACCAACACCTTAGCGCATGCTTTAAACTACAAAGTGATCTATTTAGTTGGCAAATAAAATTCTTCTTGTTTTCTTCAATAAAGTCTTTGAGCCTTATAAATTTCTTCATTAAGATTTTCTTGTAATTTTTTTTTTTTTTACATCTATCTACTTAAGCTTTAAGTTAAACATTGCTACCATACTCAACACAATATGAATAATATTTAAATAGACAACTGGAGAGAAAATTTCATTACAATCGATACCTGATTTCTGAGCATACTCTTTTACCACTAATCGGACTTTGTATCTTTCAACATTACTGTTAGTATCTTTTTTTAACCTATAAGCATATGTAATAACTGACATTATGCCCTTTGGGTAATTCAATCAATTCTCAAGTCTTGTTCTTATGCAAAGCTTTCATATCTTTCTACATGGACGCTCTCCATTGGTTATTATCTACAAATTTATATGCTTCTGTATAGATAAGGCTTGTGTTCTTATGTCATGCAAGCATAAGTTGTAACATAATCATCAAGCTAAACAGAAGGTTTTGTAGCTCTTTTCGGCCGACCTTGATCACATTTAGTTTTAGCACCCGATATCTCATCAACTTGTTGATCATTAGAATCACTAGGTTGATTTTGAACATCATTTGAATATTCTAAGTTAATTATCTTTTAAAATTCTAAGCTTGGTAATTCTATATCTTTCTACAAAGGAATTTTCATTATAACTCAACAAACATCAAAATTACCTTCACTCACCTTAAATGGATCACACCAAATGAAGCAGTGGTGACAATGACGCCCAAGGTTGAAACCTTTACCGGTTCGCTGTAATATTTATTTACCATCCAACCTATTTATAATGTCAAACCTGGATGAATGGAAAACATAAATTTCATATTGATCCAACGTTTCCGTGGCCTCTACCAGGATTTCAACGGTACACCTACGGTGTAGTCCACTTGAACATTAGACCTTCTTCATTTTTTAGATCATGCTTTAAAATAATCCGTCAAAATAAATGGACGGTGTTGATGAAACATATACATCAAGGTGGGCCCTATTGAGTCCTGACAGAAGCGTCCGTCTCTAGCTAGGTCGTGGGCATAGTACCCAATTCGTCCTTAAATCCCACACGATCACTTTTTCACATCAAATCTTTGTTTTAAAAACGTGCAACAAACGGACTCGGACTGCGTAGTGTAGCACACAGCACGTACGCGTACGCCCGTAAAGTGTCCGGCTGAAAAGCTATGTGGGCCCACCATGATGTATGTTTTTTTTAATCCACACCGTCCATCTATTTTTCAGCTCATTTTATAACATGAGCCCAAAAATAAGGCAGAGCTAAATCTCAGGTGGACCACACACCACAGGAAACAATGGAAATTGAAGGCTCTCACCATTAAAAACCTCGTAGGGCCCACTGTAATGTTTATTCGGTTTGATCTATAACTTTTGTGGCCCATTGGAAGTTTTTAAGGGCGGGCATTCAATCACCGGTGTTTCCTACAGTGTAGTCCACCTTATATATATATATATATATATATATATATATATATATATATATATATATATTACACACGCACACACACCCCCACCTTATATTTGAATCTGACTCATTTTTATTTATTTTTAATCATGTCTTAAAATGAGTTAGTAAAATAGATGGGCGGCTTAGATGAAACACAAACATCATGGTGGGCCCACATAGCTTTTCCAGTACCAAAGTGGGTATGGAGGGTCACTACTGAATCCGAGTCCGTTTATAAGGAATGATAGACCGTTCATCAAATCAAATCAAAATGGATGGCAGGAGTTTCTATTCTTGTAGGGGCAGGTCCCACGTTACCACTTTATTTCACATCAAATCCTTATTTTTAAAATGTGCAACCAACGGACGTAAATTTCCGTTGCAAAAAACCGCGATGTAGCGGATTTGCTACTCCCCAGCCACCAGCCCCGTGGCTGGTGGTAGGTGCTGTGGGCCCCACCATGATGTATATGCTTCATCCATGCCGTTCATCCATTTTTACAGATCATTTTATTTTCTATCCCAAAAATTATAGAGATATAAATCTCATGTGGACCACACCACAGGAAAACAATAGTGATTGGATATCTACCATTAAAATCCTCCTAAGGCCTACTCTACTGTTTATTTGACATCCAATCTGTTGATTAGGTCATACAGACCTAGATGAAGGGAAAAAACTAAGATCAGCTTGATCCAAAACTTTTATGGCCCCCGAAAAGTTTTTTATAGTCTACACTCATTCAACACTGTTTCCTGTAATGTGGTCCATTTGAGATTGGGATATACCTCATTTTTGGTCTCATACCCTAAAATCATCTATAAAAATAGATGGGCGGCACGGATGAAACATGTGTGGGCCCCACATAGTACCGACACCAGCCATTGGCTGGTGGCAGGGGGGAGTAGCTAATCCGTTTCCTGCCCATACAAGGAAAACGCCACTGCTCCACGCTATTGGACACAGATTCTGCCCATACAAGGAACGGCGCAAGGATGTGGGTGGGGCCCACTGTAATGTTTGTGAGAAATCATTACCGTACATCCTTTTTGCTAGCTCATTTCATCATATGTGAAAAAAAATGAGGTGGATTCAAGACTTAAAAGTGGGTCACACGAGAGGGAAAATTAGTAAAAGAAATGCCTACCGTTGAAACCTTTTTTAGCTCTACACCTTAATATTTATATGCCATCCAAACCGTTTATAAGTTCATTCCACTAGGATGAACTGAAAACATAAAAAATATAGCCTGAAACAAAACCTTTATGACCTAAGAATGTTTCAGTGGTGCTCATTGAATTCCTGCTGTTTTCTCTCGCCACTTAGTTCAAATCTACCTTATTTTTTATTTGATGTACTGAAATGATCTCTAAAAACGGATGGACAGGATGGATTTCTTTAAAAAAAAAAAAAAATCGAAGTGGCCCCCACCCAGCATCCTACTTCCTGCAAAAGGCTTTATTAGTAGAGAATCCGCGTCCCACGCTATCCGGAAACGGATTGGCTACTCCCCCTGACACCAGCCAATGGCTGATGGTCGGTGCCATGTGGGCCCCACTATGATGTATGTGTTTCATCCATTCCGTCCATCTATTTTTAGAGATCATTTTACATTACGAGTTCAAAAATGAGTTATATACAAATCTCAAGTCGACCACATTACAGGAAATAGTGTTGAATGAGGATCGACCATTAAAAAGATTTGGGGGCCATAAAAGTTTTGGATCGAGCTGATATTTGTTTTTTCTCTTCATCTGTGCTTGTATGACCTAATCAACAGATTGGATGTCAAATAAACGGTATAGAGGGCCTTAGGAGGATTTTAATGGTGGATATCCAATCATTATTGTTTTCATGTAGTGTGTTCGACGTTAGATTTATATCTCTCTAATTTTTGGGATCAAGTCATAAAATGATCTGTAAAAATGGATGAACGGAATGGATGAAACACATACATCATGGTAGGGCCCACATAGCACCGACTACCAGCCACGTAGCTGGTGGCAGGGGGAGTAGCTAATCCGTTTCCCACGCTATCCGCGCCCGTCCTCATTGGCCAGTTCTAGTGTACCAGCTCTGAGTGGACGGCAGAGAGTGTGACAGGTGTCAGAATATTATTCAATGATTCCCAAGCGTCAAATCATCCCGCAGACTTATAGACGTACGTGTACTGTAAGACACGCGTCGGCGTATCACACGGCAATCCACACATGCCGTTTTTCATTGGCGGGAGTTCAATGCGTCTTTTAACTTTGCAATTCCCTCTCGCTCGAGTGAACTTAAAAGGTGTACTCCCACATACCTTTAACAAGAGACACAGCACACGAGTGAGAGATCGTAACCGTAGAAATGCAATTTAGGATACTATTCCTTCAGAAGTAACTTCTAGATGATCATCAAGTGGGCCACCCGAGTTTGGAGAACTGAACGGTTAATCGACAGTCAAAATTTCGTGTGACGTGGCCCACCTGATAAGCTTCTAGTTCTTATTTACACCCTTTACGCAGCATCTAATCGTTTGGTATTGTCTGATGAACGGATCTGGTGTAAGACACGTGTAGAGTACGCTTTCAATTTGCACTCGAGCGGGTACACTTTTCACTTGTATTAGAATTCAGAGCATTTTACTGGACCCGAGTAAATGGAGCGGATTAGATGCGTACCTACCGTGGGGCCCACCTTGATGCATGTATTCTATATCCACTCCGTCCAACCGTTTTTCCATATCATCTTAGCCTATGATCCCAAAAATGGAGAATATTCAATTCTCAAGTTGACCATACTATAGGAAACAGCGGTGATTGAATCCCCACCATTAAAAATTTCCTAAGGCCCGCCTTAATGTTTAAGATTTGATTTCCCATTCAACCTGTTGATAAGGTATGTAAAACTAGATGAAAGTAAAAAAGAAAAAACCAACTTAATCCAAAAATTTTTGTGGCCCATTATAAGTTATTTGTAGCCGCTCATCACTATTTCTTATTGTACGGCCTCCCCAAGGCCTATTTGATTTTGCAGCTCAAATGTAATTATCATGTAAATGGGTAATAATTATTTACCTAGGCAATTACCACATCTTTTCCGTGACAATTTACTTTTTCAACAATTAAATTGAGAAATTCACAATATCAATGTGGGTCATCATGATGTATGTTACTTATTCATACTGCTCATTTGTTATGCCAGTCGAATTTATAACATGAGCAAAAAAAAACTGAAGCAGATCCAAAGGTTGAGTGGACCACACCACAAGAAACAATGGAAATTGAACACCTACCAATAAAAACTCCTTGGGGGCTATAGCAGTTTTGGATCAAGCTGATATTTGTGTTTTCCCCTGTTACCCGGGCCCAATGAAGAAAATAACTTTCAATGGTGGATGATTTAAGGCCACTATTTCCTTTTGGGTGCGCCATTTGAGTGTTGGATCTGCCTCATTTTTTAGTTCATGCTTCAAAATGTTCTAATAAAATAAATGGACAGTGTGAATATATCATATACATTATGGTGGGGTCTGCATATTTAAGTCAACACTTTTGTTTCGATTGTCCAAATGAAATAACTCTCGTACACTCAAACAAGGTGAAAAAGTATTAATTACTTATTTACGTGATTTACATGTATAATGGAAAATAAACAGCCCTAAGATTTAGATCTTTTTGGGCTCATACTCTAAAATGATAGAGAGAAACAGATGGGCGGCATGGATATAGAACACATACATAACGGTGGGTCCACTGCCTTGTTTGGCTGCATGGATTTTGAAATTTGTGTCCAATTATGGCTTGGATTTTACAACTTTGATCTCTAGAGTTAATTTTTAGAAACATGCATATGTTGGTAATTATTGGACAGCCAACTGTAAGTGAACTTGGCAAAAAAATAATCTACAATAGTGAATTCATGAATTTAATAATTGAAATTAAATATTATATTCCTCCTAGGGCCGTTTGATTTTATTTCCAATGTAAATATATATAGTAACTTTAGTTTGATTTTAAGTGAGTATATATTCTTGTCTCTAAAAAAGGACTGACTTATATTTCTTATCTTCTGCATTGTATGTGTTATATCCACACCATTTATCTTTTTTTTTTTCTTTTTTTTTTCGGAACATTTTAGGGCCAAAAAAATGAGATAGGTCAAAAGCTCAAGCGGGTTATAAAACTTCTGCCAGGCAATATTTTTTTTTGTATCCGAGGACTTACAAGGTTGTTTATTTTCCATCTAACATGTTTATAATGTCATATTGACATAAATAAATGGAAGACTAACATACAAATATTCTTGTGAGGGCTATATAAGTTTTTAATTATAGGTGTTCAATTCCCACTATTTCATGTTATGGTACTTGAGTTTTGGATATACCTTATTTTTGGCTCATGCACTAAAATCAAGTAGCCCTTACCATTATTGGAGATCATTCCAAAATCTTGAATTTTGTACGCCAAATATAATTATTTGATTGAAAAATAGTGAAAATTATAAAATTTGAATTGTCTTAATATGTAAATATTGGATTTTAAGCAATGTCCAATAACCCTCTTTTTACAAACCCTAAGGTGCCAAATGACCCAAAGGCAGTAGCATCTAAACCCCAGGAATATAAGGTACAAGACCATAATGCAACACCCAGGCTTTGTGGGGCCCACTGTGTTGTACATATCACATCCTTTCTCTCCCTGGGGGGAAATTCTCATGTTGTTAATAGGTTGACACAAACATCATCTTAAGATTTTTCTCAAGTGGGATACACCATAGAAAACAATTCCAAATCACTTATAAAATCTTTTAGTTCTCCCAGTGTGGCCCGTTCTAGGCCTCATTTGGGGCCATGGATTTCAAATACTTGGATTAAAAATATTGGAATTTGGAATACCCTGGATTTGGAATTTTCTGTTGTGTTTAAAACACTGGATTTGAAATTCCATGTAATTAAAAGGTAACTATACACTTAAATTATGTAATATATTTATAGGAGTTTGAATTAATTACTAATCAATTGCAATATTCCTAACTAGAGCCCGTGTATTATGATGTTTGACAAAATAATTATAATAAATCCATTGAAATTTGTACTTTTTTTGAAATTATAATAAACCTGTAGACCTTACATTGCGCTTGATGTTCTATATTAAATGCTCAGTATCCAATGGTTAGGATCGTTCAAATCAGTTAATAGATTGCAAGAAATATACATGCAATGAGACTACTAAGAAATATCTCTCATCTAGTTGGTGTTCCAAGATGAGAGTGGACGACATTCATTCTCCTTCAACCTGTACAAATGGGACCTTGGTCCGAGAATCCAGACCGTTGATCTGATGTTCAACATTGCGGGTGGACAATGCCGGGAAAATCTCGCTCGATGATGCTTACGCAGATGCAAGGTCAGAGGATTTAACTGACCGTCTTGTGGGGCCATGATGAATTAGTGTCATTATAAAATAGATATTATCTGATCATGTCAAATTTTAGATAAGAAATGATTATATTTGGCTGTTATGCTCACCATACTAAAAAAAGGGACAGATGCAGAACTGGAATACTAAGAGGTGCTACCGGCGTACATAAGTAAGCAACCCTTTCGTTTGGGGGCCGATTGTCCCAAAGAGACATCTCTCTGCCAGGGGCTGCGTGGGGTCCGCAGAGATTTCCGTGACAATCCACTCTGTCCATCTGTTTTTAAAGATCACCATTAGGGTAGGATTCTAAAAATTAGACAGATCCAAAACTTAAGTGGGCCACACATAAAACAGTGGGAAAGCAAGGTCTACCGTTGAAACCTTCTTGGAGCTGACCGTGATTTTTATATTCCATCCAAACCATTCATAGAATTATTACACTACAGGAACAAATATCATCCTTTCAATCCCCACTGTTTCAAGTGTTGTGGCCGACATGAGTTTTGGATCTGCCTAATTTTTATAATCCTGTCCGACTGTGGTCTTTCAAAACAGATGGACGGAGTGGATTTGTCACGGACACCACTATGTACTCCACAAAGCTCCCGTGCCCGGGTCACAGACAATCCGCTCCCCTTCCGTTTGGCCGAGAAGGGAAATCGTTAGGTGATAGGTGGATTCGCGCATGTGCTGATTGAAATGCGAAATCTCTGCACACATGCCAATACAGAAAATTAATTAAAGATCTGATCCATTCATCATGTGTGAATCAATACAAGAATCCAATCAAAATAATTTCACGCCGTTAAAATCATCATATGGATCATTCCTATATGTATGTGATAGACACGGCGAAGAAAAAAGCACCCATGGCCTAGATTCAAGGACACGTGTAGACAGTTAGTATACCATGGTGACTTTCCTAGCCGTGCAATTCTTAATGGTGGCACCCATCTGGTGAGTGGTCTAGATCACTCATACATGTGCCACATGCAAGTGAGCTGCTACAGCCTCAGATTTGTACGTTGGGGAGTTATTGGATACTCCGGAAGAGTACGACGCTTGATACGCAGCCACTTAAAAATAGTACACGTGGCGTAAACTAAGCCAAATAAAACAGACTAAACTGTGGAATCTACTGTAGTTAAATTACTTTCTAAACCACTGTGTATTTCATTTTTAACCATCCAATAAATATCTATCAATCTAACGTCAAATTACCAAACTTGGAAGTTTTACTTTGAATTATCAGTCATTTCTAACAGCCTGCGTATCATCCATCACACTCTGCCGGAGTATAAAGGATTTCTCCATCTACTTTTACGGCTCTCTATTTAAAGCAGAACTGAAAAAAAGAAAGAAGAAAAAGCATAGAAGGAAGTAGAAAAGTTGCAGAGCTCGATTGAAAGCTGTAATGGCGATTCCACCAAAATGCTTGAAGAAGATCCATGCCTACGAAGTTTCTTCCTGTAAATGGTATTTTTCTGCATATTATTTTAATTTTCTAGAAAAAACCATGCCTTTTAAAAAAATTCTCTTAAAACTCTTTGATCTTTTCTTCTTCTTCTTGTTCTTCCTTCTCTCTCTCTGAAATCATAATTTCTCAAAGACCCATCTCTGTTTTTGCGTTTCTCGCCAAATGAACGGTCCGGATCTCGCACGCATGATGGAACATGCGGGGATCGTGTTTCTCTTCTTCTTCTTCTTCTTGTTGTTGTAGTTGCTGCTGCTGTTGAAATCCATGTAATGAAAATAAAAGAACCCTTTGGGATATTTAAGGGTGCACAAAGCTGGATACAACCATATATTGAATGTGGGGACCATTAGCAAGTTATTCTGTAAACCGTCCATTTTATTCAATGGTGGTGACTACTGGTAACTGAACCTGCCTGATTTTTGTGCAGATCATCTTCATGGTGTGGCCAACCTCATGAACGGTTCAGATTTTCACACACTTTACAACTTTTTGGCATATTTGCTGCATGTAAAGGAGTTAATAGGAGGGAGAGAGCATTACTCAAAACTCTAGCTTCAGGAATAAGTGTACTTGGATGGCTTGAGATGAGGGTCTTAGTCCATCCTGTCCATTCATATGATGGACCCCACTTTTAGAATTAGGCTTTAGCCCATTTGATGTTAGGTTTGTTCCTTATCTTAGTGTAAGGTGTCACAGATAAGCATCAACATTCAATGCTAGCATACAACCATGAAATCTACATTGAGCCAAAAACAAACTTCAAATTTCTTCTCACCAAGGGCCAGTGTAGAAATCTACTTAGGGCTGTTTGTTTTTTCAATTACAAATGTAAATAAGAATTAATAAATAATAATTAGTTTTGGGCAGTGTTTGAATGAGAGAAACACCCATGTAATTTTGCCTTGGAAATGGTTTTGAAATTCATGAAATTGTACAGGACTGGTACCTGTAAAATCTGTGAGTCCCACTATGATGTATGTGTGCGATCCACGCTGTCCATCTGTTTTATTGTATCATTTTACTTTGTGAGCTAAAAAATGAGGCAGATTGTAAGATTAAGTGGACCACACCACAGGAAACACGATGGGGATAACGACGTTTAATATTCAAAATTGAGAGCTTACTAAGGCCCACAAGGATGTATATCTGTCATCAAATCTGTTAATAAGTTCACACTTACATGTGTGAAAGGAATGCATAAATATCAGCTTGATCTAAAACTTTTGTGGCCCCTGTGAACTTTACAACTTTAGCATTCAAGTCTCACTATTTCCTGTGGTGTGGTCCACTTGAGCTTTGAAACTGTCTCATTTTTGGGTTGCGGTCCTAAAATGAGGGGGTGGAATGGATGAACGGCATGGATAAGATATATACATCACGGTGGGCCTCATAAAGTTTATATACTAAAATGGTGCAGATGCATGGGAAAAGTTCTAAGGCTTTACAAACAGGCTCTCTGTCACTATCAACATTAGAATAGCGGTTGTAAATCTAGGTGTAAATAATGATGGCTTATTTACCATGAATTATCATTATAAATAAAAGAACAAACAACCCTTTAATATTTCATGTCTTAGCCTAAGGTGTCACATATAAGCATCAACATTCAATGCACAATTAATATAAGAAAAAGAAAACGCAACATTGAAGGCCCGTTTGGCCAACTGCATTAGGTGGGATTAAGGTGGATGGAATTGTAAAAGTAACAATAAATGCATGTGTAAGGTATTGTCCCTGGATTGGGTGTATCCCATGTTTTCCAATATCATGTTTGGAATGTATGCAATTAAAAGTAAATCCTAGGATTTCCTTTCAAATTACACTTGGGTAAAGGAAAAATTCATCATCCATGGAATTCTCACACCTTCCAATACAAGGCTCATTTTTCAAGGCCTATAAAATTAATTTTAATCCCATCTCACACTCCTTCCAAACATGTCATTCCTAACATCGAGGTGGGATTAGCAATGCAATCCCATTTAATACAACTTAATACCATTGGCCAAATAGGACATTCTTGTTATTTGTTATGTTTAAGTATCACATCTTATTTTTAGTGAAAAAATAACGACATTTTGCTCTGCCCCACATGTGAGTGTGTGTGTGTGTAGGGTCTTGTTACTAGACCAGTTCGATGCTTGCTTTGGTGGATCACTTGGAGTCTCTAGATGAGGAGTCTCATCATGCCTACACTTATTGACTTGATCCTTAAACCTAAGATGTGTTAGAAGTTCAAGGTCTTATTGTTACGTTCTTTGTCTGACTTTGTGAGGTTACATCGGTGGTCGGCATGTGGGCGAAGCTCCGAGTATGCATTAAAGTTTAGTTGAGGATGGACATCCAATGTTTAAGATCCACCGATCCATTGCTTGAACTTACACGGAAGATTAAGCTAAGGATGGTAGTCATGAGAGTTGAGGGATTTGGTCAATTTAGACACATAGATAGGTAAAATTACATATTTTAGATGTAGTAAGGTGTATTAATTAAAGTTTGTAAAATAGTGGAGTAGCATACTTAAATTAGTTTCTCCCTTTGAAACTCTCTCTTCTTTATATAGATTCTATGCTAGAGAGAGAGCATCTTCTCCTCTCCCTCTTTCATCAATACGTCTACAAAGTTCATTGATTGAGTGCCTCTCTTAGCACATGCTCCTAGCCCTATTGTAGGCGGAGGGGGTTCTCACTTCACTTCTCATATGGGATAGATTGGGAAGAAACCTCATGATTGAAAGCCCAGTATCAAGCCATAATATCTAATCTCACTACAATTGTGGACAATATTAATTTTAGTTCTATGTTGAAGCTTTTAGATTTAATAACATCTATATGTGAATCCATTAATTAATTAAATCTAAGATTTTGAACTGTTTATGCCATCTCCATTGTCTTTCTAAAATCCTAACAAACCTCAGCACTAGCTTGTTCTTAGGCTCCTCTAGATTTGATACTTCCAACCAGCAGGTTTAAGAATAATTTTCAACAAATCTACAGTCCTTCATGTTGTGGCCCACCTTTTGCATGGCTCAGATGTCGTATGCAGTACTTGTATGGAATCATTCCTTATGATGCGCATTTTCACGCAGGAAAAGATTTAAGAAGACATGCAGGAGCGAGGATATGTTTGAGATTGACCCAAAGAGGTTCCAGACAAAGAGAACAACTACAGTAAAGGTGGTCGAATTTTCAACTACAATTGTGTACAAATAGAGCTCATTTTCTGGTCATCCGGACCGTTGATATTCTAGTACAGAACTTGGATGGGGGAATTACAAAAAAACCTCCCCGATTATATGTGCCTAAAAGAGGGCCAATGGATAGGGTCTTCTAATCTGGAAGGTTTTGAGAGTGGGTCCCATTGCAATATCTGTCAGGATTAGAGCTGGGCAAATTGGGTCCGATCCGGTGGCTCCGACCCGAACCGGCCCGATTCGAACCGATCTGTCGGGTTGGATCGGGTAGTCACATCCAAATCCGAATCCTTTTCAGATTGGGTTCGGGTTGGACTTACCCGATCCGATCGGGCCAGGTTGGACCCAATCAGGTCCGACTCGGACCGATGCCCAGCCCTAGTCGGGATCAATGAAGAATGGGCCCACCCTTAAATCTCTTAAATATTATTATTATTATTGTATTTATCTTTTACATTTTCAGCTTGTTCAGGTAGGCCATATGGTTTAACGATCCAAGCTTTTGATATTATGGGCCCCACCTTGGATGTCACGTGCTTCAGAAATAACCTTAAAAAAATGCATATATTCTACAGCGTGGATCTTTCAATATGGGGGATTGGATTTTGATGAATGGGCCATCTCATCATATCAATTGTTTGGATCAAGAACCATGGGCCCCACTAGAATAAGTTGAGAACCTGAACCTATTGTGGGAGTGAATTAGGTGGGCCCGGCCTTGTCCAAGATGGTGCAGCCCTTACTATGGGCCCACCTTGATGCATATATTCTATATCTACGCCGTCCATCTATTTTTTCATATCATTTTAGCTCATGAGCTTAAAAATGAAGCAGATCCAATTATCAGGTGGACCATACCATAGGGAACAGAGGTGATTGAACGCCTTACCAATAAAAACTTTCTGGGCCCATTGTAATGTTTTCATAATGTTTATTTGTCATCCAAGCCGTTGATAAGGTTCGTAAACCTGGATGAAGTAGAAAAACAAATATCAGCTTGATCCAAAACATTTGTGGCCTATTAATGGTCAAGAACCATTGTTTTCCCATGGTCCACTTGATAATTGAATCTGCTTCATTTTTGGGCTCATACTCTAAAATGATCCATCAAAATGGATGGACAACGTGGATATAGAATATATGCATCAGGTGGGCCCCACAGTAAGGGCCACACGTAATCCGCTCCCCTCAATGGGTTGTTTAGTGCTTTTCCATGCATCTGAACCGTTCATTTGTTGTGAATCACCATGGTTTACCCTCATCCTAAAATTATGCCGGTTGATGACCCGGACCATTTGATCGAGGCCATTCAAATGGATGGTTAAGGATGATCGATGGTCCGAATTCAACTTGGTAATTTGAGGGGTTAGATCACAACCAGCTTCTTTTGTCGTCATGGCCCATCCATGGTGGGCCACAGCAGATGAATGTTTTGGCCACGTGTGGACTCATGTATTTACACATCCAACAAATCTATAAATTCTTCTTGAATAGGGAGCTTTTGGACCATTGATTTGCTTGATGGATGTCCTCAGAGATCGATCCAACGGCCACAATTGTCGGAACCAAGTTTCTACTGAAGAGTTTTGGACTACGGTGGACCGTTCACTCGCATCGAAGAGATCGAACGGCTGATGCATTTTCATTACCTGTCTCTCAAAGGCAAGTCGTTTGGCTATTGTACTGATGTTTGTAATATTAGGATTTCAATCAAATGGGTTTTCTTTCATTTTTATTTTTGTTTTTTCAAATCTCCAAAAATTTTAAGTTCTTTTTATCTTATTTCGTATATTGATTAGCAAGAAAGCTTGCTTTTTTGCTGGAACGCATGATTCATGAAAGTGGCTCTCTGCTTCGGTGATCCAAACCGTTGATGTGATCAGACCCATAATGGATGGGTGTTGCTTCAAAAGAATTTAAGATCGGAAGATCCTAGCTTCTCAATCAGTGGCCCACAAATTGGATGCGTATCATCTATCACACCCTTTCCGAGTATCAGAGTATTTTCCATTAAAAAAATGATTTATTTTGTTACTAAAACAGAGTGGTATTGACACGTGTCACTCGGGTTGGGGCTGTTTGGCTTTGCTAAAATAAGCGTTTTTTAAAAATAATTTATTAAATTCGAAATAATTTTCCTTCTACAAATATGTGAAAGGACGCGCACACGTGTGGAGCCTTATATCTCCACGCACGTGCCATCATGAGATGTAGGTTCAAGATCAAATCCATCCATCGGGACCGTGTTTTTTCTAAAATTAATCTGGTCCACTCAAAAGATAGGTCTCAATATCAGAAACATGAGGATGGATTAGAAAATTTCAGCAAGGTGTTTTAAAAGCTGTATGTTTGTTTTGCAAACTGTGGCCCACCTGACCGATCAATCCATCCTTTCCAATGGATGGATTGGATCTTGGACCTATATTTGTATTGCACACGTGCGGCTTAGCAAATCTCATCTTCGGAGAAGCCAGATGATGCAACTATATTATAACCCTCTTACACCACTGTGGGGTCCACCATGATGATCATGCACCATCCATTCCGTTGATCCTTTTCACCATATTACGTTAGGGTATGACTCCAAAAATGTGGAAAATCCAAGATTTAAGTGGACCACGCCACAAGAAAGGATTCAGCGCTCACCTTTGTATACCCATATTATTTTTATATGCTTGACATTATAAACAGAGGGAACGGATTGGCTACTCCCCCTTGACACCAGCCAATGGCTGGTGGTCGGTGCTATGTGGGCCACACCATGAAGTATGTGTTTCATCCATGCCATCCATCTGTTTTTACATATCATTTTACGGTAAAAGTCCAAAAATTTGGTATATCCAAATCTCAAGTGGACCACATTACAGGAAACAGTGTTGAATGAGGGTCGACCATTAAAAACATTTTGGGGGCCATAAAAGTTTTGGATCAAGCTGATATTTATTTTTTCTCTTCATCTGGGCCTGTAGGACCTAATCAACAAACAGTATAGTGGGCTATAGGAGGATTTTAATGGTTGATATCTAATCACTATTGTTTTCATGTGGTGTGGTCCACCTGAGATTTATATTTCTTTCATTTTTGGGATCAAGCAATAAAATGATCTTTAAAAATGGATGAACGGAATGGATGAAACACATACATCATGGTGGGGCCCACGGAGCACCGAACACCAGCCACGGAGCTGGTGTCAGCGGAGTAGCCAATCCGTTTCCATAAAGGGTCCGTTGACACTTGTTCATTGAAATAGAACCGTAGGATATTATGCTTTTCATTTTTTAACCGTTAAATAAATGTCCACTGATTTGATAGCCAGGTAATGAAAAAGCTTTATTTATTTATTTGGGTCATGATATATACAAGATGGTAGTGTTTGACACGTCTTCAATTTCTAAGTGGTTGCGTACCGTAGATCTGCGAAAGGCTTTCGCAGGAAGTTCCTGCGCTGGGAACGCAGGTGGGGCCACTGGGATGTTTGTGAGAAATCCTCACCGTCCATCCGTTTCGTGAGTTCATTTTAGGACATTAGGCCAAAGATGAACCGTATCCAATGCTCAAGTGGGCCGAAAATGTGATAATTAAACGTCCACAGTTGAAATATTCGTGGGGCCACACAAGTTTTGAACCATACTAATATTTGTATTTTCACTTCATCCCAGTAGGAATGACCGTATTAACGGTATGGATGGCATGTAATCATCACTGTCGAACCGAGGAGGGTTTCAACGGTAGGAATTTCCCTAAATACCTTTTCCTTTATTACGGCTCACTTGAGTCTTGGATTATGTTGAATTTTGGTCTACTCTCCTAAAATTAGCGCACAAAACGGATGGACGGAGTGGATTCCTGACAAACATTACGGTGGGCCCCACCGAAGTTCCCAGCGCAGGAACTTCCTGCGAAAGGCTTTCGCAGGAAATCCGCGTCCAGATGAATTCCGCGTCCAGATCTGGATCCCAAGGAGCGCTGATTAGGTGAGTCTGGGTTAACAGATTATGGGTGAGTCCCTGATCGTGTGGCCCACCTTGATGCATGTGTTGGATATCAGTTCTGTCCATCAGTCGTTAGGCCTCATTTTAGACATGATCCCAAAAAAACGAAGTAGATCAAAATGTCAAGTTGATTATACCATAGGAAACAGTGGCCACTGACCATTAAAAATTTATTGTGGGCCACCAAAATTTTGGATCAAGCTGATATTTCTGTTTCTCTTTATCCATGTCTGTGTGACCTTATCAACAGGTTGGATGGTAAATAAACATTACTATATTCCCCAAGACAATTGTAATGATGGGCGTTCAATGAACACTGTTTAATATGATGTGGTCCACTTGAAATTTGGATCTGCTTAATTTTTGTGATAATGCTATAAAAGGATCTGAAAAAAACAGATGGACGGAGTGGATATACAAAAAAAATATCAAGGTGGGCCCACGGTCAGGGACACACCCGCGAAGCTGTTACCCCAGACTCACCAATCCGCGCCCCTTTCTAGAAGTCTCAAAATTTCTCGAGAAAATGACCACTGTAGACAAAACCTTTTACCCAGCGGTTTCTATGAATGAATACAAACTTTAGTTACCAATCTAGACAATCACGTGCGGACAGCGACTTTGAGGACGAAACTGCCCCTCCTTTTGACTGCGAAGACGAGCGCTGACGTTCCTTGAACTGAGAGTTGTACGAACGGCTTAAAAGAGATCAAAGTTACATGGCCCCACAGCTATATATTTATCATATCCACAACGTTCATCCATATTTCGAGATCATTTCGGAACATTATCCAAAAGAAAAATCATATCCAAAGATCAACTGGACCACACCACAAAAAGCAGCGGGGAAATTGATTTTCACCGTTAAAATTTTTGTAGGGCCCACCATAACATTTACTTTCCATCCAGTCTATTCATAAGGTCACAAAGGCCTGGATGAAGAGGAAAAACAAATTTCATAATGATCAAAAACTTCTATAACCCCTAAAAGGGTTTCAATGGTAGACGTTCAACTCCCCACTGCCTTTTACAGTGTGGTCCACTTGATACTTAGATCTGTCTTATTTTTCTTCTCAAGCCTTAATATGAGCTTGCTAAATAGATGGACGGTTTGGATATAACACAGACCTCATGGTGGGCCCACAGAAGCAACAAAAATTTCAAGAAAAAAAAAAAAAAAAAAACAGAATCTGCGATGAATCGCGGATTCCGCGATTCCACCACAACTCGCTGTAGGATTTGGGGATGAATCGCGGAATCCGCGATTGATCCCCGATTCAAACAAAAGGCTATGGCTACAGATTATAACCGTAGCTATAGCCGTATCTTGTGTACTTTTCTTTTTATTTTTTTTGTTTTTTTTTGTTTTTTTTTTTTTACATTTAGAATTTTATTCTACCTACATTTTTCTCTAACACACACACACACACACACACACATATATATATATAAGCATATAAAAAAAATTTCTCTCTTTTTTTTTCATTTCTTTCTTTATTCATATAACAAGAATATCTTCTAAACCAAAATTAGTTACTTGTCGTACCATATATGATTTTAGGGCTGAAAGTTGGGCGGGTTCAACCCAACCAACCTGTGACCCACCCGACATTGGGTTGGGCTTGGGTAAGATGTATCGGGTTTGGTCTTGGGGTTGGGCCATACAAACACCAACCCGATAAAACTTGGAAACGGAATCGCTGGGATTGACTGTCAAATGCATGGAAATGACCGTGAAGTGCATCAAAATGACTGAATCTAAACGGAATCGTCGGAATTGACCATAAAATGCATCGAAATGACCATGAAGTTAAGTTAAGCAATTGAACACGAAATGCGTGGAAATGACCGTGAAGTGAAGCGAATTGAACGTGAAATGCGTGGAAATGACCGTGAAGTGAAGGGAATTGATCGTGAAGTGCATCGAAATGACCATGAATCTAAACGAAATCGCTAAAAATGATCATGAAATGCGTGGAAATGACCGTGAAGTTAAGTAAATTGACCGTGAAATGCATGGAAATGACCGTGAAGTGAAGAGAATTTACTGGAAATTGAGCGGGACAAACTGAAAATTGAGCGGGACAAACTGAAAATTGAGCGGGTCAAACTGAAAATTGAGCGGGCCAAACTGGAAATTGAGCGGGCCAAACTGGAAATTGAACGGGCCAAACTGAAAATTGAGCGAGACAAACTGGAAATTGAGCGGGCCAAACTGGAAATTGAGCGGGACAAACTGGAAATTAAGCGGGCCAAACTAGGCCAAACTGAAAATTGAGCAAGAAAAACTGGAAATTGAGCGGACCAAACTGGAAATTGAGTGGGCCAAACTGGAAATTGAGCAGGATAAACTGGAAATTGAGTGGGCCAAATTGAAAATTGAGCAGGCCAAACTAGACTACGTGTCAAAATTCTACATGATAGGACAATATTAACTTTTTCGTTTTGGTTTACCATAGACGGTTCACATTCAATTGAAAAAAATAAAGGTCTAGATATTGGTAGCTGGGAGGTTCAAATGACAGGTTTTCTAGGACCTACTTTATCCACCGTTGGACACAACAAACCAACAATCTGGATTAACGAACTATGTGCTTCATTTATTTGAGATGAAAGATGGTTTATACCGTCGAAAGATGTGTACTAATCATCACATGATTCCTCCTCCACTATGATGAAACACGTGGGAGATGTCAACCATTCATCAGATGAGTCTAGAACATATGCCTCACCTACCCCAGAAAGCCATCTTTATCTCCTTACATGGTGACCCATGCATACAAAGATTAACTATAAGGGTCGGGTCTATTTCATGACCCAAACAGTCTGATTTGCGAAGATGTAACACCCAATCTTAAAACGGGGTCAGTTACAACGGGTCATTGATGTATTATAACAGGACAAGTAGGATTATAGCTGTTGGATTTGGGTCACATTTGAACGATATCAGTTTGGCCCGCTCAATTTCCAGTTTGGCCCGCTTAATTATCAATTTGTCCTGCTCAATTTTCAGTTTGTCCCCCTCAAATTTTAGTTTGTCCTGCTCAATTTCCAGTTTGTTCCGCTCAATTTCCAGTTTGGCCCACTTAATTTCTAATTTGTCCTGCTCGATTTCTAGTTTAGCCCACTCAATTTTCAGTTTGTCCCCCTCAATTTCCAGTTTGTCCCTCTCAATTTCTAGTTTGGTCCGCTCAAATTTCAGTTTGGCCAACTCAATTTCTAGTTTGGCCTGCTCAATATCTAGTTTGTCTCGCTCAATTTTCAGTTTGGCCCGCTCAATTTTCAGTTTGGAAATTGAGCGGGCCAAACTAGAAATTAAGTGAGACAAACTGGAAATTGAGCGGGACAAACTGGAAATTGAGCGAGACAAATTGGAAATTGAGCGGGCCAAACTGGAAATTGAGTGGGCCAAGCTGATCCGAGTCTGACTTAGTCAGGAAAACCGAGTCGGATCAGATTGGCCCAGGTTCGGATCGATAACAAGAAAAAAGAAGAGGAGAGAGAGAGAGAGAGAGAGATTCTACCTTGATTCATATGGCCATTGCAGTTCTGAACCTGAGGAAGAGATAGGGCCATTGCAGCTCTCAACCTGAGGAAGAGAGATGGTCATTGCAGCTCAACCTGAGGAAGAGAGAAAGGGCCATTGCAGCTCTTGTCAAAACCAATTTTGAAACAATCATTGTAATTCTTAGGTGGGCTACTTCTTCTTCTACCCCAAAACTCTAGAACAAGCATGCAAAATTCCCTCCAGAAAATATTAATTGGTTGGAAACATGTATTGGAATTGAAATCAAACTTGAAATCCTTAAGGTCTGTTTGGATAGGGTGAATCAAAAAGGTGAAAATGGAAAAGAAAAGTGGAATCTGAAAGCATTTGTTCCTTAGGTAAAACCACTGAATTTTCATTTCCTTCTCACTTGCTTGTAATGTTGCAAGAGTGCTGTGGAAAATATGCAATTCCATTCCCTTTCATCTGTTTGGATTGGCATGTAAAAGTGAGGAATTCTAACTGAAATTTATATGGTGTTCCACTACAATTGTGACAATAACATACACACCTATGCTATAGGTAACAATCCTACGGCCACATATTGATGCTAGAAGAAAATTCTACAGCCACATGGACATAACGAGACTCCAATGTACAAGTCGGGTGTTGTCAGTCATCTGTCAATATAAGTGGGTTACACTTATCTACTTGTTGTCAGCCATCTGTCAATACTACAGCTTATATGCATATTTTCCTTGTTGGAGATCCCCCTTTAGGCATATAATCCATTTCTTGCTTCTCCTTTCAAAATTTCTTCCCCAAGGAATTGTTTAAGGCCCATTTCCAGCCACAACCACAACGTTTGCAAATATCAAAACAACATTTAAAGCATCAATTCGAAGATTTGAAGCTCGGTATCCAATTTTAGGAAAATTAAAAAGAAAAGTTTAAAAAAATAAAAAGTTAAATTTAGACTATTGAACAATTTCTTCATCTGTAAGCATCTATTTGATAGGAAGCTATAGGATAGTGCTCACTGATCAATTAGAAATGCAAAGGACCTAAAAAAAAATTAAAAAAATCAATGTGAATGTTAACAGGGTAGATCTTCAAATGAATGAATTAGAAATGAGTTTGCTTTGCTAAGTATTGAAATAAAAGGATAATTTTATGGAATGTTGTATTGAAAGAAAGGTCGAAGCCAAAAGAATACAAACATAAAAGAAAACATACTACAGTTGAGATGTGAATGTCATTTCCACCCGGTCGACCCCGAACCCCTGTCCAGCCTACCCGATTGACCCCGAACCCCGCATTCAAATCTTTGGGTGGTTGGTTTGTAATTGTTTTGGTTGTGAGAGTATTGAATTTGGGAGTGGAAAAGTAGTTGCTAGTGGTGGTCATGGGGGTTTTTGAAGCCATTGCACTTTCAAAGATTTGAACTTGTAACTGTTTGTAAGTTTTGGGAGATGGTTCTTGTTGGCATTGGTGTGTCATTTGTGTGGTGGTGAGAGTATTAGATTAAACAAAAACGGGATCAATGTTGTTTTGTAGTTTAATACTGAACGCGAGAATTGTTTGAGACTTTTGAGTTGGTAGTTATTTTGTTTTTGAATGATTTCTTTTAGAAATTGGAAATCAACATTTTCTTGGACATTTTTTTTCTTTTTCTGAGAGATGGAATTTTGGCATTCGTTGTTTAATTTGTTTGGGAGTGAGTCTTGGATTTAAGGAAATTAGGAATTCAGCGAGGGAACCTAGAAATAGAGCGAGGGAACAAGTAATTGAGCAAGGAACGTAGGAATTCAGTTTGGCCCACTCAATTTCCAGTTTGTCCCACTGAAATTCTAGTTTGTCCCGCTCATTTCTGTTTGCCCGCTTAATTTCCAGTTTGGCCTGCTCAATTTCCAGTTTGGCCCGCTCATTTTCCAGTTTATCCCACTCATTTTCCAGTTTGGCCCACTCAATTTTCAGTTTGGCCCGCTGAAATTCTAGTTTGTCCCGCTCATTTTCATGTTTGCCCACTCAATTTTCAGTTTGTTCCGTTCAATTTTCAAATCTCACGTGGCCACTTCATTCCCCCACTCTCTCAATTTCTCCACTCTCACCTCTCTGTCTCTCTCTCTCTTGAAGCAAAAAAAAGAAAAAAAAAAAATCTCTTTTATGTTTTTTCAATCCATCTTCCATTTTCTTCTTAACAAGAAAATCCATATTTACTAATATTCTCATTTTTCTATTTTTCAAAAGAATGAGTTCGGACTCTTAAAGCGTCGGCTCCAGCACTCGTACTTTCAGCCCAAACCCTAACCAAGGACTCCAAAATTACCAAACTGCCACCGTGCGGGAACCCCCCAAATCTAGGAAAATCTAATGACCTGCAGTGAACTATATTGCACAGCATATGAACCTCAGCGGCACATCCTACAATCATATCCCATATAAATAATAATAATAATAATAATAATAATAATAATAAAGAACAAATTTTTTTTAGATAATCAATGCATCGAAAGCTAGAAACAATAGTTGATTTCTACTTTCTAGAGAAGTTTGCAACAAAAGATGAATTCAGGCGGGAATTTCACGGGATCAGAAATAACACTTTATTTAGATAATAAGTGACATGGAATATACACCAAGTGTTATAGATTAATCGTGTTTTTTATTAGGACTGCCATTCCATACAAGTTTCTCTAAAATTCAGCAGGAGTGCACCCATGAAACTCAGCCCACTGCAAAGATTTATTGGGACAAGAAAGCAAGCAAAAATGGAGTCCATTTGGCAGTCCCCAAATTTAGGTTTCAGCTGTTACGATGCATAGAAATGTCTCACTATGACATGCTCAGAATTTTTATTAACAAATAGGAGAAGTGTCCTTTTACATTTACATGCATACACAAGTAATAGAGATTAAATCTAGGAGCTTGATCCAGAATCAATATTCAGTCCAAAGTATTGCAGGATCTTAATCCAGAGTCAGCTCCTGAATTGTACAAACAATTGTGCCTTATTTAAAAAGAATGAAGATCATGTAGGAGTAAAGATTAGGCAGGTAAGTTAAAGACAATGCATAAATCAAGAGTGTTTCAAACATCATGTACACTTTCTTTCTAATATAGAGTTAAAAGGACTTGAATCAAGGATACAATATCCTCAGATACTATTACCTACATGGACTTGAATAAAATAATAATAATAATAAATAGAAGATACAATGGAATATTGATTTTTGGTTGAATGTAACCATGGTTATACTTTCTTTCTTCCCTTTGTAATTGTTGGCCACGATCTTTCCATCTTGGAGATTTTGGTTCATGCCAATCTAAAGTGTGGCCATATATCAGTAGTCCAAATCACTAAATCATGGGCCCCAATTGTATGAACCAAAACCTAGAACAATATGGTGTAAGCATTCTTTAATAAATCAAGTAATAACCCCAGCCAGCATGCACACAAGGAATGGCAAAACATAGTAAATAGAAGGCTAGTTATATGAGCAAAGAACCAATGTCATCTCTTTCTCAAATAGACGGGCCTTAACAGCTAAAATACACCATTCACATGATCCTGACCATTGGAGTGCATCGAAATGACCGTGAATCTAAACGGAATTGTCGGAATTGACCGTGAAATGCATGAAAATGACCGTGAAGTGAAGTGAATTGAATTTAAAATGCGTGGAAATGATCATGAAGTAAAGGGAATTGACCATGAAGTGCATCAAAATGACCGTTAAAAAAAATCTAAACGGAAACGCTAGAAATGACCGTGAAATGCGTGGAAATGACCGTGAAGTTAAGTGAATTGACCGTGAAATGCATGGAATGACCATGAAGTGAAGGGAATTTACTGAAAATTGAGCGGAACAAACTGAAAATTGAGCGGGCTAAACTGGAAATTGAGCGGGCCAAACTAATTGAGCGGGCCAAACTAGAAATTGAGCGGGCCAAATTGAAAATTGAGCGGGACAAACTGAAAATTGAGCGAACCAAACTGAAAATTGAGCGGGACAAACTGAAAATTGAGCGGGTCAAACTGGAAATTGAGCGAGACAAACTGGAAATTGAGAGGCAAACTGGAAATTGAGTGGGCCCCAAACTGGAAATTGAGCGGGACAAACTGGAAATGTTGCTTGGATCTGTTGCTTAGATCACACTACGCTCTAGCTAGATCCCACCCTCTCTATTCATCAGTATTAGGGCGTTTTTCTGAAATTGGTCCCTCCACGGAAAAAAGTATGCACTACAGGTATAATGTAGTACATTTACCTAAACGGTGTAAATTTTTTGTGGGCCATTGAACTGCTGGATGAAGCTCGCATCTTGGTTTTCGGTTATCCATGCAAAAATCATCTTGGAACATGATGGATTACAAGTAAAACATCATTTTGGGGGCATAACAAGGTTTCTTCGGTGGAACCACTATTTCCTGTGGTGTGATCCACTTGATATTTCGATGGGAAAATGGATAAACGTCGTGGATAGTCCACGTACATTCAAGGCGGGCCCAACTCCGTTTTATTTATTATTATTATTTTTTTTTTACTATTAAAATTTTTTTGGGTTAGCTTATTAGTACACACCCATGTCAGTACACACACTCCATGTTAGCCACCCCCGCTAGGGATCGATACCAAGACCTCAAGTGTTGAAACGAGGTATCTCCACTCAGTTTGCCAGTTGAGCTATGGATTTGGGTGTAAGCATCTTTTGTTTAGTGTATTGTATGTGCTCGATTCAGTCTCGATATTGAGGTAAACAACTTGTACGTTATGGTAATTCTACAAGTGACATCGGGGGATGTATGTGTTTCGGTGGGAACCCGTTCTCAACTGGTTTTCTGTGCTTTGAAAAGCATCCTAGCTTATCCTCTTGGGGCTGCATGCCTCCAGAATGCCAAGAATATCTCCTGATTGCTGAGAAACCAGTTCTGAATGGTCTCTCAGTTTGGTGCTAGATGTCTTGGAGGGACCAAACATCCAACCTTTTCTGATTCAAATCCTTTCGGATGGAAAATCAAAATAATATTGGGATACTCCATTATGAACCAACCCTATTGGTTCATTCAAAAATCCATGACCACTTCTTTATTAATTGTGTAGTGAATTGGTTGTAGCATCACCCGTGGAGGATTATTTTATATACATTGACGATCTCCCATGTCTTAATAAGACTCCTCAGCTCATTTGCCAATGTTGTTTCTGCCCTTTTCGTAAGATTATACATCATATGTTGTAGGAAGAATTTCAATCATGCTATGAATAAATTTCATCCTTGTTGGGAGTACTTAAAATTTTATTAGGGTGAGAAGTTGGGGTTCTCTGTCTTGGAATTAGTTGTGTGAATAATAGTACAATACCTTGTTTGCTTTTAGTGCTTGTATGTAATGGTTATGGGTTATCTGCAAATGTGATGTGAAGAGTTGATCCAAATTACTTGTCTTCCTTTTTTAGCAACCAGCCAAGGAAAATGTACCCAAATAATACTTTAATTTCACTACTAAACTATGGAGGTGTCCCAAAAGAATACTTTATGGATCTTCTGAGGAGTGCTTTGAATGATGCTTAATTTCCAGTTTGTCCCGCTCAATTTCCCAATTTCCAGTTTGTCTCGCTTAATTTCCAGTTTGGCCCGCTCAATTTCCAGTTTGTCCCGCTCAATTTCCAGTCTGGCCCACTTAATTTCCAGCGGGCCAATTTCCAATTAGGCCCGCTCAATTTCCAGTTAGGCCCGCTCAATTTCCAGTTTGTCCTGCTCAATTTCCAGTTATAGCCGCTCAATTTCCAGTTAGGCCAGCTCAATTTCCAGTTTGGCCCACTCAATTTCTAGTTTGGCCCGCTCAATTTCCAGTTTGGCCCGCTCAATTTCCAGTTTGTCTCACTCAATTTTCAGTTTGGCACACTCAAACCGTCCATCATGAGGTCTGTGTTTGGAAATTGAGCAGGAAAAACTGGAAATTGAGCGGGCTAAACTGAAAACTGAGCGGGCCAAACTGGAAATTGAGCGGGCCAAACTAAAAATTAAGCAGGACAAACTAGAAATTGAGCGGGCCAAACTGAAAATTGAGCGAGACAAACTGGAAATTGAGCGGGCCAAATTAGAAATTGAGCAGGACAAACTGGAAATTGAGCGGGATAAATTGGAAATTGAGCGGGCCACTTGAGTTTTGAATTTGCTTCAATTTTTGGGTTGATTCAAATATCATAAAATTTCATGAGATTTTGTACTGAAATTGGAATGATTAATCATGATATTGTACTGAAATTTCATGAGATACTTACATGCCCCAAGCAAAAACTTGAGTGTCAGTCAATTCCCTTCACTTCACGGTCATTTTCACGCATTTCACGGTCAATTTGCTTAACTTCATGGTCATTTTCATGCATTTAAGGTGGCCAAACTGAATAGGCCACATACATTTAAGGTGGGCCCAACTTAAATGTCTCTCAACAAGGGTTCCGTCATATTGTGCTCGAATTGGATTCGAAGCTGGTTATCGACCTTCTCGCTGGCAGATCTTCTCCCTCATGGCAAGGGAGACCTTGGGTTTCTAGGATTAAGGATCTCATGACTAGAGGTAACATCTATCTCAAATTTATCCACCGTGAAGTTAGCAGTCCAGTTGATGGGTTAGCTCGCTGGGATAGTGAGTTACAAGGGTCTCGGGTCGTTGATTGTTTTGCTAATCTCCCGGTGTCCATTAAGGGGTTGCTCTTCCTTGATCGGGTGGGTCTAGGTGCAGTGAGAGAAGTGGCCGAGTCTGCTTAGGTCTATTGTTGTATAGATGCAGGTGGTTTTTTTGTTTTGGCTTTTTGGGTGGACCTAGGTATTATGCTGCTGGGGATCCCGCTTCTGTTTTTGCTTTGGTTGTACATCATACTTTCCAAATTTATTTGGTGGAGCACCATACTCTCCATCCTCATCGTCTCCTCTTGAGATTTTCAAGGTCATTTATATGCATTTCAAGATCAATCCCGGCGATTCCGTTTCTCATTTCACTCTGGAATGGGAAGTCAATGTATATATTGTCCCCAGATGTGATATTGACATATAGGAGTCTACATGTGAGATGAGTCACCGAAAATGATGTGGACCAATAAAAGCATTTCACGGTCATTTCCATGCATTTCACGGTCAATTTCCTTCACTCCACGGTCATTTCCATGCATTTCACATTCAGTGAATTGACCATGAAGTTAAGTGAATTGACTGTGAAATGCATGGAATGACTGTGAAATGAAGGGAATTTATTGGAAATTGAGTGGGACAAACTGAAAATTGAGCGGGCCAAACTGGAAATTGAGCGGGACAAACTAGAAATTGAGCGGGTCAAACTGGAAATTGAGCAAGACAAACTGGAAATTGAGAGGGCCAAACTGGAAATTGAGCGGGACAAACTGGAAATTGAGCGGGACAAACTGGAAATTGAGCGAGACAAACTGAAAATTGAGCAGGCCAAACTGAAAATTAAGCGGGCCAAACTGAAAATTGAGCGGGACAAACTGGAAATTGATTTAATAGTCCAATGCTCCTGAGCTCCTGAGCTTTCACAACTTGATTGGATTTACAACTTGATTGGATTTTCAACAGTCGAGTTTAATCAAGAGGAAATGACAAAAATTAATATGTTTCCTAGCATTCATAATAAGGAAGTACCCTCAAATTCCAGTTGTGTTCCTTTCAAGTCTAACTTGAAAGTAACTAATTGCAATTTGGAGACACCATCAATCTGAATGCTGAGGAGACTAAAGTTTCTATTGCTGCCACAGTTATAAAACTCAGTGAATCATCTTGAAACTCGACAGAATTGACTCGGCTTGACGAGATTGCAAGTGAAGTCAGTGGGGAATTTGATTTCAAATGTGATTCAGTGTGACTCTTTGAGTCGACTCGTTGACTCACAACGTCCCAAACCAAGTCACTAGCCTAAGAACAATTCTTTTTCACAATAAGCATACAAAGAAATTTGAACTAGCAACCTCCCAAATTGTAGGATACATATACCACCAGCACTTCATTGCTTGTGAACATGATTACTTTCTTGTATATATATTATGCAAAGATGACTATTTTACTGATTAAAACAACTATTTATTTCATCAGCAGCATCTAAGACTTATTCCAACTAATTGGGATTGGAGACATGAATCCTGTTCTGCCAGTCCACTTTAACAAGGGCTTTGGAATGTCCTATTGTGTAGATTCATGATGAAAATTATTGCAAACTCCCACCTCAAATCAAGCTTCGGAATCATGCTCTCGCTCCCTCTTCCTAATCATTTATACTTGCTAACATTTTGAAACAGACGCTTCCCGGCTTCCTCACCTGAATATATGCTGCTTTGCTTCATGCTCCATGCTTCATGCAACCACACTCTGTGACTGTCCACCTTCCGATAAAAGCCTCCATTTTCTTCATTTTGTATTTCCCCTTTGTCCGGTCGAGAATACAGACCCCACGCACGTCATTTTGTATTTCCCATTTTTTAGCAACCAGCCAAGGAAAACGTACCTAAATAAGACTTTAATTTCACTACCTAAATAAGCCAAAAGAATACAAACATAAAAGAAAATACACTATAGTTGAGATGTGAATGTCATTTCCACCTGGTCGACCCTGAACCGTTGTCCAACCCCGGTCAACCACGAACCCCTGTCCAGCCTACCCGGTCGACCCCGAACCCCGCATTCAAATCTTAGGGTGGTTGGTTTATAATTGTTTTGGTTGTGAGAGTATTGAATTTGGGAGTGGAAAAGTAGTTGCTAGTAATGGTCATGGGGGTTTTTGAAGCCATTGCACTTTCAAAGATTTGAACTTGTAACTGTTTGTAAGTTTTGGAAGATGGTTCTCGTTAGCATTGGTGTGTCATTCGTGTGGTGGTGAGAGTATCAGATTAAACAAAAACGGAATCAATATTGTTTTGTAGTTTAGTACTGAACGCGAGAATTGTTTGAGACTTTTAAGTTGGTAGTTATTTTGTTTTTGAATGATTTCTTTTAGAAATTGGAAATCAACATTTTCTTGGACACTTGTTTTTCTTTTTCTGAGAGATGGGATTTTGGCATTCGTTGTTTAATTTGTTTGGTAGTGAGTCTTGGATTTAAGAAAATTAGGAATTCAGCGAGGGAAACCTAAAAATTCAGCGAGAGAACCTAGAAATAGAGCGACGGAACATAGTAATTGAGCGAGGCAACCTATAAATTGAGCGAGGGAACCTAGAAAATGAGCGACGAAACCTAGGAATTCAGTGAGGGAACCTAGAAATTCAGCAAGGGAACCTGGGAATTAAGCGAGGGAACCAAAGAATTGAGCGAGGGAACCGAAGAATTGAGCGAGGCCCGCTCAATTTCCAGTTTGGCCTGCTCAATTTTCAGTTTGGCCCGCTCAGTTTTCAGTTTGTCCCGCTCAATTTTCAATTTGGCCCGTTGAAATTCTAGTTTGTCCCGCTCATTTCCATATTTGCCCGCTCAATTTTCAATTTGGCCCTCTCAATTTCCAGTTTGTTCCGCTCAATTTCCTTTATCTCGCTCATTTTCATGTTTGCCCGCTCAATTTCCAATTTGGCCCGCTGAAATTCTAGTTTGTCCCGCTCATTTCCATGTTTGCCCGCTCAATTTCTAGTTTAGCCCGCTTATTATGAGCTTAACACAATAGGTCATAATGATGTGTTCTTGTCGTGGATCCCATCATGTTCTGATTTTTTGTTTCTTATCCAAAATTTCAAGATTTTCAAGTTCCCATCATGTTTGGATTTTTAAAATAACCCCCAGTTCAAAGATTTTCAAGGTCATTTCTATGCATTTCATGATCAATCCCGGCGATTCCATTTCTCATTTCACTCTGGAATGGGAAGTC
The DNA here is from genome assembly GCA_021015155.1 of Magnolia officinalis. Classification (NCBI taxonomy): domain Eukaryota; kingdom Viridiplantae; phylum Streptophyta; class Magnoliopsida; order Magnoliales; family Magnoliaceae; genus Magnolia; species Magnolia officinalis. The sequence continues at coordinate 71,628,325 of JAJHSJ010000008.1, read as the reverse complement.
AATATATATATTGTCCCCAGATGTGATATTGACATGTAGGAATCTACATGTGAGATGAGTCACTGAAAATGATGTGGACCAATAAAAGCATTTCACGGTCAATTCGCTCCACTTCACGGTCATTTCCATGCATTTTACGGTCAATCCCGACGATTCTGTGTTGATTCACAATCATTTCCATGCATTTCATGTTCAATTCCCTTCACTTCACGGTCATTTCCATGCATTTCACGTTCAATACCGGTGATTTCGTTTCATTTCACGGTCAATTCCCTTCACTTCACGATCATTTCCATGCATTTTTTTTTCTAAACAAACAAGCTAAAATATAGGACAACTACTCCATTACAAGTCGCATTTTGTATCAAGCAATTTATTTGGGAGAGAGGAAATCCGACATATCTTGTTAGCTTGAGGGGAGGCATTGGAATTTCTTTTGCCATCAACACAAATGATCTGCACTCAATTATAATTAATTTATAAGAAACTTATATATTAATTGGGTTCGTGTTGGGTCAGGCAACCCGAGACCTCAACCCGAGCCCAACCCAAGTTTTATCTGGTTGGTGTTTGTATGGCCCAACCCAAGACCAAACTTGATACACCCTGCCCAAGCCCAACCCAATGTCGGGTCGGTCACAGGTTGGTCAGGTTGAGCCTGCCCAACTTTTTGCCCTAAAATCATATATGGTCCGTCAAGTAACTAATTTTAGCTTAGAAGATATTCTTGTTATATGAATAAAGAAAGAAATGAAAAAAAGAGATAATTTTTTTTTTATATGCTTATATATACATATTTATATAAATATGTGTCAGAGAAAAATGTAGGTAGAATAACATTCTCCATGTAAAAAAAAATAATAAATAAAATTAAAATAAATAAATAAATAAACATGATACAGATACGGTTATAGGTACGGTTATAATCCGTAGCCATAGATCGAAGTTGGAGCCGCCGAATCCACAACAGCGACTTGTGGTGGAATCACGGGAGTTGCGATTGATCGCCGGGCTTTAGCTATAGCTACGGTTATAATCCGTAGCTATATAAAACCGTAGCTATAAGTTTCTAGTTTTTTTTTTCTTTCGCAGTTGTAATCCCCACCGCCTTTTGTGGGTCCCATCATGAGGTCTTTGTTATATCCAAACCGCTTAATTTCCAAACTGAAAATTGAGCGGGCTAAACTGAAAATTGAGCGAGACAAACTGGAAATTGAGCAGGATAAACTGAAAATTAAGCGGGACAAACTGGAAATTGAGCCGGACAAACTGAAAATTGAGCGGGATAAACTGGAAATTGAGCGGGCCAAACTGAAAATTGAGCGAGACAAACTGGAAATTGAGCTGGCCAAACTGAAAATTGAGCGGGCCAAACTGGAAATTGAGGGGGACAAACTGAAAATTGAGTGGGCTAAACTGAAAATTGAGTGGGACAAATTGGAAATTGAGTGGGCCAAACTGGAAATTGAGCGGGACAAACTGGAAATTGAGCGGGACAAACTAAAATTTGAGGGGGACAAACTAAAAATTGAGCAGGACAAATTGAAAATTAAGCGGGCCAAACTGGAAATTGAGCGGGCCAAACTGATATCGTTCCAATATGACCCAAATCCAACAGTTATAATCCTACTTGTCCTGTTACAATACATCAATGACCCGTTGTAACTGACCCCATTTTAAGATTGGGTGTTACATCTTCGCAAATCAGACTGTTTGGGTCATGAAATAGACCTGACCCTTATAGTTAATCTTTGTATGCATGGGTCACCATGTAAGGAGATAGAGATGGCTTTCTGGGGTAGGTGAGGCATATGTTCTAGACCCATCTGATGAATGGTTGACATCTCCCACGTGTTTCATCATAGTGGAGGAGGAATCATGTGATGATTAGTACACATCTTTCGACGGTATAAACCGTCTTTCATCTCAAATAAATGAAGCACATAATTCGTTAATCCAGACTGTTGGTTTGTTGTGTCCAACGGTGGATAGAGCAGGTCCTAGAAAACCTGTCATTTGAACCTCCCAGCTACCAATATCTAGACCTTTATTTTTTTCAATTGAATGTGAACCGTCTATGGTAAACCAAAATGGAAAAGCTAATATTGTCCTATCATGTAGAATTTTGACATGTAGCATAGTTTGGCCCGCTCAATTTTCAGTTTATCCCGCTCAATTTCCAGTTTGGCCCGCTCAATTTCCAGTTTTTCTCTCTCAATTTTCAGTTTGGCCTAGTTTGGCCCGCTTAATTTCCAGTTTGTCCCGCTCAATTTCCAGTTTGACCCGCTCAATTTCCAGTTTGGCCCGCTTAACTTTCAATTCACTTAACTTCACAGTCATTTCCACGCATTTCATGATCATTTTTAACGATTCCGTTTAGATTCACGGTCATTTCGATGCACTTCACGATCAATTCCCTTCACTTCACGGTCATTTCCACGCATTTCACGTTCAATTCGCTTCACTTCACGGTCATTTCCACGCAATTTGTGTTCAATTTGCTTAACTTCATGGTCATTTCGATGCATTTTATGGTCAATTCCGACGATTCCGTTTAGATTCACGGTTATTTTGATGCACTTCACAGTTAATCCCCTTCACTTCACGATCATTTCAATGCATTTGACAGTCAATCCCGGCGATTCCGTTTCCAAGTTTTATCGGGTTGGTGTTTGTATGGCCCAACCTCAAGACCAAACCCGATACATCTTGCCCAAGCCCAACCCAATGTCGGGTGGGTCACAAGTTGGTCGGGTTGAACCTGCCCAACTTTCAGCCCTAAAATCATATATGGTATGACAAGTAACTAATTTTGGTTTAGAAGATATTCTTGTTATATGAATATAGAAAGAAATGAAAAAAAAAAGGAGAGAATTTTTTTTATATGCTTATATATATATATGTGTTAGAGAAAAATGTAGGTAGAATAAAATTTTAAATGTGAAAAAAAAAAAAAAAATGAACAAAAAAAAAATTAAAAAGAAAAGTACACAGGATACGGCTATAGCTACGGTTATAATCCGTAGCCATAGCCTTTTGTTTGAATCGGGGATCAATCGCGGATTCCGCGATCCATCCCCAAATCCTACAGCGAGTTGCAGTGGAATTGCGGAATCGGCAATTCATCCCAGATTCTGCTTTTGTTTTTTTTTCTTTGAAATTTTTGTTGCTTCTGTGGGCCCCACCATGAGGTCTGTGTTATATCCAAACCGTCCATCTATTTGGCGAGCTCATATTAAGGCTTGAGACGAAAAATAAGACAGATCTAAGTATCAAGTGGACCACACTGTAAAAGGCAGTGGGGAATTGAACGTCTACCATTTAAACCCTTTTAGGGGTTACAGAAGTTTTGGATCATTAAGAAATTTGTTTTTCCTCTTCATCCAGGCCTTTGTGACCTTATGAATAGATTGGATGGAAAATAAATTTTATGGTGGGCCCTACAAAATTTTTAATGGTGAAAATCAATTTCACCGCTGCTCTTAGTGGTGTGGTCTAGTTGATCTTTGGATATTAAATTTTTTTTTGGATAATGCTCCGAAATGATCTCGAAATATGGATGAACGTTGTGGATATAATAAATATAGAGCTGTGGGGCCACGTAACTTTGATCTCTTTTAAGCCGTTCGTACAACTCTCTGTTGGAGGAGCGTCCGCGCTCGTCTTCGCAGTGGAAAGGAGGGGCAGTTTCGTCCTCAAAGTCGCTGTCCGCACGTGCTAGTCTAGATTGGTAACTAAAGTTTGTCTTCTTTCATAGAAATCGCTGGGTAAAAGGTTTTGTCTACAGTGGTCATTTTCTCAAATTTCTCTCGTGACAAATACGATTTCTACAGGAGAAACGCTATTTGCAGATGCACAAAAGATAAAGCGTTCCACACATATGGACGTAACACACGTGTGCTATATCTGCATGCTCGTTGACCCGAAGAATAATATGGACCACTGATCAGGTGGGACACACATGTATATTAAATACAAACCTTCCGTTATCCTTTTCAAATTGTTAATTTTTGTTACAAAGTGGGCCCACTGGATATACGGACGTGTCGAAATTTCGGGCTTAGAAACATTCCTCCTGGGTCCGTCTGATGAACCGTTTGGATCTTCCACACCTATGAAGCCTTGATACGTGTGAGTGCTTGTGGTTGGGCGCTTCTAGATCGCATCTGATCCGGATATGCGGATACGGAACTTAGCTAATTCAACATGCGTGTACACTGTACAAGACCGCAGCTGTACACACCACCACACGTTCCAGGGACATAAGCACGAGATCCATACCATCCATGAAGATGCTCCCACTGTGTAGGTGATCTGTTTAAAAATTCAGATCGATCTAATGGTGAAGATGGGCCCTACAGTTAAAGAAAAAGGTACGCCATTTACCTGTGTTCTAACATCGTGGCCCACCTGTTGAGTAGAATAGACCCATCTGATGGACGACGTGGGTATTGCACCTGTCTGCCTGCTGGCACATGTGGTGGTTTTATTAAACCTATGTAGACGCTTCTAGACCGATCGAAAACCTTGATCTAATGGACCACTAGGAGAAGGGGCTATCACAGCAACCGGACCATCTCAGCCGTCAAATTAGTTACAGGACAGTCAAGGAAAAAGTGTTGCGATGGACCGTATTTTGCCAGTGAAAGTGGTATGAATCAGGTAGCCAGGGTTTTCGAATTGCAAAGTTGCGTGCGGTGCACCATATGAACGGTTCAAATACATCTGCCACGTGTATGGTGGAGATGCTGGGACGAGGAACCGCCATCCGTCCATCTACAAAAACCTTCTTTCGCCACGGAACGGAGAAGGCTACAGTGCTTGTTCACCACCACTTCATAAGTTGTCGGGTCCCATCCACAGCCGACACAGAATACACGCGCATCAATCAAGATCGTCCAAATATTATAGCCCACTGCGGATTTACCAACCCTAGATGACTACGTGATCTAATCATCCTAGCATATGGTGTCCTTCAAATGAACGGCTAAGAATAAAACAGCCAACAGTCTCCATCTAAGCCAAATAAGATGAACGGTTAGAACTTCAGTTTATTCTCCATTTCAAGTGGGGGCAAACATTTGGACGGTCTAGATTGATGGGCACGCAAGATTTGTAAGATCTGTTGAATCCCACCGTTGGATGCTGCATGCCCCTTCAAAATTTCTGTGCTCATATGGTAAATTGATCTGAAAAAAGGGATGAAGGGCATGGATAAACAGATACATCGCGGTGGGCCGTGGCTAGAGACGGGTGGGGTTTGTACGCAATCCGCATACCCAGCCGTCTATTGACCGTTTTCGGTTAAATCTGTATCTTCCGTGTAATCCTTATCTCAACAGTCTAACTCAAGACCACAGATTCAAATATTACGAGGTGTAGAAACAGACCGGTGGTCTAGATTACTTCACCACTGGCCCCACCTGTCAAAACTGAGGACGTGGATTGCGTCCCACCCGAGTCTCTAGCCACGAACGGACAGTTCTGTGGGCAGGCCCACCGTGATGTATCTGTTTATCCACACCGTCCATCCTTTTTCTAAGATCATTTTAAGGTATTTGCAAAAAAATGAAAGTCAGATCCAACGCTCAATTGGACCACACCAAATAATAAGCTTGGGTTGCATTAAATGTACAAAACATTAAACGCAAGTTCCATTAAATGCAATAGTCATCTTTGGTGTGGTCCACTTGAGCGTTGGATCTTCTTCATTTTTTTGCATTTATGTTAAAGTAATATTAGATAAGAGATGGACGGCGTGGATAAACAGATACATCATGGTGGGCCCGCCCACAGAACTGCCCGTTCGTGGCTAGAGACGGGCGGGCAGGACGCAATCGGCGTCCCAAAACTGAAAATCGAGCAAACAATGCGGCCCGCGTATGGTAATCTCCCATGTTCGAAGCGGCGGATTAGTTGCGGCCCGTCCCCACCCAACATGGTGCGTCCCTGACCGTTGGACCTACCTTGATATATTTATTTCATATCCACACCGTTCATTCGTTTTCCCAGATCGTTTTAGCATATCATAACAAAAACGAAGTAGATCCAAATCTCAGGTGTACCATACCATTGGAAAAAAGTGGTGACTGATCATTAAAATTATTTGTGGGCCAGAAATGTTTTGTATCAATCTGACATTTTATCTCTGTTCATCCAGGGATTTTTGATTTTATCAACAGGTTGGATGGAAAATAAACATTTCTGAAACATTACAATGGGCCCTAGAAATTTTTTAATGGTGGACGTTTAAGAATCACTTTTTCACATTGTATGGCCCACCTAAGATTTATATCTGATTTATATTTTGTTTCATACCATAATATTAACTGGAAAAAATGATGGACGGCGTGGATATACAATGCATCCATGAAAGTGGGCCCCACGGTCAGGGCCACACCGTGTTGGGTGAGTCCGGAGCCGCACCTAATCCGCTCCCATGTTCGAAGTCTCTCTTGTTTTAAGTAGACGCTTCTGCAAAGGCCTCTCCCACCTCTCTTTCTTTTCTCTCTTCGATGGACTACCGTTTCAGGTACTCCTCTTTCCTCACCGTCGGACCCACGTCTCGTTTTCGTGTCTCACAGCTTCCCAACAACCTCAGATTATTATCGGTAAGACGCCTGTTCTGTTGTAATTTTCTTCTCATTTTTCGTAATTATCTGATTTATTTTTTTTTCTAATTTTTTCGATTTTTTTATATTGCAGAAATCGAAGCGCCCAATCCCAGTAAAGCGTCTCTTGACAATTACAGCCTCTGCTTCTGATGATAAAGAGCCTGTAAATGGGTCATCGGTCAGACCCAGTAAGATTTTCATGGAAGAGGTAAGTAATTTCATATCTTTTATTTTATTTTATTTCAATATAATTTTAATTTTCTTACTGTGATATCGGTATTTTTTATTTTGGCATTTTGATGTGTATTTTGGAAGAATTTGTCTTGGTTTGGATTTCAATTTCTGGGTTTTGCTTGATAACAAATCGAGCGATTTCTGTTATTATTATTATTATTATTATTATTATTTTAATTAAATATCTGTTCTCTGATAAGAACCCAAAGTAATTGAATAAAATAAATATTTCATTGATAAAAATCCTCACTGACTCAGATGATTCTTATTCTCTTCCCCAACACTTAGTATCCGATTTTTTAACCCTACACATTGTCGAGAGTAAGAAATTTATCTTAGGTTGCGTTTGGCTGAACCAAATATCATGAAATTTCGTGATTAATCAATTGTAAACACAAGGATAAGGGGTCGTTTGGTTGCCTGTAAAATCCATTAGTTGTTAAGGGTTTACAGGTAAAGACGTTACATGGGCTGTATGTTCCCTGTGCCTATAAACCCTTTACCGGTTGTAAACGCTTTATAGGCAGGGGCTTTTAGGGGTTGCTTGGATGCCCATAAAATTTGAAAGTTGTAATCACTTTACACTGAAACTATTTTCAGGTGTAGGAGTAAAGTGTTTAGAGTCCGTCTTGTTTGGCTTTAAGCTGTAAAGTGTTTGCAGGTAACTACTAGCTGCAAGGAGTGTGTTAGTTGCAAGTTTCTCTTGAAGAATTTTTTTAAAAAAAAACTGTTGAGCCTATTATCGGATTACCCATAATATGAAACACATCAAAATTCTAGGATTCTAAAAGCCCCTAGAATCTATTAAGTGCTTACAACATGTAAAGATTTTACAGGCAGCTATAGGCATTCAAACAACCACTGTAATGTCTTTACTTGTAAACCCTTATCAACTAAAAGATTTTATAGGGTATCCAAATGACTCCTTAGAATCCTTGCATTTTGCCATGTTTTGGTATTTCAGATTACGGGTAATCAAATTACATGGTCAATGGTTTTTGTTTTTTGAATTCTTCAAGAGACGCTTGCAGCCAGTAGTCTCTCTCTCTCTCTCTCTCTCTAGCAGCTATCGGTAAACACTTCACAACTTAAAGGCAAACAGGATGAACTCTAAACACTTTACACCCGAAACTCATTTCAGGTGTAAAGTGTTTACAACTTAAAAATTTATAGGCAACCAAACAACCCCTCAAGGTACATCCATTACTAACAAATATTGCTTGACACGGTTTGGGCAAACGGATTTGGTTGTGGGTTTGCTCCCCACAAACGCGAGTTCGATTTCCTTCCCCATGGATTACCCAATGCATGTGGTTGGCGGGTGATTGCGTGCATCCGTAGGGAATATTCTCACCTTAAAGGGGCGGGGAAACCCTGTTGTTATAAAAAAAACAAATATTGTTTGGCCGGAGATTTTCTTTTGGTTCTGACCCTTTAGGGATCGAAATCGAGCTTTTTGATGTTGGTAATAGAGGCAAACCCTTTAGGTCTTGGTTCAATCCTGTTTGGGTTCGAAATCCGACGCTGAGGGGGGTTGTCTTTTTGGTGGCTGCCTAAAAAATATGGGCTCCTGGCCTCTTGGCTCTTATAGGGTGAAATGTACTGGGTTCTGATTTCAGACATTCTGATTTTGGTTCCTGTCCAACCCTATTGATTTTGGAATTGGCTCCAACAGGTTTTGGATTTCAGTTTAGCCTGGTTCAGTTCCCACACTGAACTGGGGGTTTACTCCTCGGTCTTGAGTCTTCTCAAGGTTGATTTCTGGTTAGTGCCCCTTCTCTTTTGTTCAATTTGTGTTGGATTTGGCATGTTCAATTGAATTTGGGACCGGTTCCGACTGATTTGGAGCTGGTTCTTATTTGATTTGGAGCCATTTTCTAGTAACGGGTCTGATTCCAACTGATTTGGTGTTTGTTCTGACCAACTTGGGTTTGGTTTCAAATGACTTGGAGTTGATTTCGACTGATTTTAACCTGGTATGGGAACCGGTATGTGGTATGCTACTTCCTCTACTGTGTGGTATGCTAGGGGTGGGATCATGTGAGTTGCTCTTGTACATACACAAGGCATATTCAATACAATTTTGTATGGAGTCCATATCGTAATTTATATATGAAATGATGAATACTATTATATAGTTCCTGCATGCATAAATTTATATACATGCATGTTGTCACGTAAATCAAAGTCTAAATCTCTAAATTGTAAATATAGATAGATGTTGCAAGTTAATCTACGCTAGAAGCTGTGAACGCTAGTTTCCTGCGCCCATGTGTTTTCTTTGAGTGTGTGGGTTGACTCATGTATTGATGTAGTTAACTTGGAGTCGCCACTAGTCAATTAGCTCAAAATCCCACAGTCAGCTAGACCCCGCAGAATCTATTAAAGCTAGAGAATCCGAGGACTCTCTTGCTCTGAAATGATTCCTAATTTGTGACCTAGGATTACGGGTAAGGGACCTCAGTTATAGAGAGAGAATGTGTTAGACACCATATCTGCTTGGACAAGCATGTGGTCTTTACTTCGTGTGATTAATTGGTCTTAGGGGATTTGGTGATTCTACGCTAAAATGCAAAAAAATAAAAAATAAAATAAAAATAGGACTAGGTAGCCTCGAGTTTCTGATGTGACAGGGTCTGAGATTCTTACAAGTCACAGAGCATATGCTCATATCTGGCATGCAAACTTGAAGTGGCTTCGATGTAGAGAGACTCAAGTGTAGTGGATGGGCTCATAGAAAGCCTAGAGGAGCAGGGGGGTTGAGAAGGGATGCAATGATGCCAATGTTAAGATGCAAATGCAAATGATAGTGGCTCAATATCAGGCTTGCAAAATTGAAGCAGCTCGGATGCAGAGAGGCTCGGGTGTAATGGATGGGTGAGAGCGCACTATGGTTAGAAACCGTAGCCTGTGTGAGCCTAGGCTTGGGGAGGAGGTTAGAGCGGGCTTGGAGAGGGCTAGAGAGTGGGTCGGAATGAATGAGACCTTGTATGTTCATGCTCTCTAGAGGTGGGCATCTGGGACCCGATCCGGTGGATCTGACCCGACCCGATCCGACCTGACTCGGTACCGTTTCGAACAGAACCGACGGCCGAGATCGGCTTGATCGGGTCTGGCCACCCAGATCCGTTCGTCTTTCGGATCGGGTGCGGATAGAGGTCTATCCGGACCGACCCGACCCGACCCGGATACCCGAACCGAATGGAACCGGCCCGAACCGAACAGACCCGACCCGGCGGGTACTACAAATACTCTTTTTAAGTTTTTTACTAACCCCACCCCTCTTTTCTTTCTTACCCTACCCGGCGAAGAACAAGCGACCCTTTTTCTTTTTTACCAAGTTACCCTACCCGATTTTCTTTCTGTTTTCACCCGATCTTCTTCCTCTTCTTCTTCAGCGCCCGACGTCCGTCACTGTCCTGCCCGAACGAACGCACGATCCGAACCCGCCGTTCGTCACAGTGCCGTCCCGTCCCTGTCTGCTCGACGGTGGTCTGCAAGTATTTCTACCTCTCTCTCTTATGCAAAATTCCGTATTTCATTTTTATAATTTTTTTTTCTCCCCATTTTATTTGATGCTGGAATTTGGTTCCGATTTGGATGTAGGATGACTGCATGCCGGAATCTTGATCTTGATTAAACATGGTTTACAATGGTAGCTTATTAAACATGGTTTCCGATCGCATGTGCACATTCAGTTAGAATGTTTGAGGCCCACTTGCCGGATGTCATTGAAGAGGCGAGAACATGGGTTGTACTTGTAGTAGTGGTAATGTGTAGCAGTACCAGTGTTACTGGTGCTAGTATGTGTAGCAGTGGTGTGGAGGGGGAAGTGTTGGGAAGGAGAGGAGGAGAAATCATCTTCATCCATGGAAAGAGGAGGACATGCTTCTTGACGTGGGTGGTTTTGGTTTGATGATATTGAGGCTCATGGAATTCTGGTAGAGTTGAAGGAGTGGTGTGATTAGAGACTGAATAGTTTAAACAAACAAGGAGCCCATGTAAGCTAAACCCACATCAAGAAACCAAGGAAGAGAGAGATGATCATTCCCTAGTGGGGGTTTTCTTTTCTGGCCAGGGAATGAAAGTGATTATCTCTTTCTGGGTCTTTGGTCAGAGATGAAAGGATGCAGGGAGTGTAGCTGGTTTTTAGAAAGTGATTATCTCTCTCTCTCTCTCTCCCTCTCTCTCTCCTTTTTTTTTTTTTTTCTTGGATTGGATCCGAACCTGGGCCAATCCAATCCGACTCGGTTTTCCTGACCGAGTCGGACTCGGATCGGTCCAGGGCCACATGGGTTAGGATCGGATTGGGTTAGAGGACCAGGACTCGGTCCCGGTTCTGACCGAGTTCGGGTCAGGCCATGCAGAACTCGGATCTAGTCGAGTTGGGCCCAATCCGATTCGACTCGGTCCGATGCCCAGCTCTAATGCTCTCCCTCTCTTACTCTCTCTCTCTCCCCCTCCCTCCCTCCCTCCCTCCTTAAGAATAGATTGTTGCTATGTATGAAATGGGGAGAGGAGGGGGGTATATATAGGGCTTTAGGGCGGCATTTTGGAAATATCAGAGACTTTGGAGGGAAAATGCTGATGTGGAAGCTTGTGATTGGTGGAGAAAAGAGAGGTACCATATGACACTCCTTCTAAAAGCCTCCTAGCCGAATCTGGCCTTCCCCTTGAGCCTAGGCTCACTTGAGCTACTGTTTCCAACCGTTGTGCGCTCTCACCGATCCATTTCGCCTGAGCCTCTCAATCATTCGAACTGCTTCTAGTCGCAAGCCTAAGATTGAGCCACCATCGTTTGCATTTGTATCTTATCACTAGTATCATTGTATCCCTTCTCAACCCCCTTGCTCTAGGCTTCCTCTGAGCATATGCTCTATGACTTGCCAGAACTCGGATCCTAGTCACATTAGAAACTCATGATTGCATAGTCGTAAATCAGAAACTCGCATGATCACATCATCTCTTAACCTCCTTGCTTCTCTAGGCAATCTCTGAGCATATACTCTGTGACTTGCTAGATTTCTGAATCCTGTTACATTAAAAACTTGAGGCTGCCTAGTCCCATTTTCAATATTTTTTTGTCACATTTTAGCACATAATCATCAAATCCCCTAAAATCAGCTAATCACGAGAAGTAGAGACCGCATGCCCGTGCGGGCAGAGAAGATGCCTAACACCTTTCCTCTTTGTAACTGAGGCCTCTTACTTAGAATCACAGGTCATAGATCAGGAGTCATTTCAAAGCAAGAGAGTCCCCGGATTCTTTGGCTTTTACGGATTCTGCAAGGTCTAGCCGATTGTGGGATTTTGAGCTGACTGGCTAGTGACGACTCTAAATCAACTATATCATATACATGAGTCAACCCACACATAGAAAACGCGTGGGCATAGGAAACCAACGTTCATAAAAGCATAGAACCATAATGTCGGATTAGTACAAATATCATCTGAAATGACCAAGATGTTCCATATTCGTTACAATATGACTGCAAAGGCCGAAATGTATAGGTAACGGCCATGACCGTTACACGATTCATGAGTGAAATAGGGTAGTTGGTTCTTTGGGACCGTATCGGCCGTTACAGGGGCTGTAATGGCTAAATGATCGTTCCTCCCATAATGGTTGAAAAACAATCACTTTTTTTTTCCTATGTAAATCCATTTTTCTTCATTTTTTCACTTTTCTCATTCCAAAAACTTTCCTACATTATTCTACAATAGATTTTGACCACTTGTACTATAATTTTTAGGATTACAATAGTAGATTGAAGCGATTTGAGCAAAAAGAAGCTCCGAGGGCCATTTTTTCAAAAAATTGAAAAAAGTGGTATATATGGTTTATTTATTTTATTTTTATATGATTTCTAATTCTAATGCTTGATTGTGCTGTATAAACATTAGAGACACATAGCCATGTTCATAAATTCACTAGACAACTAATATAACACTCTCACAAAAAAGAGTGGACCGTTACACTACCATAAATATGTTCAAAACAAAAAACGAATATAGATTTGGAATATTTACCTTATTCTAGATTTTCTAGATATTTTTTCAGAAAAATTTGGGATTAAAAAAAAAAACCGTTATGGGGTTGTAACGGTCGTTATGTCCCCCGTATCGGCCGTTACGATTGATACCTGTATCGGTAATGATGGTGACCGTTACGGCCACCGTTACCGATACGGAAAACCTTGGGCCTAGACCCCACCTATATGTGAACTTGATTGTGCTATAAATCATATAAAATATCATCATCGCCTGAGCCTTATCCCAATTACTTGGGGTCAGTCGGCTAATGTAAATATTATATAAAATATATGTCCAATCATTCAATTAATTTATAATTAGTAATAATGATTAGATTTTTAATTTTTAATTTTTTTAAATTTACAAAAATATAAAAAGAGGTTGTTTCCTCTGCGGCAGCCAGCATTAGAGGATGCTTTTCTACAACACTTCGTATATGGGGCCACTTGGTATGTGTAGTTTGTATGCCATCCAACCCATCATGTGTGCAATGTGTATGTCTTCAACTTGTCTAACAAGGCCTCACTGCCAAGTGGGATGCTCCATTGTGCTGTTCTTGAGTTTTTCCTAACCTGAAATAACATGGTTTTATGTTTTTGAAGAAGAGGAAAACTTTGATACGCTGGCAGGGTGTGATGGATAATATGCAGGCACTTTAAATTACATAAAACTTGAAGTTTAAATTACACCATCCAAATTATGTTTAGATGTATCATGGATTCATGATGCAAAAATTACTTCTATCTAATTATCTGATTGTTAGATTGGTGAACATCTATTGGACGGTTAATAATGAAAATTTTCCATGTTCTGAATTTCAATAAACAAGTGTCCATGTAGAAGAGGTTAGGATTGTTCAACCAATGAGTAACTAGAATGTAAAATGATAGTGTGTTCTACAATTTATACTACTTATTTTGAGCTAAAAATGGAATGAGATTTGCTTGAACATCTTGTATTTATATTTCAGGCAATTGGAGCAGAATATGGAGAAGGTTTCGAGACATTTAGACCAGATGGGCCTCTAAAGGTTGATGTGGTAAGGGCGTAAGTCCAACATCATTGTTAGAACTGATATTTACATACTTATTTTTGTTCCTTTGTTCTCATGGTGCAAGAAAACAAACTATGGCTCTCTAACAGGTTACAGATTTGTTGTAGGACTTTTTGAATGATAGGATGCAAGAAAGCTTTCTCCAGAGAATACGTTATGCCATGAAGCCGGATGAAGCTTTTGGGCTTATTTTCTCATGGGACAACGTTATGGTAAATTTCAGACTCCATTTTTTTTTTTTTTTTTTTTCCTCTTTTGTGCGTGTGTGGCCAATTGTAAGTCTTGTGAATCATATAAACTTGTGGCACTTTGCGGAATTTTTTACTTGAATCGTGGTAGTTGTTGCTACACGCAACAGATTGTAGAAGTACATGAGCTGTGTTAAGTATGGATTCTATTCATATCTGTATTGGGGCAAAAGTTATTTATCTTGTTCTTGCTGTCCTAATGTTATATTGCCGTTAACACTCAGTTCTGCATTCTGAGCCTTTTCCCATGTGATCCATTTTAACCCTAGTCCCCACTCTCAATCACTAAGGATCCTTATAATTTTCAATTAAAAAGTGCCCTTGTTACTCTTTAAGCCGATAATCATTTGAGAGGGTAACATAATCGATATGTGTTGATACAAAGATTTTGTTGAACCCCAAATATAGAGTGAGCCCCATGAACCATATTTCAAAAACCAAAAACTTGACTCATCTTGATGTTCATCTGGGTTGGGTAGACCTGAAGACTTGACTCGATAGTTAAATAAATATTTAAAGTAATATAAAACACAAAAACTGTTGTCAAACCACTGGATGATGTGCTGGTTAAGTTCATCTATCCCTGTGGCAGAGGTTGTGGGTTTCGATTCCCTCCATCACCATTCATCTTATTCGTGTTCACACCGTGACAGAGACTTTCTATGAGACGTTCAAATCTTGGATGATGTGCTTTGTTTTTTATTGTGCTATTTTATATATATATATATATATATATATATATATATATATATCTATATATATATATATATATATAATAATATATATATATATATATATATATATTGTGTTGAGTTGACTCGACGAGTCTTCCCCTGTTGGGATTGTACAGATTGAGGACCGAGCTGGAAATCCCTCCAAGTCGAGTTGACTCAGCTGAATTTTGAGTCGACTCAGCAAGTTTTAGAACTATGCAGCGAATATGCCGTGACTGTGAACTTTAGGCATTAGATGGAAGCATTTACAAGAAACTTTCAAAATTGATCTATTCTGCATCACTTCATAGTCCCCACAGATGCTGAGATTGATATATTCAAACTATCTTAGGCATTTTTTTGGGGGTAAATTTAGGGATGTTCAAATTTGTGAAATAAAATGCCGACCCCAAATATCTGTGACAAGGCTACGATGACGATGATTCATGAAAATGTCTTTTTGACGTAAAACGATGTGCTTGTCTTTAGTTATTAGTTCCTAGCTTCAGCACACCTGTGCCAATTTGTAGATTCAAACATCTTGCTGTGAATCTTATTAAAAGCTCTTCTATCCTCCTCTTGTTGTTTCCCTTTTCACCTATTTTCACAAGAAGTGTGTGTGTTCCAGTGCTTTTAAAAGCACATTTATGATGTTATCTTTATCTTACAAGATGATCTTGGATTCCACCTCCAGGCTGATACTCGATCTTTGAAGTTGAATGCTTGGAAGCAACTTGCCTCTGAAGAAGGTATGTTGGTGGTTGTTCGATAAGTAATGGATGTTTCTCAATGGATAGTTCAATCAAAGTCGAATTCATCTGATTTTCAACATCAGTGTTTGCAAACTTCCACTGCTTTTGCTGCTTTTTGGCACTTCTATGCATACAGTTCAACCGAAAATTGACTCGTGATCAAATATGGTAATGGTCACGTTAGATTGTTGAGCAGCTGATCGTAAAACTTTTGGTAATTTTTACCGGTTTAAAGTGTATGCCAAATTGCTGGAAAAGACCAATATGATGATGATGATGATGATGAGCAGCAATGAAGGAAGCACCCATAGCTTTAGAAAATAGAAATATATTTCTTTGCGTTCTTCAAAAAAAAGAAAGACGATGATAATGATGATGATATTTGATTGTTGAGCAGGAAGAGACATCATACTACATGGTGATATACAAAGATCGATGCTATACACAGGTGCCGATCATGTCCTACGTAAGGTTAGAAGTTTTGCTCATTAATTTAGTTGGGTTCTTAATTACGGAAAACCAGGGCAACGACTATCTTTTTCTTGTCGTTCTGATTGCTTTGCTTGTCAATGTTTTTTTTCCTACCTTTGGCCTTTGGCCCTTTTGGAAGTAATAATATTTCTGCCAATCTTCCATTTTTTTATTTTTTATTTCCCTACCTTCAAAGTTCGTTAAGGGACTGTTTGGGGCATGGGATTTGTGGAATCCATGGATTTCAAATCTCCCATGGTTGTCTTTTGTTGGGGTTTGCCAAATCCAAGGATTTCTCAGATTTACACCTCACAAATGTATGGGTTCGGGGCAAATCCAAATCAACTATTTTTTTATTTTTTATTTTTGGGAGGGGGATTTGGCAAATCCTGAAAATGAAACTCTTTTACTCTTTTTAAAATCAAAAGAAGTAATTTGTTGGCAATAACTGTGCTACCATTGCAATTAATGCTCCCCAAATCCATGGATTTATATTTTGATTCACAAATTGTGGACTTTTGAGGCTTCGAAATCCATGAATTTGACAAGTTCATGGATTTACCAAATTCTCATTTCCTTGAGATCCAAAAGAGGGCCTAAGCTTTTAACATTCATGAGCTAGGGAACAAATTTTAAAACAATGAGGGCATGACTAGTTTCATGCCATCGTTAGTGATAATTATGCCATATGGTGGGCAATATTGGTTCATTATTCTTTATTTATTTGGTATAAGGCCATTTTTCTCTATCACGCAAATGGATTTTATTCATTATCATAAAGAGGTTACAGAGAGCATGGCCAATCGATTCAACCATCATTTTTACTCTCTCTCTCTCTCTCTCTCTCCTCTCTCTCTCTCTCTCTCTCTCTCACACACACACACACACACACACACACACACACACGGGTGGTGGGGTGGAGGGCTTCCAATAGGTTGGCCTTGCCATGAGGCTCTTCTAGTGCAAAAATAAGCCTTATCTGCGCACCAGGTGAGCCACACAATAGAAAATAATGGCTAGCCATTGATAAATAGAAAAATACAAATGTGGCCTACCGAACGAGTGAATGTGGCCGATTTTGCAAGGTGATTGTCATGATGGGGCAAACCTATTGGACAAGGTTGGATGTCACGACACATGAAATGTTGGAAGACCGAGAGGGTCAATCTCCAACACACATGCTCTGAGCATATCCTCCAGTCATTTTGCTTTTCGGATTGTGTTGCTCCCTTTTAGTTAGTAGAAATTTCGAGGACGAAATTTTTATGAGGGCGTACTTGTAATACTTGACCTAGCTTATAGGTATGGTCAACTGATTTTTTGCTCCATTTTCTTTTCCAACCATTGGGTAGGTTGGGTTTGTCTTTCGAATTAGAATCCTGTAATGCCCACGTACACAACCTGGATACTTGATCGGACCCGCAATAGTGCTTAGAGAGCACATCCCGAGTAACGCGACCACAAATACCCGGAACTTATATCATGACAACCACCCGATGAGGTGAATTCCGATGATACCTTCCACGCGTAGATACATGACATTGAACTCGAGAAATAGCGCGAAGAACCCGACACCTGTGCATATGCAAATATCCATGGAAAAATGCATGAATGATGCCATCATGAGGTAAGAATGAATTCATACTTGGAATTATTCCATTAGGCTTAGTTTAAGTTAAATATAACCTAAGTTTTATAATTAACCCACCCATATGTCTCACAAAAGTCACTTTATTAACAAGGCTAATAAAGTACCTAAGCTTATTCACTTAAAGTCAAGGCTTTTTATTTATTTATTTATTTAAGGAGAACCATGACACCTAGCATATCGTAATTAAGCTAACACCACCCATAAGCTTACATGAAGCTCACTTAAGGGGAGTAAAATTAACCCAACTAATGTCTAATAAAGGAAAACCTTTAAAAGTAAAAAAAGTTTCTTTGAATTAAGGTGACGATGCCATATTAGCTTATTGTAGAAATTCATAATTTCATCTAAAAGGTTATTAGGACCCTCTAAACAACTCCAAAGCATGATATATGAAGCTAAAACAATCATTAATAAAGATAGTGTTGTAAAGTCAACAACGCATCCATTAAATTAAGAAAAAGTGGTCAACATGACACCATATCTTTCTAGAAAAGGCTAGTAGTCATAAATTTCATGTAAAAAAAGTCCTTAAGTGATTAACACAAGACAATTACCTATGAATTGAGGGGAGCTATCCACCTCATAGTTTCTAGATTTAAGTAAGTTAATTAGCCTTAACCTATATAAAGGGGGTCATGGCTGAATTTTTGGGCATATAGTGCCCAATTTTCTTAACCTCCCTAGTCATTCTCCAGCTCCTCTTAAGCTCTTAAATCACCTCTTAATTAGTCCTAAACAACAAGCAAAACAGCCCTCATTACTAGACTTAATTTCAAACAAAACAATCCTCACTACTAGACTTGATTTCAAGCAAAACAACCCCTTAAATCACCTCTTAATTAGCCCTAAACAACCCCTTATCATTAAGAGGAATTTATTTCTTAGAGGAGGGGGCTATCACTCCAAGAACTTGTTGGAATTGGGAGAAGAGGCTTTCGAAAGGGACAACCCCACATGTTAGCGGTGGAAGCTTGCAGTCCCACTAGTGGACCCCACGATTAAGAAATCCTCACTGTTCTTCTTTCTCCAAACAAGTGAGTGAGTGCACCTCCCCTCAGTTCTTTTTGTTGGATTTTCTCAATCTTGTTTATTATTTGATGCAGGAATAGGGTTCAAAGAAGGTGGATCCTACGGTAAAAGTCGAGACTCGATCGGACCGTCCAACGGTTAGGATGGCATGGATTACACATATATAACTTGATTCAAAAGATTTGGGGAACCCACTGATCGTGGGCCCCACCATGATGTTTATTAGCCATCCAACTAGTTTATAAGGTCGCTAGGAGTGAATTGAAGAAGCAATACCTAGCTCTGGTACCAACTTTTGTCACGCCCTAGACCCATTAGTCTCGTACAACCACTCTACTTGTCGAGTTTGGCACACAACTAGTCGAACCCTAGGATTGGCACTTGGTGCCCACACACTAAGTCCCAAGCTCGACGTTTGACTGAGTGATGTAAAGGGTAGATTGTACCATGCAATCTTAGTAATAGAGGAGTATTAGAGACATGATAAGTAATGTCTGTACACAAATAAACTGTACACTACAAAAGTCCAAAAGTACATCGTCTGATTGCCTGATACATATATACATCATATATACAATCCAAAACGTAAGTCAAATCATGCTCCCTAACTCATCGCCTAACTTGTGGTCGCTACTGGTGGTTCTTCTTTAATTTCGTTACCTAGAGTATTTAAAAAACAAATAAGTCTTATAGCTTGGCAAGTTTGTGGTATTTATGATATGCATGTGGAATGACTAATATGAGAGAGAGAGAGAAGAGAGAGAGAGAGAGAGAGAGAGAGAGAGAGAGAGAGAGAGAGAGAGAGAGAGAGAGAGAGAGATGAGCTATGTGTGACATGCATAGGATAATTGCATGCCAATTGTAGAAACCTTAGCAAACAGTCATCTCACCACAGGCTCGACCGCACTACCATGAATATCACCATATCAACAAGGATCACCGTATTGCTCGAACTCGGGATTTGCTGGGGTTGATGCCCATGCACCAGACACCAGTAGTTGACCTTGCTACCCGCTGGCGGGGTTACAGACATCCGCTGTGCACGCCAGTAACAGACCCTTTCACGCTTCACCTCGCTGGACAGGGTCGGACTGTTCCTCGTTTGCCACCTCAACCCTATGGCGGTTTGGACTTACCCCTTCTCAACCTCACCTCGTTAGTGGGAGTCAAATCCATGACTCATGTATCCACCTAGCCCAATAGTGAGCCATCCCTAGGTACCATCGGAGTTTAAGGACTTTCAACTCAAGGGGCATATCATCCCCTACTATTTCCACATTTCCGGTGTCCCATGAATCAATATCACCATCCATCTCATAATCTGACTGTAGGCCATGTACTACGGTTAAGCTGTGGTGTAGCAAATAATTAGGATATTACTTTCTCGCCTAATACATCATGTCATGGTATGTGTGGTAATGTTGTGTAACAAGTAACTCGAAGATAGCCAAGAACTCAAGGCATGCCACTATGCAAGATGCAAGACTGCTAAAGAGTCGCATACCTAGGTAGCCAACCCTTATATGGTGTTGCCAACTTATGCTTGGGTTAGTTTCATAACTTTCTACCTTTGACAAGGCTTTGCTTACCTTCACTTGCTTGATTATGGTTAAATCAAACAATAATCCTTACGGACTCCAATCTAGGGTGCTTGTGCCTTCTTCCTTGTATGAAGACACCTTACTAATATCTTAATTGAATACCACAAGATTGATCACTACATGGCGATGGGTAGTTTTACCTAAGTGCCTAGAATGACTATTCAAGGTCCAACCATGTAGGGTGGTCCTAAGTCTAATGTCCATCGAAGTCCTCATGGTGGACTTATATGGGTTTTGATTTGGGCTTGGTGGAGGGCAACGTATGGTTATTGAGTGGCCCAAGTCCAAGCGTACATCATCATGGTGACTTGGGTAGTCATTTCGGCCCTAACTAAATTTCCAAATCATAGTTTATCTCGATTTAGGATTGCCACCATTGTTTTCGTAGGGTCCATTTAGATGATAAGTCCATTCATCTTTAGATCCCATTTTGTTCCAAGTGTAGGGTCCATTTTTTTGTCATAAATATATATTTACTATTATTTTTTCTAACATTGGATGGCAATGAAACATCACCGTGGTCCTGGGAAGGTTTCAACGGTAGGTGTACAAGCCCCACTGTTTTGTGCAGTGTGGCTCACCTGAACCTCATATCGTCTGGATTTTTGGGTCGCTGCACTAAAATGATCTATTAAATGGGATGGTTGGTAGGGATGAAACACATACATCATGATGGTACCCAGGGTGGCCCCACAACCCATCTGTCAAATACAAGAGAGATGTCCCTCTCTGGACACCATAGCATCCAAAGAGGACCTCTCCTCTTTACTTTATTTTATTTTTAAAATTTTTGTATTGTTATTTTTTTTTTCGTCTCATTTCCCTTTAGAACTAAACCTTATAGTGGGCCCTAAGTTTTTTTTTTTTTTTAAACAATTGGTGATACATCCCTACAGTTTCATGTGGAGTGGCCCACCTAGGATTTGGATCGGCCTGATTTTGTAACTTGTCCCTTAAAATGATTTGACAGGCTAGATGGACGGCTTGGATCAATCTCATATATCATGGTGGGCCCTGCAGTGGGCCCCACCATCTGGAACCCATAGAGTAGCAGCTGGCTGCATGCTGCTGCGTCCAGCGTGTAGCAGTGCATGTTGGACTTAGCAGCGTTAGCAGCCGCTGACCGTCTTTTTTTTGTTTTAGAATAGTGAGCCCTGGAGGTTTGAACAGTGGATGTTCAGGTGCCATTATTTCTCATGGTGTGGCCCATCTAAGCTTTGGATCTGATCCATTTTCGGGTTCATGGCCTAAAATTAGCTGACAAATTGGATGGACAGCGTGGATGTAATACATACATCATGGTGGGCCCTGCAGTGGGCCCCCACCTGCTGGTCTTAGAAGCAGCAACAACTACACATTGTTGTGGACGTGCAGGGCTGCACGCTGTTCCACTACAGTGTAGCTTGCTGTAGTGTTAGTTTTTTTTTTTTTTTTTCCTTTCCTTTTATATATATTTATGTATGAATATTATATTTATATTGTGTGCGTGCGTGTCGGGTCTCCCCAATGGGCTTGGCTTTTTGAGTGAATCTGATGGCAAATAAACACCGCGATGGGCCCACAGTGGGCCCATATTTTCTGGATCAAGCTGATACTTGTGATTTCCTTTCATCCAGGTCCCAGTGACCTTATAGACTGGTTGGATGGCTAATAAAGATCATGGTGGGGCCCACGATTAGTGGGTTCCCCAAAACTCTGCATCAAGCTAATATATATGTAATCCATGTAATCCTGATCGTTGGACGATCCGATTCAGTCTTTACTTCCATCGTAGGGTCCACCTTTGAACCATACTCCATCAAATGAGAAACAAGATTGAGAAAATTTAACAAAAAGGGGAAGTGTAGAGAGAGAGAGAGAGAGAGAGAGAGAGAGAGAGAGAGAGAGAGAGAAGAAGAAGAAGAAGAAGAAGAAGAAGAAGAAGAAGAAGAAGAAGAACGGTGCGAATTTCTTAATTGTGGGTCCACTAGTGGGACCACGAGCGTCCGCCACTAACGTGTGGGGTCATTCCTTCTAAGACCTCATTGTTCTCCAATTCCAGTAACTCCTTGGAGTGATAAACCCTCCTCCAAAGATAAAAATTCCCTTAATGACAAGGGGTTTGTGATTCTAATGGTGTATTAGTGCTAGCAGCAGGGGATGTTTTATTTGTATTTAAGGAATTGATTGGGGTTAATTAGAAGGGGTTTTAGGGGTTGAAGATGCTTGGAAAATGGTTAAGATGCTAATGAATTTGGGTACTATGTGCCCAAAAATTCAGTAATTGCCCCTTTTATATAGGCTAAGGCTAATTAGCTTGCTTAAAATTAGAAACTATGAGGTGGATGACTCTTCTCAATTTATGGGCAATTGTCTCATGTTAATCACTTAATTAAGGACATTTTTGCATGGAATTTATTACTTCTTGCATTTTTTAGAAAAAAATGGTGTTATGTGGACCACTTGTCCTTAATTTAAGGGATGTGTTGTTGACTTTATAACACTATTTATTAATGATTGTTTTAGCTTCATATATTATGTTTTGGAGTAGTTTAAAGGGTCCTAATGACATTCTAAATGAAATTTTGAATTTCTAGAACAAGGTGATGTGGCATAACCACCTTAATTCAAGGAAACTTTTTGACTTTTAAGGTTTCCCTTTTTTAGATGTTAGTTAAGTTAGTTTTACTCCCCTTAAGTGAGCTTCATTTAAGCTTATGGGTGGTGTTAGCTTAATTAAGATATGCTAGGTGTCATGGTACTCCTTAAATCAAGGAAATGCCTTGAATATTAGTGAATAAGGTTAGGTACTTTATTAACCTTGTTAATAAAGTGACTTTCGTGAGACATATTGATAGGTTAATTATAAAACTTAGGTTATATTTAACTTAAACTAAGCCTAATGGAATAGTTTCGAGTATGGATTCATTCTTACCTCATGATGGCATCATTCATGCACTTTTCCATGGATATTTGCGTATGCACAGGTGTCGGGTTCTTTGTGCTATATCTCGAGTTCAAGGTTATGTATCCGCACATGGAAGGTATCATCGGATTCGCCTCGTTGGGGCGGTCGTCGTGATATGAGTTTCGGGTATTTGCGGTCGCCTTACTCAGGACGTGCTCTCTAGGCACTATTGTGGGTCCCATCGGGTATCTGGGTTGTATACGTGGGTGTTGTAGGGTTCTAATTCGAAAGATGAGCCCAAGCTACCTAATAGTTGGAAAGAAAATAAAGCACAAGATCAGTTGAACGTACCTATAGGCTGGGTAAGGTATTACAAGTCTACCCTCATAAAAATTTCGTACTTGAAATTGCTACACCATTGGCTAAATGGGAGCAACATAATCCAAAGAGTGAAATGACTGAAAACTTTCTTATTGCAAGGAAGATATCATACATTGGCGATATTTTTACAGTATATTCAAGGCTCAAAGAAGCAAGTGGGGATACTTCTCACGAATGTCCTTCTCACGTTTCCACGAGACCTCTGCCTCGCTATGGTGTCCCCACTGCACTTTCACAAGTGGAATCGTCTTTGTCCGGAGGACCTGCTCCTTTTGATCCAGGATACAGACCTGATGCTCTATGTACAATGCGTCCTCATGGATCTCAATCGGCTGTCAATCGATGATGTGCTCCATCTCTGGCTCACGCCTCCTCAACATAGATACATGGAATACATCGTGCACACCCGCCAACTAGGGAGGCACGACAAGCTGATATTCTGCCTGGCCAATTTGCTCTACTATCTCGAAGGGCCCTATATATCGCGGGGCGAGCTTCCCCTGCTTGCTGAATCAACTTACGCCCTTCATGGGCGAGACCCTTGTTGGAGTGTTAAGTCCCTTAATATACATTAATACAACATCCTCTAATAGCTTGAGCTTTTGGAGAAATTGGTTGTTTGACATGGTATCAGAGCGGAAGGTTTTGTGTTCAAATCTCGGGAGTAGCAAATATGCCTCCCTATTATTTTCTCACATGGGGGGCCGTTTATGGTGTGAGTTGTGGGTATCCCTCACTTGGGTGTGAGTTGTGAGTGCTCCTCCACCCCTGCCCAGTATGTTCCCACGCGGAGTTCATGCCACACATGCGGGTGAGTTGTGAGTGCTCCTCCACCCCTGCCCAGTATGTTCCCACGCGGAGTTCATGCCACACATGCGGGGGAGTGTTGGAGTGTTTAAGTCCCTTAATATACATTGATACACCATCTTTTAGCAGCTCAAGTTTTTAGAGAAATTGGTTGTTTGACAATCCTGAGATGGACAAAATCTCCAGCAGCGAATTCCAATTCTCTATGCTGGTGGTTAACATAACTCTTTTACCGGCTTTGAGCTATGCGCATCCTCTTCCTGATAAGTTCTATCTTCTCCGAGGTCTGTTGAACAATCTCAGGCCCGAGCAAACATTGTTCTCCAACTTTTGTCCAACGACTGAGAGACCTGCAGGGTCGGCCGTACAAGGCCTCATATGAAGCTATGCTGATGGTCGCCTGATAGCTATTATTGTATGCAAACTCTGCCAATAGTAGATGATTATCCTAGCTATAGCTATTATTGTATGCAAACTCTGCCAATAGTAGATGATTATCCTAGCTGCTACGAAAATCCAGCACACACACTCTAAGCATATCATCTTGGATTTGATTGACCCTCTTGGCCTGCCCGTTTGTCTTGTGATGGTAGGTGGTGTTGTACTTCAAAGTTACGCCCAAGGCTCACTGAAAGCACTTTCAGAATCACAACATGAACCTCGGGTTGCGGTTGGATACTATCAATATTGACACTCCATGCAGCTTGACGATCTCATCAACAAATAGTTGAGCAAGGCAGTTTATGGAGTAGGGGGCACGTATAGGTAGGAAGTGTGTTGTCTTCATTAGTTGGTCAACAATGACCTAGATGGTGTCATGACCTTGTGGAGTCCACCGCAATCTCATAATGAAATCCATCGGCAATCCCAAAATGAATACCGTCGTAACGTGCGTCCACTTCCACTAAGGGATCTCCAGCTACTGCATAGTACTTGAGGGTCGTTGATGTTCTGCCTTGACCTTCTTACAAGTGTCATAGTGGGTAACATACTTGGCAATGTGGCGCTTCATCCTAGGCTACTGTCATGGGCCTGTTACGTATGGGCTTGGCCTGGGACCTGAGGCCTTATGCTTAGCTTATTTGTCATGTCAGTAAGTAGTGGGTTGTTGGTTATGCGTTGCTTAATTTCAGTAAGTAGTGGGCTGTTGGTTATTTGTCATGTCAGTAAGTAGTGGGCTGTTGGTTACTATTCAGTAAGTATTGGGCTGTTGATTATTTGTCATGTCAGTAAGTAGTGGGCTGTTGGTTACGTATTGCTTAATTTCAGTAAGTAGTGGGCTGTTGGTTATTTGTCATGTTATTTAAGTTGCTGTTGTTAATGAAAAGGTATCGGAAAGTTTATTCATTATTCGTAATAGGAGGTCTCAGCCCCCTCGAAGTGGTTATCTACTTATTTCTGATATCCAGCTCTTTACAAGTGGTATCAATAAGTAGATAGCCACTTCGAGGGGGCTGAGACCTCATATTACGAATAATGAATAAACTTTCCGATACCTTTTCATTAACAACAACAACTTAAATAACATGACAAATAACCAACAGCCCACTACTTACTGAAATTAAGCAATACGTAACCAACAGCCCACTACTTATTGACATGACAAATAACCAACAGCCCACTACTTACTGAATAGTAACCAACAGCCCACTACTTACTGACATGACAAATAACCAACAACCCACTACTTACTGAAATTAAGCAACACATAACCAACAACCAACTACTTACTGACATGACAAATAAGCTAAGCATAAGGCCTCAGGTCCCAGGCCAAGCCCATACGTAACAGGCCCATGACAGCTACCAATACTGCCTCTTGACATCGTGATACATCTTTTTGCTACTTGGGTGGATCGTGAATTTGGATTGGCGTGCCCTCGATAAATATCTCGTCTTAGCTCTGCATCATCCTGCATACAATCACCCTTTATAACGAAGTCCACCCTTCAGTCATTTCCTTGTGGCGAACGATGATGACCGGGTCAGCCCATTGCGCCTTAATAACTCGAGATACCAGCAATGTATGGATGGACAAGCTCGCGAGCTACGCAATAGCTAATCACAGGCTCAACTCGAATTCGAAATCTCGTACTACCTCCAACATCCGCCACTCCCAAACCATAAGGTGAGCAATAACTCCCCGAGGATAATGGATGAGGGCATGGGCCATGACATTTGCCTTCCCTGGGTGGTACTGAAGAGAAAAATCATAATCCTTCAGCAACTATAACCACCTCCTCTACCGTAAATTGAGCTCACTCTTAGAGAATAAATATTTAAGGCTCTTGTGGGCCGTGAACAACTGGAATTTGATCCCATATAAATAACGCTGCCATATCTTCACTGCGAACACTACTGTGGCCAACTCGAAGTCATGCGTGGGGTAATTTTGCTCGTGGGCCTTCAGTTGCCGAGAAGTATAGGCTATAACTTTAGCGTGCTGCATCAGCACACAACCTAATCCAACTCACGAGGCATCAGTGTACACTATGAACCCTTCATTCCTAAACGGTAAAAGTGAGAACTGCGTTGACGTCAACTTATCCTTCAACTCTACAAATGCCTTTTCACAAGCTTCACTCCAAACAAAAGGTGCTCCTTTACGAGTCAGTTGGGTCAACAATCCTGTTATATGAGAAAACCCCTGAATAAACCATCTGTAGTAACCTATTAGACCCAATATGCTCCGAATCTCCATAACATTAGTGGGTCACTGCCACTTAAGCATGGCCTTGACCTTGGCTAGATCTACGACCACTCTGGTAATAACGTGCCCGAGAAACTTCAGTTGTTCATGCCATAACTCACATTTCTCCAATTCAGCATATAACTGATGATCGCGAAGAGTTTGCAGGGCAATACATAAATCACACTCATGCTCCCCCCGGGTAGGCGAATATATCAGAATATCATATATAAATACCGCCACAAAGTGGTCGAGGTCAAGGTGGGCCAAATCAATTACGTATCTGCCGTAACGACCGATACGTAACGGTAACGACAGATGCCATTACGTGTTACGGGGTTAAAACGGGGTGGCCCTGAAAAAGCAAACCGTAATGGCCGTTATGGAGCTGTAACGACCAATACAGAACATAATGGCCGTTACCCCGTATTAGTGTTTTCAGGAAAAAAAAAAACTGAAAAAAAAAAAGGAAAAAAGAACTTACCTTCTTCGTTGCTTCTTCTTCTTTTATTGCGGCTGTGGATCCTCATCCGCTTCCGCTTCTTCTTCTTGCTGTGAGCCTGCGATGCCCTCTCTCTCTCCTCTTTTCCCCTCTTTTTTTTTTTTTTCCTCTCTCTCTCTCTCTCTCTCTCTCTCCTGTTTAAACGAGAGGAGGCTACGTGGCTGTTTCACAGCCATGTTTAAAAAATAAAATAATACTCTGGCGGTATTTCATGCTAAGTGCACACACTGTTTTGTGGGACCCACCTTGATGTATGTGTTGTATATCTATGTCGTCCATCAGTTTTTCCAGCTAGTTTTAGGGCATGATCCCTAAAATGAAGCAGATCAAAATCTCAAGTGAGCACATGGATCGAATTTCCACCGTTAAAAACTTCTTGGGGGCCACAAGTTTGCATCAAGCTGCTATTTGTGTTTTCCCTTTCATTCAGGTCCATTGGACCTTATCAACATGTTGGATGACAAATAAACATTACATTGGACCTTATCAACATGTTGGATGACAAATAAACATTACATTGGACCATGGCAAGCCATAAAATGAGATGGCAAAACAGATGTACAACATGGATATACAACACACACACTGAGGTGGGTCCTATGGTCACGACCTCACCCACACATTGCCTAGACGCAATCACTACTGGATGGTGCTATCTGGGCCCCATCATGATGTATGGGTTTTATCCACGCTGTCCATCAATTTTGCCAGATCATTTTTTGGCATGAGCTAAAAAATGAGGCTGGTGGACCATCACAAGAAACGGTGATGGTTGAACGCCAACCGTTAAAAACTTCTTGGGGGCCATAAAAGTTTTGGAGCAAGCTGAGATTTGTATTTTCCCTTCCTCCAGGTCTGTATAACGTAATCAACAGGTTGGATGGCCAATAAATATTACAGTGGACCGTAGGAAGTTTTTAATAGTGGAGATTCAATCACAACTATTTCTTAGTGTGGTCCACCTGAGATTTGAATCTGCCTCATTTTTTAGACTATGCCTTAAAATGAGTTAGCAACACATACATCAAAGTAAGCTCCATGTTCAGGGCCTCACCGACTAGTGGTCTACCTGAGATTGTATGGAGATGTTAGTTACCATCTGCTCTCTTCGATATAGCTTTCTTGCCCAAGAGTGGACCGTTACACTACCATAAACATGTTCAAAATCATAAATGAATGCATATTTGGAATATTTAGATTTTTCTGGATTTGTCAAAAAAATATGACCGATACAGGGAGCGTAACGGCTGTTACTCCCCCTTATTGGCCGTTACACTGTTACACCGTATCGGTAAGGGTGGGCACTGTTACGCCCATTATTACCGCAACGGGACACCTCGAGGTAGGGGCGGAATACTTCATTCATCAACTACATAAATACGGCCAGGGCATTCGTCAGCCTGAAGGACATAACTAGGAACTTGAAATTGCCCTATCTGGTGCGAAAAGCTGTTTTAGGGATGTCCTCTTGAACTTAAACCTGATGGTATCTGGAACGTAGGTCGATCTTCGAGAAGAACTACACCTCTCTAACCTGATCAAACAAATCGCCAATCCTCGATAATGGATACTTGTTCTTGGTAGTTACCTTGTTCAGTTCTCTATAATCCACACAGAGTCTCAACGACCCATCCTTCTTCTTAACAAATAGAATTGGTGCTCCTCACGGAGAACTACTCGGGCGAATAAAGCCCAAAGCCTGAAGTTCCTCAAGTCGCTTCTTCAATTCTTCCAACTCTAGAGGTGTCATGTCACATGGCACCTTTGAGATGGGCTCGGTACTTGGCATTAGGTCAATACAAAACTCCACTTATCATCTAAATGTACCAATGGACCCTACAAATGTCGTCCATTTAGATAAATAAAAAATACAAATGTGGTCTACCTAACGAGTGAATGTGGCCGATTTTGCAAGGTGATTCTCATGATGGGGCCAACCTATTGGACAAGGTTGGATGTCATGCACAAATGAAATGTTGGAAGTTATCCACTGGGTGGACCGTAACTTGAGGTCTAACCCAGTTGGACTCGAGATCTTCGTGTTCATATATTTGTGTGTGTGTGTGTGTGTGTGTGTGGACCTTTACTTATTTGACCAACCGTTTGGACTTGAGACCTTTTCATTCATATATCTGTAAATATATCATCAGTTAAAGTTTCCTTCAAATCAACATTGATGTACATAAGGCATCAGAGTCGGCTAGGAAAGCATGCTTGGAACTAGGGGCTGCCTCGGTAAACACATCGACTATCTGTACAGTGATGGGGATGTGAGAGAGTGGGTGCTTCTCTCTCAATACGATTCCTAATAAAATGGCAATTTGCCGAAATATGTTTGGTGTTCTTATGTGAGATGGTATTGGACCCTGATCTCTGTAGCACTATTTTGTACCCATATGGTGGGACTGAGAAAGGTCTAATCAATGGCAGTGCCTGTAAGATCTCCAATTCAAGCAATTGAATGTTTTGTTCTCCTTTCGTGTTTCTACATGATTGCTTGTAGAGATTGATTTACATTCTTGCAATCTTTTATTTTGGTTTATCATCGATTGTTTATGTTTGATGCCCTCTAATATCCCCAAATATTCAGGTTTTGTGCTGGGAAAATGAAGAAAGCAAACTCAAGATATTGAAGTCAAGGCTCTCCGAGTTGTACTTTGAGAATCTCTTTAAAGTTAGTCCCAGACCATGCTCTCCAAATAAGGACGTACATGCAACTTTGAATTTAGAAAAGGGAATTTAAATCTACACCCATCCTGGATAGGGGTCGGCAATGGGATGCGTTCGTTTGGTTGGGGTTAATCCGAGCTGACCTGTTTATTAAACGGGCCTAGAATTCTGGTCGGAACCCAACCTGCAATGGTTACCTCAAAGCTTGACTCGACCTACTTAAAATTCATCAAGCCCAAGCCTGATCTGGCAAACCCATTTAATTGTGGGTAAGCTCAAACGACTCATCTCACGTGATGTGAATCCAAAATCTGAACGGTGCATGTGATGCAGCACCCCATGAAACCCACAGGGCCCAACTTTTACCCTGATCCAACACTTTGGTGGGCCATGGCAAAAGGAAAATTTTCCTCCCCTGATTTGCATCTCTTTGCTATGGCCCACCAGAGTTTTGGATCATGTTGAAAATTGGGCTTTGGGGTTTCATGGGGTGCCGCATCACATGGACCGTTTGGATTTTGGGCCCATGACACGTGTGCGAAGGGGATATGTATATATGTATGTATATTCAATCTTCAATTTCTTTTCCTTAAAAATGGGCCACATTTCTAGCCTAAGCCCGGCCTGCTACCCATTTAGCTTGGCTGATCTTACCCATTGACGCCCATGATCCTGATTGAGAGATATATCCTTTTCTTTTATACTTTTGGTAATAAAACACTACAAACTAGAGTGGGTAAGTGTATCATCAATCAGGCCAGTGTAAATAATGTCTCCCTTCTATCTGTATTTTCTGTAGTCTATATTTGATGTGTCACATGCTTGACTTGTATGACCAGCTTAGGACGCCTATGGAAGGTTTGAAGGAATGGTTGGATGCTGTTTATACAGCCGGCATCCCTTGTGCTGTTGTTTCATGTCTTGATCGGATTAATCTTCTTGCGTCTCTGCAGCGGATGGGGCTCAATAAATATTTCCAGGTACGAAATTGGTGTTAAAAAAAAAAAAAAACTATGGGTTCCTTGTTTTCATTAGTATTCAGATATGTAATGGAATATAATCTGAGTCTGGATGTCTCCGTCCTGAGTTGTAGGCGATTGTGTCAGAGGAGGATGGAATGGAGTCGATAGCGCATAGATTTCTCTCTGCTGCAGTTAAGGTACAAAAGGGAGTATAAACTATTTGAAATTAAATAGTCATAAACTAATTGAAGTTAAATAGCTTTTTTAGTCTAATCACTTAGGGGGTGTTTGGTTTTCCAATTTCTTGTATAATGCAAAGTAAATGAGCCATCATTATCATTTCAAGGTGTTTGTTTAAACAAGAATTATTGCAGGTAAATCGAGAGTCAAATAAACTTGTAAAGGAAATTGCGATCATTACATTTTTTATAAAACTTCCATTTTTACGAAGTTTTCTAGGTGAAACAAATAATGGTAGCAAACTCATCATTGCAGTCAAATGTAGGTGACAGCTTCAAAGAGTGGGGCCCATGGTTCAGTTATCCAAACAGTTGGTATTTTTGTTCCCCACTTCAGTGCAGCAAAAATCCCCCAGATGGAAAATTCTAGCCATTATTGGTAGTGGCCAGAAAAAGATTGCTTAGACCTACAGGAACAGCTCATAGTCAACCAGGAAAAGGCCAAATATTTGATGGATAGGATCTTCCAAACTGTGGTGTTTTTGGTGCATGGGTCATCCACTGCGAGGTCCATCACATCAACAGATTGGATCAGCGAATCATGGGCTCCACTTGTATAAGCTAAAATCATAGGTGTTCCGTATCCATTACGATATGCCCGTAAAGGCCGATACGCATAGGTAACGGCCATGACTGTTATGCGATACGGGGTGGCAGGTTTTTTGGGACCGTATGAGCCGTTATGGGCATAACGGCCATTACCCCCATAACGGTTGAAAAACGACTACTTTTTTTCTATTTAAATTCATTTTCTCCTCATTTTTTCACTTTTCTCATTCCAAAAACTCTTCTAGATCATTTTACAACAAATTTCGACCATTCTTACTATAGTTTGTAAGATTAAAATCTAGATTGAAGTGATTTGAGCGAATAGAAGCTCCGAAGGCTATTTTTTCAAAAAATTGAAAAAAAAAAAGTATTTATGCCTTCTTTTTTTTTTCCTTCTGATTTCTAGTTCTAATGTTTGATCGTGATGTGTAAATATTAGAGGCATAATCATGTTCACGAATTCACTAGACAACCCAATACAACACTCTCACCAAAGAGTTTACCGTTATGCTATTATAAACATGTTCAAAACAAAAAATGAATACATATTTGGAATATTTACATTATTCTGGATTTTCCAAATATTTTTTTTTTTAGAATTTTCGGGCAAGAGATAATTTCCAACCGTTACGGGGGTCATAATTGTCGTTACGCCCTCGTATCGGTAATGGTGGTGACCGTTATGGCCACTGTTACCAATATGGAATACGTTGCATATAAACTTTTCGCCCAAGCATGGTATTACATCCCTATTATAATCTGTTGTGTAGAGATAGAATATTGGATTTTTCATAGGCATTAGCTCCAACAAAAGTACCAATGCATGCCAAAAAAAAAGTAAAAGAGAGAAAAAATGATTTTAGACATCAGTTGGCCATCTGAGGCCGTTATATAATTTAGGGAAAATGATATGGTAGACCCAAGAGAACTGGAATATTGTAGAACTCTCTCCATACTACACGTGACCGGGTGATGTACCAATTGGGGTTGTCCATCTAGAGGGTCATATCACGGAGTGGCTTATATTTGAAACCTTTGGTGCATTTTTTTTTTCTTCAATTTCTGGCACTGAATGTGGACCATTAAGTATTTTGGATTTCTACTATCATTTTGTTAGGCCTCTTATCAGATGGCTAGGATCGTCTGGTCTCTATGTATCTTTAACCATTTGCAATCAATTGTAGGGCAACTTGATGGACGTTCCCGAATGATAATTCACTTCACTATGTTTATTTGGAGAGATAGCTTTACCATATGCAGTTATACTATCTCTACTTTATCATCTCCACAATGTAGTTGCCCAGTCCTAGTTAAGTTAAAAAAAAAAAAAATCACTAAATTACACCTCCTGCCACTGTAGAAGATTTTGGACTAAAATGCATCACTTGGAATACTTCTCACCTTTATTATTGGAATGTCGGTGTCAGCATTTTCCCGAAATACTAATTGAGTCACATCTTGCAGTTGGATCGGAAACCATCCAAGTGCGTCGTTTTCGAGGACGATCCAAGGGGCATAACTGCTGCTCACAACTGTACGATGATGGCAGTCGCATTAATTGGCGCTCACCCTGCGTACGTATTCCCATTTCTTGTCATAATTCCTCTCTTCCATCCGATGCATTTCTACTGGGCCGGAGGGCGTCTATCTAAATATTTTTGTTATTGTCAGCATATCTCACGAGGAATGATCCAGTGTACAGCATCTTACACTGATTTATCTTTTGCATGTTTTTAGACAAGCACCATAACATGATTGGATGATGGACCACCAGTCAGGTGTGCGTTGAAGGTGGTGGGCACCACAACCCGATTGCTGTTCTGACAGTTGGGATTTGTTTATACAAGATTGAATCAGTGTATACTGCTGTATCTGGATAATTCACTCATGTTAGGGGCATTCTCGAGAGTCACCGGTGCACCGAAAGCTTACAGTGGTACTGGCCAGATGTGGGCCCACACGACTTACGAGGGCCATCCTATCTGTCCGTCAGATGCGTCACCTCATATTATCCCTAGTGCCGAAAATTATCCTGATCCAACACTCAAGTGGGCCACAACAAAAGGACCAATGCGAGATGGGATTCTGGCCCTTTGCTTTCACAGGGGCCCACCTGAATTTAGAAGCAGCCTGATTTTCGGCCCGCGCCTTCATCCTGACCAGGTGAAGGGTCTGAATGGCCTGGATTTCATATATACAAAACAGTGAGCCCTTCCCACTTGTTTAGCAGATCAGCCTGATTTTGGGGCCCAGGGGGTATGATGCCATGATGCATCTGATGTATGTTTTGGGTTTTATTCATGTGTCATTTGGGTCCCACATCTGTCTAGTACCACCGTCACTGTAACCATGAGCTTGCCCCCTAACAATAAGCCATCTCTCTCTCTCCCTAATTAATTTCTTAAATTTTTATTCAAGGAAAGGACCTAATAAAACCATCATAAGCTCACAGCACAATTACTTGCTTTCTGCTGCCCATTCATCAATCTGGACTGTCATTGAGGTTGGCTCTTGTCAAGTGAAAATGAAATAATCACATGATATTCCAACTTTAACGAAACACTTCCCTTGGGTGATGTTAACCATCCAATCTTTCGCTTGTAAAATGGATGGCTAAAGGGTCAGGACCATTCAACTGGTGGGACTTCTGTACAGTGGCAATGGTAGTATGTTGGGAGTGGACGCCTCAGAGTGGTAATTGGGGAAAAGGAAGGTGTCCTGTGGCTCCATCCCTAATTGCTTTCCAGCCCAATCTCCAATGAACAGCTGCAAGATGATTGCCTATAGGAATCAATAACCATTTGGGCATGCCACCGGCAGAAAACCGCACTGAATGCTGGCCAGCACACAGACAGCTGAAACCAACAAAAGAAAAACAAAGAGGATTTTGGTTTAGCTTCTCATCTGCGCGTCGTCAAAGGTTGGATGGTTAGAACTCCCCCAACTTCTCACAATACCAATTTCTCTTTGAGAAGTGTTAAGATTCATCTCAATGGATGGCGAAGTTACTGTCCTTGAGTGGCATACAGTCGATGTCTCTCTTGAAAAGGCCCCAACTAGAAGATCAAGTCAGGCCTATGCATTCATTAGATGGGTAGCACCGTAGAAAACAACGGACAACCTATGAATTAATTCAATGTACACGTGGCCCACCTGATCACTGCGTTTGCATGATGTTTGCACCTGATGATCTCTACAGTGGGTTGAGCCTTTTTGGCAGCTCAGATTTGTATCTAGATGAAGCTCTGACCATTTGCAACTCGTCGGATGGTAACTTCTTTTCCACAATGGATCTGGACCGTGTCTCTCTTGTCGTGGGATGGTATGGCATATACGTTCATCACAAGGTGTTCTGTAGCTATTATGATACGCCCGTAAAGGCTGATGCGTATAGATAAAGGCCATGTTACGTGATATGGGGGTGAAATGGGGCAGTTGGTTTTTTGGAACTGTATCAGCCATTACAGTGGCCGTTAAAGCCATTATGGGGCACGACGACCGTTACCCCTGTAACAGTCGAAAAACAACCACTTTTTAATTTCTATTTAATTTTATTTAATATTATTATTATTATTTTTTTCCATTTTTTTTTTCTCATTTCAAAAAACTCTCCTAGATAATTTTATAATAGATTTCGATCACTTTTACTATAGATTTTAAAATTAAAACCGTAAATTGAAGTGATTTGAGTGAATTGAAGCACTGAGAGCTCCATTTTCAAAAAAATTGTTAAAAGTTGTATTTATGCATTAAAAAAAATGATTTTTAGTTCTAATGCTTGATCGTGATGCGTAAGCATTAGAGACATATAATCATGTTCACGAATTCACTAGACAGCTCGATACAACACTCTCACTAAAGAGTGGACCGCACATTATCATAAACATATCGAAAAAAAATGAATACATATTTGGAATATTTACATTATTTTGGATTTTATAGATATTTTTTAAAAGAAATTTTCAGGTAAAAGAAAATTTTCAACTGTTACGGGGGTCGTAATAGTCGTTACGGCCGATACCCGTATCGGTAATGGTGGTGACCGTTACGGCCACTGTTACTGATACAGAATACCTTGGTTCATCATCATCATCTAGGCCTTATCCCAACTAATTGGGGTTGGTTAGTCATATTGTTCGAACTCATATAGTAAGTTATGACATTTTGAAAAAAAAAGAAGAAAAAAGTTATGGCATTTTGACGCCTCCTGCCAGCCCGACGCAACCCTCCTTTATTTGGGGTGGGACTAGCAATGAGAGCACAAAACTCCTGTAGGCGCAATGTAATGGCTTACTACAAAGGTTGATTCACAATCAAGTGCTATCTAATAGTGTATCACATAGGTTGATTACAATTAACGAGCTACTATGATCCCATGCATTCAAGGATGCAATACACCACCATTCTTCAAAATGACGAAATGTTCTGTGCACATACAGGTATGAGTTGGTGCAGGCTGATCTTGCCGTCGCCAGCTTCAGTGAGCTGTCGGTGATCAACCTCCGGAGATTGTTCGCTCACAAGGGTTCCACATTCATGGATCTACAGAAACAGATTGTAGAGAAGTCGCCCCCGAAAAGGAAGCTTACTACTGACACCATTTTCTAATCTGATTCCCCCACCCCAATTTCCTCTTCTTACTGTACAGCAAGTAGCATGCAGGTTGTTAGCCATGCATGCCTGCATTTTTTCCACCCTTTTTCAATGTAAAGATGTAGCTTTAGTAATGTTATTGGAAAGGATGCCCGTCTATTTGGGTGTGTTTGGATGTTTACTAAATCTGCATTCAATGGAATGGTTGGCCCAAACAGGGGTCAGAGGGATTGGGGGCAGGAATTTGTGAAATCCATGGATTTCAAATCTCCCATTTGTTTGGGCCCGTTTGGACGGGTGGATTGGAAGGGATCGAATGGTATTAAGGTGGATGGCATGGATTTCAAGGCAATGATGGTGTTGTCAGTGGATTGTCTTAAGATCCATAGGATTGCTATATCGAGTCTGTCTGGCACGCCTGGCCAATCGCGGGATTAAATCTTTCCATCCCTTCCAATCCCTCGAACCAAACACGTCCAAGGCAAATTTGAACGGATTAGGGTGAATTGGATGGGATTTAAAGGTAATGATGGTGTTGTCAGTGGATTGTGTTAAGATCCATGGGATTGCTATATCCCAGGATCAGATCACCCAGTCTGTTTGCCACGCCCGGCCAATCCTGGGATTTAACTTTCAATCCCTTTCAATACCATCCAATCCCTTCCAATCCACCCGGCCAAACGGGCCCTATTGTTTTTGATATATTGACCCTGCCTTTGGGCGGATTCCCAAAGAACCTCCTCCCTTTTTCACCCAAGCAGTGTGGCCTTTACTGTGGGGTCCACCTTGATGTATGTATTGTATATCTGTGCCTTCCATCTGTTTTGCAAGGCCATTTTAGGGCATGAGGTCAAAAATAAAGCGGATCCAATTCTCAGGTGGGCCATAACATAGGAAACGGTGGTGATTGATCATTAATGGGCCACAAGTTTTGGATCAAGCTGATATTTGTTTTCTTTTTTTTTTTTTTCTCCCCTTCATGCAGGTTTATGTGACCTTATCAAGAGGTTGGACGGCAGATAAACATAATGGAAACATTAGGGTTGGCTCTAGGAACCGTTATTTTCTATAGAATGGTCCACTTGAGAATTGGATCTTCTTTGCTTTTGGGCTCATGCCCTAAAATGATCTGGCAAAACGGATGGACGGTGTGGATATAGAATACATACATCAAGATGTGGGCCCCATTGGCCAAATAAACGCCTGCAGTAAGTACTGTGAACAAACATTTTTAGCCGTGTGTAATTTATCTGGTAATGGTGGGAAAGGTTGGGGTTTATTTAGGTATATACTAATAGGAAAGTGGTTGTTTGAAAATTCATCAAAAAGGTGGGCAGCAGTAATAGCCTTTTTCTTTTTGCTCGGGATTTGCCGAATCCTTGGATTTCCAAATCCCCAGCCCCATAAATCAGGACGCGGATTTCCTGCGGAAGACTTTCGCAGGAAGTTACTGCGCAAGGATTCTGGGTGGGCCTACTGCGATTTTTGTGAGAAATCAAATTCAACCTTATTTTAAGACATTCTAACAAAAACTAGAAGGATCCAAAACTCAAGTGAGCCGTAGGAGATGAAACAGTGGGGAAAGGAATGACCACCGTTGAAACCTTCCCAAGTCTACCTTGCTGTTTATATGCCATCTAAACCCTTTATAAGGTCATTTTCACTAGATAAAGTGAAGAAACGTGACCGTTACAAAGCTTTTATGGCCATATAAATGTTTCAACGGTGGTCACTAAATCTTCACTTTTTCCTCTTGTGTGGCCCACTTGAGTTGTGGATCCTCCTAATTTTTGGTCTCACGTAATAAAATGAGCTTCAAAAACGGATAGAGGGATTGGATTTCTCACAAACATCTAAGTGGGCCCCACACAGAAATCTTGCGCAGAAACTTCCTGCGAAAGCCTTTCGCAGGCAATCCGCGTCCCATAAATCAATGGCTATATGGCCTATGGGAGACGTGGATAATCAATGCAACGAGGCCCTGTGCGGGATCTAAGGAATAAGGAATCAACGCCCATTAGCTAGAGTAGTGAGATTCTCGTGGCCCAACTTGATGTATGTGTTGTATCCACACCGTCCATCATTTTCGAGAGATCATTTTAGGGCATGAGCCAAATAATGAGGCAGATCCAAAGCTCGAGTGGACCCCACCACAAAACAGTGGGGACAGAGATGCCCACCGTTGAAACCTTCTTAGGGCCCGTCATGATGTTTATTTGAGATCCAACCTGTTAATAACTTAACACAGACATGAATGAAGGGAAACCATAAATATCAGCTTGATCGGAAACTTCTGTGGCCCCTAAGAAGTTTTGAATGGCGGGCGTTCAATCCCCACTGTTTTCTGTTGTGGGGTCCACTCGAGCTTTGGATCGACATCATTCTTTGGCTCATGCCCTTAAATGATCTCTCCTAAATTATGGATGGTGTGGATACAACGCATACATCATGGTGAGGCCCATAGAACTATCTGACGTCACTTCAGTGGATGGGGCTGGTTTTTGCTCAAGGCGATTCTCATGGTGGGGCCAACATATTGGAAGGGTTGGATGATGCGTTAACATGATAGGTGGGAAGTTATTGGTTGGATAGACGGTGGATATTGTCCAACCCGTTGGATTTGAAACCTTCTCATCCACACATCCCCAAACCTTCAAAATGGGACGCAGGTTATTGTTGATCTCAACCATTCATTCATTAATGCATATATCTGTGCGAATTTATAATAAGCAAACTGTCCAAACAGCTGAGCCAAAGTTACAATGAGAAGATGATTGTATCCATCTGATCACCCTTGAAATTTGGACCACCAACTAATTGTTTTTAACCATTATTGATGGACATCAATTGGATGGCTAGGATTGCTTAATCAGTGTGAGATTAGAGTTGTGGTACCATCCACAATGTGCCGTACGGTTTGGATGATCTGGATAGCCAGCCGAGGGCATTTTGGTCATTTAAAATGTAAGCGCTTGGGACATTTGTGGCATTTAGGAAAACGAAGGGATATTTCCGGCATTTCCAGGACGACATCTATCCTTCGATGGTCGAAGCGAATCCTATCGGAGGCTTGGGATAGCGTATTGACATGACAGAGGATAAGAAATTTAATTGAAAGACCGAAATGCCCCTGTCTTAAACACCGAATAAGCCTATTGGATTTGGATTTCAACTTCATTAACCGTCACCAATTTCCGACGAAATTACCATCATGCCCTTTCATAAGTTGGTTTCTCATGTGCATGTCGTACGGATAGAAGATGAATTGTAGCAACAACCCAGCCACAGCACGTGTGGCATACGTGTGCATCAATCCAGACCATCCCAAGTCATTGGCCCACTGTTTATGGAGCATATCCCAATCATTGGACTGATCCTACAAACAAATACATCCAATTTGCCTTCTGAATTTGGACCTTTGATCATTTCCCTTCTAAATACCACGTGATGGCCCACAAATGGTTGCTGATCATGTGAGCATGGTTCATCGCGAGGTTGCAGCCGGCCTTAAAGCGATGTTGCTATATAAGATTGCTATGTTATTATTAAAAATCTCTATACTGGTAAGTTGGAATGGTGGGCCCCACTATTCCAACAAGAAGTTGGGGCCTACCGCGGAGACTTGACCCACCTGCATTGTTAAATGTGGACCGTTTATCCCTTTACTTTTAAGTTCTAACCGTCCAATCTCACATACTAGAATGGTACTTAATGATGCCCCTTATTTGATGAATGACCTATATCTTTCACACACGCATGGGAGGGGATGGCCTCCCACGGAAACAAATCCACGGGCATTATTTGATACTCTGGTAGGTACGATGCTTGATACACAGATAGAATTTGTTCACGTTGCTTACAGTAGTTGAAATTAAGCCAACTAAATTGTGGTCAAAAATAAGATTGGTTGGACAGTTGCTAACATCTAATTCGGAAACTATTTGTGGAAAAATGGTCACTGAATGTTTTCATTTTTAACTGTCCAGTAAATTTCCATCAATCCATTGTGATTAATCCAATCAAGCGATCCTTTTTGGTTCCTGCTGAATGGTTTGATTTATGTTAGTATATACCAAGAGTATAAATTCTGACGCCTTGCATTAGAATGTGCGGCCATACCATGGGGCCCACCTTGATGTATGTATTGTATATCTACACTGTATATCCGTTTTGGCAGATCATTTTAGGCCATGAGCCTAAAATTGAAGCTGATCCGAATCTCATGTGGACTATACTATAAGAAACAGTAGTGGTTGAATGCTCCACCATTAAAACTTTCAAGGGCCCACCATAATGTTTACGTAATGTTTATTTTCCATCCAACCCGTTGGTAAGGTAAAAAAAACCTGGATGAAGGTAGAAAAACAAGTACCAGCTTGATCCAAAATTTTTGTAGTTCACAAAAATGTTTTAATGGTCAATCACCACTGTTTCCTACAGAATGGTCCACTGACATTTGGATCAGCTTAATTTTTTGGCTCATGTCCTAAAATGATCTGAAATAACGGATGGACGGCACAGATATACAATACATATATCAAGGTCCACTGTAATGAAGTATCATATACTGCCAGAGTATGAAACAATCGGGCAGTAACGTGCATCAGCCGCGGGCCATGTTGTCATTTAACCGTCCAGGGGTAATATCGGAAACAAAGGGTATTTACGTAATATCAACGCAAAAAATTCTATCCTCCTCTCTTTTTTCTTCAGAGAGAGAGAGAGAGAGAGAGAGAGAGAGATTTGGGTGTGAGAAATGCGTAGGAATTTCACATATATCGTTTGAATCTGTTTCTCCGTCCATCGAGACAAAACGAATATGTCGTGCGTTTACAGCTCCCTTCCTCTCTCGTCCCCTTCAATCCTCCCAAAATCAAACGCCCTTTCTCGCTCCAAATCGTCGGTCAAGATCCGATGCACTGTCGGAGGTATTCCTACTCTTCCATAATTCCTCTTTTCCTAATTAAAAAGTTTCAAGAACATCAATTCTTTTAATTTGCTATTTTTCCTTCATGATTTTATCTTTGTAATTTTCTGCAATTTGGAGATTTTTTTTTTTTCTTTTTCTGGAATGAGATCTCTGTTGGAATTGTGCATTTTCTAATAACCCGATTTTCTAGCATGATTATAATACTCAGCGACTGGATCAATTGGTTCGGTCCTGAGTCGATTCACGACTCGCCCGAGTCGGGCCTAGCCTACTACTGACTCGTGGTGCTGAACCGAATCAGACTCAGCAAAGTTCGAGTCGACTTGGATGAGTCGCATCCGATTCGGACGGTCGGCAATCCGTGTGTTCTAGCACTAGTAGGTAGTAAGGGCTTGATAATTCATGCCCCAGCCCAGCTTATGAATGCTAAATGGGCCTTATCCTGGGCCCATTTAAGTGTTTGGCCTGGTCTTTTGGCCCACTTCCCGCCTCTGACGGTTAAAAGTGGGCCTGGACCTGAGCATTGGCTAGATTTCAGTAGAGAAGTTCTTGCATTTGGTCAACGGCATGATCTGGTCCGTTTATCAAATGGGCCTGAAATTTAGGTCTGGGTCTAGGTAACGTAGCTTAATGGGCTTGTTGAATTAGGGCTTGGGCATGATGGGCGGATATTGTTGTTGGGCCTGAACATGGGCCCAGTCCAGGCTCACGGTCCTTCAGAGGTGCTTTACACATCCCATGGTTGGCCAGGGTCTTTATCAGCTCAACTGTTTTCTAGTTATTATTAGCTTTCTCTAGTTGTTAGTAGTTCTGTAATTTTAATTGGGTCACCTCACAAAAGGAGATTTTAATACCCCAGATCAAGATATCAAAATTTGCGGAGACCGATTTGACTCGTCGGAGTCAACTCAGTTCGGTGGTCTTCGCTCGATCGTGACTGTTTCAGCCCTGGAAAAATTGCCCTCTGAAGCTCAGTCTCAAGCTATTCATGGACCTCGCTTTGTGATGGGCGCACCACACATGAGAGAAAAGCCTGTGTGTTTTGTTTGTTCTCATATGGACTTTGTATGTTGTACTAATACACTTCCAAGAACTTTGCTAGAGGCAAATGCATGCGCAATAAAGCTCAGGTACACACCACACTTA
Organism: Magnolia officinalis; assembly: GCA_021015155.1. NCBI lineage: Eukaryota > Viridiplantae > Streptophyta > Magnoliopsida > Magnoliales > Magnoliaceae > Magnolia > Magnolia officinalis. The sequence continues at coordinate 71,585,570 of JAJHSJ010000008.1, read as the reverse complement.
GGTGTGAATCCGTTCCAAAAACAAAATAAATCTAGTCCAGTCAACATGTGGGACCCATATTGGAAACAAGTGGTTGGGTTAAAAGACTTCAACCAAGTTTTTTAGAGTCGCACATTTCTTTTACTAACTATGGCCCAACTGAAGAATGGATCAACCTGATTCTTGGGCTAGGGCATCAATATACTGGTGCCATTTTGATGGTTGGATTTTACCTCAGGCCTATCATGCAATGCTTGAAATCTCTAGCGATCAGGATTTTCGATTGGCACTAAAAAATGAAGAGAGGTGTCATCAGACTAGGAACTGGTTTGGTTGTATGCTCTTCCAGATTGTAGGATTTTTCTCATGGTTTCTCAAGTATCTTGCAATGGGGTTGCTAATCCCCTTTTATAGACTCCGATCATCCATCTCGGATCTTCAATACCCCAGTGGGAAATGCCCCCGTCATGCTTTGGAAAAGCCAGTCCACATTAAACTTTTGATTTGAATAGTTGAAAATGGATTTACAAAATAAATATTATTTGTAAAATTAATTGTATTAGAACACGGTTTTAAACATCTTGATTAGAAAACTGTTGTGGGGATTACTTGAGTCTTCACCATGAACGATTAGGATCAAGAGGGCCTCATGGCCATTGATCCAAGAATGCTAGTGCATGTGTGGCATGTACATGAGCTTTATGGCACAAGTGTGTGTGCTTGGCGAAGCTCCACTTCCAATATAGACAATTAAGTAGCATAACTGTATCATGGTAACCTAGCATTATGTGTGGTTCGAGAAATATGATTGAAAATTTTAGGCTGTTTTGACATGATTTATTGAAATGCTAATTAGACCATGAAACTATGATACTCTGATCCTTCGAGAAAACTGGAGTACCCAACTCAGATGCTCAGATAAGGATAAGGGATCTACTTTACCCGTGATTTGAACTCTATATCTACACTTGCTTTGGACTCTAGGCATAATACTTATTTGGACTTGCAGTCTTCAGAATGTCGGAACATGTCTGTACTTTGATATAGAAGTTTTATTAATATGCATCTTTTTGTATCAAAATTCATCATCAACACATTCAGATACTACGACCGTCATATTGGAATGCGTCCAATACACACGTCCAATGCCATTACATCACTATTTTATAACTATTCGTATATTCATCATGGAAGATAATTTTCATATATATGTTAAATGTAATTATCTCATCTTTTTGGAGTTTTCAAAATCATTTTCATGCTGATACATGCTGATAGGGCCATAAAGTCTTCATTTCAATTTTTTCCCAACATTTTGCTTTAAAAAAAAAAAAAACTCTTTTCTTCATTTCAACCACGTAGGAAGCTTGAAACTCATTTTGTACTAGATCTAGGCCTATTTTGGGGATCAAAACAAGAGATTTGACCGAGAGGGTCACTTGCTATCACCCCTCTGTGATGTTGTGTCAGTTCTTCTTGTTTCATTACTAAAAGTTTTAGTTGCCATTCAAAAAGAGGAAAAAAAAGAAGGAATTGATAATAAATTGTAATATCTAGGCTAAATGCTGAACTTGTTCTATTGCTGAAAAATATTTTAACATAATTATACTTGTTAATTGTAACCTATCCTTGTCCTATATTGAGAGAATTTAGTATTTAAGAGCAATATTTTAAATATCGATGATATCGGCCGAGATATCGCACCTGTGCGATACGAAACGCATAGGTAATGCCAACATATTCCATATGTTCGATCCGGTGAGCATTTTTAATTTTCGATTTATTTTGTTGAAATTATGTTTAATTAATGTCGAATGGTTAAAAATCCATTGGTTCTTCATGTTTTGCATGAAAAATCTTGGAGTTTGAGCTTTAATTTCGATATCCATTGGTTCTTCATGTTCTCTATGTTTTTTTTTTTTCGAAATTTTCCTTCAACCAGCTGTCAATTGAGACTAATTTCAAAATATTTAGGAGTATTTGATGAAATGATCATCACATACGCTCTAATTTTGAAATTTGAGCGTAGGTGGTTTGATTTGGGAAAAATTGGAAAAAAAATCGAATATTTCCCAATGTATCCCAAATTGCTTGTAATGTTGCATTCTAAACATGAAATCAAGCATGTACGAGGGCTGATCTACTGATTTGTTAACTCTTGTCAATTTTCGAAAAATAAAATCCTTTTTTAATTAAATAATAATAAAATATTAATATTTTTTTTTCAAAATTTTCCTACAAACAAATGTTAATTGAGACTAATTTTGAAGTATTTAGGAGCGTTTGATGAAATTATCATCACATACACTAAGTGTTATGCTTTCAATTTGAATATAGTTACATTAGTTCAGTCAAACAACACATAGCTTAGGACCCTATACAAAGGAAACCTATTATGTGCACTTCTTTTTTGAGATGTTATGATTTAAAAGTGTATATTAAAGTCTTTTTTAACAATCCCTAAAGTTTTTGTTGAAAAATTCAACTATTTTCCCAATGTTTCCTTATGTTTCCCAAAAAGTGCGATAAATTACCTGATACAAACGATATATCCCGTACGATAACCGATACGTATTTGTATCCCAAGGATGCGGTACGTAACGCGATACTGATATTTTGAACACTGCTTAAGAGGATCTATCATTTTCAATTAGGGGTGTACACGGGTCGGGCCGAGTCGAACTGGCCTCAGCCCGTCCAGGCCCGTTCAACCACCACACAAGGCCCGAACCCGATCGGGCCTGGTCACCGGGCCAACATCTCCAGCCCGAACCGGGCCCGGCGCGAGTTCAGGCCAGTTTCGAACCTTCAAGTTCGGGCTAGTTTCGAACCTGAGTTCGGGCCAGTTTCGAACCTTACAGCAAGTTCATGGGAAGGGCTTTGGCAGGTAATCCGCGTCCCATTACAAGGCGCAGGGCTGTGGTCGGATAGCGTCCACCCGCTGGTCAGACGAGAGAGAGAGAGAGATTAGAGACGAGAGAGAGAGAGAGAGAGAGAGAGAGAGAAGAGAGAGAGAGAGAGAGAGATTTGGTGGGGTCGGGCAGGGAGAGAGGGAGTAGGGTTTGGTGGGGACCGTGGGGTTGGGCGATCTCAGAAAGTGAAAGGGGAAAAGGACGGTAGGGTTAGGTTATACACACACACACACACACACACCTGACCGGGCCGGGTCGGGTCGGGCCGGGGCGAGTCGGGTTTCGGACCGTGTCGGGCCGAACTGGGATGTATCCGAACTCGGCCTGAACTCGGTTTCGGGCCTAGAAAATTGGCCCGTCCTGACCCGAACTCAGTTCCGGGTCAAGCCGAGTCGGGCTTTTTCGGTCCGGGTCGAGCGAGCTAACCGGGCTAGCTCGGTTTGTGTACACCCCTATTTTCAATACTTGCCATGATATCTATGTCCATACTCATGTAACTTAGCCATAAACTCTAAAGGGAAAACCTCAGTTGCAGGATCCTTCTAACTAGGTGCCACTCTTGCTTCAAATTCCTGCTTCGGACTGTCACTCTCACTCTTGCTTCCTAGCTATTTATACTTATTCACATTTTGAAAGAGATGCTTCCTTGCTCCCGCACCCGAATTTGTTGCTGCTTCACTTCACGCTTCGTGCAACTATAGGGCACACTCCACAATGGGCTTTGTAAATATGAAGCTCAGGTGTGCTTTGTGGGGGAGTCGAGGAGAGTGTTTCCATGGTTCTCACTCTTACATGCCAAATCTATGTATAGAGATGAGGCTAGAAGCGCCCAATAATGCCTAGGAGTCTTCTGCTTGAAGGATTGGCAGTCTCAATCAAGTTTCCCCTCTTTGGGAGTCTGTATATGAATGCATTAGCTGGGTATCAGTTGCTATGTTGTGGGAAGATAACTAATTCTTCATGCATGTATAGCTGAGGCCTTCTACATGCCACCACCTGTACTAAGCTGGCTAGTGTGTGGAATACTTGGTGTGCCAATCAGTTGCAGCTCACCAGGTAGATTCCTGGCCCAAGAATCAAGTTGACCACACATCTGGTGGACTGCTGTGGGTGAAACAAATCGGAGGTTAAGAAACCTGGACACATTTTTCTAACCTGTCTTTCATACATTATGCTCCACCTGGTGGGAAAGCCGGTCTGATTCACAGGCCATGGAATCAACGTGGTACTTGGTAGGGCCCACCCATTGAACAGTTTGGATCTTGTGTACATGTGACATCTTGGCACATGCAGTGCCGTGTACAGGAGGCGCTGCAATATACAAACTTGTGTTATTTGAAAACATGTTGCGGACAGTTGCTATCCAAGAAAAGGTACATGGAGTGCTCATTGGATTGCCTGTCTACTATATGACATCAAACCGAAGTGCTCCGGCGCCTCCGATTAAAGCTAATTCTGTTGACCAGTGTTTGGAGTACCGTTATTGCGCTATGTATCACACTCTTGAGATACAAGAATATCATGGGAAACATTGGGAAATATTTTATGCATCATGTGATGTGTTACAATTTGAGGGACTGGGGAACTTTTCAATAACATATTAAGAAAACAGTGGAATTTTTTAGTTGAAACTTCAGAAGATGTTAAAAGACACATGATTACACACGTAGAACTCAAAACATTACCAAAAAAACAACTATGGATAATAGTTTTGTATTGTTAAGGGACAAAACAATGTGTTGCTAGACAAAACTAATGTATCCAAAATCCCTCTTCAAACTTGATTTCTTCACCGAATTCATGTTTCGAAGGGGCAAAGAGAGTTATTTATTTATTTATTTTAAATTTCCTGATTTTCACTGGTTTATGCTGGTTTTAACTGGAATTTCATAAATATTGTCCAAGTACTGATGATATATTGGCAAAATATCGAAAATGTCTTGATATATTGGCATGCATTGATGATATTATTATGAATACATGGGAATTTTTGTGTTCGGATGGTTTCGTATCACTAACTTGCGATACCTAAAATTTCGGTCTTTACAATCCATACATTGAACATGCCATTAGCTTGCTTATGTTGTTTATACTCAGCTATATTAAAAGTTAACTTTCTAATTTTTGCTCCTTCCTTTTTCCAGAAACTGTTGCAGTACCGAAAGTTGCTGGTATTGCTGAACCGCTCCTACTTCAAGCTGCTCGAGGGGAAAATGTTGAAAGACCCCCAGTTTGGCTGATGAGGCAAGCAGGGAGGTACATGAAGGCAGGTTTGACAGCTGCTACAGTTTTGGCTAGAGTTTGTCATGCTTAGGGCTTGTTCTTTGGCATTATTTCCTAATTATCTAACTAAGATTAATTTGAAGAAGGAACTCATTTTTATATTGATTCGATTATCCTTGCCCTTTGCAACCAGAATTTCCCTTTTTGTCCGTGCATTTGGGTTCCGTGCTTTGAACTATTCGAGCAAGTATCTAGTATTTAGATTTTGTTTATATTGAAATAGGTATGTACTGATATATGCATGATATATGCTATTTCTGCTCTAATTCAATCTCATCGTTCTATGTCAGCATCTGCTATTGGTAAGTGATGCCTAAGAAAAAATTTCTCTAACTCTTTTTGTATAAATTTATAAATATAGGAAAATAGATATCAAATTTCAGTGGATAAATCTGGTGTGGAAAGCCTTTGTTTTTAAGCCGTAACATAAGTAGCTAGTCAACTTAAACCTTAAGTGTTTACATATTATATTTGGGGATAATCTGACTGCAACACTTTTGAAACGATGAAGGTGACAGGGATTGAGTGGAGTCTGTGATTGTGGATTTTACTGCTATTGTAATGGACGTGGGAGCAACCCCGTGTTCTATTGTAAATTGTAATATATATATATATATATATATATATATATATATATATATATATATATATATATATATTCAATGAATCGTACTTATTGAATACACGGACACATAGGCACTAGTAAAATGCATGTGGGTATTTTGGGTATGTAAAAGTTCCAGAACAGATAAGAGATTTATGCTTTCATATAGGCCAAAAGGACCCCTTTCAACAACAAAATAAAATAAAATAGAGCCATTGTGGAACTCAAGTATTTGACTTTAGGATCTCATACATTTTAGCTAGCTCCTGAAGAACTTGCATTGTTTTAACATTAACTTAGTTTGATGCATACAATGTCTATAGCATATTCTAGTTTTCATTAGGGTCAGTTACACTTGTTTGTTGCAATTAAGGGTGGCAATGGGTCAGGTTCAGGTGGGGCTGATGTCAACTTGAGCCCAACAAGTTTGCTAAACGGGCTAAGAAATTTTTTTCCCAAACCCAACCCACAGCCCTTACCCAAAATGCCCAACTGACACACTTAGTATTCAATGAGCCCGAGCCTAACCTGACCCATTGAATTGTAATCACGTCAGGCTTGACCTGAGTCCGAATTGGACTAAGCATTTGCAGCACTTGTTGTGCTAGAAGCGGCAAGGAAGTATTACAACCTTCAAGTTGAGGAAAAAAACTCTATACTGACATTCTGTTTTGGATTTCAAGTGGGGTCAGGTCTGCTCATCTAGTGTGGCTAATTGATAACCTATATCAGTGGATTGGGTGAGGTAGGGTTCAACCTGAGCCCAAGCCATTCACTTGGGCCTCCTTTTCTGGCCCAAGCTCAACCCACTACCCATTTAGCATATCCCTAACCCGGCTTAAAGTGGGCAGAGGAAGTTGACCAATAGGCTGGCCAGACCCATTGCCACCCCTATCTGTGACAGGACTTGTTTGGTCTTTCACAGCTAGGCCTTGTTTGGTCCATTGTGCTGGCTTTTCTATTGTCTGAGTCACTGCAACTTATTGAAATCTGTTATCTTGAAATTTGTTGTTTTTAGCATTCACGTATTTGTTTTTGTTTTTGTTTTTGTTTTTTTCCTTTGACAGAGTTATCAATTGATCTGTGAGAAGTATCCTTCTTTCCGTGAAAGATCAGAAAATGTCGATCTCGTAGTTGAAATATCTTTACAACCTTGGAAGGTTTTCAAGCCTGATGGGGTGAGAATGCCTTTCTAGGAATCATTTCATTCCCCCTTTCTTTTTCCTTTGAGATTGTCTGATTTCCTGCTATGATCTTATCATCCTTTGATTTCCATATCTTGTGACAGGTTATTCTATTTTCAGACATTCTTACTCCTCTACCAGGGATGAATATACCTTTTGACATTGTAAAAGGGAAGGGACCAGTCATATACAATCCTCTAAGGACAGCCGCTGATGTTGATCAAGTGAGAGAATTTGTTCCTGAGGAGTCAGCTCCTTATGTTGGGGAAGCGTTGACAATCTTGCGGAAAGAGGTTTGATATATCATTCTCGTTTCTTTGAAGTTTCCAAGCGATTTTTTGCTTAGTCACTTATTATATATATTACGGGCAAGGTATTCTGTAACAGTAACAGTGGCTGTAATGGCCACCACCATTACCTTTACGATACGGGCTGTAACGGCCATTACAATCTCTCTTTTTTTATTGAAAAAAAAAAAACCAGAAAACTTGTATCAGCCTCATAATGGACCGTTACGGGGCAGCTATGGCCTTTGCGTGGGAAGTGTGACGGCCATTACAGGTCATTTTTTCCGTAATGGCTGTTACGGCCCTGAAACGTGTAACGGTTGTCACTGTTACCTTTACGTAATGGCCTTTACGGCCATTATGGCACACCATGCTTACAGGCCTTCAATATTATAGGAATGTTTAAGATTCTGAAGTCAATAATGATACTCAAAAGAAGTGCTACAGATAATTTAAGTTCTACTTAAATAAACTCATCTACTGTACATGAGGCATACTTAGAAGTCTATCAAGACTGTCCAAATCATGGGCACCATTTTAGATGGTTGGAACCCAATGCACTGACCGGATAATCCTAACCATCCACTTAGTGGCCGTCAGCACTCTCAATTAGTGTGTTTTGGGCTATGCTCTATCCACAATTGTTTGGATTGATGCATATGTACGCCATTTGGAGGGTGGATGAGTCATCACCAATGCTCTTTAAAAGACTGGGCGACTTGGACCAACTCGTCCAGTTTTGAATTAAGTTGAAACTTGGCCAAGTAGGGGGTGAAATGGCCCGACTCAGCTGCTTAAGGGGTGATGTGTTCGGGTGACTTTTGGTGTTGAACTGGATTGGGTCAGTGCCAGTCTGAGTTAACTGAGACGAGTTGCATGGGACTCATCGAAGTCTTAAAACCATTCCAACACTTGAGACATGGGGCATCAATTAGTTGGTTCATAAAAGGATTGAAGTTAAACAATATTTGCTTTAGCTTTGTTGTGCAATTGGAAGCTTCAAACTATTACTAAAGTTCTCTAAAGCATACATCTAAACATTGTATCTTGCATAGTTTCAACCGTTTCCTTACTTGGTCAGGTAAACAATCAAGCAGCGGTTCTGGGCTTTGTTGGTGCTCCGTTCACGCTTGCATCTTATGTGGTTGAAGGTGGTTCATCGAAGCACTTCACAAAAATAAAGACTCTAGCTTTCTCTCAACCAAAGGTATGGAAATGGGCACCACCATTCAGTATGTTTTCTTGGGCTATCTCACTCAATGGCTAGTGGTGGGTATCTTAACTCAATGTATACTTTGGTATTGTTGGATGTGGACACTGGGTACGAGTACGAATCCATTGTGTACTTGCTTGTGTGAGTTTGATGGGTGGCTTTACAGCAAACTTACCAGCATGAAGCACATGTGTGAGATCAGGGGTGCTTTTGGGAAAAAAAAAAAGCATGAGATCAGGGCCATTCGTCAGGTGGGGTACTGTGCATCTCCTGATCTGAAAATCAGAGTGGCCATCATGCATCAGTCTGGCTGCACTTGTGTGAGAAAAATGGATGGTTGGCAGTCTGTGCATCTCCTGGGCTGAAAATCAGACTGGCCATGCATGCGTGCGTGTGTGCCCGCCCATATCTCGCATGTTTGTGTGTGATGGATAGATCATTGGCAATAATGACATGCATATATACATATTTCTTCTACTTATGTGTCCTGCCTCAAGAGTGGACAGGCCTGATTGATCCAGGGCATGCTCACAGTGCGCTCTACCCTGATTAATGGCCCATATCTTGCACACATTTTGGCACATGTGCCATGAAGTCCCTAGACCATCTCATGTGAGCAAATCCACTTAGCATTCCTCCGTACCAGACACGGCAACTCCAAAAGTCCTTCCATGCTGACTTGCCTGGAAAATCTTATGATAATATCGAAGATACATTGTTATCATTAGCTAATGACCAAAAAAATCCCGATTAATGCAAATGCACCCTTTTTTCTGCTTTTAGCATTGCAATAGTACAGTTTAGTAATAATAAAACTAGGAAGACAGTGTACGTTTTCCAAAAGCATATGAGGGTTATGTCATTTTCCTCTGTTGCAAGCTCATGTATGTCATTATCCTCTGTTGCAACTATATAAGATTATAATGGTACATAAATAATGCCACAAAACAAGAGAAAAGATTAAGGTTTTTACCTAGGAGGAACTGGATGGTCTGCTACCCATGTATTTGCATAGAATGCGCCGGTTTTCAGTTTTGGCAAGTGGGGGTAATCTTTCTGTATCTAGACTTTTAGTCAGTTGCACCTCGTTGTCGATGAACCATGTGCCAAATATCATGTGTAGAACAGTTGCAACCTTTCAATTTGTGTGGTGTACAATGAACTGTTAAGAAGATAAATACAATAATGATCCACATTCAACTGAAAAGGTCCCAATCAGTGTTCATAGTATCGATATCGCTACAAGTTTCTCTAGCTAGGGATACAAAAACAATATCGATATTACTGATAATTGGAAATGCGGAGAAACATTTAGGGAAACATGGGGAAAACGGTGGAATTTTTTTGTGAAACTTCAAGAGATGCTAAAATACATATTTGCATATTTAGGAATTAAAAAATTGCAAAAAGAATGTATACACAAGGCCTAAAAGCATCTGCTGTCGTAAGAAATTAGACCAACCATCCCATCAATCCCATCTGTCTATCCAAGCATCCAACCTTCCATCTAAACATCCATCAATATTTTAGAATATCGCAATATTATTGTCGACAATTTGAACGCTGCATACAACCACGTGCCCATAAAAAAATGTGAAGTGGAATTTTTTTTAATAAACAGATTTTTGGCGATACATTGGTGATATTACCAAAATATCGCCTATGCACTGGTGATGTAAGTGCACCTGGAATTTACATAGTAAAAAATATTGGCGATACAAGTGAAACCCGAAATTTACACAGTCAAAAATATTGGTGATGCTTAGTGATAAATCGTCGATACTTGGAATTTCTGATACTACTAGTGTTATCGGTGTCGCCGAGTTGTAGATACGGATAATATCGGGGATTCTCCGAACAATGGTCCCAATATAGTTGACTTGGATCTTCCAACCTAGTAGGAGATTGGGGCATTGTCCATGTACAATGGGATGCAATGGACAAATGGTCAGGATTGGGTACTACCTCCACCAGGACCTAGCTAGAGACGGGCGGTCATGTCAGGGGTTCTGTGGGGCCCACCGTGATCGATATGTTTTATCCACGCCATCCACCTATTTTGAAAGATCATGCCGTCCACCTATTTTGAAAGATCATTTTAGGGCATGAGCCCAAAAAGGAGGCAGATTGAAGGCCCAAGCGGACCACTCCACATGAAGCAGTGGGGATTGAAAGAATGACGTTGACAACTTCTTGGGGGGCACAAAAGTTTTGGATCAAGCTGATACTTATGTTTTCCCTTCATACCATTCTATGTGACCTTATGAACAGAATGGGTGGAAAATAAACATCATGGTGGACCCTAGAAGTTTTCAACAGTAAGAGTTCAATCCCCACTGCTTCATGTGGTGTGGTCCACTTGAGCTTTCGATTTGCCTCCTTTTTGGGCGCATGCCCTAAAATGATCTTTCAAAATAGATGGATGGCATTGATAAAACATATAGGTCACAGTGGGTCCCACAGAGCCCCTGACATGACCCTAGAAGTTTTCAACAGTAAGAGTTCAATCCCCACTGCTTCATGTGGTGTGGTCCACTTGAGCTTTCGATTTGCCTCCTTTTTGGACTCATGCCCTAAAATGATCTTTCAAAATAGATGGATGGCATTGATAAAACATATAGATCACAGTGGGTCCCACAGAGCCCCTGACATGACCGTCCGTCTCTAGCTAGGTCCTGGTGGGGGTAGTTACCCAATCCGCCCGTCAGGATTACCAAACCATGGCCCTGTTTGTCAGGATTGGAAAGCTGCTTATGCTATGTGCCGGTCACGTATCATACAATTCTATAAACATCACTAACCCCTTTTAACTGGGACGAAGGTCCCTCTTGATTAAATGTACCATCAGTCGGTAAATGATGAAGAATATCCATCAACCAATCATGCTATGGGCGCAGCAACCTCTGATTTATATAGTTGCCTATGGCAAAGATCCTTCTAGGTTTCGGCTTCCACCTAAAAGTTGTATTGATGTGTGTGTGACACCTCAGATTTGTTGTTAAAAAGGGGTCCCTATTCAAGTTGATTACAGGCTCCTTAGTGCCTTTGAATGCAGCTTTTGTTTGTAAAATCTTCTTCAAATTAGTTACATTTCCACCAGCACTCGTTATCATTGAGGACGAGACTGCATGATTTCTGGCCAAGAACATGTTTGCAGCAGGGCCCATAGTTAGCAAAACTCCATGCATTTCAGTAGACAGGAAAAACCAAATTGTTTTTGGGCAAAAACTGAATTAAACACATTTTCTTTTTCAATAAAACGCGTTTTATTCAAAAAGAAAAAAAAGAAAAAAAAAGAAGATATTGGGAGGTAATTTAAAAAGTAGAGATTGGTGGTTGCCACTCATTAATAAAATTGAGTAGAAGGTGAAAACTTTTAGTAGATATGGACAGATTTATATCCGGATTACTTGAAAAGGAACGAAGTTCATACATAAAGAAATTCTAATTATTTTAATTAAAGTTTTCTATTCTAACCTTATTTCTATATAATAGACACATTTATGCACACACACAAACACGTACACACACACACACACACACACACACACACACACACACACACACACACACACACACACCCCTTTTTGTTCACTTTAAAAAAAAAATAAAAAATCATAGACCCTATTTAACCTTTAACTTTTCGTTCTCCAAAATTTTGGCATTTCCATTTTATTTTAACTGTAATTTTAACAATCAAGGCCGAATTAAACATGAACATTTCAAGTACCATTTTTTTTTTTGCTGTATGTGATTTCAAGTACCATTTCAGGCAACTATGCTGGGGCCTGCCTAATGAGTGGCCTGGATCAACATGTTTGAATGTATGTCTATGAAGAAGGCTTCATGTGGAAATATCCTTCACATTTCTCATGTTTCTTCTACTGTTAATTACAAGCAGCTCAGATTTTGTAATCTCATTCTAGGTATACAAGTAGGAGTAATGATATCTGATCCTTTTTTCATTTTCTTTTTCTCTTGTAGATTTTGCACGCATTACTACAGAAATTCACGACCTCCATGGCAAAGTACATTCAGTACCAAGCCGATAATGGTGCTCAAGCAGTCCAGATTTTCGACTCTTGGGCGACCGAGCTTAGCCCTGTTGATTTTGAGGAATTCAGCCTCCCTTACCTGAAGCAGATTGTCGATACTGTTAAACGGACGCATCCAGACCTACCTCTGATCCTTTATGCAAGCGGGTCTGGGGGCTTGCTTGAGAGACTGCCTTTGACAGGTGTCGATGTTGTTAGCTTGGATTGGACGGTTGATATGGCGGAAGGTAGGAGACGGTTGGGATCTGGCGTGGCGGTTCAAGGCAATGTGGACCCTGGTGCGCTTTTCGGGTCAAAAGAATTCATCACCACACGGATCCATGATGTGGTAAGAAAAGCAGGTAGCAGCAAACACATTCTAAATCTTGGCCATGGAATTGTGGTGGGCACCCCTGAGGAGAACGTGGCCCACTTTTTTGAAGTTGCAAAAGGTATCAGGTACTAGTGCAGAACTGATGTTTGGTTTTAATGATTTTTATATGGATCATGTTTTCATTGCATACTGATTTTGTTTTTTAAGCTAGTTCTTGTAATCTGAAGTCAACTAGCTCTCACGGAGATTGTAGAAGGAACCCAACCAGAAAATTTTTAGTAGATTGAATTTCATTTTGAGTTAAAAAAAAAAAAAAACAGGATTTAGAAATGATGGAGATTATGGTAGTGTTCCATTTCAACACTGGTACAGGTCTCTGAGGCAAAGGACTCCCTGTACATGTGGGGCCCATCCAGACTGTTGATCTGATATGTGGGCCCATGATGCATATTGGTTGCTCCTAATATTTCCCATGTTGAAGATACTGTTCAATCAATGGCCTACAGATATTGTTCATGGAACTGAATGCAGCGACAGTCCACATTGGAGTGTTAAGATCTTCCAATGTATGAGATTATGGGGCATCAAATCAACAGCCCAGATTGAAAAACCATGGGTCATGCATGTAGGGAGTTCTTTGCTGAGGGTTAAAGACCTTATAATTCTTTGCTGGCCTAAGATGGTTGCACCAGTTGGACCCAACGGCTCTGGATTTTAAAACGGTGAGCTAGACTACTTGTTCAGCATCTTTCATTTTGAAAGAGTAGGGAAACTCTTCCTTTTCGAGACTTAAGCCACCCCCCTTTTAAAATCTAATCTGTAGTTAAACATGGATCGACAACCAGGATAAGTCCGACTTGGACTTGATGGGACCCAATCCAGTTTAACAGCCAGATCAGTCACCTCTGAGTCAGGTGACTGAGGCCCATTCACTCCCATATTGGGTGTGCGGCGACTCGATTTGAGACCGGGAGTTGGTATAAGTTGCTTAGTCTTCAGGCCATCCACTTAAAGGTCTGTCAACATGATAAGCCTAGAATTATCTTTGGCCCTGATTTTGAACTGTTAAGCGGGCCATCGGGCAGAACGTATTGCATTTAGTGGGCCCGGCGAGGCTCATTGATGGTCCTACACACATTGGATTGACTAAGAAAGTGGTATGTTTTGAAAGTATTGAAACTCAATGGAGAAAGCCCATCAAAGTAGCTGGAGAGAACTGATGGTTAGTGGGCCATACTTCTTAATGCAAATATGGTAACTTCCAAATGCACATTCCTCAATGTCCTGGCTATTCATGGGCCGGAAGAAATTGAAGAATTTCTTGGGAATCATACAAATCAATTCGTTCTTTTTTTCTTTGACAGATGGTCAGAACTTTATCTGGGTTCGAATCCTATTGAGAGGTCCACTAGAGATCAGAAATTGTTGAAGAAACAACAAGATATTTCTTTGGTCCCTTCCACGCGATCGGAAAATAAAGAAATGGTTGAATCATTGAGGTCTTGAATTCAGTAGAATATGTAGGACCTAGGGCTAGGGTTAGGGTCCAAATGGGCCCACAATCCAAATTATCAGCAAGTGATGTAAACTTGGAGCTGGGCCTACCTGATGGCCCATTATAAAGTCTTGAATAATTAATAATCTTAGGACCATGTCTGATCTATGGTCCTCATTGCTCAGCCCAAACCCTTGACCAATCTGTCTGGCCAAGAAAATTAGCAATCCTTTTAGGATAATAGTTCTAAAACTGGCTGATTCAACTCGGAACTCAACCGAGTGGAGCTGACTTGAGAGTAACTTGAACCTGACTCGTGAAGACTCGTTGGGTCTGACTCGTTAACCAGGTTAGCTCGACTGGAGTCACTGGCCTTATCAAACCACCGTTTTTTATAGAAAGGGAAAAGGGGTACATCATCAGAATGAATGAACAAAAATTCGTCGCACTCACAGGTGTAACACAGCTTGTCAGTGGGATTGTCCTGATTTTAAAAAATGGTGATTTTCAAGGTGGGGCCTATCTTTTTAACGGTACTGATGTCCTCAGAAAAAAGTAGCATGCTGACGGCAAAGATGGTACTGCCCAAGCTGTAGTGCTGTTGCCTGCAGGTGACCAGTTCTCTGGCTAACACTAACAGTGAGTGTGAACTCGGGGGCGGCTCAACATTTTTGGGGGCCTCATGCAAGTCATAAAAATGAGGCTTTTTAGTTTAAAAAATAATAAAATAATAATAAATTCAAAATTAAACCATAAATTTACTTCTTTGTCTTTTTAGATGCAAAATTACTAATTAAACTTTTATATTCAAGTTTACCCAATAAATAAGTTTCGATAGATAAAATTGTTAAACCATTAATCTATCTTGAAACATAATTGTTCATAAATAATTTTTTATAATATTTAGTTTTGAAAAACTTCTTTCTGCAAATACTATTTAAAGCATGACAGTGACTCCTCTTTATTGTTAGGACTCGTGAAAACACACATAATAGAATCAAGCGAAGCAAGCGTTATTATACCACACATAATAGAATCAAGCGAAGCAAGCATAATTATACACACAAATCCAACAAGAAAGCAATTTGAATTTTAGTTTTGTACTATTTAAAACATGACAATGACTCTTACGACTCGCGGAAACACGCATAATAGAATCCAGCAAATCAAGCACAATTACACACACAAATCCAATAAGAATACAATTCAAATTTATTTTACTTAGAAAAATTATTGCTGAAAAAACCACAGCATAAAGTGATAAGTAATATACTATAAAAGTAAATTTACGAGAGATGATAGATCTTACTTATTTGAACAACCATTGAATCTCCTTTGAAACCCTAGTTATGCCCTTGAACCTTTTAAAATACCTTATAAAGCTCTAATCCATCCCTAATCCTGATTACACCCAATATGTATACTACCAAACTGGAATAGGAAACAAATCCCGCACTTATGCAACTCTGTGTGTGCAATGCGATGGGAACTTTGATGACATCAACAGACATTGAAGACTAGTCGATCACATCAAAGATCCTTCGATGCCATCGAATAGTAGCTTCCAAAATTGTCTAGTAATCAAATATGATTTTTTCGAAAATTTTCAATGGGATTGATTGGATCAACATTATCCACATCTGCTCGATGGTCTCGGGCCATCGGCAATCTTGTTAAAGACAAATTTAAAACATTAGACAACACTTACATTTGGCACTAAGATACAGACAAACCATCCAAATTATGGGTCCCATTATTGATGGATCACATCCCTGAAAAATCATATTGATCAAGCAATAGTAAACATCCAATTAATGGCTATCAAATGTACGTTTAAAAGTAGAATAATGGTGGTCCAAATTTCAATGAAAAAAATCATATGGTTGATGTTATTTTTTCCAGTGTAGTTCTTCAGTTATGCTCCATCTGATGGTCAGTGATTTACGCGGTCTAGATTAGCGTATAACCATGCCATATGTACGTTTTGAAGAGTCACTACCATTTATTAGATGCTGCAAAACTAACACGGAAATCTAAACAAGCACAAAATACTACGTCCGCTCGTATTAGATGTGGTATATATATACTTAAATCAAAACCGTCCAAATTGTTTCCCAGTTTTGGAAGGCCTTGAACCAACTATTGCATTGATACCTTAACAAGATGATCAGAGGGCATGTAATGGACCGTTAAAATGAGAATTATTCAATGATCTGAATTCAAAAAGAAAATACCATATCATCCCATCCCTTTGATTTTAGGGTTGTATCCAACCTATCGTACGCGTATTGCCCGTTACCCCGGCCAACAAGAAGTTCGTGTTAGCGGCAGCTATGTGGGGTCCACTGTGATTTCAGTGAGAAATCCAGTCCATCCATCAGTTTGGCCGGCTCATATTAGAACTTGATTCCAAAAATGAGGCTAATCCAAAACTCAAGTGGGGCACACCAAAGGAAACAGTGAGGATTGAATGTCCAGCTTTAAAACCTTGGTGGGGTCACAGAAATTTTGGATTAGGTTAATAGCTTTTCATCCCATCGGTAATAACCTCATCAACGGTTTGGAATGCACAGGAATATCAAAGTAGGCCCCGGGAAGGTTTCAATGGTGGGCGTTTCCATCCCACAGGCTCAGGTCGTGTGGTGCAACTGGGTTTTGGGTCCACCTCATTTTTCAGCTCATGTACCAAAATGAGCTGGCGAAATTGATGGATGGAGTGGATTTCTTATGGACATTGCAGTGGGCCGCCGGTAGTTGCATCTTAACCTATCCATTGTGCGTCCCTAGATATGGACGGTTTTGATTGAGTTCTTACAAACTTAGAAATTATCATCATCTCTATAATTAGAAAGGCATGATCATATATAGTGGTTGTACCGTAAATTGTAATACAACCACTTTTTTCCCGCTAACGTGTTACGCACGCAGAATATCCCATCTGTACAAAAGGTGCACCATAACGGAGGTGGATTGGGTGGTGACCCCAACACCACCCAGCTACTGTGAGGCCTACCGTGATGTATTTGTTTTATCCATGCTGTCCATATCCAATTTTCTAGCTTTTATTTTATGCCAGGATCCTAAACATATAGTAGAACAAAAGCTCAAGTGGACCACACCACAGGATACAGTGGTGATTGAACGCCCATCATTAAAAACTTCTTCGGAGCCACAACTTTGGAATTAAGCTGATATTTGTGTTTTCTTTTCATCCAGGTATGTGTGACCTTATCAAATGATTAAGGTTTAAATGATGACTGTCATTGTTCATTTAAACTTGGGATCTACTTCATTTTTTTGTTCATACTTTAAAATGAGCTGACAAATTGAATGACGATGCGAAATAAAACACATATCATGGAAGCACCGCACGCCCAGCACCACCTACGTAGGTGGCGTTATGGTGACCACCCAATCTCCTTGCGACCACAAAACAATGACCACCTGGCATAAAAGGTTAGTCAGCATGACACGACATCAATATCAATGGACAGCTGATGGTGATTTAGTATGTGGGTGTAGTCCACACAATAAGTGGATCGGCTGATTTTCATACCAGATGTCAGCATGGTCTGGCCCACCTTTTGCAACGGTAGAATATTCCACACGTTAGTCTACGATGCAACCGTTGAACGGACGCGGATTGCGTCCTGCCCCCGCTCGTCTCCATCTGGGAACGGATAGGAACTTTGAGTGGCTACGGTGATGTATGTGTCTTATCCACACCTTAGTCGTTTCATTTTAAAATATGAACCCAAAAATGAGGCAGATCAAAGAAAGATGTAGAACTTCCTAGGGTCACTGAAGTTTTGGATGGAGCTGATATTTGTATTTTATCTTCATCCAAGTCTACTTGACTTTTTAGATAGTTTGGATGCCAAATAAAAATCATGGTGGGCCCTATAAAAGTTTCAAAGGTGATAATCATTATCACTGCTGCTTCCTGTGGTGTGGTACACTTAAGTCTTGAATCCGCCTCATTTTTGTCTTCCAAATATAAAATGATACGAAAAAAATGGATGGACTGTGTGGATGAGACTGTTACATCATGCTGGACACTCAAAGCTCCTGCCCGTTCCCAGCTGGGGACAGGCGGGGGTAGGATGCAATCCGCATCCCCGTTGAACGGTTTCATCATCTGAAATGATGGTTTTGAAACCATACACACGTTACGCATGTGATGTGACGATGACATGCATGTGATGTGACGAAGTAGGGCCTTGTTTAAGGAGAAACGATCTAGGGTCTGTTTGTTTATTTAGAACAATGAAAAATACATGGTAAATGATAATTATTATGATTTATCTTGTTTGAAAATGTATAGGAATTTATGCCCGTAAAATTGGTTGAAAAGAGATAATTTTAATTTTTTAACTGCAAAGTAACGTATATGATATATTCATTCCGTCCATCCATTTTATTACAATATTTTGGAGCATAAGACAAAAAAGAAGCAGATCTAGCACTCAAATGGCCCACGCCAAAAGAAGCAGTGGCCCTACAAAGTTTTCAACGGTAAGTATTCGATTCGCTTTTTTGTATGACGTGGTCCACTTGAGTATTGGATTTGCTTCAATTTTTTACTCATGCTATGAATTCAAATGTAATAATGGATGAACGGTGTAGATAAGCAAAATGCATCACAGTGGGACCCACAGATATTTTGTAATATTCTTGATTTTTGTGTCAAAAAGTAAGTAGTCGTACCAGGTATGCTGTAAATTCACTGGGAAATAATCATTACTTTTTTACAGGGGTAAAACCAGGTATGCTGTAAATTCACTGGGAAATAATCATTACTTTTTTACAGGGGATTTACCATTTCACTGAAAATCAAACACGCCCCTAATGTGGCATGTGTACGGGAACCTTTTCATACACCTAGTTGTATTTGGATACATGGACGATCCATATCATTCATATGTGTGTGGGAACGTGCACAGTCTGCTTTGATTTTTTTTTTTTTTTTTTTTTTTTTTTTTTTTTTTAATATTGATAAGATGATCTAAACTATCTATTCATTGGCATACAAAAAAATTAACGTACAAGATCATTTGTATAAGATAGTTATAGTTATGGATGTTTAAAACCATTCAATTGCTATGATTTTTTGCATTGTCAGCCGAAGAAAAGTCGACTGTACCTAATGGATGATCCAGATGTGTGTTGTGGATACCAACAAGTACATTGCAATGTATGAATAGAAAGGATGCCCTACAAACAGCTTTACTTTTGTTTAATCACATCTCTAATAACGGTAGAAAAGTAATATTCTTTTCCTTTTTTCCTTTGAGATGTTCAAATGATCATTTCTTCATTTCTCCTTGTGGCTACAACCGAGGTGGTGTTAGGGATAGATGTCTTAAATCTGTTTGGTGGTCTGTCGATGATATCGACAGGGTTTTAGATGATATCGACAGATGTCTTAAATCTGTCTGTTGGTCTGTCGATGATATCAAAGCTGTCATCGAGAGACCTTTGATGACATCGATAATTGTTGAATTTTTCACCCTTGGTCGCTGGACAGTTTTGGTCATGTTCCGATATCATCGAAGGACCGTCGATGATATCGAAGTTGTCATCGAGAGACCTTCGATGATATCGAAGATGTTACGCAGATTTTCTGCGGAAACGAAGATTTTACGATTTTTATTTCCTATTCCGAGTCTACTTCTTTCTAAACTTGTATAAAGGGGTGTATGCGGGATTAGGATGTATTCTAAAGGCTTTATAAAAGTGTTCCAAGGGTTCCTAAATGGATTTTAGGGTTCCTAAATGGTGTAGCAAGGGTGAGATTCGAGGTTGTTCGAATCGGGTAAGTCCTCTCTCTTTGTAATTTCTATTTTCATAGTGGAGATCTATCGCTTTGTGCCGTGGTTTTTTCTTTTCCACGTTAAATCTGTGTTCTCTTGTGTGTGCTTGGTGTCATGGGTTTGCTATCCTAGATATAGATCTGTGTGATTCCGCAGGTCAAAATCCTCAACAAGTGGTATCAAAACAATCAGTTGGGGCACAGATCTGAATCTACAAGATTAGTAATAATGACGAGCACCAGGTATGAGATTGAGAAGTACTCAGGGAAAAATAATTTTGAGTTATGGAAGATCAAGATGATGAGTTCCTTAATCAAGCAAGGCGAAGATAGTGCTCTTGAGGAGCGAAAGTCTACTATGACTGATGATGATTGGAATACTCTTGATAAGAAAGCTTTATCATCGATTCGTTTATGTCTCACGGATGAGGTTCTCTACAACGTCATGAGGGAGAAAACTGTGGCTAAGTTATGGGCGAAGTTAAAGGATGTCTATGCGAAAAATCCTCGAAAAATCGCCTACACTTGAAGCGGCAGTGGTATAACTTCAAGATGACAGAGGGTGGAGATCTGGAGGCTCACATCAGCAACTTTAATAAATTAGTTTGCAAATTGCTGGATATGGAGGAAGTGATGAAAGATGAAGAACAAGCATGTATGTTGCTGAATTCTCTTCCTGCGTCGTATGAGTCATTCAAGGACACTATGTGCAGCACGAATAAAATCCTGAGTGTCGATACCGTTATCTCAGCCCTTCAAGGGAAGGCTATGAGAAAGTTAAACGGCGACATGGAGACATCTTATGATGCACTATTTACAATGGGTAGGAATTCTGAACAAGGTACGGGTTCTTCAGGTTATATATCCAAATCCAAGGGCAAGGGCAAAGGAAAGGTAAAGTGCTGAAATTGTGGGAAGGAAGGACATGTGAAGAAGGATTGTAGAAATCTTAAATCGAAGAGAGAAGATTCTGAGGCTTCGTACAGGGAGGTCAATGCTATCACGTCAGATGGATCGAGTGGATGTGATGGTGATGTTTTGTCTATGTCTACTATCAAGCGGTCATACGATGATCGTAAGGACGAGTGGATGCTAGACACAGGGGCATCTTTTCACATGACTCCTCATCGGAGTTAGTTCGCCAGCTATAGCGAGTGCGATGGTGGACAGGTGTTTATGGGCAATGGCTTTGCCTATAATGTTGTGGCTGTTGGTACGGTGTGCATCAGAATGTTTGATGGGGTGGAGCGTACCTTGACTGATGTCAGACACGTTCCTGATTTGAAGCAGAATCTGATTTCTCTTGGTGTACTTGAGGCAAAAGGATGCAAGTACACAGGTATTGATAGTGCTCTTAAGGTATCTAAGGGGGCACGGGTAATCATGAAAATGCAACCACTCGGTAACTTGTACAGGTTGATCGGGAGTACTTTAAAAGCTGGAGTTGCAGTGAATGTAGTGGATTCTACCTCTGCACGTGTGTGACATGTTGGGCATAGCCACATGAGCGGGCAGGGCAGGAAGGCTGAGACGTGCGGACAAGGATACAGAGCAGGTGGAGCAACCACTTGTGAGAAGAATCACATGGCATGATCGCAGGATATTGGCGAGGTACATGAACGACTCCAATATCGCAGGAGATTTATCTTCTATTCAGATGGATCTGGGTGATCTTGGTGCTGAGAAGTGAAAGGTAACTATGGACGATGTGATGGATTCATTGTATCAGACCGACATATAGGAGTTGGTGGAGCTTCCAGTAGGCCAGAGAGCGGTTGGATGCAGGTGTATCTTCAGGAGGATACAACATAGATACATGGCGAGGTTGGTAACGAAGGGTTATGCTCAGAGAGAAGGGATCGGCTTCTCAGAGATATTCGCGCCGACGGTATAGCAGGTGTCTATTAGATCCGTGATTGGCGCTGGTTGACCAATGTGATCTTGAGCTGGAAGGATGGATGTGGCGTCTGCACTTTTGTAACGGAAAGTGAAGAGCAGATCTACACAAAGCAACCAGAGTGGTTCGAAGTTAAAGGGGCTGAGAAAAGACTTTGCAGGAGGTCGTGGTTCGACCTGTCGCCTAGGCAGTGGTTTGATTCCTTCATGGTGAGTCAAGAATTGATGACATGTACATCGCCAATTATGACATGTCTGAAATCAATGTAATGAAGACTCGGTTAAGTGGAACATTCAGGATGAAGGATCGGGGGGCTGCAAAGATGGTTCTCGGTGTTGAGACTGAAGGAGGAGTAGACTTTGGTAATCACAGGAAGAATACCTTGTGTGTATGTATTGATCAAGGATGTGATGGGCCAGGTAAAGTCGGAGAGTGTTCCCTATGCGTCTCTCCTCAAGTTTTCCTCAGGACATGTCCCAAAACAAATGAGGAAAAGTAGGATATCTCATGAGCCTTATTCGAATGTGGTTGGCAGTGTATGTCATGGTCTGGATCAGATTGGTTATTTCACATGCTATCAATATTGTGAGCAAGTACCCCGGCAAACAATATTGGGTAGAGGTGAGATGGTAAGAAGACTACGTCTTTTCTTTTGAGAAGACAGGAGCAAAGGCAGTTGAGCATGTGGATTTAGATCCGGCAGACATGATCAACAAGAATGTTCCTGTAGAGAATGTTCCGGCAGAAGACTACGTCAATAAGAATGTTCCGGCAGACATGATCAACAAGAATGTTCCTGTAGAGAAGTTCAAGTTTGTTCCGGCAGAAGAATGTTCCGGCCGAAGAAGAATGTTTCGGCAGAAGACTACGTCAACAAGAATGTTCCGGCAAACTTGAACTACGTCTGCACTTCTCTTGCATACTACGACAACAAGAATGTTTCGGTAGAAGACTACGTCAACAAGAATGTTCCGGCAGACATGATCAACGTCTGCACTTCTGCACTTCGGCCGGAATGTTCCAGCACTACGTCTGCACGTCTGCACTTCTGCACTACGTCAACAAGAATGTTCCGGCAGAAGACTACACTACGTCTGCACGTCTGCACTTCTGCACTTCAGCCGGAATGTTTCGGCACTACATCTGCACTTCTGCACTTCTGCACTACGTCAACAAGAATGTTCCGGCAGAAGACTACGTCTGCACTTCTCTTGCATACTACGTCAACAAGAATGTTCCGGCAGACATGATCAACAAGACTACGTCAACAAGTTTTCCTCAGGACATGTCCCAAAACAAATGAGGAAAAGCAGGATATCTCATGAGCCTTATTCGAATGCGGTTGGCAGTGTATGTCATGGTTTGGATTAGACTGGTTATTTCACAGGCTATTAATGTTGTGAGCAAGTACCCCAACAAACAATATTGGGTAGCGGTGAAATGGTAAGAAGACTACGTCTTTTCTTTTGAGAAGACAAGAGCAAAGGTGGTTGAGCATGTGGATTTAGATCCGGCAGACATGATCAACAAGAATGTTCCTGTAGAGAAGTTCAAGTTCTGTGCAACTTCTCTAGGCTTGGCGATGACGTAAAAGGAAGACGGAGTATGCAAGAGAAGCTATGATATGGTGTAGAAATAAGAAAAGGGGACAAGAAGCTACACAGATGAAGATTGAAGACATGGTGGAGATTGTTATGTACAGATGTCTTAAATCTGTCTAGTGGTTTGTCGATGATATTGACAGGGTTTTAGATGATATCGACAGATGTCTTAAATTTGTCTGTTGGTCTGTCGATGATATCGACAGACCGTCGATGATATTGAGGTTGTCATCGAGAGACCTTCGATGACATCGATAATTGTTGGATTTTTCACCCTTGGTCGCTAGACAGTTTTGGTCATGTTCCGATATCATCGAAGGACTGTCGATGATATCGAAACTGTCATCGAGAGACCTTCGATGATATCGAAGATGTTACGCAGATTTTCTGTGGAAACGCGGATTTTGCGATTTTTATTTCCTATTCCAAGTCTACTTCTTTCTAAACTTATATAAATGGGTGTATGCAGGATTGAGATGTATTCTAAAGGCTTCATAAAAGTGTTCCAAGGGTTCCTAAAAGGGATTTTAGGGTTTTTAAAGGGTGTAGCAAGGGTGAGATTCAAGGTCGTTCGAATCAGGTAAGTCCTCTCTCTTTGTAATTTCTATTTTCATAGTGGAGATTTATCGCTTTGTGTAGTGGTTTTTTCCCGCATGGGTTTTCCACGTTAAATCTGTGTTCTCTTATATGTGCTTGGTGTCATTGGTTTGCTATCCTAGATCTAGATCTGTGTGATTCCGCAGGTCAAAATCCCCAACAGGTGGGCCATCATGCCATCTACCTAAATGACAACTATCAATTGAATTGTCATTTTTAGTAGGCTAAGTCCTGTGATTTTTAGAAATTTCTTTTACCTGTGCATGCAATCATATCAATTGACATTGTTGAGGTATCGTTAAGTAGAATCATATTTTAACTTAAACAATGAATAAAATTTATTTGAATGATTAGTGTTAAAGTATAGAATATGTACATATAATTATATATAATTAAATAACTATATAGATGGATTAATGTATATTTGTTATGTTAGATACTGATGTAGAGTGGGTCGCGGACAGTAACATGGCCAAGTTGGATTAGAAAAGGCCCGGTTGACGACATAAGTGATCCATACCATCAGACCTTAAATCGGGCGTATCTCGCAATCCGGAATGAGTTATCTAACGTAAAATATATGATTTTGGGTTAGAACGAGCTACTTTAGCCAACCAACCCTGCTATGCCGGGTTGCCCAAGCTAGATTTGCGAAATACCGCCAAATTGACGGTCGTTTCCCTGTTTTAATTTCATTTTTACTATAAATAGTAAGTTTTAGTTTGATTATAACTCTTTAGCCGGTTGGGCTTTAGGAGTTGCGTCCAACATGAAAAGAGCTTAGAAAAATTAGGAGAATGGTTTGGTGAAGTCAAATAAGATACTTACTATTTTTGGCCGAAAACCTTGCGCACAAGTAGACATCACGACCGTCTATAAATAGTAAGTTTACTATTTATAGTAAGTCACGAATTCTAGGAGTTTTAGTTGTAGTTTGATTCTGATTTCTTTCCCATCGCTTGGTACCCCTATTTAAAGGGTTGTGAACTCGTTTTTATTCATTCATTAATCAATTTCGAATTTATTTCTATTTCCTGTTTTCTTTCCTCGTGGATTCGAGAAGTCTCTGTGAGGAGTTCAGAGAAGTTTCGTGGATTCGGAATAGTTATCCTCTTGAGGAAGACTATGCTCGACCTCACATCCTCCACTGTGTCAGATATCCCCAATGATCAATGGAAAATCTTAATACATATACATGAATTCATCTATCCATGTGTATACCGTAAAATTTCTCTTAAGCTGGAGCTTGAATGTCAATTATGCTCTAGCTTGCAATGCATACCAAGAAGACAATGACATTCAGTATGTGCCATTATACTCCCACGTGTATAACATGATTAGATATAAGATGTTTAAGGGCCTATTGTTAGCTAACAAATCATAGTAATTCTTCGGAATTGGCTCAAGACATGAATTCGCGGAGGTATGTTGACGTGGCATAGTTTCTTAAGTTTCATTATAATGTATGTGTTATATCCATAGTGTTCATTCATTTTGCATGATCATTTTATGAAATGAGACAAATAATGAGGTGGATCCAAAGCGAAAATGGACCACACCATAGCTAGCAATAGATTGACTGCCTAGCATTGAAAACTTCTTGGGATCCACAAAAGCATTTGGTCAAGTTGATATTTGTGTTTTCACATCATCTAAGTTTGCTTGACCTTACGAACAGGTTGGATGGTAAATAAACATTCTGGTGAGCCCTAGGAAGGCTTCAGCAGTGGGCATCCTTGTCCTTAATGCTTTTTGTGGTGTGGTTTACATGAGTTTTCAATCTTCCTCATTTTTTGGGACATGCCCTGAAATCATATTGAAAGATGAAAGGACAGTGTGGTTATAGCTCATATCAACGAAATTACATCCAAGTATATCTAACCAAGGAAAGTAACAGTTGGAAGCAGAAATAAGAGAGGAGAGTTGGAAGTATAAGAGAGGAGTATTGTGTATGGTCACTACCATGTTTTATCTCCAACTACCATGGTAATTGTAATTATTACTCATTCACCACACATTACAATACCTTATTGTTGTAATCGATGATCCAAACAGGCCCTAAGTGTATCTTGTCGATATATTGAGCTGTCACATTGAATATTCTTTTCAAATCATATGCTATCTAACCTTGACAACCAACAAGCCACTATACAACTATTCACATGCAAAATACCCTAAAAAAAAGCTCTAGCATTGTCTTGGAAACACTGTAAAATAGAAGTAATAGAGGCAAGTCCAGTTGCAAGTTGATATAAATAATTTTTTTTTATCAGAAAGGGCATAATAAAGACGTATCATCAAAGGAGAAGATAGTTGAAAATGAAGAATTCAAATGAGCAAACTCAATTCAACAAAAAGTCATAAAGCAAATGGTGGTAATGATTTGATGACCACTAACGAGTTGCAACGTAATGCAACTAGATTTAGTGCGCTTATGGATTACCAAATACAAAATAAAAGATGGTTAAAAGGGTTTAAATCTCAAAGTTTATGACCAGTCACGTAGATAAAAATGTTTGTGGCTACTCATATTACACATAGTAAGAATTCATAAATTATTTTATTATTTTTGGAAGAAAAATCACAAATAATAAGCAACGGGAGCATGATAATATTATAACAATGACACATTAAATCATGTAATGTCAGTTGTTGATGCATAGATTTAGTTATGTTATGACTGATAATGTTAAATTTGAAAGAATTGTATTATCATATATTTATTCTATTCGTGCAATTCAATCAAACACAAGGCTGCATGTGTGTTTGAGGGTCTGTATTTAGATTTACAGGTGTGATTCCTAGTGTCCTAGAGCCGTATTCAACTCAATGTTTTGATTAAACGATGTTGACCCCATATTGAAACAACTGAGTAAGACTATATATCCAGATGTTGAGCCAGCCGTTGGTTGTGATATCTCAACGGGCTTACCATAATCATTCTAATATCACATTTGTACACTAATTAAGGATATTAAATTTGATTTAGTAATCAAAATCAAATTCTTATAAATGTACAATAAAATTTTAATGTATTTCTACTTATAGATTCCAATGCATTTCGATTACAAGCAGTAGAGTTTACACGAGTTGAACTAGGTCGAGCTTGGCACAGCTCGACTCGGCTCGGCCAGTAACTGACCCCAGCTCGAACTTGACTCAGCTCGGTCCTCAAGCTTGACTGGCCAGCTCGGCTTGGCTCGGTTCGGTCAGTAGTTCGGGCCCGTTTGAGTCAAGTTCGAGCCTTTGCGACATTATCTCAAATACATGAAGTGCACCTTCAATTTTTCACAAAATGTAAAATAGCAGTAACAGTTTTTAGGTATTTCATCAAACACTGAGTATGTGGCATCAAAATCAAGATACGATCGTAGTTTTATCATGTAAGTTTTTTTTTTTTTTTGGTTTTTGTAGTGATTTGTTTCATATCCATAGCTTCCTCGCCACCAGTTGATCCTGCGAAAAATGTATGCACCTGAAATAGCACTTTGTTGAGTCATTTCATCGAACACTTGGTGAGCAATGTCAATATCAAAATAACCGAGTCACCGAACTAATTCGATTCGAGTTCAATTCAAGTTGAGGTTCAATTCGAGCTCGGACAAGCTCGAAATTTTTTTTAACTCAAAAAATCAGCTCGACTGGGTTGAGTTCAGTTTCATATCGAGTTGAATTGATGTCACGCCCCAAACTCGGAAAACGGGCTCACACAATTCCCGATCGCCGAATCCGGTGCTGACAGCCTCCGTAGTACCCCATTCTCGGCTCCCAGCGCCCATACGCCAGATTCCGATCCTGGGATCCTACAAGGAGGATTTTCAGTATGATTTTTTTTTTTTGTAATGGAGCATAACCACAAGCATAACCAAGTCACAAAACAACAACACCACATATCCACTATATCAAAAACTTTTAAGTACAATGCGGGAAGGGAAATACAATATAATGATATCAGAGAAAACTCCAAAAGCTCCAGAAGACTGTTGCACGCTCCGAGCTCAACGCTGCTGCAACCTAACGCCACCTACACGCATCTATCGTGCATAAGCTTACAAAAGCTTAGAGGGTGGTGAAAGTGTGTGTAAGGCGAGTGCCAAGTGTACAATATCAGAGTAATGCGGAAATATGCGGTAAGTCCATAAATGCTATCAGCTATACTAGAGCTATGTAATGCAAGGCATGAATGCTGTCGGTCATACCAAGACCATGCGATGCGAGGCCTATGTAGCCAAATGTCATATGCGAGATGCAAAGCAAGTGTGCTAGTACTCATAAGTACACATATCAGTATAGTTCCTCTCTGGATATCACCGGGGTCCAATACACCTCACACTGACTGCCTCCTCCCTAGCTGCACAGTCAAGCGAGTGGAAGAGACCACACTATCCGCCTGACCAGTAGTCTGCCAATACCTACCCGGCTCGTCGATAGCGGACACATTTGCGAGCTGGTCAAACTCAGCCTAGCTTATAGCCCCCTCACTCAGGCGGATAAGGCCACACCCCCTTCCAACCGACCACGACACAGTGAGAGACGCGGCCTACTGGTATTCGGCACTCGGGCGCTCGTGTATCCACTCGGTCTAGACGTTGGAGCAACTCCTGGTACCAAAAAGGTTCTGAGATTTTTACCCAAGGACATCCTAAGTGCCCACAGTGCTAGAATAAAGTATTTCCGGTATCCGATACGACCATCCACGATGTGCCTGTGGAGGCTACGACCCTGATGTCGCTAGGGCGTGCAGTGATCAAGTCACACATATGCGAGATGCATGAGTCACACCATACAAACATGCAGCAATCTCACGCGTACCACGCGATCATGTGGGGCACTCCGTCTCATAAGGAGTCCCGTAAATGTCTCAGCCCAACGGCTTATGCTATGATCAAACATTCCTCATATCAAGCATACAAATGATGCGTATGGGTATGAACCATGGAGCTATACTAAGCATGTTATAAAGTGGTGAACTATCAACAAATGTGGGCCTACTAATGGGCCCTAGGGAGAGTTATAATGCGGACATTAAACCAACATTATTCTACAATGTGGACGTCAAACCAACATTGCTCCCAAGGCATAGCCCGCTATAAGACATCATTACACAAACCATGGGGAAATCATACATTGCAATGGACCCTAAGGACCTCCCGTTGGGCCTCGACCTATGGGCCTTGGATACATCAAGTGGGCCGCATTATATGGGCCTTATATAAATCAAGTGGGCCACATTAATGGGCCTTAGGTACATTGCAATGGGCCATACCCCATGGGCCTTTGAAACGTCACAATGGGCCTTGTAACATGTGCCACAAATACATTGAATGAGCCTAAACACATGGGCCATGTATGTATACCAAGGTGGGCCTCAACAATGGCCACAAATACACAAGATGGGCCTCACAACATGGGCCGTATACATATCAAATGGGCCACATCAATGGGCCGCACCAATGTAAGTGGTGATAAAGAATTCCACCATTAAAATTCCTAGGGCCCATCATAACATTTATTTCTCATACAATCTGTTTATAGGGTCACCAAGAACTTGGTGGCCCAAGGGTCTAATGGTGGATGTTCAATCGTCACTATACAGTATGGTCTACATGATAACTAGATCTATCTTATTTTTGGCCCCAAGCCTTAATACAAGCTTACCAAATGGTGGATTGTTTGGATGCAACACAAGGATCATGGTGGGGCCCACATGAAGGCCCACCATCCCTTATAATATAAATAATATAACATATAATTTATATATAATATATATACAATATTATATATGATATAATATTATATATATATATATATATATATATATATATATATATATATATATATATATATATATATATATATAATACATACACACACACACGTCACACACTCACACACACACGCATGCACCCACCCACACACGTGCACACACATGCACAGGGGCCCCACCGTCCGTCTGGACGGTGGGATAGAACACATACATTGCAGCGGGCTCCCACCGTCCGCTGGACGGTGGGATTAAGACACATACATCACTGTGGGCTCCATGTGGGGCCCACCATAATGTTTATTTTCCATCCAACCCGTTCATAAGGTCACGTGGACCTGGATGAAGGGTGAAAACAAATTTCACCTTGATCCGAAACTTCTGTGATGCCCATAAGAGTTTTCAAGGGTAATCATTCAATCACACTGTTTCTTGTGATGTGGGCTACCTGAGCCATGTATGTGGCTGAAACTTGATGGGGGCCCACTTCAAGAAGGGGCTCATCATATCAACGGTTTGGATGACAAATATACATCACTGTGGGGCCCATGGCTGGGGCCGTGGGTCACACCCACATCACGTCAATGTCCCTGACACAGCAGCAGCATGCTGCTGTGTTGGGTCTTAAAAAAAAATATTTCTTTCTTTTATTTAAATCGCGTATTTCCACAGTTTTTCACGTGTGGGGGCCACATCAACAAAATCCACCACTGCCATTGGTTTTTTTTTCTCAAGACCAACCTATCAAGCCCAATATTCGATATATTTCGGCGTACCGAAGTATCAGGTGGTTTTTCAACGGTAATAATCATAATTTTCTAAGATATGACCCGCCTGGATCTTGGATCAACCTCGTCTTTTGGCTCAACGCCTAAAATGAGTTAGGAAAAGGGGTGGACGACTTGGATTGGATACAAACATCAAGGTGGGTCCTATGCAAATGACCCACTTCCAATGCCTTGAAAAGGCTAAGGTTTGTATTTTTCTTTCAAACGTCCAGAGAGTCCCTGGACTCTCTTTTCTTCTTTTTTTTTTTGCTTAGGCATGCAATGCCTTTAATGTGCATCCTTTGTAGGTGGGTCACCACATGGTGAGGTGGTGTGGTCACCATACATATGTAAAGTGGGCCCCACCTTTAGATGGTTTGGATCCAATACATGCTCCATTGTGGGGTCCATTCAAGTGGGCCATACAATCATATCATCACAAGGAAAGGAGGAGAAAGAAAATGGAGGGAAAGAGAGAAAAAAAAGAGTGGGACACACGTGTGATGGAGGGACCCCGACACTATGGGCCCTCCCTTGCATTTAACCGTACATCAAATGAAAATCAAGTGGGCCATCGGCCACATCTTAGGGTCCCAAGTGAGATCCATACCATTGATCAGTAGGTCTCACTTGGCCCACCTAAGAAAGCAAGAAAACTACCCTATCAAAGCACCCACCGGTTGATCTCTTCGGTCCGTTGGAACGCTACCCTCCTTGTGCTCCTCTTTGATGGTGGAGATGGGAAATGGATGACTTGGATGATAGGTTTTTGTGATGAAAAGGTGGGCCACACAACACTCTTTCTCACACTAAAAAAATCATGGACGTGGGATTTTTTTTTTGTTGCTTTGAAAATGAAGGAATGAGAAATAAAGGAGAGGGATGGAGAGATAAGAGAGAGGGAGAGTATCTTAGGTAGGCAATGATGACTTGTAAGAGAGGGTGGCTAGCATTAAATGCTTGTAAAAAGGGCTAGGGGTAGAGTGGCTAGCCATAAGTGCTTGTAAGAAGGGCTAGGGGTAGGGTGGCTATAGCTAGGGTAGGGTGACTATAACTAGGGTGATGTCATCCATCACCCTCATAATTACCTAGGGATTGGTGCCACATGGGATAGATGGGTCCCGCAATGTGCGGTCCACGGTCATTATAATGCACGGTCCACATCTTATGATCTAAGCGTCGGATTGACGCACGAGACGCGGTGTTGGAACCGCAGCGACGGTGCGGTCGTACTGATACAGGTCTCGGATTAAACCGACTCGAATCTAAAGGATACGACTTACGATCGATCGCAACATCGATTATCAGTCACGGATTGCCGGACTTCGACGGAAAGGATCGCAGGATTCATCGGAACAGTACGAACTAGGATACGGGTCTTACAATTGATCTTTTTCGAGTCGAGTCAAGCGAGTTAATCGAGCTAACTCGATTAATGTACAGCTCTAACAAACAATAAAACATAACTAATGATTTATAATCACCTTGATTTCTAATAAGGAATCCAATAAACTCCAAATACAAGCTCCCAAACCAGTCTAATGTTGAAATGGGTCAAGTTG
The DNA here is from genome assembly GCA_021015155.1 of Magnolia officinalis. NCBI lineage: Eukaryota > Viridiplantae > Streptophyta > Magnoliopsida > Magnoliales > Magnoliaceae > Magnolia > Magnolia officinalis. Next base: position 71,553,245 of record JAJHSJ010000008.1, on the reverse strand, counting down.
GCTCACGCGCTATTGAGGCAAGTTCTCACTAAGTGAAATACATAACGCGTTGGGTTTAAACTAAAATGCCATCATGTAAGTAAATGAGCTGGGCTTGGCTTAAATCTACCCAACCTGATTCGACCATATAAGTTATCAATGGGTTAGGCCATAGCCCGTTGGCTCAAGCAGATGTTGTGTGGGTTCGAGTCAAGTTGTGACTCGCCCAAGTGGTTTAGGTTTGAGTTGGGTTGTAACTCAACCGAGTCGGAGATAGATCGATTCACCTAACTCATGATACTATCTCGTACCAAACCGGTCCCAACCTGGTCCGGTCCAGATATTCACGGATATTGCTGACAATGCATGTGTCAAACATCCTATCTTCCTTTCCTTTCATCTCCGCCACTCACCATTATTTGATTAGACATCTCTATCTTAAATGACACGTGTACTAGTATACGTTTGCATTTTAATTTTAATTAATGACGTGTGCCATTTATTTTATTTTGGAAGGAAGCTTCACGTCACGTCTCGTAAAACAAGTGGCATAAGCCCTACCATGCACGTGGCTATGGCATGGCAGGATGGAGTACTGACCCCTTGAATTTCTTTTATTTTGGAAATACCTAATTTACACATTTCATTGAGCCCTTGGCCGATTCGATACGTTACCAAGACGCTATGTTCGTCCAATATACTATTTTAGAACCTGGACCAAATGGACGGTCAGATAGGAATGGACCGAAAACGGTCACAAGATAGGCCTAGGTCCTATCATGGAAGCGGATTAGGTGTTTCCCATGTATCAGTGAACTCGGTGGGGCCCACCATTTCATTGGCATCCAAACACTTGGCTAAGGAGGGTTATGTATACTGGATCTTACCAGCGTTTGAAAGTTAGTGGCTCCTATCTAACGAATATCTGTGAGTCAATGAAATGACGACACATCAGATTTGACAGATTTTGATCTTATGTGATAAATATCTAAATACACTCGCCCTAAAAAATGATATTTATATCTCTTTTTTTTTTTTTTTTTTTTTTTTTTTTTGTCTTACTGACGGTCATTAGCACACGTGTCTGAAGATGTCCAAAGTGAAACGGCAGTTAATGCTACGGCCCTTCCTTCAGTGACAATCATTTACAGTGATGGCTTGACTTGACGTAATTTCATAAAATTTCTCTCAAATGCATGCATCAACCGCGCTCAGGGGCATGTTTGATTTTCCGGTTAATCCGGAATGCAGGGCAAATGTGTAATAATTATTTACTAATGTAATTACCTCGTCATTTTCCGTGTTGATTTTCTTAACCTTTTTTTTTCTTTTTTTCTTTTTCTTTTTTAACGTTAAAATCAAGATTTCCCACTAATATATTTGGGGTATCATATGTGAATTATTGGCACCATTAGTCTATTATGCCAACTAAATTTAGGGCATGAGTCCAAAAAATTAAATAAATTTAAAGTTCAAGTGAATCACACCACTAGAAAAAGAGAATTAAACACTTACCATTAGAATTTTCTTAAAACTGCTATTTACTTTGATGTGGGTCACTTGAATCTTAGATTTGTCTTATTTTTTGGCTCATGCCTTAAGATATTGTGATAAAATGAATGGACGGAACCAATATATCATATACATCACAATAGGGTCTAAAAATTTAAACTAGCACTTTTAATTAGTTTTTAAGACAGAAATTTAGATGAATTTTTAAACAGGTGGAATAGTAATAATTACTTATTTACTGAGTATTTACATTTACTTAAAAAAATCAAATAAGCCCTAGGTGTCGTTTGGCACCATAGATTTGGGAGAATTTAACAGGATTTCAAATCCCTTGGTTGTTTGGTACCATAAAATAAATGGGGTTTCAAACCCTTACAGTGAAAGCTTGGATTTCATCTAAAATCCTCCTAGGTATTGCATGTGTAACATGCGTGTCATTGGGTCGTTTGGCACCATGGTTTTGGGGGATCTCAAATCCCTTAGGTTGTTGGGCACGTAAAGTAACTTGGGTTTCAAATTGAGGGGACTTCAAATCCCCTAGGTTTTAAGATCCAAGGTGAAACCTTGGATTACATCTAAAATCATTCCCTTGGTTACACGTGTAACATGTGTATTACCAAACTATTAATCTATTAGACACATGGCCCATTAATGAGATCCTAAAATAATTAGATTATCAATTGCATCACTATAATTACTTTAATACGATGATCAATCGTCCAAACATTGTCCATGTAAATCAACAGTTAAAAATCGTTGGTTAGTCACTTGGACGTGATCTTGTGCTTGTGGCCCATCCGAGACTTGGAATTTAATCATTTTTTGGCAAAGTATATATTTCAACGGACTTATTACAACCATTGTGTCAAAAATTACATAAATTCATGTAACGTCATTTATTTTCACTATTTTGGATTTCCAAACATCCTTAATTTTTTTAAAAATGTAATTAACTTATATTATTACTTTCTGACCATTAGCACTCAATGTTAGTTATACACGGGTGGTACCAGTAAAGAACGGCACGAGTCCGATTAATCAACCGTAGGAAGTCAACGAATCCGCCCGATCACTTGAACATTAAGTTTAGCCTCATGATTTACACACGTAGGGTCCAAAATCTAACCAACCCATCGCTAACTAATTAAGACAATTATAACTAAATTAAAGATCTAACCGAAGCCGAGTCGGATAAGGCCTGGATCATGGCTAATAAACCAAATCAACCCCATTACTCTTTTAGTCTAAAACCGACAGTTTAGAGTAATCATGACCAAATCTCCACTTTCACTAGTTATAAATAAGTCACACTATGAACATAGTTAATCCAAACCTTAATCATTACCCACGAGAAATCTCAATACCTAATTCATTTGAGAAATACCCCGATTCTCCGAACAAGTTCTAGACCGCTCGTTGGTGGGCTACTAGTTTTAAAACTATATAATAATGTCCATCTTACTGGGCTCGACGTCCATTGCGGGAGTCGGACCTGGGTACTATTCAGAACCGCTTAACTTGAGCTAAAGGACGAGTGCATGAGAAATACAAATACCCTAAAGGAAGAAGCCGAAACTTAAGTGAATTGGGTCGTCCACTCTTATGCAAAGTTAAGGATTTCGGACCGTCAGTTTATGACCAAACTTCACACGTGGAGTAAGGATATTTTTCTGCTCATATCCATATAGCCGCGGCTTCGATTGACCATTGATGACCGTTGAAAAGAATTCTAATCATATCTGTTGATCGATGCATCCAAATGGTGGGCCGATCATATCCATACGTAGATCATCGTTGGGGCTAACTGTCCTACGGTGTATATCAATATGTACGCCCTATAGTGGGCCCTATAGGTTAGAAAGACCCTCCTATAGGGTTAGTATAGTAAAAACCTAGCTCTTGGGGTCATTTACACCAAATCTGACCCTATATAAAGGTTTCATTTGGGCACCCCTCTCCCCATACGAATTTACCTATAGAAGAAAGAAAGAGAGAAGAGAGAAAGGAGAAAGAAGAGAGGGAAGGAGGGTGTTGTTGGTGGAGAAGCCCAAGGAAACTTGAAACCTTAGCAAATCTCTCCCATTTCCTCACATCCACAACTTTCAACCAATCGGGAAGGTAATCACTTATCTTTTTTGGAAATCCCTTGTGACGAGCCTCCCCGTAGTGACCGCGAGCAATCCCTCTTCTCAGCATTCCTCATGTGCTTGAAATCGGGGATGGGGAACCCGATGGGATCAAGGATCGCTGGGTCATGGCCTCACACGTTAACCAGTTGAGGGCAATGATACGTGGGGTGTCCTAGTTTTCCCAATCTGCTAGATGAACAAAATTAATTAAATACTCGGCTAACATTATTCACGCATCGCATTAGTTAGGATTTGACGACTCGACAGTTGAGGTCGTAATGAGGGAGTGTTGGTCATGCGCGATCGTTAGACGAAGTCGCTCGAGGGAGTGTTGTTGTGAGGTCATGCATAATATCATAATACATCCACATGCATTAATAAAACTATTTAGGAATTCGTGAATGTATGCCTTTCATTAAATTCATCATATAATTGCTGCTTATTGTAACTTAAGGCTAATAGTAACCACCAAGTTAGTTGCTCACTCCCACTCTGTTTTAAAACACCAACCAGACCCTTTACTAGATGCAGGTGAGGCGGAGCTCGACGAGCTGAGCGGGGTGAGCATGGATAAGGAAGAGGAGCTTCCCAGCTTCCAAACTTTCGGCGGATCCTTTTAGTTTGAGTTTAGGCTACCGCGGGGTATGGGCCAAAGCTCTAGTCACTTTGGATCATGTATGGGTGGGACTAGTTTCCTATTAGATGACTTGAGATTTGTGGTTTAGATATTTTTATATTTAGTGGTACTCGATATTGCTTTATGACTTACTTATGCCGCATGCCTTGCTGAACTCTCCATTGTTTATGAGATCATCCAAATGTAATTAAAATTTGAAGCCCATTAGAACACCCATGACACCCAGAAATTTGGGAGCCGAGTTCCTACGCGGCCCCTGAAAATCCGAGGGGTTACAATTCGTTAATTAGAGATATTAAAGTTGATTTAATAATTAAATTCAAACCCCTTCAAATATACTGTGAATAGCTACTTTTTTAATTAAAGTTGACTCTTAATCTACGGTGCCAAACACAACAAGAGGATTTCAAACCCAGGGGTTTCCGTATCTAGGGGGTTTCAAATCCACTCTCCCAAATAGATTGGAGACATGGCCCACTAATGATATCCCAAAATAATTAGATTATCAATTGCATTACTATAATTACTTTAATACGATGATCAGCGCCGTCCAAACATTGTCCATGTAAATCAAAGGTTAAAAATCATTGATTAGTCACTCAGTCGTGATCTTGTTCTTATGGCCCATCCAATACTTGGAATTTCATTATTTTTGGGTAAAGTATATATTTTAATGGACTTATTACAATCATTGTGTCAAACGTTACATATGTCTACTAATTAGATATATTAAAGTTGATTTAGTAATTAAATTCAAACTCTTGTAAATACACTACGACACATCTACTTTTGGATTAAAGTTGATTATAAATCCAAGGTGCCAAACACGGTTGGAGGATTTCAAATCCAGGGGGTTCCACATTCACGCTCCCAAATAGGCCGTGTTTGAACCTGAAGAGTTGCCATGATCAGATTTCATGATAATTCAAGCCAAAGCTTGGTGGCCCTACCATGATATGTATGTTATATCCAGTACTCTATCCATTCATTAGGACATATCATTTTAAGGCATTAGCTTAAAAATGAGGCAGATTCAAAGATCAAATAAACCACGCTACAAAAAATGAGGCAGATTCACTGGAGGAGAACACTAACCATTTAAATGCTCTTCCCATAGTGTGGTCCACTTGAGCTTTAGATCTGTCTCAATTTTTGAGGGATACCCTAGAATGATCTGGTCAAATGAATGGATGGTGTGGATAAAACATATACATCATGGTAGGACCCATAGAGTCCATTTCATTTTCCGTACCTAAAAGTTACTGCTGTAAATGTCATGCAGCATTTTCTATCACAAATTTCAGTTGCATGTAATTAATACTTAAAAAAGTATAAAATACACTGTAGTTCCCGTAAATACATCCAACCAAACAGGCCCTTAAGTTATGATCACCTGAGATTTGGCACGTTAAAAACTAAAAGAAACGAACTCGAAAAGGTTCAATTTCATGCACAAAGTGTGAATCATAAGAATTCAAGAGGATTCGATTCCGTGTAGAAAGTGTGAATGTGAGATTAAATTTACTGTGTTGGATGAACTATACATGGTATGTACATGGCAAGAGAACTCATGTCAATCTTTACATGACCTAAATTCTTCAATTGGATGTATGATGTAGTGCGGTCGAGGACACTTTCATGTCCAAGATGGACCAGAGAAAGCCTGATTGGAGGCGGAAGTGATCATGACCATTAGAATCCTAAAACATACATATCTCGCAAATCGAAATGAGTTATTCGACGTACCATATATGATTTTGGGGTAGGAGAAGATATTTTAGCCAACCAACCCTGCTATGTTGGGTTTCCTACGCCGAATTTGTGAGATTCAATAAGATCGACCGTCCAAAAACTCCATTTTAATCTCATTTTTACTATTTATAGTAAGTTTTTGTTCGATCATAACTCTTGATCCTTTGAGCTTCACGAGTCGTGCCCAACATGAAAAGGGCTTAAAAATTTTAGGAGAATAATGTGGTTAGGCCAAATTGGGCTCTTACCATATTTGGTTGAAAACCATGAAGTCTAGTAGAAATCATGACCCTATATAAATAATATAAGTTTATTATTTATAGTAAGTTACGAATTTTAGGGAGTTTGAGTTAGAGTTTGATTATAAAACTTCTTCCTAATTTTGGGACACTATTTAAATTGTTGTAAATTCATTTTTTATTTATTTATCATCAAGCAATCTATTTTCGAATTTATTAGAATTTATTTATATTTTCCCTCGTGGATTCAAAGAATCTCTATCAGGAGTCCAAAGAAGCTCCATGAATTTGGAGTAGTTATTCCCCTAAGGAAGATGGTGATCGACCTCATCAGGTTCATCCCTGCAACAATACAAGTAGGGCTTATTTGGTTGCACGTAATTACATGTATTTTGAGGGTAATATGCATCAAATCAATCAATAAATGCATACTCTAAGAATTACTTGAGTTTGAAGCTGCAATTGAGTAAGAAGTACCACCACGTTTGAAAGCACCTTTTATAATCTTTTATTCACATCTCACAGTATGGATTACACTAACTACAAGGTAGTGGATTTCTTGTAAATTTATTATATACGTACATTGGTTTACATTCAAACACCCTTGGAAATTCATATATAATTACAAATTTAATTATTATTATCCCAAAATACATGTAATTACAGGCAACCAAAAAAGCACTTAAACCACCATGAGAAGTGATAAATGGATGAAAGTGAAATCATGGTTTTAAGACTAGGACGAGTCCGTTGGGACTTGGGTGGAGCTATTTGGGTTTAATATTACGAGTCACCTAGACTTTTCATTCTCAACTCAAGCCAGTACGACTGAGTCGCCTCCAACCCAGCTGAGTTGCATCTTGACTTGAGACTAAAACTTTTAACATGAGTGCAACAGCCTCTTGGAGAGGTAATTTAAAATAAAAAAATAAATTTTTTTGAAGAAGACTGTGCTAGCATATCTTGCATAGGCGACTTTTACTAATAAAGAGTCATGTGGGTGGACAAACCCATTCATTTGATAAGCTGCCCCATGTTTACCCTCCATGGATTTAGGGGTATTTGAGGCGATTTGAGGGGATTTCAAATCCGCTGGTTGTTTGGCTCCGTAAAGTAGATAGGGTTTCAAATCCCTCAAAGAGGAGCTTGAAATCCTTAATGAAAGCTTAGATTACATCTAAAATACTTTCAAGAGTTGCATGTGTATATAACATGTGTGTCACTAGACCAATATTAATCTATTCGGTGCATGGCCCACTAATGATATCCCAAAACAATTAGATTATCAATTGCATCACTCTAATTACTTTAAGATGATTATTAGCACTATTGATGCAAAAATCCGGTTCACCCTCGCCGAGCTCCGAGTACTTGAGCCGAGCCCTGTGAGTATGCACAAGAGAAGGACAAAGGAGACCCTGGCTAGAGCAGGGGACCCTCCAATGCCAAAGTCAGGCTGGGAATCTGGGTCTAAGTAGTGTGGGTACGTTTCGGGTGAGAGATTTTGCGTACCTGTTCCTGTCGGTACATCCCTTATTTATACATTCTGGTTGGAGTGATCGTGTCCGTCATTCTCGGCATGACTACCGCCATTAGGCGTGAATGATGCGTGTGCTGATATGGGCGATTACCTCGCGATCGTGCACCGGAAACCACTCCTCACATACATTACTCGAGTTAATTCCTCAACGTGATTGTAGACCACGTTCTCATCCGAGCCGACCCTAAGGTCTAGGTCTCACCTGCGACAATCCGGGCCCATGGGTGGGCTGATCCTGGTCTCTCGTCGACAAGGGTCTGGTCGGAGGCAACGGGTGGGTGTGTAATGGCTTCTTTTGGATTCCAGGCTGATGTGAAAGCTCTACAAAAGAACTTGGAAGCTGAACATTGATTGTTATAACCAGGTCAGGGTAGGTGAGCCACTACCGAACCGTGATTCGGCTCATTTAGTTTTGTCGTCCGACCTGCTATGGCGAGCTCGCTTAACTGACCGGGTTGGGCCTTCCTCAATTGAAATTGGGGTATACTTGTTTTAGAGAGGCCGCTTAATCGGCCGAGCCGAGTTTACTCATATCGGGATCGGCCTAGATTTTCCCGTAATAAGCACCATCGAAATATTGTCCATTTAAATTAATGATTAAAAATCATTGGTTAGTCACTCGAGCATGATCTTGTGCTCGTGGCCCATCCGAGACTTAAAATTTCATTGTTTTTGGCCAAAATATATAAAAAACATTACATAATTTCACTAATTAGATATATTAAAGTTGATTTAGTAATTAAATTCAAACCCCTACAAATATCCCATGTCTAGCTACTTTTGGATTGAAGTTGATTCCAAATTTAGGGTGTCAAACATAATAGGAGGATTTTGATGGGGATTTTCTCATCATTGCTGATTTCGATGAAATCGAACCAGTTTCGATATCATCGATAATTGTCGGATTTTTCATTGCTGGTCGCTGGACAATTTTGTCCTGTTCCAATATCATCAACGGACTTTAGATGATATCGAAGGCTGTCATCGAGAGACCTTCGATGACATCGATAATTGTCGAAATTTTCACCCCCGATCGCTGGAAAGTTTTGGTCTTGTTTCGATATCATCGAAGGACCGTCGATGATATCGAAGTTGTCATCGAGAGACCTTCGATATCATCAAAGAGTTACGCAGATGCGATTGCGAAAACGCAGATTCTGGGAATTTCATTTCCTATTTGGATTCTACCTCTTTTTATTCTCATATAAAGGGGTGTATGCGGGATTGAGGTGGATTTTCAGGGTTTTCTAAGGTTTCCTAAAGGTACTCTAAGAGGGCTTAGGGCTATCAAAAGGAGAGAGAGAGAGAGAGAGAGAGAGAGAGAGAGAGGAGAGAGAGAGAGAGAGAGAGAGAGAGAGAGAGAGAGGAAACTTGTGAAAGGGAGATTCTGCTCGTAGAGGTGATCTACTTCGCAGTCCACATCTCAGCGCTTCTACGTCCTCGTGATCGGTGAGATCACTCCATTTTTCTTTTGTTCTCTTATTGTTTATCTACTCCTCCGTGAGTGAAGAAGGTTTGATTTAAACGGTGTGTGCTTGTGATCGGTTTTAACGTTCTGTTTTATAGTAGATTGTTGATCTGGACGAGGTCCCGTAGTTTTTACCTCTTTGAGGGTTTTCCACGTAAAATTCCCTGGTGTCGTGTAGTTTATGCTTTGATTTATTTCACTGCTTTATTATTCCATAATTCTGGTTTGTTTCGAGAGGCTAGATCCTAAGGTTTTGTGCAAGGCCCCCAACAAATTTTGAATCGAGAGGGTTCCAAATCCACACTCTTAAACAAGCCCTAAAACACAAAAATGATGATGGTCCAAATCTCGAGTAGGCCACAGGATAGAAAATAGTTAGGATGGGCATGCCAACAATTAATTTTATGTAGGCCCACCATGGTATCCATATGCTAACCAATTCATTCATCTGATGTGCCTCATCACCATTAAAGAGCTACTAATCACATCGATTGGAAACTTCTGCATCAACCATCCAGCAAGGTTAGCCTATTATGAAAATGAGATGCCCCAAAATAAGGTCGATCCACTCATCAATAGACTACCATGGAGGGTTTTAGGTGATTATACTACTTCCTATGGTGTGGCCCACATGATGATGGGATGGGCTTGATATTTGGGGCACTGCTTTTCTATAGTGAAAAGATGCAAATGTTTACAAATAAATACATTATATCCTTGTTGACATCATGAATGCCATGGGAAGACAGATAGCCGAAGATCCTCGATCTCCCAGCTATACAAGTAATTTAAAGGATATTGAAATTATATGGGCCCTACAATAATGTATTTATCCACACCGTTCTTCCATTTGAGTCATATCAAAAGCTCAAGTAGACCACACCACAAATAGCATGGGACAATGATTCTCTCTGTTAAAACATTCATAGGGCCCACCATAACACTTATTTTCCATCCAATCCCTTCATAAGGTTACACAGACCTGGATGAAGAGGAAAAATAAATATCATATTGGCCCAAAACTTTTGCGACCCTAAAAGGTTTTCAATAGTAGACTTCAACCCCCCACTGCTTTTTGCAGTGTGGTCTACTTGGTCTTTGGATCTGTTTTACTTTTCGGCTCACGCATTACAACTAGCTAGCCAAATAGATGGACGGTTTGGATATAATACATACCTCATAGAGGGACCCACATAACTTGGTGACATCAACACACCAGGTGGGTGGGTGGTATGACTCAGTGGTATTGAACCATCTTGGGTCACTCAGACAAGTCACGTCAGACTCATCCACGTCTTAAAATCATGCTCTCAACACATTCTGTGGCCAAAATTTTCCAACATGATTTGATTACGATTCTGTTATCTGTTATATTCAACGCAGCTCTCCTCTCGTGTATCGAAAGTAATGTGGACCGTTGAATTAGTTGCTCAGTTGATACCAAGATGGAAATGATAGGGACCCACATGTTTAAAGCCACGTAGGTTCCTACTTTGGACGGTTAAAAATGAAAAATATTCAACATTAAGATTGTTCAACCACTAGGATAGTGACTTGGCTTTGGTAGGCAGCACAACCTAGTCTATTTAATTTGAGTTAATATGTGTTAATGAATAAGTGGATACAGCTATATGGATGGATTCATGTGTGTATGAGAAATGCTCACAAGCAACTAGTTATACATCCAATAGGCTGGCATGTGGGGGCCATTATGGTGTTTGAATGACATCTCATTCGTACAATAAGGTTGTCCAACTATAAAAATAGGATGCGCCTAGGGTTGATAGCCGGGCAGGTTTGTGGTCAACCCTAACCCAACCCAAAATTCCTATACTTCAACTCTAACCCAACTTCAGGTAGGAATTTTCAACCCAAGCAGGCTCAATCGGGTTGGTCGGGTGGATATATGCTAATATTTTTGTTATTACATCAGTTTATTATATTTCAATACACATTATTTTTTGTACTTATGATTTAATTAATTAATTATATATAATTATTTATCATAAATAACTTCATTTTCTTAAATAAACAAGTTAAAATAGAAGACAACTACTCCTTTAAAAGCCGTGTTATGTGGCACGCAATCTATTTGGGTGAGAGAAATCTAACATATCTTATTAGCTTGAGTAGACTAATGAGACCCAATGGCATTGGAATTTCTTTTGCGTTCAATACAAACAATCCGTACTCAATTATAATTTATAAGTAACTTAAATATCGATTGGGTTCAAGTTGGGTCGGTTAACCTGGGACCTTAACCTAAGCCCGACCAAGTTTTATTAGGTTAGTGTTTGTATAGCCCATGCCCGAGACTATACCCGATACATCCTACTAGAGCCCAACCCAATGTCGGGTTGGTTGGGTCGAACCCACCCGACTTTCAGCCTAGATGCGCCAAAAATCAGGATGATTCAATCATGAAATGTGATGCTCCATGTGAATGCGAAGTTTTTAGGTATTGTTTCATGGTTTTCTATGGCGTGCTTCACCTAATAAATGCATCAACCTAATTTTGGGGACATCTCATTTTCATGATGGGATAATCTTAATAGACAGACAAGATGCCATATAAGAGCCCCACATGCCAACTAGTTGGACGGCCAACTAGTTGGGTGTGTTTGTGTATTTACATACCTCTCACCTCCATTATATATTTGTGGTTTTTATTTATATGAAAGAGAAATTTCCAACTGTACGACCAGTATATGGCACACAACCTTTTTTAAGCCCACTCGCTTTTTACCTGCCAAGAATACTCCCCAGCTGTACGGCCCCACTTCTGAGGTTGAAAATGCCCGTGCTTTCCTTCCCGAGGCGGATCGCCTGGTGATCGAAGACGAGCGCTTGTGCTCCTCGAGCTCCGAGTTGTACGAACGGTTCAAAAGATATAGACGTTGCATGGGCACCGCAGTTATGTATTTATTATATCCACAACGTTCAGCCATATTTCGAGATCATTTGGGAGCATTATCGAAAAAAAAAAATCATACCCAGAGATCACCTGGACCACACCACAAAGAGCAACGGAATAATTGATTTTCACCGTTAAAAATTTTATTGGACCCACCACAACATATATTTTCCATCCAATCTATTCATAAGGTCACAAAGACCTGGATGAAGAAAGAAAAACAAATTTCGTAATGATCCAAAACTTCTGTAACCCCTAAAAAAGTTTCAATGGTAGACTTTCAATTCCCCAATGCCTTTTAAAGTGTGGTCCACTTGATAGTTAGATCTGTCTTATTTTCAGTCTCAAGTTGTAATACGAGTTTGCCAAAAAGATGGACCGTTTGGATATAACACATACCTCATAATAGGACCCACAAAAAGTGGTGGGATTACAACAGCAAAAAATAAAAAAATAAAAAAATAATTAAAAAAAAACAAAAAACTAGGAACTTATGGCTACGGGGCAGCTTATGGCTACGGATAATAACCGTAGCCATAGCCCTCCCCCTGTCATTTCGATATGTCCTTTTATATGTATTGAAGGTCTTTCGATATGTACTTCGGTATATCGAAGGTCTTTCGATTAATCGATGAAGGTCCAGAACTGTCCAGCGAGTTTGCCTCAAAAATCCTATCGAAAAAGGTATTTTACCTTTAGCTACGGATTATAACCGTAGCCATAGCGGTAGTCTGTGCCTATCTATGAAATTTTTTATTTTATTTTTTATATGGAGAACTTTATTCTACCTACAATTTTCTTAAATACATATTTATATAAATATGTATATATAAGCATATAAAATTATTATGTTTTTTCTCTTTTTTTCATTTCTTTCTTTATTCATTTAACAAGAATATCTTCTAAACCAAACTTAGTTACTTGATGTACCCTATATGATTTTGGGGTAGGAGAAGCTACTTTAGCCAACTAACCTAGTTATTTTCCAAGATTCCATCAGGTCGATGGTCGAAAATCCATTTCATTCACTTTGCGGTCAATTTCAATCATAACCATGAAGTGAAGGGGCATAACCGTGAAATGCGCCGGAAATGACCATGTAAGTGCATGGAAATGAGTGTGAAGTGAGGCGAATGGACCGTGAAATGCGCGGAAATGACCATGAAGTAAAGGGGCATAACCGTGAAATGTGCCGAAATGACCGTGAATCAACACGGAATCGGTGGAAATGACCATGGTATGCATGGAAATGACCGTGAAGTGAAGCGATTGGACCGCGAAATGCGCGGAAATGACCGTCAAGTGAAGGGGCATGACTAGTGTTGAAAGTTGGGCGGGTTCAACCCGACCGACCCGACATCGAGTTGGGCTCGAGCAGGATATTTTGCGTCCGATCTTAAGCTTGGGCTATACAAACACCAACCCGATAAAACTTGGGTTGGGCTCGGGTTGCCCGACCCAACCCGAACCCGATCAATATATAAGTTACTTATAAATTATAATTGAGTGTGGATCGTTTGTATCGAAGGCACATTAGTGTTGAGCACCAACCCGACCCAACCCGCCCAACTTTCAGCTCTAGGCATGACCGTGAAATGCGTCGAAATGACGGTGAATCAACACGGAATAGGTGGGAATAACCGTGATATGCATGAAAATGACCGTGAAGTGAAGCGATTAGACCGCAAAATGCGCAGAAATGACTGTGAAGTGAAGGGGCATGACCGTGAAATGCGCTGAAATGACCGTGAATCAACACGAAATATGCGGGAATGACCGTGATATGCATGGAAATGGGGGTGAAGTGAAGCGATTGGACCGCGAAATGCACAGAAGTGACCGTGAAGTGAAGACGCGGGACCGCGAAATGCGTCGAAATGACAGTGAATCAATACGGAATATGCGGGAATGACCGTGATATGCATGGAAATGGGGGTGAAGTGAAGCGATTGGACCGTGAAATGCACAGAAGTGACCGTGAAGTGAAGACGCGGGACCGCGAAATGCGTCGAAATGACAGTGAATCAATACGGAATATGCGGGAATGACCGTGATATGCATGAAAATGGGGGTGAAGTGAAGCGATTGGACCGTAAAATGCACGGAAGTGACCGTGAAGTGAAGACACGGGACCGTGAAATGCGTCGAAATGACCGTGAATCAACACAGAATATGCGAGAATGATCGTGATATGCATGGAAATGGGGGTGAAGTGAAGCGATTGGACCACGAAATGCGCGGAAGTGACTGTGAAGTGAAGACACGGGACCAAAAAATGTGTCGAAATGACCATGAATCAACATAGAATATACGGGAATGACCATGATATGCATGGAAATGGGGGTGAAGTGAAGTGATTGGACTACGAAATGCGCGGAAGTGACCGTGAAGTGAAGACGCGGGACCGCGAAATGTGTCGAAATGACCGTGAATCAACACAAAATATGCGAGAATGATCGTGATATGCATGGAAATGGGGGTGAAGTGAAGCGATTGGACCGCGAAATGCGCAGAAGTTACCGTGAAGTGAAGACACGGGACCGCGAAATACGTCGAAATGACCGTGAATCAACACGGAATATGCAGGTATTCTGTGTTGATTCACGGTCATTTTGACGTATTTCGTGGTCCCGCGTCTTCACTTCACGGTCACTTCCGTGCATTTCGCGGTCCAATCGCTTCACTTCAGCCCATTTCCATGCATATCACGGTCATTCCCGCATATTCCGTGTTGATTTACAGTCATTTCGATTCATTTTGCGGTCCGGCGTCTTCACTTCACGGTCACTTCCGCGCATTTCGCGGTCCAATCGCTTCACTTCACCCCCATTTTCATGCATATCACGGTCATTCCCGCATATTCCGTGTTGATTCACGATCATTTCAGCGCATTTCACGCTCATGCCCCTTCACTTCACGGTTATTTCCACGCATTTCGCAGTCTAATCGCTTCACTTCATGGTAGGACCCGGCCGACCCCGACTGTTTCCACTATGATGGCATTCAATCTCTACTGTTTTCTATTATGGGTCACATTGAGCTTTGGATCTACTTCATTTTTAGGTACATGAGAGTGAAGTAAAGGGAATTGACCGTGAAATGCGTGGAAAGACTGTGTTAGTGAAGGGAATTGACCGTGAAATGCGTGGAAATGACCGTGTTAGTGAAGGGAATTGACCGTGATATGCGTGTACTTCTTGTGGGCTATTTTGGATACAAAATATTATGGTAGAGTGGTTAAGGAATCAATTCCATGCACTTCATGGTCATTTCAATGCATTTCACGGTCATTTCGCTTCAAGTCACGGTCATTTCCATGCATTTCATGGTCATTCCAAACAATTCCGTGTTGATTCACGGTCATTTCCATGCATTTCACAGTCAATTCCCTTCACTTCACGGTCATTTCCATGCATTTCGCGGTCAATCCGCTTCACTTCATGGTCATTTTCATGCATTTCGTAGTCAATCCACTTCACTTCATGGTCATTTCCATGCATTTTATATGCTTATATATACATATTTATATAAATATGTATTTGAGAAAATTGTAGGTAGAATAAAGTTCTCCATGTAAAAAATAAAATTAAAATAAAATAAAATAAAAAATTTCATAGATTGGCACAAACTACAGTTATGGCTACGGTTATAATCCGTAGCTAAAGGTAAAATACTTTTTTCGTTTAATCGAAAGACATTCGATTAATCGAAAATTGTAGGATTTTTTAGGCAAACTCGCTGGACAGTTCTGGACCTTTTTCGATTAATCGAAAGACCTTCGATATATCGAAGTACAACTCACAGATTTTTTTTTTCCTCTTTCCTGTTGTAATCCCTGCCACTTTTTGTGGGTCCCATTATGAGGTATGTGTTATATCCAAACCATCCATCTATTTGGTGAACTCGTATTAAGGCTTGGGACGAAAAATAAGATAGATCTAGCTATCAAGTGGACCACACTGTAAAAGGCAGTGGAGGATTGGAAGTCTACCATCGAAACCCTTCTAGGGGTCAAGAAGTTTTGGATCATTATGAAATTTGTTTTTCCTCTTCATCCAGGTCTTTGTGACCTTATGAATGGATTGGATGGAAAATAAATGTTCCGGTGGGCCCTATGAAATTTTTAACAGTGAAAATCAAGTTTCCAACTGCTATTTGTGGTGTGGTCCAGTTGATCTTTGGATATGATTCTTTTTCTCGTCAATGCTCTGAAATGATTTCGAAGTATGGATGAACGGTGTGGATATAATAAATATAGCATCGTGGGGGCCATGTCGAGGAGCGTCAGCGCTCGTCTTCGCACACCAGCCAATCGGCTTCCCGAAGGGATGAATGACGGGAGTATTTTGGTCCCTTGAAAAGTCGGCCGTACACAAGGGAGTATTCTTGGAAGCTTAAAAAGGGGTGGGCTTTAAATGGCTGGTGGGTCATATACTGGTTGTACAGTTGGAAATTTCTCTAAATGAAATAAACATAATATTCTCTACAAGATATAGTCACTAAAACAGAAAACATGGTATCAAAGCCCTGATGGCCCTGATCCTCTCCATTCATCAGTTTGTGTGTCCCCACCAACCTGCACCTTCTAACACATCGGTTTGTGTTTCCAAACTTATCTTTTTCAATTAAATAAATATAGTGTTCTCTGCAAGATGCAAGATGTAGGCACTAAAATCCCAAACAATATATACCAAGTGTACAATTTTTTATTGCCTGTGTATCAAGTGTCGTATGCAGCTTGAGTATCATATAACTCCTCTAAAATATTTACCAATAGTTGAATATATGACTATTGTATTGTCACATTGCGGGCTAGCCAAACAAGCACGCAGAATTGCAATATTTAAAATTTTAAAACTTCCATACCTTTCCACTGTTTCAGCCGTGTGGCCCACTTGAGTTTCATATTTGTCTAATTTTTGGTCTCATGTTTTAACATGATCTTCCAAAATGGATGGATGGAGTGAATTTCCCACAAACATCATGGTGGGCCCAACATAGCTTCAGCCACTTGCTCCAAAAGGCTTTTGATTAAATTCCTTAACACGATGGGACGTGATGGGGATTGGGGAGCAGGGCCTAACTAAAGATGGATAGTCCGGTGGAGCCTCTGTTATGTATGTATCCATGTCATTTATCCATTTTATTTTAGGGCATGTGTAACGTCCTTGATTTTCGTTATTTTGGATTTCCAAAAATCCTTGAAAATTTTCATTATAATCAACTTATATTGTCACTTACTAACCATTAACACTCGATGTTAGCCTATACGCGAGTGGTACCAATAAAGAACTACACAAATCCAATTAATCAACCATAGGAAGCCAACGAATCCAGCCGATCACTTAAATACCGAGTTTAGCCACATGATTTGTTCACATGAGGTCCAAATCTAGCTGACCTATCACTGACTAATAAAGGCAACCACAACTAAATAAAGACCCACCTAAAGTCGAGACAACTAGGGGTCGAATCTTAATTAATAGACCAAACTGACCCAATATCCTTTTAACCTAAGAACCAACGGTGTATAGTTATTATAATCAAATCATCATTTCCACTAGTTGCGAATATGCTACATTATGAACTTAGTTAATCCAAACTCTAATCATTACGCATGAAAAATCTCGCTACCCAATTCATTATGAAAATGCCCTGATTATCTAAATAAGTTCTAGACCACTCGTTAGTAGGTCACTAGACCCGAGGATATAGAAATATGTTCATCTTAATGGGCTTGATGTCCATCACGGGACATTGAGCTGAGATCACGTCTCGAATCGTTCAACTTGGACTCGCAAGTCGAATGCTTGGGTTGTGTGAATACTTTATATAATAATATGGAACTTAAGTGAAACAAGTCCATATGTTCTTTCACAAAGTTGTAACTCTAGGACCGTCAATTCACGACCAAAGTCGGGGTACTGACTAAAGACATTTCCTTATACATATCTGTATACTTATAGACCCGATTGACTCTCGGTGACTATCGATCTTAGTTATGGCCTTTTCCGGTTGATCGGCATATTCGATCATCAGATGGTCGTATCTAAACATATATCATCTAGTGGGACACTTATCCCATGGCTTAGATTGACTCTTACACCTCCCAGCGGGTCCCATTGTTTAGAAACAACCCCATCCAGAGTTAGTATAATGAATAAAGGGCCGTTTGGGCCATTTGCACCACTTCTGGTATTATAAATACCCATTTATTTCATGCCCCCTCTCCCCATACGAATTTTGAGCCTAGCCCTGGAGGAGAGAAGAGAAAGAGGAGAGAGAGAGAGAGAGAGAGAGAGAGAGAGAGAGAGAGGTTGGAAGTGTGAGGGTTTGTGCACCTTCACCCTCTCATCTCCTCTATATCAACATTGTCCTTCATTAGTGTCAATTCGGTGACGATTGAAAGTAAGTATTGAGTTATGTTTGTAGGTTTTAAGTATTGTATTTAATTTCTTCCAATTCTTATAACCTTGCATGCTTACTTAGGTTCTCGAAGGTCTTTCCCTAACACCCAAACCTTACGAGCACCGTGAATTGGGCGAAACGTCACAAGGTGCGGACTATTATGCCTAGGTTTCCATTTATCGACCCTTGAGGGTCATAGTTAATGATTACTTGTGGTTAATGATTTGTAAATAGCTAGCATGTTCATATTTTGTGTTTGATTATAATATGTGTAATTGTTTGTCTATGCATCACATGTTTGATGAAATGTCTAAGTGATTGAATGTGTTATTCTATTAATGCTCACATGTTTAATGAAATGCCTAAGTGAACGTATTGCTCTATTAATACTCATATGTTTGATGAAACGCCCAAGTGAATGTATTGCTCCACTTATGCTCATATGTTTGATGAAATGCCTAAGTGGATGTGTCGTTGAATCCATGTTTCATATGAATCTCGCTATGACTACATAACGAATTCGTAAGTCCGTAGCGATGTTTAGGATTGCTGACAATGATGGGACAGTCGGCTAACCGCCCGAACTAAGGGGTGGCCCGAGTTAGGTCGACCACCCTATGCTTGTTCGATCGACCTGGGTCGAACACAGACAACCGACAGTAGATGGACTACACGGGATGCTCACACCCAATGCCAGTTACGCCAGAGTTCTCCAAGTCAATCAAATTAGCCTAATAGTCGACTGACCATGTGTGTTCACAATGTATGACAACACCGAATAGAATCTAGGATATCCCGTTTCCATTGAATGAGTTTACTTTTAATTGTTAGTGGTACGATCTATAAGACTCATGGGCCGGACATGGTGGTATGAGACACCGTATCCGAGCCGTCGGCCTATGCTGGGTTGATGAGCCTCCTTGTAGTGACCAATGAATAATCAAGAAGGCTATGAGCCTGGTGCATCCAATTATAATGATGCTGCAACCGCTCCACATTTGTGTTTGGGTGACGACTCTTATATCATTTGTGGGTGCCCTCCACCTGTCGATGGGCCACTTAACCCCGTGCGTTCGGACTGTGTCATCCGGGTCCTTAGTGATCGGTCGGGCTAGTGTTAGCCTCACATTGATTGGAGAGTTGTCGTCTGGGTGGTAAACTCGAATACGGATCAAAGGATATAGGTGAGGAGCCGCTTCGACCACCCCGAGCCTAGTGATTCAGTTGAGACCATGATAAGATGAGGGTACCCTGGCTTCCCCAATATGTTAGATGAATGGAACTTCATAATTACTCGGTTAACATGAACATTCATGGCATTAGTTTAGATTGGCGACTCGGCAGTCGAGGTCGCATTGAGGGAGTGTTGGTCATATGCGAACGTATAGATGGAGTCGTCTGAAGGAGTGTTGTTTGGAAAGAGCATGCATCATACCATATTTTCGTATGCGCATTTAACAAGAGTATTTAGGAAATGCTTGTTTGGTTGTTTATCATTAATTACGCTAATTAGATTGATAACATGTGTAACTTAGAACTAATGGAACCATTGAGTTAGCTACTCACTCCCACCTGGGTTGGTGTTTTAAAACACCAACCAAGCATATCATTGATGCAAGTACTAGTGAGAACTCAGACAGGTAGGCTTATATCGGGTTGTACCATCGCCGTTATGTTTTGGAGAATTAGGCGTAAACTGAAAGCTTTACATTTTAACTGTCTTGGGTATATATATTGTAGATTGTGGCTTATATAATCCCCATTTTGGGCGATTACCACTATTGAAATTGTATTTTTGACTGTTAGCCCTATAAATCTAAATATTTCGTTATTTCTACCTCGCTTTGGATCCGCTAAGTTAATTGCGTTACTCTGATTATCCGCGTGCGGAATGAATGTGAATCTAAATAAGGTCACATGTGCATTCTCATTGGGTTAACACCCGGGAACTCAGGATCAGGGTCTTTATACTCAGGTGTTGATTTTCGGGGCGTTACAGCATGACCTCAAAAAAGAGGCATATCAAAGGCTCAAGCGGACCACACCACATAGAGCAATTAGATTGAAAACCTACCATTGAAAACTTCTTGAGGCCTATAGATTTTTTTTTATGTAACTCATTCTTTAGCCTATAATATTAAATTAAATTTTAAATCAAATGGATGGAGTGAATTCGACACATATCCCACAGTGGGCCCTACAAACCTTAACACATGACAACATAGACCCTTAACACATGACAACATAGACCCTTAACACATGGTAACCTCAACCCTTAACACATAACAACCACGACTCGGACTATTAACACATGAAAACCTCGACCCTTAGCACATGACAACCTCAGTCCAGACCCTTAACACATGACAACCACGACCCAGACCCTTAACACATGACAACTACAACATAGACCCTTAACACATGACAACTTCAACCTTTAACAAATGATATATGTTCGTTGCATTTCAAGGCAATATATTATAAAATCTAAATTATATCTCTTATATTGTCTTCCACATGACAATCATAACCATCCATCTCTGCCTCAAATCCCTTCCGACAAGCACTTCTCCTCACAACAGAAACCATGGCCATCCCTCTCTAGCCACAACCAAAAGTAGTTTTCATCTTTAAGAAAATGTTATTTTGCAAAAAAAAATAAAAAATAAAAAATCTATTCAAAATGTCTTCCACATATCAGTGGATCCATCGATCAGTGGCTTCCATCTCTAAGAAATGTGGTTGTTAGAGTAAAAATAACACTCATTTTTTGGGTCGTAGAAATTGTTAATGGTGCCCACATGATGAAGAAGTGACGCAGGGATGAACGTGATGAGGATAAATACTCCGAATCCACGGAGCTTCTCTGGACTCCTCACAAAGACTTCTCGAATCCACGAGGAAAGAAAGCAGAAAGTAGAAATAAATTCTAATAAATTTGAAACTGATTAATTGATCATTAAAAATGAGTTCACAACCCTTTAAATAGGGATACCAAGCAATGAGAAAGAAATCAGAATCAAACTACAACTAAAACTCCTAGAATTCGCGACTTACTATAAATAGTAAACTTACTATTTATAGACGGTCGTGATGTCTACTAGTGCGCAAGGTTTTCGGCCAAAAATAGTAAGTGTCGTGTTGTTGAACTTCCGTAGGTGTCTTAATGAAAACGTTCTCCTAATTATTCTAAGCTCTTTTCACGTTGGGCGCAACTCCTAAAGCCTACGGATGAAGAGTTATAATCAAACTAAAACTTACTATTTATAGTAAAAACGAAATTAAAGCAGGGAAATGACTGTCGATCTAGGGGTTTTTCACAATTTCGGGCGTCGCAAGCCTGCATATCAGGGTTGGTTGGCTAAAGTAGCTTGTTCTACCCCAAAATCATATATTTTACGTCAGATAACTCATTCCGGATTGTGAGATACGCCCAATCTAAGGTCCAACGGTCCGGATCACTTCTGTCGTTGACCGGGCCTTTTCTGATCCATCTTGGCCATGAAACTGTCCGCGACCTGCTCTACATCAGTCTCTTCCACTTCAAAAGAACTCGTCCTCGAGTTCTCATTTTGCTCTGGTTCATAATACTCGGTCAGGTTCGCGACATTGAAAGTCCGTGAGATCGCCATGTCATCTGGAAGATCAACAACATAAGCGTTGTCATTGATCTTTCGAATGATTGGAACGGGTCCAATCTTCTTATTTTTCAACTAGTTGTACGTCTCGGTCAGAAATCTCTCTTTGCGCAGATGGACCATAACGCGATCGCCTACCTCGAACACCTTTTGTCGCTGGTGTTTGTCCGCTTGTTCCTTATACTTCTCGTTCGAGGCATGTAGCTTGGTTCGCACTTCTATATGGATGCCCATGATCTTGTCCACCATATGTTCTGCTGCAATGCTCTTGCCTGAGTGCTTGGGCAGAGGGACCAAGTCAAGTGTGTGGCGAGACACTCGTCCGTAGATAATCTGGAACGGTGATTTTTCAGTCGAGCGGTTCACCATGTTATTGAATGCAAACTCTGCTTGAGACAAGGCCAAATCCCACTGCTTCAGTTTTTCTCCTGAAATACAGCGAATGAGGTTTCCCAATGTACGATTCACAACTTCGGTATGCCCATCAGTCTGTGGGTGGTAAGCACTCTGAATTGAAGTCGTGTATCGAATCGAGTCCACAAAGTCTGCCAAAAGTGGCTAATAAACTTCATGTCACGATCAGAAGTAATGGTCTTGGGGACCCCGTGTAGCCGTACGACCTCCCTGAAGAATATATTCGCCACGTGTGTTGCATCGAGGGTCTTCTTGCATGGGATAAAGTGTGTCATCTTGGAAAAACGATCTACCACCACGAACACCGAATCCATGCCGCATTGTGTTCGTGGGAGACCAAGCACGAAGTCCATTGATAAATCCTCCCAAGGACCATCAGGCACAGGTAACGGGGTGTAGAGGCCCGTATTTTGAGATTGCCCCTTAGAGGTCTGACAAACATGACAACGTTGTACGACTTTTTTCACATCACGTACTAATTGTGGCCAGTAATACCGCTCTTCCACAAGAGCTCGTGTCTTGTCTCACCCAAGGTGTCCACCGAGGCCACCTCTATGTAGCTCCTGAATAATCTGCTCCCTCAGAGAACTTTGGGGAATGCACAATTGATTCCCTTTGAAGAGAAAATCGTCCTGTATATGAAGGTCACTGAGGTGACCTTCTTGGCACTTCATCCAAGAATCTTTAAAGTCCTCATCCTCGGCATACAGCTCCTTGAGACAGTCGAAGTCGACCACCTCATTGCTCATCATAACAAGTAGTGATGCACGATGACTAAGTGTATCAACCACCTTGTTCTGCTGCCCTGACTTGTGCTTCAGAACGAATGTGAATTCCTGTAAAAACGCAACCCATCTAGCATGCACACGATTCACGCTAGTCTGACTATTAATAAACTTTAATGCTTGATGATCAGTGTACAGAACAAACTCTCTTTGAATCAGATAATACCGCCAATATCGCAGCGCCTGAACAACTGCGTACAACTTAAGCTCATAAGTCGACCACTTCTTTCAGGCTTTGCTGAGCTTCTTGCTGTAGAAGGCTACCGGCCTGCCTTCCTGTGATAATACTCCTCCAATTCAGACGTATGAAGCGTCACACTCAACCTCAAATAATTTGTCGAAATTAGGAAGCACCAAGACCGGTGTTGTAGACAAACGATGCTCTTGTCAGCTTTATCGGTCCACTGGAACGGTCCTTTTTTCATGCAATCTGTTATAGGCGCGACTATGGTGCTAAAATCTCGCACGAATCGATGATAGAAAGTCGCCAACTCATGAAAACTCCTCACCTCATGAATGTTTGTCAGGATCGGCCATTCCCTAATAGCTTACACCTTTTCATCGTCCACACGAATGCCTGTGGACGTTACAACAAACCCTAGAAACAACAGGCTGTCAGTTAAAAAACTACACTTCTTCAAGTTGAGGTACAACTTGTTAATTTGTAGGACCTGTAGCACCTGCCTGAGATGTTTCCTGTGCTCCGTCTCATCCTAACTATATATCAATATGTCATCAAAATATACTATCACAAATCGGCCAGTAAACGATTTTAACACTTGATTCATCAAACGCATAAAAGTACTTGGTGCGTTCAATAGGCTGAAGGGTATGACCAGCCACTCATACAACCCTTCCTTGGTCTTGAATACCGTTTTTCACTCATCACCTGGTTGGATACGAATCTGATGGTACCCGCTCCTTAGATCTAGTTTAGAGAACACCTTGGCCCCTTCTAGCATATCGATCATGTCGTCCAATCGTGGTATTGAGAACCGATATTTGATGGTAATTTTGTTGATTGCCCGGCTGTCGATACACATGCGCTAGCTTCCATCTTTTTTTGGCGTTAATAATGCAGGTACGGCACATGGGCTCATGCTCTCTCTCAAGAGACCCTTACGGATCAATTCCTCCACTTGCCCCTGAAGTATCTCACACTCCTTTGGACTCATCCGATAATGAGGGCGGTTGGGCAGGCTAGCCCCAGGGACGAGTCTATGTGATGTTGGATGTCCCTCATGGGGGGCAATCCATCAGGTAAATCCTCAGGCCAGACTTCTTTGAATTCGTTCAGCAACAGTCTTAAACTTGGAGGGATATTTAAGGGTTCCTCTTCCTCGCCCTTCACCACTAAGGCGTATACCTCGCCGGTTTCCTTGGATTCCTCCATGAAATTCCAAATGGTTAAGAGGGAACTCCCCTCCACTTTAGAAGCTTCAGGGTGGTTCTCTAGTGCCATAGGGGCAAGGATTATTTTTCGACTATCCTTGACGAAAACGTAGACATTGTCTCGTCCCCGATGGGTCGCATCATGGTCCGACTGCAAGGGTCGACCGAGTAGCATGTGGCAATCTTTCATGTCAACCATGTCACAAAGTATCTGATCCTTATAATTTTTACCAATTGAAAATGAGATAGGGCATTGTTCAATTACCTTGGTCTCATTCACCTTTTTTATCCAGCCAATTGAGTACGGGGAAGGATGTTTCGTCGTTGGTAGCCGCAACTTGTTCACCATCACCCTTGAGATAATGTTCTCGCTATTACCGTTGTCTATGATCATATCATAGACCTTTCCTTTGACAGTGCACCGAGTACGAAATATATTGTGTCGCTGTGGATGTAATTCCTTTCGTGGGGTATACAGTAATCGCCTCACAACTAGAAATTCGCTACGATCCTCGCCCGTCATTTCATCGCCACCTGCTATTTCTTCAGTGGTTTGCTCATGTTCATCATAGCCATGACCTTCTTCTGCGGCCTCATCTTCAGTGCCCCCTTCGTTTATAGTCAAGTGTGCTGCGGGACGTTGAGGACAGGTGTTTGATAAGTTGCCTGGCTGGCCACAGCGGTAACAATTGTTCGACCTTGGCCAAGCATAAGGATTTGGAACCCTACTCGGGCCCACTGTTGTGGGTGTTGTACGTTAAGGTCTGGATGAGCCGCTCCCCGTATCACGGTTTACGGTTGTAGGAAGTTGAGGATGTTCTCCTACTGGATCTTTTTCTCGTGCCAGCACTGGATCCTACGTGGGACCCGTTATGGGGGGTCGAGTTGAAGGATATGGACAAACAGTAGTTCTTGCAAGTTGTGTTTCTGTCTACCTGCCAATTGAACTCCTTCATCCATGGTCCCGACTGGGTACATCTGAACTCGGTCTTGAATTGTCGGCCGCAACCCACCTATAAATCGTGCCACTTTCTGTGACTCAGATTCTGACAGATTGTTTCGTGTAGCCAACCGCTGGAATTCTTCTGTGTAATCTGTTATGGTTCGATTTCCTTCTCGGCAATTTTGATATTGTTGGAATAGTATCTGCTCATAATCACTGGGGAGAAATTGTGATCGAAGAAGACGTCTCATCCGTGGCCATGATGAGATAGGCGCCTTGTTCTGATGGGCTGTGAGAGTTGTAATTGTTCCCACCATGCAGAAGCACCAGATTTTAATTTAAAAGCTACCAATTTTACCCTTTTATGATCTGGCACATCCATATAATCAAAATATCTCTCTAATTCGGCTAGCCAATCGAGGAAATCTTCTATACATAATAAACCATTAAAACTAGGAAGTTCAGCCTTACCTCGGTAGTCTCTTTCAGCACGATCTAGATGATCGCCTCTATGGATTGGTCGTCGGGCAAAACCCTCATTAAGATCTTCGTCGCTAGAACTTGAATCATCTGGTGTAGCCCTATGGTTTGCCACTGGTAGTGCTCTACGGAAATCGGGGTTGCGTCGTACAACAACCATGGGTGGTGGAGCCACCATAGGTGATGGAGCATCGCCTAGGGCTCGGGGCGGAAGTAGCGCATCCGCAAGTCGGTCGAGCGTTACCTGCAGCCCTTGCATGGTTAACTGACTCTCCCGGTAGAAAGCTTCCATTCTTTTCGAAAGATAACGAATCCCTGGATCACCGTCCACAGGATTTTGATTCATACCTTCGTTGTTTGCCATCGGTCCGAGGGAAATCCTCGCTCTGATACCAATTGACGCAGGGATGAACGTGATGAGGATAAATACTCCGAATCCACGGAGCTTCTCTGGACTCCTCACAGAGACTTCTTGAATCCACGAGGAAAGAAAGCAGAAAATAGAAATAAATTCTAATAAATTCGAAACTGATTAATTGATCATTAAAAATGAGTTCACAACCCTTTAAATAGGGATACCAAGCAATGAAAAAGAAATCAGAATCAAACTACAACTAAAACTCCTAGAATTCGCGACTTACTATAAATATTAAACTTACTATTTAGAGACGGTCGTGATGTCTACTAGTGCGCAAGGTTTTCGGCCAAAAATAGTAAGTGTCCTATTTTGCTTCACCAAACCATTCTCCTAATTATTCTAAGCTCTTTTCACATTGGGCGCAACTCCTAAAGCCTGATGGATGAAGAGTTATAATCAAACTAAAACTTACTATTTATAGTAAAAACGAAATTAAAGCAGGGAAATGACCGTCGATCCAGGGGTTTTTCGCAATTCCAGGCATCACAACCCTGCATAGCAGGGTTGGTTGGCTAAAGTAGCTCGTTCTACCCCAAAATCATATATTTTATGTCAGATAACTCATTCCGGATTGCAAGATACGCCCAATCTAAGGTCCGACGGTCCGGATCACTTCTGTCGTCGACCGGGCCTTTTCTGATCCATCTTGGCCATGAAACTGTCTGCGACCTGCTCTACATCAAGAAGTTAATAACGATGATCGTACGGGAAAACGCGGTTGGAGGGGGTGGTAGTGGGTCCTTGGAAGACATGCTTGAAAAGGAACAAGAAGTGCCTTAGGAAAACGAACAGAGAAAGAAGAAGAAGAAGGTTTGTACTGGCATTAAGCTCCAAGTAGGGGTAATTGTTTTTTTAAAATTTTTTTGAAAAATGTGTTAAGAGTTAGCTAAGGCATTTTTTAAAAGGTCCCAAATTTTTTGGGCATTTGGCTATACCACAATACTACTTTGGTCAAAATTCCCAAAAAATTCCTAAGGATTAAAAGATTCGAGTTGTTTAGCAATTAGTATTTTCTTAGTTGAATGTTAATCGTCGCCGCACTTACTCTCTTGATTGTCTATACACTGCCCACCTATTGAAGGGTTGGGATTATTCAAGTATGGAGGATTTAACTTTTTGGTCCATCCATAGTGGAATTCATAACATTCTCTATTTGGATCCACACTTACAAGCTGCTCGTCCCTTCTGGTGCAGAACACATGATGATCCAGACCGTTCTTCCATAAGGTCCAACGTTAGGTGCGCCACATGCAAAAAGACTTGTTGAGAGGAATTTGTCACTTCCCATGTAAAGTCAGGCTTGATAAAATTGTTGTCTATAACGAAACTCTGCACTCCGGTGAGATCTTTTGTGAGTGACATTTCCGTTGTAGTGGTACAGTTACCCTGCGACCTCATCTACGATCTTCCCCATCACTTGGTGGGTCGAACTAGATTTATCAGGCCTACCTAACGTTGGACATTATGGAAGAATAGTAGTGATGCCAAGGAAACACCAAGTTGGTGAGGCCTGACTATAAGGTTAAGCAGAAAGATAGCAAAAATAATTACTTAAAGATAAGCTTTAGGCACATTACAATATGTTGTTCTCTTTAAGGTGATATTCACACCCTACTGATGATTAAATTAGTTTGCAAGAGGGTTACAATAAATCTGCCTTTACGATACAATAAGTCTCTTCTTCGTAATCGAAGAAATGTGAGCTTTGGCCAATAAAACCGAAAAACCACACCCCGAACATACTTCTACAGCGCACACCCGTGACTTCTATGTTGTTGCAATTTACACCCTAAAAATTATTTGCAATTTACTATGTAAAAAAAATGTTTCCAAATTAACGCTTGAAAAAGTATGCTTTTTCAAAAGCACCCAAAAACAAAAAATGAAAAAGAAGAATGACAGAAGATTGTTGGAATTGTTGTTGTAATTTGGATTGACCCAAAGATGGTTTTATATAGAGTCATAAAGGTTGCTTTAGAATCATTTTCATCGAAAGACATCTTCTTACATAGTGTCTTTTCAACAATGGCATCCATCAACCATTAATGACATCCTTTTGCCGCAAATTCAAATTCAAATGATGCCCCATTTACCAAGAGTTACAACCATTCATAAATGAATTGTCACCAACAATCACCAAAAGTCACAACCTTTTTCCCACATTTTCTTTTACATATTTCAAAAAATTTAACATTTTCTTTTTCTTATTTTAAAAAACCCCAACACTGACATGAAAATATTTGATTGGTTGAGTAGTGTGCTCTTCGCAAAGGAGAGAAGATTAGGTCAAACCTTGGCCTCACCTAAGATGGTGCAGCCCTTACCGTGGAGTTACCGCGGGGCCCACCTTGATGTATTTATTATGTATCCACACCGTCCATCCATTTTTTCATATCATTCTAGGGCATTATACTAAAAATGAAGTAGATCCAATTATCAGGTGGACCATATCATAAGAAATAGCGATGATTGACCATTAATGGGCCATAAAAGTTTTGAATCATGCTTATATTTATTTTTTCCCTTCATCCAGGTTTATGTGACCTTATCAACAGATTGGATGGTAAATAAACATTACTTAAATATTAAGGTTTGCCCTAAGAAGTTTTTAATGGTATGAGAATCAATCACCACTGTTTCTTATGGTATGGTTCACCTGATGACTGAATCTACTTCATTTTTGGAATAATGCCATAAAATGATCTATAAAATGGATGGATGGCATGAATGCATAATACTGACATGGATGCATAATGCCTACATCAAGGTGGGCCCCATGGTAACCCCACAGTAAGGATCGCACCATCTTGGGTGAGGTCGGGGTCTCGCTTAATCTGCTCTCTTGGTGGAGTACCTTATACATGTCACTTTCAAACAAACATGTCATATTAGGTACTGTGCCTCCTATGCAAGCTAGGCAAAGGCATGGCCTCGGGGATTTGGGGAGCGGATTAGGCGCGGCCCGATCTCCCCCAAGACAGTGTGGACTTTAACATGGGCCCACTCGATGTATTTATTTTGTATCCATGTCATCCATCCATTCTGCCAAATCATTTTAAGATTATTTTACGGCGCGAGCCCAAAAATGAAACATATCCAATTCTCAAGTGGACCATACCATAGGAAATAGTGGTGATTGAGTGTTAGTGGGCCACATAAGTTTTGGATCAAGGTGATATTTTTTTTTCCCCTTCATCCAAGTTGATGGGCCCTAAATGGTATGGCATTCAATCACCACATTTTCCTATTTGATGGTCTACATGACATTTAGATCTTTAATATTTTTGGACTCATGCCCTAAAATGATATGACAAGATGGATGGACAACATGGATATAGAATACGTGCTTCAAGGTGGGCCTCACTGTAAGGGCCACACCATCTTGGGTGAGGTCGGGGCGCACCTTATTTGATTGGACACCGGCCTTAGATTGTGATGTAGAGCGGGTCGCGGATACTTTCATGGCCAAGATGGACCAGAGAAGGCCAGATAGGAGGTGGAAGTGATTAGGTCAAAACCTTAAAACAATTGTATCTCGCAAATTGGAATGAGTTTTTCGATCCTTTGAGTTTTAGGAGTCATGCCCAACATTAAAAGGCTTACAAAAATTAGGAGAATAACGTGGTTAGAAAAAATTGGACACTATTTTTGGCTGAAGACCATGAAGTCTAGTATGAATCATGATCATCTATAAATAGTCAGTTTAGTATTTACAGTAAGTCACGTTTTTAGGGAGGTTGAGTCTGAACTTCATCTTAGGTTTGAGTTCACTATTTAAAGGAGTCGAATTTCATTTATTTAATTTTCACCATCAATCAATTTATTTGGAATTATTAGAAATTAATTTTGTTTTCATCCGTCGTGGATTCGAGGAATCCCTGTGAGGAGTCCACGGAAGTTCCATGGATTCAAAGTAGTTATCCTTGAGGAAGATGGTGATCGAATTCATCACGTCCTTCCCTGCATTATCAGATTGGAAAAGGGGCTGCTCTTAAAGGGAAGTGGATTGCATACCCGTAAACTTTGTGGGGCTCACTATGAATGTATGTCTTATCCATGCGGTCTATCCATTTTTCCAGCTCATTTTAGAACCGAAGCATATCCAAAGCTCAAGTGGACCACATAATAAGAAACAATGGAAATATCCACAAAAAGCAATGGAAATAATGACATCCACCGTTGAAACAATCATAAGGCTCATAGTGATATTTATTTGTCATCTAACTTATTCATAAGGTCTCCCAGACATAGATGAAGGGAAAAAAGCAAATATCAACTTGATTTAAAACTTTAGTAGCCTCCTAGGAGTTTCAAACATGAGTCATTGTTTCCTATGGTGTGGTCTACTTGAGCTTTGAATGTACCTTAATTTTTAGCCAATGCCCTAAAATGATTCGATGAAATGGTGTGGATAAAACACATACATCATGGTGTGTCCCACAAAATTTACTTAATATGCAATTTGCAATCGGTGCCCTTATTAAAGATACTTAGATAGCTGTCCATAAGATTGGAGAGTAAATAGGACGCAGTGTGGGAAGTACTGACGCAGTGTGGGAAGTACTCAATCAATGTCCTTATTAAAAGGATTCAGTGAAGCGAGGAAGTATCCAATCCATGTCACAATTTGGGTACTACCCTTCCTGTCCCGAGCTCCGGACAAGCCGACAATCTGAGAGGCCACTGTGATATATGATTTTATCCATACTAAGATTGAAAATTAGGCATATCCAAGGCCTGTGTGGACCACATAATGGGGATTAAATGCTCATTATTGGAAACTTCTTAGAGCCACAAAAGTTTTAGATTAATCTCATATTTGCATTCTCTCTTCATCTAGGTCTATGTAGCCTTATAAATAAGTTAGGTGGTAAAAAAACATTACAATAGGGCTTAAGAAGGTTTCGATAGTAGGCATCATTAGCACCATTGCTTCGAGTGGTATGGTCCACGTGAGCCTTGGATGTGCCTCATAATAAAACCAGTCTCCAATTCAAGAATGAATTTGTATCATCTGCTTGTCACAAATAGAAATTTCTTGTTTTACAGCGCTGTGATTGGTCCACATCATCACTAACGTTATTAGGACTGTTGTATTAAATGCGGTATTTGATAATGATGTGTCCCAATTACATTGCCACAAATAGGAAATTCATGTTTTTGGCAAGCATCCCGACTCTTCAAGAATAGGTCGGGTAGTACCTAATCTGCCTGTCCAATAAAATCTTGTTACTTCTTGCCATCGCTTATCTCCGTACAGGCAGACACAATTCCCACCCACCTTATCTCTAAGAGTGACATGTGGCCCAATTAAATCTAGCTATGTGAGAGTTTCTTGATCATAGAGAATTTCATTCCATCCTTACAAAATTTTTCCAAGATGGTAGTTATGTAATTATGAACATATGAAATGTTTGCCAACTCTGGTAGCTATGTAAAGCCTGTTGACTCCTTGGATCTACACCAAAATTGAAGCACATCTAAAGCTCAAGTACGCCACGCCAAATGAAATGGTGGGGATCAAATGCCCATCATTGAAAGGGGCTGCATAAATTTTAGATCGAGTTTGAGTGTGTGTATGTCCCCCAATGTTCGGCTATGCACCACTTCTCGCGAGTTATTGTGAGAACTTTTTGAGAACTCATCACACGTTATGTGAGCCCAAAATCTAAACAGTCCATGTAATGCAGCACCCATGAAACCCGCAGGGCAACTTTGGTGCACCATGGTAAAAGATTTTACTCTAATCCAAAACTTTGGTACGCCATGGTAAAAGAAAACAATTTCTCTCCCTTGATTTGGATCTCTCTTTGCAATGGCCTATCAGAGTTTTGCTTCATGCTGAAAATTAGCCCCTGGAGGTTTCAAGGGGTGCCGCATCACATGGAACATTCGGATTTTGGGCCCATGATACATGTACAAAGGTGCGCATGCTTCTCTCTGTTAGAGATAATTGTTCCAATATTTCTATTGCACTAGATCCAGCCAGATCTTCAAGCAAATCTACTCGTGTTATCTAATCTGTTATTTACTTTTCAGATAATCAGTTAGCTATTTTAAACTTTTGAATTCTTGAACGTATCTATAGATGTAATTCAAATACCTTGTAATCTTCTATATATATTAATACACACGAGAGAGTTGGTATCTGATCAAACCAGACTCATTTTCGTTTTTAACTTGGTATCAGAGCTATTCATTGCTCACGCAAATCGATCCATATGGCCTCATATAACTCCACTCCTGCTGCTTCTTCTTTTGTTATCCCAAATATTACCTCACTTGTGTCTGTCAAACTTGATGGAACAAATTACCTGAATTGGATCACCCAATTCACTCCTGTGCTTAGAAGCCATGACTTGCTAGGCATCGCTGATGGGTCTGAGATATGCCCCAATCAGTATCTTGTTGATTCCACTAGGAAATCTACTTCTGATCTCAATCCAGATTATTTAACTTGGCAGAAGAAAGATCAATTTATTTTGGCATGGTTAAACGCCATTCTCAGTGAGAAAATTCTGTCCACAGTTTATGGACTTACAACCTCTACGATGGTTTGGAACACTTTAACCACCAGA
Organism: Magnolia officinalis; assembly: GCA_021015155.1. Classification (NCBI taxonomy): domain Eukaryota; kingdom Viridiplantae; phylum Streptophyta; class Magnoliopsida; order Magnoliales; family Magnoliaceae; genus Magnolia; species Magnolia officinalis. Next base: position 71,520,019 of record JAJHSJ010000008.1, on the reverse strand, counting down.
TTTGCTCCTCAATCGAGATCTCGCATTTCTCATCTCAAAAGGCAACTCCAAACCTTGCAGCAGGGCACTAGATCATGTTATAACTATTTGTTCTTGGCCAAGAACTGGTCTGACCAGCTTACAGCAGCAGGTAAACCTGTTGATGATGAAGATTTAATTTCCTATGTTATTGGTGGTCTCAACTCTACCTATAACCCCTTTATCACCTCACTCAATTTTGCAACCAGAGACAAATCCATTTCATTTGATGATTTCCAAACTGAATTACTCAACTATGAGCAATTGCTTGACTCTCAGACTAAAACACTTCCCAGCGAAGGTACTCAATTTGCCTTCTTCACGAACAAACCAAAGGTTTCATATGGCAAGAAACCAAAATATTTCAATCCATCTACCACCGTACCTATTCCTAACCTCTCCTCAAATCAAATTCTTACCCGTTCCAAGACCAACTCCTCCAAACCAAAACAGTTCCCAGACTACTAGTTATACCACTCTACCAAATGTCCACTACAAGCCCTTTCTGCCATTACATTACCTCCTGAACCTAAGACCTATCGAGAAGCAATGAAGAACCAGCAATGGTTTGATGCTATGCAAGCTGAACACCATGCCTTACTAGCCAATCAAACATGGACTTTATGTCCTTGACCTTTGCATAAGAAAGTTATGCGAAATAAGTGGGTGTTTAAGTTGAAACAGAAATCTGATGGGAGCATTGATCGATACAAGGCCAGACTAGTGGCAAAAGGTTTTGATCAAATTAAAGGGGTGAATTTTACTGAGACATTTAGTCCTGTTATTAAACCAACCACAATTAGATTAGTGTTGGCACTAGCTATTCATCACAACTGGTTTATTAGACAACTTGATATCTCTAATGCTTTTTTGTATGGTTTTCTTGAAGAAGAGGTATATATGGAGCAGCCTAAGGGGTTTGAGGATCCTCATTTTCCTAATCACGGGTGCAGATTACATAAGTCCCTCTATGGACTGAAACAAGCCCCTAGAGCTTGGTTCTTGAGATTGTCTCAAGCCTTACTTGCTCTCGGGTTCAATGGCTCAAAAGTTGATTCATCACTTTTCACATTCCACCATAACAACATCTCTATTTTTGTGCTCGTCTATGTTGATGATATCATAGTTACAAGCAATACTTCTTCATCTATTGATCATCTCATCAATCAACTTAGTACTGATTTTGTTGTGAAGGATCTTGGGCCTCTATCTTATTTTCTCGGTATTCAAGTCACAAGTACCTCAGAAGGGCTCCATCTCAGTCAAGGAAAATATGCCATTGATTTATTACATCGCACAAAGTTGGCTGGGGCAAAACCAGCTTCTACACCGTGCACCTTTGGAACTAAACTCTCAAGATTTTCAGGGGACCCTCTCCCTGATCCAGCTGAATATAGAACATTGGTGGGTTCTTTACAATATCTCACACTTACCAGGCCTGATCTCTCATATAGTGTGAATCAACTTTGTTAATTTCTCCATTGTTCTACCACTGACCATTTGGTGGCAGCTAAACGAGTCTTGAGATACATAAAGGGTACTTTACACTTTGGACTCAACTTCAGCAAAGGCACACTTCATCTTAATGGTTTTTGTGACTCTGATTGGGCAGGTTCTCCAGACGATCTGTATCTATATTGGACCATGCCTTATATCTTGGTCAGCTAAGAAACAACCAGTTGTAGCCAGATCAAGCACTGAAGCCGAGTACCGATCTATGACTTTCACAGTGGCCGAACTTTATTGGATCCGAATGCTCTTGCAAGAACTCCACATACCACTCGTGCATGCTCCCTGCTTATGGGTGGACAATGTGGGTGCTCTAGCTCTCTCTTCCAATCCAATCTTTCATGCTCGTACTAAACACATCGAAGTAGATTACCACTTCATTCGAGAAAAGATCTTCAATAGAGATATCCAAGCTAGATATATTTCTACTGCTGCCCAACCATCTGATATCTTCACCAAAGGTTTAACTTCATCTCGGTTTCTGTTTCTTCGTGACAAGTTGATGCTTCGTGACCTCCCCATCAACTTGAAGGGGGATGTTAGAGATAACTGTTCCAATATTTTTGTTGCACTAGATCCAGCCAAATCTTCAAGCAAATCTACTCGTGTTATCTAATCTGTTATTTACTTTTCAGATAATCAGTTAGCTATTTTAAACTTTTGAATTCTTGAACTTATCTGTAGATGTAATTCAAATACCTTGTAATCTTTTATATATATTAATACACATGAGAGAGCTGGTATCTGATCAAACCAGACTCATTTTCGTTTTTGACTCTCTCTCCATATAGCTCAATGCTCAACTGCCCACCAGTTCTCACGAGTTCTCATGAGAACTTTTTTAGAACTCATCACACATGATTATAGTTGGGCACAGTACGACTCGACCCAAATTAAATGGGTGAGTCAATCCAAACCGAGTAAGCTTCGCCCAATCCGAACTCAAACCGAGTCGAGTCCGAGTTAACCAGTAATTCGACTCGAAACTTAATCCGAAACCTAAATCGACTCGGGTTCGAGTATAAATTTAAATTTTTTTAAAAAAATCTTAATTTCTAACTATCTCTAACCCTACTTACCACACCTGACCCTGACTCGATCCCAAACTCTCTCTCTCCCTCCCTCATCCTTCTCCTCTTCCAAGCCCGGTAGCCACCCACCACCGGCCACCACCCTCCTCCTCCTCCTCTCTCTCTCTCTCTCTCTCTCTCTCTCTCTCTCTCTCTCTCTCTCTCTCTCTCTCTCTCTCTTTCTCCGCCAACTCGACCCGACTCGGTACTTCTGACTAGGTTGGACTTGGTCTGGATCAGTCTATGCTAGACCTGGACTCAAATCAGGTCAGGCATGTTGAACTCGGTACCGAGTCGAATCGAGTTTGGGTAAAGCCTATTTCAAAACCAAATCCAGTCGGGTTAGCCCTAACTCCATCCAACTCAACTCGATGCCCAGCTCTACACATGATGTGAGCCCAAAATCTGAATGATACACATGATGCATCACCCCATGAAACTCCTCAGGCCCAACTTTTACCTTGATCCAAAACTTTGGCAGACCATGACAAAAGAAAATAGTTTCCTCCCTTGATCTGCATCTCTCTTTGTTATGGCCCACCGGAGTTTTGCATAGGGTGAAAATCAGTCCCTAAAGGTTTCATGGGGTGCCGCATCACATGAACCATTTGGATTTTGGGCCCATTACACGTATGCAAAAGTGTGCATGTGTGTGTATATATATATACACCCTTGTAAGGTCATTGTCTCGACTATTTCCTATGACGTGGTCCACTTGAGCTATGGATATTTTAACTCGGTCTAAAATGGGCTGCAAAAATGAATGGAGTATGTAACTAAAGCACATACATCACGGTGGACCCCGCAGAGACCTGCAACGAGCAGTCCGCGTGCCTGCCGACTAATTCGGTCGGGCTGAACCTCTCTTGCAAGCCGATTGCGAACTGAGTAAACTCTGTGGGGTCCACTATAATTTACGTATTTTATCAGCTCTGTTCATCCATTTTAAAATATAATTTCAGGGGTTAAAACAAAAAATGAAGCATATCCAGAGCTCGAGTGGACCACACAAAAGGAAATAGTGTGAATTGAACATCTACCGTTGAAAAATTCTTAGGGCCACAGAAGTTTTGGATCAAGCTGATATTTATGTTTTCCCTTCATTCATGTCTATGTGATCATATGAGGAGGTTGGATGACAAATAAACATGACTGTGGGCCCTAGCAAGGTTTCAATGGTGGAAATTATTATTCCCCCTGTTTCATGTGGTGTGGTCTACTAAAGATTTTAATATCCTTCATTTTGTTTTCAACTCCTAAAATGAAGTGAAAAAACGGATGGACGGTGTAGATGATCAACTACATTCAAAGTGGTCCCAACAGAGAGATAAAATTGTACTGAGTAGTAACTCAATATGCAATCCGATTTCTTCTGTTTCACCGAAATTACGATCCGACAAACAATCCGTTCACGTGATAACTGATAAAGTAATAAGAGAAAACTATTTGATACTCCTGCAGAATATGATGAATGATACGCAGCTACTTAGAAATTGAATAAATTCCATCCAACTAAGTCAATTTAAACTGTCTAAATTATATATACCAATTTAGATTTATCATGAATAAAAACATTAGGCTTATTTGAGTTTTTAAATATCAGATTGGTGGGCATTTGTTGTACAATTGAAGATATAAGCATTCATTGGTCCTGATTCATCAAAAAAGTGTGCAAATCAGAAGCAAGGATTCGTCAAATAATCCTATTTTGTGACTTACTCAACTATAGCCTATAGTTCCACGATTTAGTAGGGCTGAAAGTTGGGCGGGTTCAACCCGACCGACCCGTGACCGACCCGACATTTGGTTGGGCTCGGGTATGATATTTCAGGTTTGATCTTAAGCTTGGGCTATACAAACACCAACCTGATAAAATTTGGGTTGGGCTCGGGTTGAGGTCTCGGGTTGCCCAACCCAACTCAAACCCGATCAATATATAAGTTACTTATAAATTATAATTGAGTGTGGATCGTTTGTGCACACTAGTGATATCCAGTCTTCTTTGTCTACATCATTTCAAGGACTCAAGCTAACAAGATATGTCAGATTTCTCTCTCTCAAATAGACTTTGTGCTATGCTACATGACTTTTAAAGGAGTAGTTGCCTTATATTTTAGCTTGTTTTTTTAAAGAAAAAAATAAAGTTCTTTATAATGATTAATCACATATATAATTAATAAAATTATAGATACAAAAAATAAGTCATATATTGAAATATCATAAACTAATGTAATAACAAAAATATTAGTACGTATATACCCGACCGAGCCCGCTTGGGTTGGGCTTGGGTTGAGAATTCCCAACCCAAGATTGGGTTGGGTGGTTGAGGTATGGGAACCTTGAGTTGGGTTAGGGTTGAGCACCAACCTGACCCAACCCAACCGACTTTCAGCCCTACCATTTAGTCTATTCAATTTGATTTAATGTACACCACGTGTACAGTCTCTGCGTGCGTGCATATCAAACGTCATACACCAGAAATGGATTGGCTACTCCCCCTGCCACCAGCCCCGTGACTGGTGGTCGGTGCTCTGTGGGCCCCACCATGATGTATGTGTTTCATTCATATTTAAAGATCATTTTAAGGCTTTTTCAAAAACTTGAGGGATATAAATCTTAGGTGGACCACTGGAAAATAATAATGATTGGATATCCATAATTAAAATTCTCCTAAGGCTCATTGTACTGTTTATTTGATATCTAATCTGTTGATTAGGTCATATAGGCCTAGATGAAGGGAAAAAACAAAAATAAGCTTGGTCCAAAACTTTTATGGCCCCCAAAAGGTTTCTAATGGTCGACGCTCATTCAACACTTTTTCCTGTAATGTGGTTCACTTGACATTTGGATATATCTCATTTTTGGTCTCATAACATAAAATGATCTGGAAAAATATATGGACGGCATGGATTAAACACATACATCATGGTGGGGCCCACAGACCAAAGACCTGGTGGCAGGGGGAGTAGCCAATCCGTTTCCTCATACACCATCTGAGTAGCATGAATTCTCGTTGGAGGAGTGTATTTTAAACGTACACGTTTATGTTGTAAACGTTGCTTTCGTCTTTCTGATTGTCGGAAGTGATTCGTCGTGTAGGACGCGGTTTCACTGTGAAAGCCTTTAGCAGGAAGTTCCTGCACTTGGATGCTAGGTGGGGTCATCCTGATATTTGTAATAAATTCATCCCGTCCATCCGTTTTCCGAGATCATTTTAGGTCCTAATACCGAAAAAGATATGGATTCAAAACTCAAGTGGGCCATACCAGAGTGAAAACTGGAGAAAGAGTTTTCTACCGTTGAAACTTTACTGGCTCCACCTTTGATTTTTATATGCCATCCAAACGGTTTATAAAGTCATTCCCACGGGGATGAAGTGAAAACATGAAAAAAAAAAACATAGTATGATAAGAAACTTTTATGGCCTTAAAAGTCTTTCAAAAGTTGCATTGCATTTTTTTATGACACGGTCGGATTTAATTGAGTGGATTGCGTCCAGTTCCGCCACGGATGCGGATTGCGTCCTACCCCTGCCCGGACCGTAATCCGTCAGGGCAGAGATCTGTGGGGACCACCGTGTTGTAAGTGTTTTATCCACGCCGTTAAAACGCTTTTTTTCGCATAATTTTAATAAGTAAGCCAAAAAATGAGCAGGTCCAAGGCTTAAGTGGACCACAAAGTGTAGATTGAACCTCCACCATTAAAAACTTCTTGGGAGCTGGAGAAGTTTCGTATCAAGCTGATATTTGTGTTTTCAGTTCATCCACGTCTAAATGACCTTATGAATTAGTTGAATGGTAAAAAAAACATCACGCTGGCCCTTAGAAAGGTTGCAACGGTGGGTGTCATTATTAGTGTAGCTTCCTCTGGTGTGGTCCACTTAAGACTTGAACCTGCCTCATTTTTTGGCTCACATATTAAAAGTATTGGAAAAAAGTGTTTAACGGCATGGATAAAACACTTACAACACGGTGGACCCCACAGAGCCCTGCCCGGACAGATTACCGTCCGGGCGGGGGTAAGACGCAGTCCGTATCCTTGAACCACGTGCCAGTAGTTTCTGATCCAATCCGGGGAGAAATTGACCATTTTACACGGCATCTTTACACAGCACTCTCAAGCTTTACTTTCCCAAATCAGCCATTCTGTACGGACACACTATTTACGGTGGCTAAAAACCTATAGCTACGGTTATAAATGCAAGGATATTCTCGTCAGTAAATAGTGTGTCCGTACAGAATGTGTCGGTACAGAATAGCTTACTTTGGAAAAGTAGAATTTGGAAGTGCAGTGCAAAGACGCCGGGTAAAAGGTGGCGTCTACAGTGGTCAATTTCCCTATAGTGCGCGGCTTCGGTAGATCACGGATCCACCAAGGTGGCTGAGAAACCTGACTGCAGGCCTACTGTGATGTATGTGTATACATCCATGCCGTCCATCCATATTGAAAGCTCATTTTAAATCATCTAAAAAATTAAGCAGATCTAAATCTAAGATTAAAACTTCTGTGGGCTACAAAAGATTTGGATCAAGGTAATATTTATGTGGTCATCGTGACATTATCAACATGCAACATGTAAAATAAAAATTCCGGTGGAATCCATGAAGTTGTTAATGGTGGGGATTCAATCAAGACTTTTTACCGTGGTGTGGTCCATTTAAGATTTGGGTCTGCTTCATTTTCTTGTTCTACTCTAAAATGATCTTCCAAAAATGGTTGGACGGTGTGGATTTAAGGCACATACATCACTGTAAGCTCCACAGTCAGGGGTCCCGCCCGCGCCCTATCCACTGAATCCGTGTATCGACGTCCACTTCAACGCGTGGAAAATGAACCGCAGCCACGAATGGAATTACACGGTCGCGGCGGTCATTGGATGAAAATGATTGAATTGTTATTTGCGTGGCGGCGACGCACGTAATTCACGTGTTATTATCAGATAAGTGGACCCGTCTTTCAGTCATCCATACCGTTTGATCTGATGGGCCCCACAGTAGATGAATGATATTTTGAAGAGAATGATCCTTACCTTTCAATCGGTGGGCAGTAAATAGTAGGTTAAGAATAGAGGACGCGGATTGGGTGGTAACACCAACATCACGTACCTACGTGATGTCAGGGATTTCTGGGCCCACCATGATGTATGTGTTTTATCCACACCGTCCATCCATTTTTTCAGATAATATTAGGCTCTGAGCCCAAAAATGAACTACATCCAAATTTCAAGTGGACCACACCCCAGGAAATAGTGGAACTTCAACCTTGAAACCTTCCTACGGCCTACAGTATTGTTTATTTATCATCCAACCTGTTCATAAGGTTAGAAAGACATTAATGAAGGGAAAAAAAACAATTATCAGTTTGATCCATAACTAGTGTGGCTCTAGGAAGTTTTCAACGGTAGATGTTCAATCCCTAATGTTTCTGTAATGTGGCCCATTTGAGATTTGGATATGCTTCAATTTTGGACTCCTATCATAAAATTAGATGGAAAAAATGGATAAACGGTGTGGATAAAACACATGCATCACGGTGGGCTCCACAGAGTCCGGAGGCTACGAAGCTACGTGGTGTTGAGGTCATCGCGCAATCTGCGTCCAAGAATAGAAAGATAGGAAGGGTCAACATTCAACTGAAAAATGGGGCTCGGATCATATCCATTTAGAGCGCAGCCCAAGAGACCAACGGCGTGGATCTTTGAACTAGGAGCCCCTACTTATCAAGGACGGATCGCTTGTGTGCGAGATTAACCCTCCCAGTCCAACGGCCCAGATCCTTCATTTCGTGAGTTCCAATCTGACCAGACCGGCATCAGGTGGGCCACACCAGTATGCAAATGGACCATCCGTTCACCTTCGCCCGCAACAGGGCTCTCATTTATCACGTGTTGACCGTTAGTTTTGACCAGTAGCTCATCGCCCAAATTCCAAGCATATTCCTTTTTTTCATTTCTCAAATTGGAAAAATCTGATACACGGGAGATTGTGATGGATGATACACAGGCACTTGGAAATTACTTGGAAATTGTATACCCGGCCTGTAAAATTTTTTAATTAAACTGTCCAAATTATAACTCAATGCATCATGAACCAAAAATTAAACATATTTCAATTATCCAACCATCAGATTGATCAATATTTGTTAGGTGTCTGCATAGAAAAATATCCAATGGTCAACAAACAAGTGTCCACCAATCAGGGGTTAGGGTTCTTTAACTAATCTGATTATGAGACTGTGACTCAGCAATAATGGTTATACAATCTACTTAGTTTAATTTAAGTTAGTGTATATTATATATGTTATTTTTGAGTGCCCAGGTACCATGAACCTACTCTTACAGAGTATTTAATATGTAGTGAGAAATACTCACCTCAACATCATTTTAAATGAGAACTCATGTGCAACTTCACACATGTGCCATGGGCGTAAAATCCGAACCGTTCACGTGATGCAGCATCCCATGAAACCCACAGGGTCAAATTATAGCGTGATTCAAAACTCTAACTAGCCATAGCAAAAGGAGAGTCAAATAAAGAGATGATACTGTTTCCATTTTCCATGGCCCACTAGAGTTTTCGATCAGGCTAAAATTTGAGCCCGTGAATTTCATGAGGTACCGTAACATGTGAACCATTTGAATTTTGTGCCCATGATATATGTGCAATAGCCTGCATAAGTTCTTACGTAATAAAGCATGCAAGTGAGCATTTTTTAGAGTGCATTTGCATATCGATTAATGTGGGTGGGTGTAAGTATCAACTCTAAAAAATTATAATTAACTTATTTGGTAAACCAAATTATAATAATTTAGGTACGCGGATTTTCTGCTAAAGCCTTTCGCACAAAGTTTGAGTGCTCGAAACCTAAGTGGGGCCTACTTTGATGTTTGTAAGAAATCCACCATGTCTACTTGATGTAAAAATCTGGTCCACCCTTGCTGGGCTCCAAGCACTCGCGCCGAGCCTGTAAGACTGCACATGAAGAAGGACAAAGTAGACACCAGTTAGAGTAGGGGACCCTTCGATGCCAAAGTTAGGCTAAAAATTTAAGTCTGGATAGAGTAGTTGGGGATTAAGGTGTCAGATCTTGCATACTGGTCCTATGTATTCAATGAGTATTTATACCTTACAACCAGGGTGGACGTATCCGCCTTTCTCGGCATGATTCTAGCCACTAACCATGGCTGATGGACGTGCAGGTCTTGATGGTTGTCACCAGATCGTGTACTAATGGGATGTTATGTCGGTAGTGCCCACTCTTTCCGTTAACCTCGGCAAGTGACACTAATGTCATGCCTCGGAGCCAACCTCTAAGCTGACCTCTAACAAGTTGGACTAGATCGAGCCAAATGTAGTCCCATCAGACCTCATTACTCGGAGATCTTTCCTGAACTAGTCATGCTTCATATTTCTCCATCACACTGCTCATTTTTTGAGCTCATCTTAGGACTTAAAACAGACCAAAAGTGAGGAGGATGCTAGACTTAAGTTAGCCAGGCAGAAGTAAAAGGTGGGCTGGGAAATTCCTACTGTTGAAATCTCCGGGTCGAAGCCATACCATTCATAACAGCATTCCTACTGGGATGAACTTAAAAAACAAATATTATCTTAATTAAAAACTTAAGTGCCCTATGAATATTTTAACTACAGACATTCAATCCTCACATTTTCAGTGTACTCGAGTATTAGATCTGTCTCATTTTTGACCCCATGTACTAAAATGATATCACAAAACAGATGGACGGGGTGGATTCTCACAAACATCAGTGGCCCCCACCTAGGTGTCTAGGCAAGAGCTTACCTGCGGAAGGCTTTTGCGGGAAATCCGCGTCAAACAAAGAACATTTTCCTTTTGCCTGATTCCATGTTGTTTGGTATTCTTGTTTGATACATGAAATGACCAAAATGCCCTCAATAAAGGAAAACGACGTAAACAACCCACTCTCAGCTTAATATTATATGATTAAAATTTTGTCCACAAGAACAAAAGTATATGCTTGGGCGCTCTCATAAAACTATTTTAGGTTATAGTGCTTTGGATATTTGGACAGTCTAATCCATTGATCTAGACCATTCATAAAGTCTTGGACACATTTCATCGGCTACTATCCATTACAAATGTTAATGATTGATCAATGGCCTTTGATATGGACGATCAAGATTTCACAGTTCAAGGACTACCATGCAAATATAACATCCGTGTGACGAATATTAACCATTTGATCAATGATTTTCAATATGAACGGTCAAGAGTGTCTCTCTAAACAAAAATTAGCCCCATCAACATTTTGATCTATCTATTTGTAAGGGCCCACCATGGATTCCTTATTATTCTAAAGAATCATTTTTGTTACGAAATTGTAGCCATTCGATCCATTGCATAGGAAAAAAAGAAAAAGGTATTTATGAAAATAAAGCCAAAAATCATTGAATCAATATTACATGGTAACCAATGAATTTGTTCTGGACTCCATGGATGGTTCAGATCAACCAATTGAATTATCCAAGTGAACCTATACAACTGGTAGTACTATAACTTCCCATGCTGTGAGAGGATGGAGCCTTTCTCAAAATGAAAAGACCTAAAAAGGAGGGGACCAAAACATTAGGTCATGATACAATTTTATTTAAAACATTAGGGGTAGATAGGCTGTATATAAATATCCTCAGATAACCCATCATCAATTGATAAACTACACTGAAATAATATATTAAAATGGGCGAGTGGACACCCAGTAGACATTTAAAATGGAAGATACTCAACAATCTCAATAGAAAAATGCCATTAATCAGATGTTATGGATATTTAATCAATCATATTCTAAGAATATAAACTATCTCTAGTGGGGTTAATGATTTGTGTTGTCAGATGCCTTTAATCTGGCATATTTGCGTTGCTCGACCGGTTGAGAGCTTGGCTCGACCGGTCAAGTGAGCCGCTCGACTCAAAGTCCAGCGTGCTATTTTTTTTTTTTTTTTTTTTTTTTTTTGTGTCCGGGCCGCTCGACCAATCGAGGTTACGCAGATCCTGCGTAAATTTAAGGCGGTTTCCGGACTTTTCCAAAGGAGGTGCGTAAGTGAAGTTTCCTAAACTATAAGTAGGAGTCCCTATGGCTATTCTAAAATATTTTAAGGCTTCCTAAAGGTATTCTAAAGGGTTCTAGGGTTATCAAAGGGTGTAGTAAGGGTGAGATTCGAGGTTGTTCGAATCGGGTAAGTCTTATCGCTTTGTAATTTATGCTTTCATAGTGAATTTCTGTCGCTTTGTGCTGTGGTTTTTTCCCGCAAGGGTTTTACACATTAAATCTTTGTGTTCTCTTGTGTGTGCTTGGTGTCATTGGATTGCTATCCTATATCTAGATCTGTGTGATTCCGCAGACCAAATCTCAACAAGTGGTATCAGAGCAATCGTTGGGGCACAGATCTGAATCTGAGGGATTAGCATCAATGGGAAGCACTAGGTATGAAATTGAGAAGTATTTAAGAAAAAATAATTTTGAGTTATGGAAGGTCAAGATGATCAGTTCCTTGATCAAGCAAGGCAAAGATGGTGCTCTTGAGGAGCGAAAGTCTACTATGACTGATGTTGAATAGAATACTCTTGATAAGAAGGCTTTATTATTGATCCGTTTATGTCTCATGGATGGGGTTCTCTACAATGTCATGAGGGAGAAAACTGTGGCTAAGTTATGGGCAAAGTTAGAGGATGTTTATATGAAAAAATCCTCTGAAAATCGCCTACACTTGAAGCGGCAGTGGTATAACTTCAAGATGGCAGAGGGTGGAGATCTGGAGGCTCACATCAGCAACTTTAATAAATTGGTTTGCAAATTGCTGGATATGGGGGAAGTGATGAAAGATGAAGAATAGGCATGTATGTTGTTGAATTCTCTTCTGGCGTCTTATGAGTCATTCAAGGACACAATGTGCTCAATAAATAAAACCCTGAGTGTTGACACCGTTATCTCGGCCCTTCAAGGGAAGGCTATGAGAAAGCTTAACGTCGACATGAGGATATCTTCTGAGGCACTGCTTATAAGGGGCATGAATTCTGAACAAGGTACAGGTTTTTCAGATTCTAGGTCCAAATCCAAGTGCAAGGATAAGAGAAAAGTAAAGTGCAGGAACTGTGGGAAAGAAGGACATGTGAAGAAGGATTGTGAAAATCTTAAATCAAAGAGAAAAGATTTTGAAGCTTCATATAGGGAGGCAAATGCTGCCACGTCAGATGGATTGAGTAGATGTGATGATGATGTTTTATCTGTGTCTTCGCTCAGACGACCATACGACGATCGTAAGGACGAGTGGATACTAGACATAGGGACATTTTTTCACATGATTCCTCATTGGAGTTGGTTCATCAGCTGTAGGGATTGCGATGATGGACAAGTATTTATGGGCAATGACAGTGCTTATAATGTTGTGGTTGTTGGTACGGGAACGTACCTTGACTGATGTCAAGAACGTTCCTGATTTGAAGCAGAATCTGATTTCTCTTGGTGTACTTGAGGCAAGAGGATGCAAGTACACAAGTATTGATGGTGCTCTTAAGGTATCTAAGGGGGCACGGGTGATCATGAAAGGTGGAGCTGCAGTGGATGTAGCGAATTTCACATCTGCTCATGTGTGGCATGTTGAGCGGGCAGGGATACAGGGCAGGTGTAGTAACCACCTATGAGAAGAATCACACGGCATGATTGTAGAATATTGGCGAGGTACATGGACGACTCCAATATCACAGGGGATTCATCTTCTATTCAGATGGCTCTAGGTGAGCCTGGTGCTGAGAAGTGAAAGTGACTATGGGCGATGTAATGGATTCGTTGTACCAGACCGACATATGGGAGCGGGTGGAGCTTCCAGTGGGCCGGAGAGCGGTTGGATGCAAGTAGATCTTCAGGAGTATACAATATAGATACAGGGCGAGGTTGGTAGCGAAGGGTTATACTCAGAGAGAAGGGATCGATTTTTCAGAGATATTTGCGCCGACGGTATAACAGGTGTCTATTAGATCCGTGATCGGCGCTGGTTGACCAATGTGATCTTGAGCTAGAAGGATGGATGTGAAGTCTGCACTTCTGTAAGGGAAAGTGAAGAGCAGATCTACATGAAGCAAACAGAGCAGTTCGAAGTTAAAGGGGCTGAGAAAAGACTTTGCAGGAGGTCGTGGTTCGACCTATCGCCTAAGCAGTGGTTTGATTCCTTCATGGTGAGTCAGGAATTGATGACATATAGATCGCCAATTATGACATGTTTAAAATCAATGTACTGAAGATTCGGTTAAGCGGGACATTCAAGATGAATGATCGGGGGGGCTTCAAAGATGGTTCTCGGCGTTGAGACTGAAAGAGGAGTAGGCTTTAGTAATCACAAAAGGAATACCTTGTGTGTAGGTATTGATCAAGGATGTGATGGGCCACGTAAAGCCAGAGAGCTTCCCTACGTGTGTTTCCTCAAGTTTTCCTCAGGACATGTCCCAAAACAGATGAGGAAAAGCAGGATATCTCATGAGCCTTATTTGAATGCGGTTGGCAGTGCATGCCATGGTCTGAATTAGACCGGTTATTTCACAGGCTATCAGTGTTGTGAGTAAATACCCCGGCAAACAATATTTGGTAGCGGTGAGATGGTAAGAAGATTACGTCTTTACTTTTGGAAAAACAAGAACAAAGTTGGTTGGGTATGCAGATTCAGATTCGGCAGATATGCTCACCAAGATCGTTCTTTAAGAGAAGTTCAAGTTCTGTGCAACTTCTCTAGGCTTGGTGATGACATAAAAAGGACGGAGTGTGCACAAGAAGCATTAACTGAAGTTATGATACGATGTAGAGATAAGAGAAGAGGGCAGAAAGATACACGATTGAAGATTGAAGGCATAGTGAAGATTGTTGTCAGATGCCTTTAATCTGGCATATTTGCGCTGCTCGACTCAAAGTCCAGCGTGTTATTTTTTTATTATGTCCGAGCCGCTCGACCAGTCGAGGGGATGGCTTGACCGGTCGAGGGGGTCCCTCGACCAGTCGAGGTTATGCAAATCCTGCGCGGACTGCGTAAATTTGAGGCGGTTTCCGGACTTTTCCAAAGGAGGTGCGTAAGTGGAGTTTCTTAAACTATAAATAAGGATCCCTAGGGCTATTCTAAAGTATTCTAAGGTTTCCTAAAGGTATTCTAAAGGGTTCTAAGGTTATCAAAGGGTGTAGCAAGGGTGAGATTCAAGGTTGTTCGAATCGGGTAAGTCTTCTCTCTTTGTAATTTATGCTTTCATATTTAATTTCTGTCGTTTTGTGCCACGATTTTTTCCCGTAAGGGTTTTCCACGTCAAATCTTTATGTTCTCTTGTGTGTGCTTAGTGCCATTGAATTGCTATCCTAGATCTAGATCTGTGTGATTCCGTAGACCAAATCCCAACAATTTGGATAATTTGGATCATTGGATCATAAGTCGGGCTGATTTGAATATATGACTATTTGATTGTCACACACTTAGCGGGCCACCTTAAAATAAAAATATCCAATGTTGCTAATTCAACAAACATTTATCCACATATAAAATGTTAGAATTGTCCAACCAATCTTATTTTGGGGCTAAGCTATCTATAGTGGGTCCCCCAAATTGTGCGGTTTAAAATGAGCTGATATCTTATAGATATATAAATTAGAGTGTATGTGTTAATGGTATCTTTTTTCCCTTACTATCAAGGTTTACAAAAGAAGATGATTATGGATATCAAATCATTGATTATTCACACATTGCATTGTCTCTACCAGCTCAACTAACAAGTCCGATAGTCTTGAGTCTTAATGTGTATGTGCACACTTGGGCTTTTTTTCTTCGAGGCTGGAATCATATAATGGTTTCCCACAATTAATTTTGAAGATGGTTGTAACTCATCCTCCTCAAGTGCGTGCGTCGGTATCTTACGATTATTTGTTAGGGCCTGTTTGGGAGTGTGGATTTGGAACCCTTGGATTTGAAATCCTCCTGTTGTGTTTGGCACCCTGGATTCAAAATTCCTTATAATCCAAGAGTAGCTATATGTATTAGGGGTGCACATTTAACCGGTAGAACCGTGGAACCGGACCGGAACCGTTGGATCGGTCCGGTTTGGTCCGGTTCTGGACAGCACCGGTTCCGGTTCCGGTTCCAAAATTGCGAGAACCGTTGGATACGGTTCGGTTCCGGTTTAGGGGCAGGTAGAACCGACCCGAACCGTGGAACCGTGGTCCCCACCTCTTCTTACGCGTTGCTAAGAAGGATGAGCGGAGTAGATCTCCGAGAATGCCTTCAGAAGTAGGCCCACCTATTTTTTTTTTTCAAAATATCCAAACAGTGAAAAACGTCCAGGGACGGACGTGCATGGATTGGGTTTTGATAGTGGCCCCCACCCATCATCCCTTTTCATGATCTGGACCGTCCAATGTGTCCCAGAGGGCGGCTTGACCCTCGCCTATGTGGCAGAATTGCAGAAGATGAAAAACCCAGAACCGCGGAACCGATCCGGAACCAAACCGGTTTTCACGGTCCGGTTCTGGTTCGGTTCTAGTGTGCTAACGGTTCGGTTCCGGTTCCGGAAATTCTAGAACCGTTAGGAACGGTTCGGTTCCGGTTTTACCCCGGAACCGGACCAAACCGGACCGTGTGCACCCCTAATATGTATAATATATTTATAGGATTTAATTTAATTAGTAAATCAACTTTAATATATCTAATTAGTGTATGCATGTATATTTGGCACAATGGTTGTAATAAGCTCGTTGAAATATATACTTTGCCCGAAAATGATGAAATTCCAAGTCTCAGATGGGCCACAAGCACGAGATCGCATCTGAGTGACTAACCAACGATTTTCAACCGTTGATTTACATAGACAATGTTTGGACGTCACAGATCATCTTATTAAAGTAATCATAGTGATGCATTCGATGATCTAATTGTTTTGGGATATCATCAGTGGGCCATGTGCCCAATAGATTAATAGTCTAGTGACACATGTTACACACGTGCAACTCTTAAAAAAATTTTAGATGTAATCCAAGCTTTCACCTTGGATTTCAAACCCCCTTTGAGGGATTTGAAACCCATGATTACTTTATGGTGCCAAACATATCAATGGATTTGAAATCCCCTCAAATTCTCCTAAATCAATGGTGTCAAACAATCCCTTGGGAACTGCCGTAGAAAACCTAAATACTAATCACACAATGAGAAATAAACAAAACATGCATAGGAACACGTGATCCAACTCCTTTAACACTATCCAAACCATACAAATGGTGGATCATAATGTGGATGGATAATATTTCTATCATCTCATTGATCATACAAACTAACCCTCCAATTTATGGCTACCAAATAAATAGTTAGAAGTAAAATAATACGTGGTCCACATTCAAAGGTAGAAATATAATGTTTTTGGATTATGTTGCGTATGTGGTTCACATACAAGCCAGCTCATGCATTCACATGCCTGAACAAGGCAGCTCATGATCATGTATATATATTTCACAGGCATGCATGGGCATGGGAGACTAGACTAAAAGAATTGGTTGGCCTAGGTTCCACCCAACCTAACCTGAGAACTGACCTATTTTCCATAGGTGGGTGTTCCTAAATATTCATCCATTGATCAGGTAGGCTAATAGACATCTAACTAAAGTTCCCCATCCAATATGCATGCAATGGCTGGAAATTTAATGTGGATGCTAGGCCCATGAATGTGTGACATGTGTTCTGATTTCTCACATGAGGTAGGGGTGCAACTCCGGTAGGTTAGATCGCAGCTAGAGCCCAACCTACTTTCAAAAAGACCAAACCTCCTACCTAACCGAATACCAACCCAAGGAATTCGGTTACTCTGCTTGCCACAAATAGAAAATTCTTATTTGTTATAATCTGATTAGGCCACATCATCATACGTTGCATTTAATGCAACAGTGCTCACAACGTCAGTGATGATGTGGACTAATCATGATACAAAAATACAAAAATAAATAAATAAATAAAAATATTTGTGACAAGCAGAGGATCCAAATTCCAACCCAAGGTGCCCAACTCAACCTAAATGCATGTGAATGTTCCCAACCTGACCAGATCCCACCCAAATTTGCTCACCTTGACCCAATTCAATTTGAAATTAGGCTGGTGTTTTTCAACCAGAACCCGAGCTGAGTCAATCGGGTTTGAGTCAAACCGAACCCAAGTTGCAGCCTTATCATCTCATATAATCACAACTTGCTATAATATCTGGACCATGGTCCCCATTGCTTCATCAATAAAGCCCCAAAATAAGTACTCAGCGTACCTGGAAAATAACCTTTAATAAAGAGTTCCTTGCTGTCTCTTTTGCAGCTCAAAGCCCAGCTCAGTCGCTGCCATTGTGGCCGGCCAAATGCTGAATTTTATTATCAATATCTAAACCCTCCATATATTGTATAATTTGTAATACCACATAAGTTGACTGGATTATTATGACGGTTACTGTTGTATCCATTTTTTATGGTTTCAGGAAGAACCAATTAGGAAAGGACATGAGTCAATATTTTACGAGAAGTATAAAGCGCGTTTGAAATTTTTTAAGATATTTTGAGCGTGTGTTGCAAGTTTATAGTTGACACTAATTGGAGTATTACACGTCATTTATAAACGAAGCATAACCAAAAAACTCGAAAGCAAAATGTGGTCAAGGGAAAAGTGGTGATAAAGCCATTACAGGGATAGGTGTCCAAGAAGAACTCCGAAGACAATAGTGACCAAATGGTTGCTATAACCTTTGGACATGGGAAGAAGCATTTAAATGGCTATCCCAAAGAAGATCTATAAATAATAGAATATTTCAATAAACAAAAATGTATCATACCAACCCAATCAAATAAAACCAAATCTTTTAATTATCATTTATGTTCCTTAACATATTTTATATTTTATATTCCTTAGTGTGACCAATAGCTTAATTTTACGTTAGGAGTAGCCATAATGTAGTGTAGTAAATATAATCCTTAGTTGTAATCCAAGTTTACGCTTGTACGTTGGTTAATTTCCATAGCAACATAAGTAATTCTTGTTTTAGAAAAGTACTTTGCAGTTATTCTTTGCAGTCGTGTTCAAAAGTTTTTTCACACGCAAGGCAATGTGCTAGTCATTTTCAAACCACGAATGCAGAACTACATTCCGATCTACATTCCGATAATCATCATGTCATTTTAAACAACATCTTGCGTGTGCTTAAATAGTTAATTAATCTTTTCATATCTCAATCATATAATAAATATCAATTCTGACACGAGTTTATCTTGGCGCTTAGGGTCAAAGTTATATAGTTGGATTTGAGCCGCACATTCGTATTTGGCATGCATGCTTACACGTGATCGAATCTGAAGGCAACAGTTATTATACTTGGATGAATATAGAACAATGAAAAGAAAATTTTAAGTGGCTCTCACTCGACTCTAACAATCAAATGTTAGGATCGTCAATGAAGCATGATAATGGGCTAACAGGTTATTTACAGCAGTATGGGAGAATATGGACGGTCCATATCATCGGATCATATGGTCATATGGCCCCAGTAGGCGGTGATGCACGCTGGCTCTCAGTCACGACTGAGTCTAAAAGTAATACTTTAAAAAGGTGGATGTAGACGGCAAAGACATCGTACCTCTCGCACCAAAAAGAGAAAACGACTCCAACAGATGCGGATTTCCTGCGCAAGGATGCTGTGTGGGCCGACTGCAATGTTTGTGAGAAATTCATTCCTTTCATCCGTTCTTAGAGAGTATTTTAGGACGTGCTTCCAAAAGTTAGACGAAAAACTCAAGTGGGTCACATGAAAGGGAAAACTGGGGAAAGAAATTACAACCATTGAAACCTTCCTGAGCTCCACCTTGATGATATGTTATCCAAACCGTGTATAAGATCATTCACAATGGGATGAAGTGAAAACACCAAAACGATAGCCTGATACGGTACAAAACTTTTATGGTCATAAGAATGCTTCAACGGTTCTCATTGAATGCCCACTGTTTTCTCTCCTGTGGCCCACTTGAGTATTGTATCCACCTCACTTTAGGAACAACGTCCTAAAAAGAGATTGCAAAACGGACGGACAGGGTTTATTTCTCAGAAACATCTCTATGGCCACACCCAGCATCCTTGCACAGTAACTTCTTACGAAAGGCTTTCCCATGAAATCGAACGGGTACCCTTGCAGAATACTTTTAATCATGGCTGAAAGTCGAGCTGGTTGGGTTGGGTTGGTGATCAACCCTAGTCCAACCAAGGTTCATGTACCTCAACCCAACCTTGGGTTGGAAATTCTCAACCCAAGTCTAACCCAAGCGGGCTCGGTGAGGTTAGTCGGGTTGGTCGGGTGGATACATGCCAGTATTTTCATTATTATGTTTATTTATTATATTTCAATACACACTTATTTCTTGTATATATGATTTTATTAATTATATATATGTAGTTATTTATTGTAAAGAATTTCATTTTTTTCTAAACAAACAAGCTAAAATATAAGACAACTATTCCTTTAAAAGACGTGTTGTGTGGCACACAATCTATATGTACCAATGAAACTCGATGGTGCTAGAATTTCGTGGTGCTAGAATTTCGTGTGCCTTCGATATCAATGATTCACACTCAATTATAATTTATAAGTAACTTACGTATTGATCAGGTTTGGGTTGGGTCGAGCAAACCGAGACCTCAACCCAAGCCCGACCCAAGTTTATCGGGTTGGTTTGTATAGCACAAGCTTGAGATCGGACTTAATACATTCTGCTGGAGCCCAACCCAATGTCGGGTCGGTCACGGGTCGGTCAGGTTGAACCCACCGAACTTTCATTCCTACTTTTAGTTTGTTTATAATGCCCACTCGATGAGCAGACGGGAGGTGGATTGCCTGCCACAGGAAGTTAGGTGGGGCCCACCTTGATGTTTGTAAGAAATCCACACCGTCCATCTGCTTTTTCAGATTGGACGTGGCTCAAAATTTTTGAGGAAGATGTGAAATTCAAGTTGGCTGCGCAACGGGAAATGGTGAAGAGTGAACGTCCACTGAAACATTCGTGGGACATCAAGGCTAATATTTTGTGTTTTCAGTTCAGCTAGTAGGAATGAGCTTGTGAACGGTATGGATGGCATATAAACAATATAAACATCACGATAGACTTCAAGGAGATTTCAATGGTAGGCATTTCCTTACCCACTTCATATCGTCGTGCTGCCCACTTTAATTTTATCTACCTCATTTTTTGGCCCACATCGTAACATGATCCAGTAAGATGGATGAATGAGGTGGATTTCTTATAAACATCACAGTGGGCCTGCTTAGTTTCATGTCGGAAGAAAGGGGTGGATTTCTCATAAACACCTGTGGGGTGGTCCGCCCCTAGCTTCGAGGGATGTGGATTGGGTACTGAAAGTGTCAATAGCGTGGTGGCTGCCG
The DNA here is from genome assembly GCA_021015155.1 of Magnolia officinalis. Lineage (NCBI taxonomy): Eukaryota > Viridiplantae > Streptophyta > Magnoliopsida > Magnoliales > Magnoliaceae > Magnolia > Magnolia officinalis. The sequence continues at coordinate 71,498,975 of JAJHSJ010000008.1, read as the reverse complement.
ACAGTGCTCCATACGCCCCGTCATAATTCATGTGTCCTGTGTATGCCTTAATCCATTTTTTAAAATTATTTCATAGCATGAGCTCAAAATTGAGGCAGATCCAAATCTCATATGAACCATACTACAAGAAATAACAGTGATTGAACACTCACAATTAATTAAAAGTTCTTAAGAACCACGAGAAGTTTTGGATTAAGTTAATATTTATATTTTCTATTCATTTAAGTTTACCATTAAAAACTTTTTAAGAACCACAAAAGTTTTGGCAAGCCAATATTTGTGTTTTCTCTTCAGCCACACATAAGTGACCTAATCAATTGGTCCGATGGCAAATAAATATTATAGTGAGTCCTATGAAGTTTTTAACTGTGGGCATTCAATTGTCATTATTTTCTTGTAATGTGGTCAACTTGAGATTTGATTTTCCCTCATTTTTAGGCTCATCCTCTGCAATGATCTAAAAAAATAGATGGACGGCTTGAATAAAACATGTATATATATATATATATATATATATTATATATATATATATATATATATATATATATATATTATATCATGCAGGGCTCACATAGCACTCTTAATAGCCACCTCACTACGCAATTCGTGTACATGTCAGAGGGCAATTGTGGAGCGGATTAACTACCGACGTCTTCAATACCGACGTCTTCAATAACGGAGCGGATTAACTACCGACGTCCGGGCAGGGCTCTGTGGAATCCACCGTGATGTAACTGTTTTATCCAGCCGTCCAATCATTTTTTCAGAAAATTTTAATATTTGATCCAAAAAATGAGGCAGGTCCAAAGCTTGAGTGGACCACACCAAAGGAACCTGCACTGATATGACACCCACCATTGAAACCTTTCTAAGGGCCCACGTGATGTTTTTTAACCATAAAACCTATTCATAAGGTCACGTAGATGTGGATGAAGTGAAAACACAAATATCAGCTTGATCCGCAACTTCTCTGGCTCTCAAGAAGCTTTTAATGGTGGACGTTCAATCCCTACTTTGTGATCCACTCAAGCCTTCGACCTGCCTCTCATTTTTTGGTTCACGCATTAAAATTTTCTGGAAAATTCGTTGGACGGCAGGATGAAACAGTTACATCACGGTCGGCTCCACAGAGCCCTGCCCGGACGGATTAGTAGGACGCAATCCGCGTTCCTTCAATAACTATTTCACAACGGAAGGGATGACACCAAGTTTTGTGTGCCCACAATGATGTATGTGTAGTGTCCACCCCATCCAACCGGTTGGAGAGATCATTTTAGGGCATTGGTCAAAGAATGAGAGAGATTCAAAGCTCAAGTGGACCCATCAAAGAAAACGGTGAGGATTGAACACCTACCATTAAAAAGCTTATTAGGGGCTTTAAAAGTCTTCGTTGGAGTTGATATTTGTATTGTCCCTTCGTCAATGTCTGTGTTCAACAGGTTGGATTTCAAATCAACATCACTGTGAGCCCTAAAAAGGTGTCACGTCATTATCATCATTGTGTCCACTTGAGCTATGGACATGCTTCTCTTTTGGGTTCATGTCATCAAATGATTCCCACATATAAGTGGGCAGTATGGATGCAACACATACATCATAGTGGGGCCCACATAACTTGGTGATGTCACTTCAGTATCTATATATATATGTCTTATCCATGTTGTCCATCCATTCTACCACTCGTTCTAGGCCATGAGATCAATTTTGAATATATCCGGGGCTCTAATGGACAACACCATAGGAAATAGGCTGAATTGAACATGTGTCGTCAAACCTTCTCCACATAAGTTTTGGATTAAGCTGATATTTGTATTTTTCCCATCACCCATATTGGTGAGACCTTATAAATAGATTGTATGACAAACAAATATCACAGTGGTCCCTAAAAAGGTTCCAATTGTGGACATCATTATCAAGCCATTTCCTATGGTGTGGTTCACCTGTGCTCTAGATATGCTTGAATTCTGTATTTTAATTAATAAATAATTATTAGGTCGATCAATGGTTTGAATTATTGGAGAGTGGATTAAGTGAGACCTACCCTCACCCAAGACAATGACACCCTTATAGCGACTATGATGGGGCTTACCTTGATGTATGTATTATGTATCTATGGCATTCATCCATTTTTCTAAATTATTTTATGGCATTATTATTAATTTTTTGTTTTTAAAGTCCAGTTATTGGGTGGACTATACTATCAGAAACAATGGTAATGGATTGTCATACCATTAAAACTTCTTTGGCACACCTTACTGTACCTATAGTGTTTATTTACCATCTAATCTATTGATAAGGTCACGTGAGTTTGGATGAGGTGAAAAAACAAATATAAAACTTTTGTGGCTTATTAATGGCCAATCACCACTATTTATTATGGCATGGTCCATGTGATAATTGGATCGGCTTCATTTTTGAAATAATGTCCTAAAATGATAAGGGGAATCGGATGGACGGCATGAATACTTAATATATACATCAATGTAGCCCTGTGATAGCTGGTGTGGGTATGTGTCGTGAGAAGATAAGAGCAGTTGATGCTCCTCGAACTCTCAATTGTACAAGCGGTTCAAAGGAGATCAAAGTTACGTAGACCCCACAATGATGTATTTTTCATATATACACTATTCATCCATTTTGTGAGATCATTTTAGATCTGCATGCTAAAAATGAGTAATTTTCAAGGCTCAAGTGGACCACACCATAACTAGTAGTGGGACAATGATACTCATCATTAAAACATTTGTAGGGCTCACTGTTACTTTTCATCCAATCTATTCATAAGGTCATTGGACTTGGATGAAGAGAAAAAACAATTATCATATTAATCCAAAAATTTTGCCCCCAAGAGGGTTTCAATGGCAGGTGTTCAACTTTTTACGGTGTGGTCCACTTAATTTTTGAATCTGTCTTATTTTCCGATTCAATCCTTTTGATGAGCTCACCGCACGAGTGGACAGACAGTTTAGATATAACTCATACCTTATGATGGGACCCACATAACTTAGTGATCTCAGCACACCAGGCTAGGGGTGCACATTAAACCAGTAGAACCGTAACACCGGACCGGAACCGACCAAACGGTCCGATTTGGCCCAGTTTTAGAGTGCACCGGTTCTGGTTCCGGTTCCAAAAATCAAAGATCTGATGTAATCGGTTCAGTTCTCGGTTTGAGGGTATGTAGAACCGAACCGAACCGTGAACCGAACCATGGATCCGAACCACGGAACCGAACTTGGAACCGAACCAGGAACCCTTTGATTTATTCCATATTTGACTCATGATTTATGGTTTACAATGCACCATTAGATTGTTTCCATAAATGTATTTTAGCACACCTTATACAATATCTAAACCATTCATCAAATGGGTCACAACGCGAATGGACATAGGCTAGATTATAAAATAAAACATGCAATTGGGTTGGATTATAAAAAGCCCAGAACCGTGGAACCGATTCGAAACCGAACCGGTTTTAACGGTCTGGTTCCGGTTTCAAATATCCTAGAACCGTTGGGAACGGTTCGGTTCCAGTTTCACCTCATAATCGGACTAAACCGACCCATGTGCACCCCTACACCAGCCACACCGGTGGTGTGTGGTTCACCAGCCAATCCGCTTCCAATAACCCCATCGTAAGGGAAACGGATTGGCTACTCCCTTGCTAATAGCCCGGTGGCTGGTGGTCGGTATTATGTGGGCCCCACCATGATGTATATGTTTCATCCACGCCATTTGTACATTTTTAAAAAAGAAGGGATATAAATCTCATGTGGAAACACCACTGGAAAATAATATCGATTGGATATCTACCATTAAAATCCTTCTATGGCCCATTGTACTGTTTATTTGACATCTAATCTGTTGATTAGGTCACATAGACCTAGATGAAGGACAAAAACAAAGATCAACTTGATCCAAAACTTTTACGGGCCTCAAAAAGTTTTTAATGATCGAAGCTCATTCAACATTGTTTCCTATAATGTGGTCCACTTGAGATTGGGATATAACTCATTTTTGGTCTCGTACCCTAAAATGATCTAGAAAAATAGATGGACGGCATGGATGAAACACATATATCATAGTAGGCCCCACAGAGCACCGACCAACAGCCATTGGCTGTGGTGGGGCAGTAGCCAATCCGTTTTCCGGATGCACGGCTCCAACCGTCAGAACTGAAAAAAAAAGCATTTGTACGGACAAAAATATCACCGTGAACCCCACGGTAGAAAAAGGTGGCAACGACGTATGGATGGGGTGCGACTTAGGTGCCTTTGGCGGTGATATTAGCGGGATTTGAATGGCAGGTGGTATACCGTCACAGATTACTGACTATGTAATAACAAAAAAAAACTTTAAAAATATCAACCCATCCCTACTAGAAGTCTAGAATAGAGGGCGAATTGCATGTGACCCTAGTGAGAGACTGGGGTTGTATGGGATCTATAAAGATGTCCCTAACAAATCCACTATGTCCATCTGTTTTAAAAGGTCACAGCAATGCATGAGACCAAAATCAGACATTCAAAACTCAGGTGGGCCACACAACAAAACAGGACAAACAATAACATTTACCATTGAAACCTTTCTGAAGCTAAACATGATATTTATATGCCATCCAAACCGTTCTTAGAATTATCACCATTCAAATTAATTGTAGGAACAAATATCTTACTTATACAAAACTTCTGTCACCACCAAGTGTTCAATCCCCACTATTTCGTGTATATGGCCCGCATGAATTTTAAATCTTCCTCATTTTTTAGATCTTATCTTATTGTAGTCATTCAAAACAGATGAGTGGAGTGAATTTGTAACGATATCTCCATATGCCCCCACATCATTTTACCACCGAGGTGGTGAAATGGATCGGCTGGTGACCATGCCATTAGCCCGGTGCTCTGTAGGGCCTGCCATGGTGTATGTGTTTCATCCATGCCGTTTACCTATTTTTCTAGATCATTTTATGGTATGAACCTAAAGATGAATTAGATAAAAATCTCAAGTGGACCACACAGTGTTGATTGAACTCTTACCATTAAAAACTTCTTGGAGGCCACAAAAGTTTTGGATCAAGTAGATATTTATTTTTTCCCTTCATCCAAGTTTGTATGACTTAATCAAAAGGTTGGATGCCAAATAAACACTAGAATCAGCCCTAGGAGATTTTAAATGGTGAACATTCAATCTTTACTGTTTCCTGGTGTGGTCCACATGACATTTATATCTGTCTCATTTTTGGCATCAATCCTTAAAATTACATTAAAAAATGGATTGAAGGTGTAGATAAAACCCTGATGTTTGTAAGAAATTCACACCGTTCATCTGCTTTTTCAGAAAGGACATGGCTCAAAATTGAGGAAGATCTAAAACTCGAGTTGGCTGCCGGATGGGAAATGGTGTTGATTGAACATCCATTGAAAACATTAGTGGGCCATCAGGCTAATATTTTGTGTTTTTAATATAGACCCTAGGAATGACCTTGTGAACAGTGTGTATGTCATATAAACATCATGATAGACTCCAGGGAGATTTCAATGGTAGGCATTTCCTTACCCACTTTATAGAGCTGTGCTGCCCACTTTAATTTTTCTGCCTCATGTTTTTGGAACATATCTTAAAATGATCCGGCAAGATGAATGAATAAAGTAGATTTATCATAAACATTACAGTAGACCCTGCTTACTTTCATGTCGGATTGATGAGGTGGATTTCTCGTCAACACCAGTGGTCCGGCCCTACCTTCATGTACGAGAGGGACACGGATGGGGCACTGACAGTGTCAATAGGCGGTGCTCTATGCTCCCATTATAATGCATGTGTCCAATCCATGCCTTAATCTATTTCTCCATACTATTTTATTGAATAAGCTAAAAAATGAGTCACATCTATATCTCATATGGAATATAGCATAAGAAAAAGTGGTGACTGAACATTCACCGTCAAAAACTTCTCAAGAATTACAAATGTTTTGGATTAAGATGATATTTGTATTTTCTCTTCATTCAAGCTTACCATTAAAAACATTTTAGGAAACATACCTTATTGTACCGGTAATGTTTATTTACCGTCCAATCTATTGATAAGGTTACATGGGCCTGGATGAGATGAAAAAACAAATATAAAACTTTCATGGCCTATTAATAGTCAATTACCACTATTTCTTGTGGTATTATCCACAAGATAATTGAATCTAATTCAATTTTGAAATAATGTCTAAAATGATAAGGAAAAAATAAAATAAAAATGGACGAAGTGGATATTTAATACATACGTAACGTAGGCCCCACGATAACCCCTGGGTAAGAGCCGCGTGGTCTTGGGAGGGGAGGGGTCTCACGTAATCTCTGTTGGATTGTGATGCACGGCTCCAATTGTCATAAATGACAAAGCATTTGTACGGACAAACATGAGCACCATGTATTCCTTTAATTGGACGGTAGAAAAGGTAACAACGATACGACTTAGGTGCCTTTGGCGGTGATATCAGCGGGATTTGAATGGACCACTGTAAGAAATAGCTGGCCATGTACTAAAACTTAAAAAATATCGACCTATCCATATAGTATGGAAGCGGATTTGCTGGTGTACCACACATCAGCTATATAGCGGCTGTAGTTACGTGTCATGCGAAGACAAGCACTGACGCTCTTCTAGCTCAGAGTTGTACCAACGGTTGAAAAGAAATCAAAGTTACATGGGCTCTACAATTATGTATTTAATATATCTATACTTTACTTTTATTCTTAGAAATTATTTTAGAGCATTATCCAAAAAAAAATCATATCCAAAGATTATCCAGACTACACCGCAAATAACAACAGAGATAGTGATTTTCACCTGTAAACAATTCATACGGCCATCATAATGTTTATTTTCCATCCAATCTGTTCATAAGGTCAAAAAGACTTAAGAGGAATAACAAATTTCATATTATTCCAAAACTTCTGTGACCCCAAAAAATGGTTTCACTGGTAGATGTTCAATCCCCTGCTGCTTTTTGTAGTGTGGTTAACTTGATAGTTAGATCTGTTTTATTTTTTGTCTCAAGCCTTAAGATGATCTCGCCAAATGGATGAACAGCTTGAATATAACACATACCTCATGATCAGGCTCACAGAACTCGTTGACAACAATACAGAATTTGCCTACCTCAATATAACTGGTGTGAGGTACACTAGCCAATCCGCTTCCCTAGAATAGAGAGGGGCATACAGAGATGTCCTGACATTCTGTCCATCTATTTTAAAAGAACGTGGTGGCACATGAGTCTAAAATTTTGAAAAATTCAGAACTTAACCGGTTTGGGAGCATGGAGTTGGAACCCCAGGGATTGAAAACCCCTTGGATTTGTAATCCTCCCGGTATGTTTGGGACCTAGAGTGTGACTCAAATTTAATCCAAAAATTATTATACATGGTATATTTAAAGGAGTTTGAATTTAATTACTAAATCAACTTTAATATCTCTAATTAGTGAGATATATAATTTTTGACACTATGGTTGTGATAAGCCCACCAAAATATATGCTTTGGCTGAAAATGATGAAATTCCAAGTCTCGGATGGCCCGCAAGCACAAGATCATGTCTGAGTGACTGACCAACAATTTTTAATCGTTGATTAATATAGACAATGTTTGGACAGTACTGGACAATGTTTGGACGGTGCTGATCATCATTAGTTGGTCATGCACCCAATAAAATGATAGCATACAATGACACGCATGTTACACCTGCAACTATTGAAATGATTTCAGGTGTAATCCAAGCTCTGACAATGGATGAGAAACCCCCCATTTACTTTATGCTGTCAAACAACTAAGGGAATTTGAAAACCCCTCCAATCCACCGTGCCAAACGACCCCTAAGTGAGCCACACCAACAAAACAACACGAATAACATTGTCTACCATTGAAACCTTTTTAAAGTTGAACATAATATTTATATGTCATCCAAACCGTTCATAGAATTATCACCACTCAGATAAGCTGCAGAAACAAATATTTTTTTGATACAAAACTTTTGTTACCGTGAGTGCTCAATCCCCACTATTTCGTGTGGTACAACCCACATGAATTTTCGATCTTTTTAATTTTTAAAATCTTATCCTATTTTGGTCTTTCAAAACAGATAAGTGGAGTGAATTTATAATGAACATCTCTATAGGCCCCACACAGCTCAACGGTGCCCACAAGCAATTCGATCCCAATAGAATAGGGCTCATGATTCGAATCTCACCGCTTCATTTTACCACCAAGGTGGGTGGTCGATCTTCAATTAGGTACTGCTTCTACCCTGATGTGGTGGAATTTAATTGAATACCATGTCTGTGTGAAAGATGGGACCTATATGAGTTATTCTACTAAACAACTTTCAAATGTTAGCCGAGACTCTAGCCTCACTAAAGACAGTGTGGCCCTTATGGTGGGGTTAAGGGGGGCTACTTTGATGTATGTATTATGTATCTATGCTATCCATTGGTTTGTCAATATCATTCGGGGTCATTATTCTAAAAATGAAGCAGATTCAATTATCAGGTGGACCATACCATCATAAACCATGGTGATTGATCATTGTTAATGGGCTAAAAAAGTTTTGGATCAAGCTGATATTAGCTTTTTCCCTTCACCCATCCTTACGTGACCTTAGATTGGATGGTAAATAAACACTATGGAGACATTAATGTGCACCTAAGTAGTTTTTAATGGTAAGAGGGTCAATCATAATTGTTTCTTATGGTATGGTCAACCTGATAACCCTGTGTACCATACACCAGCAACTGAGCTGGTGTGGGTACGTGCGGTGAGAAGACGAGTGTTGATGCTCCTGGAACTTTGAGTTGTATGAACGGTTCAAAGGAGATCAAAGTTACATAGACCAGGCCATTTTAGATCTTTTATCCTAAAAATGAGTAATTTTCAAGGCTCAATTGGACCACACCATAAATAGCAATGGGACAATGATTCTCACCATTAAAACATTCATAGGACCTACTACCTTTTACTTTCCATCTAATCTGTTCATAAGGTCACACAGACTGGGACGAAGAGTAAACAATAATTATTATATTAATCCAAAATTTTTATGACCCCAAAAGGGTTTCAATGGTAGGTGTTCAATCCTCTACAGTTTAGTTTTTTTTTTTTTTTTTTTTTTTTTTTTTTTTTTTTTTTTTTTACAGAGTAGTTCATTTGATTTTTGGATTTGAACTATTTTTTAGCTCAAGCCTTATAACGAGCTCACCGCACCAAGTGCACGAGCAATTTAGATATAACTCATGTCACGTCCCAAACTCAGAAAACGGGCTCACAAAATTCCTGATCGCCGAATCCGGCGCCGACCGCCTCCGTAGTGTCCCATTATCGGATTCCGGCACTCACATGCCAAACTCCGATCCTGGGATCCTACAAGGAGGATTTTCAGTATGAATTTTTTTATAATGGAGCATAACCACAAGCATAACCAAGTCACAAAACAACATCACCACATATCCACTATATCAAAAACTTTAAGTACAATGCAGAAAGGGAAATACAAGGTGATAAAAAATTCTAAAATAATCCAACACGCGCTCCTGCCTCAGCGCTGCTGTGATCCAACGACACCTGCACGCAACGGTCGTGCATAAGCTTACAAAAGCTTAGAGGGTGGTGCAAGTGTGTACGCAAGACAAGCGCCAAGTGTACAATATCAGACTAATGCAAAAATATGCGATAAGTCCATGAATGTTATCAGTTGTACCAAAGGTATATGATGCAAGGCATGAATGTTATCGGCCATACCAAGGCCATGTGATGCGAGACCTATGTAGCCAAATGTCATATGCAAGATGCGAAGCAAGCATGTCAGTCCTCATCAAGTACACATATCAGTACAGTTCCTCTCTGGATCTCACAGGGGTTTAATGCACTTTATACTGACTGTCTCCTCCCTAGCTACACAGCCAAGCAAGTGAAAGATACCACACTATCCGCCTGACTAGTAGTCTGTCAATACCTACCCGGCTCGTCGATAGCGGATTCATTTGTGAGCTGGTTAAACTCAGCTTAGCTTATAGCCCCCTCACTCGGACAGATAAGGCCACACCCCCTTCCAACCGACCACGACACAGTGGGAGACGTTTCCTACTGGTATTAGGCACTCGGGCGCTCGTGTATCCACTCGGTCTAGACATTGGAGCATCTCTTGGTATCAAAAAGATTCTGAGATTTTCACCCAAGGACATCCTAAGTGCCCACAATGCTAGAGTCAATATTTCCGGTATCCGATACGACCATCCACAATGTGCCTGTGGAGGCCACAACCCTTATGTCATTAGGGCGTATAGTGATCACGACACACAATGCGAAATGCATTAGTCACACCGTCAGTCATTCAGCAATCCTGTGCGTACCGCGCGATCATGTGGGACACTTCGTCTTATAAGGAGTCCTGTAAATGTCTCAGCCCAACGGCTTATGCTATGATCAAACATTCCTCATATCAAGCATACATATGATGCGTATGGACATAAATCATGGAGTTATACTAAGCATGTTATAAAGTGATGAATTATTAACAAGTATGGGCCTATCAATGGGCCCTAAGGAGAGTTATAATGCGGACATTTAACCAACATTGTACTTATAATGTGTACGTTAAACCATCATTGCTCCCAAGGCATAGCCCGCTATAAAGGTCAACACATAAACCATGTTGGAATCACATTCAATGGGCCTTATGTACATCTCATTGGGCCTTGACCCACGAGCCTCCAATACATCAAACGTGTGCTCCCCGGTCACTGCTTCATGTGGGCGGGCACACATGTGGGCGGGCCCCCAGGGTGGCTGGCAGGCTACTGTGTGGCTGACAGGCTACTGTGGGGCCAGCTACTGTTGCAGTTGACTGTAGCGTAACTTGTCCACATCGAAGAGGAAGAGTTGTCTAGAGTGTGGTGGTTATATGTTGGGTTCCTCCCTTAACAGACATGACGCATTTTAAAGCCGTGAGCTTTAGCAAAGCGGACAATATCATGTGCTGTGGGGGTGGGCCTTACAAATGGTATCAGAGTTGAGGACGGCTCTGCCCTCGGTGGGGGATAATGTGACGCCCCGGTCACTGCTTCATGTGGGCGGGCCCCCAGGTGTGGCTACCAGGCTATTGTGTGGCTGACAGGCTACTGTGCTAGGCGAGCTACTGTTGCAGTTGACTGTAACGTAACTTGTCCCACATCAGAAGAGTTGTCTGGAGTTGTGGTGGTTATATGTTGGGTTCATCCCTTAACAGACATGACGCGTTTTAAAGCCGTGAGCTTCGGCAAAGTGGACAATATCATGTGTTGTGGGGGTAAGCCTTACAAAATGGGCCTCATATATTATCAAGGTGGGCCTTAACAACGGGCCCCAAATACATCAAGATGGGCCTAATCACATGGGCCTCATATATATACCAAGGTGGGCCTCAATGGATGGCCACAAGTACATCAATATGTGTGTGTGTGTATGTGTGTATAAATGAATCATATCAAAAGACCAACTAGACTGCACTCCAAATAACAGTGGTGAGAATAATTTCTACCATTTAAAACTTTTGAGGCCCACCATAACATTTATTTTCTACCCAATCTAATCATAAAGTCACACATACCCGAATTAAGAGGAAAAACAATTTTCCTAATGATTCAAAACCTATGTGACAACAAGGTTTCAATGGCAGACACTCAATCCCCACTGCTTTTGCTGTGTGGTCCACTTGATATAGGATCTGTCTCATTTTTAAACTCAAGCTTAAAAATGATCTTTCAAATGGTTGGACGGCTTGGATGCAACACATACTTCATGATGGGTTCCACAGACCCTTCTGATGTCAACAACAGTGGGACCCACTGTCCCTGTAGAATGGGTGGACGACATGTATAAGCACATACCCCATGGTGGGTTCCACCGTCCATGGACGGTGGGAAAAACACATACATCATTGTGAGTCCCACGTGGGGCCCACCATAGCGTTTGTTTTCCATCCAATCTGTTGATAAGGTTGCACGGACCTGGAGGCAAGGGAAAAACAAATTTCATATTGACCCAAAGCTTCTGTAATACCCAAAAAGGGTTCAATGGCAGTCATTCAATCACCATTATTTCCTATGATGTGGGCCACCTGAGCCATCTACATGGCTGATTTTTGGAGGGGGCCCACCGAATGCACGGAGTGGATGTTTAACACACATCATGGTGGGGCCCACGGCTGGACTGTGGGTCCTGCTGTCCGTCCGCCCAACGCCGCAAGCGCTGCCTGCGCGGCTCTGGCAGCAGCAACGTCTGCTGCATATATTGTTATTATTTTATTTTTTTTGAAATCGCGTATTTTCGCAGTTTTTCATGCTTAGGGCCCGCATAGGAAGAATCCACCCCGTCCACTGGTTCCCATATCTCAGGACAAGCCAAACAAGCCAAATATCCGGTATATTTTGGGGTATAGAAATGACAGGGGGTATTTCAACGGTAAGCACGTTGTTTGCTATGCTATGGCCTGCCCAAAAGTCGGATTGGCCCCATTTTTCAGCTCAACGCCTAAAATGGTCTAAGGAAAGGAGTGGATGGTGTGGATTGGGTTAAAACATTAAGGTGGGGCCTACCCAAGCGGTCTACCCAAACAGCCTTGAACCCAAGGCAAATATTTGTATTTTACATTAACGTCCAGCGTCCAGGGACGCTGGACGGTTTGGCCATTTCAAGCCTAGAAGGTGGGCCTGCTCAGGTGGGCCACCAAATGATGGATGATGTATATACAACACTTATAAAGAGGGCCCCACCTACAAATGGCTTAGGTCAAATACAGCTTCATGGTGGGGTCCATCCAGGTGGGCCACACAACTACATCATCATACACAAAACCAATGAAAAAGAGAGGCAGAGAGAGAGAAAGAAAGAGAGGCACGTGTGATGGAGGACCCCGACACTATGGGCCCTCCTTTGCAATCCATCATACATCAAGTGGGTCCCATTACACGTGGGCCCATCAAATCGAAAATCAATGTTGGAGATCCTTTCTCCACCAAGATGTAAGGTCTAGATGACCCTATTCATGAAAGGATAATAAACATCATGATGGGGTCCATGGAGAATGGCCCCATCGTGGAATGGTCATGAGGATCAAGGTGGGCCATCGGCCACACCTAGGGTCCAAAGTGAGATCCATACCATCAATCGGTAGGCCTCACTTGGCCCATCATCAAAACATGAAAAATATAGCCTAATAAGCACCCACCGATCGATCTTCTTGGTCCGTTGAAAAGCTGATCTCCTTGTGCTTCACTTTAATGGAAGGTGATGAAAGGTGAATGGCTAGGATGAAGAATTTTGGGGTGGGAAGTGGGCCACACAACACTCTTTCTCTTTTTCTCTCCTTAAAAAAACTTGGACGTGGGCACCTCTTGGTTGCTTGGAATTTGTGTTGAGAAAGAGAGAGAGAGAGAGAGAGAGAGAGAGAGAGAGAGAGGTGTGGTGATTGTAAGAGAGATGTGAGTGATGGATGTGAGGTGAGTGATAGGTGAGGTGAAAGATTGGTTGACTTTTTGGGGTTTGCTTAACTTGTGGAGAAAGAAAGCATGGGTTGTGTACTTGACATTAGGTGATTGATTGATTGATTGAGTGAGTGATTGATTGATGGAACATGTTGTAGAAATTCTCTTGGGATTACAAATGCGGAGTGTTTTCTTCGAAATAAACGTCGGCCCCATATCTCCCTGCCAAGGTATCGGATCGGTATGTAAGACGCGGCGTTGGAACCGCGACGATGGTGCGGTCGTAATGGTACAAGTCTCGGATTAAGCCAACTCAGATCTACAGGATACGACGTAGGGTCGTGCGCAAATGTTAATTACAGGTCGCAAGTTTCAGGAATTCGTCGGAAAAGATTGCGGGAGTCAACGGAACAGTACGGACTAGGATACGGGCCTTACAACTCATACCTTCTGATGGGACCCATGGAACTCAGTGACGTCAACATACCGGCTACATCGATGGTGTGTGGTACACTAGCTAATGCTTTATATAAGCTCATGGTAAAGGGAGCGGATTAGATACAGACAGGTTGAGCAGTGAGACACTATTGAAGTGACGTCACCAAGTAAGTTCTGTGGACCCCTATGATGTTTGTGTTTTATCCACAACGTCCATCCATTTGGAGATATTATTTTAATGAATGAGCCAAAGAATGAGGCAGATCCAAAGCTTTAGTGGATCCCACCATAAAAAACAGCGGGAAGATTGATGCCCACCGTTGAAACCTTCTTAAGACCTACCACGATGTTTTTTCAAATTCCAACTTGTTTAAAAGTTAACAAAGACATTAAAGAAGGGAAAACACAAATATTGGCTTGATTGAAAACTTTTATGGCCTTTAGAAGTTTTTAACGGTGGTGTCACTCTCTCCACTATTTTCTATAGTGGGGTTCACTCTCCCCACTATTTTCTGTAATGGGGTCCACTGGAGCTTTGTATGTAACTCATTCTTTGGATCTTACACTATATGATCTCTCCAGATAGATGGACGGCGTGGATACAAAATATACATCATGGTGGGGCCCACAGAACTTGGTGACGTCAGTTCGGTACCGATAGGGGTGCACACGGTTTGGTTCGGTCTGGTTTTGGGGTGAAATCGGAACCAAACCGTTCCCTACAGTTCTAGGATTTTTGGAACCAGAGCCGAACCGTTAGCACCCTAGAATCGAACCGAAACTGGACCGTGAAAACTGGTTCGGTTTCGGATCGGTTCCACGGTTCCGGTGATTGGGACAACGAGAGAGAGAGAGAGAGAGAGAGAGAGAGAGAGGAGAGAGAGAGAGAGAGAGGTGTGGTGATTGTAAGAGAGATGTGAGTGATGGATGTGAGGTGAGTGATAGGTGAGGTGAAAGATTGGTTGACTTTTGGGGTTTGCTTACTTGTGGAGAAAGAAAGCATGGGTTGTGTACTTGACATTAGGTGATTGATTGATTGATTGAGTGAGTGATTGATTGATGGAACATGTTGTAGAAATTCTCTTGGGATTACAAATGCGGAGTGTTTTCTTCGAAATAAACGTCGGCCCCATATCTCCCTGCCAAGGTATCGGATCGGTATGTAAGACGCGGCGTTGGAACCGCGACGATGGTGCGGTCGTAATGGTACAAGTCTCGGATTAAGCCAACTCAGATCTACAGGATACGACGTAGGGTCGTGCGCAAATGTTAATTACAGGTCGCAAGTTTCAGGAATTCGTCGGAAAAGATTGCGGGAGTCAACGGAACAGTACGGACTAGGATACGGGCCTTACAACTCATAACTTCTGATGGGACCCATGGAACTCAGTGACGTCAACATACCGGCTACATCGATGGTGTGTGGTACACTAGCTAATCTGCTTTATATAAGCTCATGGTAAAGGGAGCGGATTAGATACAGACAGGTTGAGCAGTGAGACACTATTGAAGTGACGTCACCAAGTAAGTTCTGTGGACCCCTATGATGTTTGTGTTTTATCCACAACGTCCATCCATTTGGAGATATTATTTTAATGAATGAGCCAAAGAATGAGGCAGATCCAAAGCTTTAGTGGATCCCACCATAAAAAACAGCGGGAAGATTGATGCCCACCGTTGAAACCTTCTTAAGACCTACCACGATGTTTTTTCAAATTCCAACTTGTTAAAAGTTAACAAAGACATTAAAGAAGGGAAAACACAAATATTGGCTTGATTGAAAACTTTTATGGCCTTTAGAAGTTTTTAACGGTGGTGTCACTCTCTCCACTATTTTCTATAGTGGGGTTCACTCTCCCCACTATTTTCTGTAATGGGGTCCACTGGAGCTTTGTATGTAACTCATTCTTTGGATCTTACACTATATGATCTCTCCAGATAGATGGACGGCGTGGATACAAAATATACATCATGGTGGGGCCCACAGAACTTGGTGACGTCAGTTCGGTACCGATAGGGGTGCACACGGTTTGGTTCGGTCTGGTTTTGGGGTGAAATCGGAACCAAACCGTTCCCTACAGTTCTAGGATTTTTGGAACCAGAGCCGAACCGTTAGCACCCTAGAATCGAACCGAAACTGGACCGTGAAAACTGGTTCGGTTTCGGATCGGTTCCACGGTTCCGGTGATTGGGACAACGAGAGAGAGAGAGAGAGAGAGAGAGAGAGAGAGAGAGAGAGAGAGAGAGAGAGGAGAGAGAGAGATCCTAAAGGACGATGCTTTGCTCCAGTGATGCTACTACTCCCGGGTTGAGCAGAGGAAAAGAACACCATGAAGGACACGATGAGGATGGTGAGAATCTAAATGGGCTGACCACAGGCATGGAATTTTTCGTATATTTCCTTGGCTCTGAAGAGAAAACGAGTTGTAGTTGTGGAGGCATTCTATCAGACTCCGACTGCGGGTCATGTTCCAGCGGCGGCAGCGATGGTGGTGATGGAAGAAGATCAAGAGGCGGTGGTGCAACACGCCCAAGACGGTGTTGGTAGGAGTGTGCATCAGGCCGAACCGAGTCGAACTGGGCTTAACCCAGCCCGCCCGGTCACCAACCATACCTAGCTCGAACCCGGCCCGGCCCGGTCACTGGGCCAACATGTCCAGTTCGGGCCAAGTTCGGACCTTACAGCAAGTTCATGGGTCGGGCAGCATTCTCACTTCTCTGTCTTAAATGGTTAGGGCAAGGATTTAGGAATATATATATATATATATATATATATATATATATATATATATCTATATATATATATATATATATATATATATATATATATATATATATATAGCCGAGTCGGGCCAGGTCAAGTCGGGTCGGCCTGAACTTAGTTTTGAGCTGAAGAAAATGGCTCGTCCCGTACCGAACTCAGTTCCGGGTCGGGCCGAGTCGAGCGAGTTAACCGGGCTAGCCCAGTTCGTGTACAGCCCTAGGTGTCGGGCAATGAATTGGGGTGCGCCTGTTAGCTTCCGAACAAGCTGGCAAGAGGGCAAGGGACGCTAAAGCCTAACGGAGTTAGGGTTTTTAATTTTTTGTTTTAAACTAAAGTTCGGATCCGCAGTTTGGATCCACGGTTCGTGTCAGGGTTCGGATCTACGGTTCAGATCTACGGTTCGTGTAACGATTCAGATCAACGGTTCGGTTCGGTTCTACGGGTCCTAAACCGGAACCGATCCGTAATCAACAGTTCTGGAAATTTAAGAACCGAAATCGGACCGTTAGCACCCTAGAACCGGACCAAACCGATCCAACTGTTCCCATCCGGTTAAACGGTTCCAACGGTTCAATGTGCACCCCTGAGTAGTGAGTCTCGCTACTCAACCTCTCAGTATCCAATCTGCGCCCCGACGCGGATTGCGTCCTACCCCGCCCGTCTCGGACTGCGAACAGACAGCAGCTTTGAGTGGCCACCTTGATGTATGGGTCTTATCCACACCCTTCATCTATTTTTATTTTATATTATTGTAGTATACAATACCAACAATAGGCAAATCCAAGGCTCAAATTGACTACACAGGGAGGATTTAACTCTTACCATTGAAAACTTCTTCCTTTGCCAATAGGTTGGCTGGCAAATAAACATCACAGTGGGCCTTAGAAAAATTTACAGTGAGAATCATTGTCATAGGTGCTTGATAATGTGCTTCATGTGGGGTGGTCAACTTTAGCCTTGGATATGCCTCATTTTTTGTATTATTAGCTAAATTGATACGAAAAAATGGATGGACGGTCTAGATGATACCCATTCAACACAGTGGCCACCCAAAGCTCATGCCCGTTCCCAACTGGAAAGGTCAGGGTAGGACGCAATCCATGTCCGTAAGCGCCGTACCATAATGCTTTTGAGAAGTACACCACATCCATTCATTCGATGAGATCATTTCAGGAAGTGAGGCTAAAAATGAGCTGATCCAGTAATTAAGTGGGCCGTACACGTGAGGATTGAACGTTCACAATTGAAATATTCACACTGACACATGGACCACACCACAGGTAATAATAGTGATTGAACATCCACCATTAAAATCCTCGTAAGGTCCACTATACTGTTTATTTGACATCCAATATGTTGACTAGGTCGTACATATCTAGATGGAGTAAAAAAAATGAGCCTAAAAAAGTTTTTAATAGTCGACACTCATATAAACACTGTTTCCTATAATATGGTCCACCTAAGTTTGGTATATACCTCAATTTTGGTCTCATGCCCGGAAATATCTAGAAAAATAGATGGACAGCATGACCAAACACATACATGATGGTGGGGCCGACAGAGCACCAACTCCCAGCCATTGGCACCACGTATTTGGACGCTAGAAAAGGTGGCACCGCCGTGTGGATTGGGTATGGTCGTAGGGTGCGACTTGAGTGCCTCTAGCAATGATATTGGTGGGATTTGAATGACCGGTGGTATGCCGTCAGAGATTGCGACCATGTACTGAAACAAACTTTAAAAATATCATCGTATCCCTAGACTAGGCGGTGTTTCACCTATTAGGAAGGATTAAGTGGGATGGGATTAATGTCTCACCTATTAGGAAGGATTAGGTGGGATGGGATTAAAAAAACCTAATTATTAGGTAAGGCAGGAATTGTCCCCCGTTACCCTGGGATAAACTTAATTCCCTGCAATGTTTGTAATACAGTGGTACATTGAAAGGATATACTCACTATCATTTGAAACTATTGAGAATAACACATATGTGTTATACCCAAACTATTTATATGTTTTATAACATCATTTTATGGCATGGGCCTAAAAATAAGGCAGATCCATAACTTATGTGGCCCTAAAGAAGTTTTCAATAGTAGGTATTCAATCCCCGCTGCTTTCTATGGTGGGATCCACTTGAGCTTTAGATCTACCTGATTTTTTGGCCCATGCTCTAAAATAATCTCGAAAAATGGGTGGACGGTGTGGATATAGCCCACACATCATAGTGGGACCTGCATAACTTGCTAACATTGAGTGGAATGGGCACAGACCAATGTAATTCCATCTAATCTAATTTCAAGCCTTTCCATTCTTCCCAAACAGGAGAGTGGAATTGTAATGGGACCGAATGCAATTCCATCCTACCTAATCCCATCCGCCAAAGTCCCCCGGGGTTGCGTGAGATCTATAGAAATGTCCCAAATAAATCCATTCTGTCCATCCGTTTTTAAAAGACCACAACAATACATGAGTCTAAAAATCAGACAGATCCAAAACTCAGGTGGCTACTAACGAAATAGGAAAAACAACAACATTTACCATTGAAACTTTTTTGAAGCTAGATATGATATTTATATGCCATCCAAACCGTTCATAGAATTATCACCACTCAGATAAATCGTAGGAACAAATATCTTACTGATACAAAATTTCTGTCACGATCAAGTGTTCAATCCCCACTGTATCGTGTGGTATGGCCCACATGAATTTTGGATCTTCCTGTTTTCTTAAATCTTGTCTTTCAAAAAAGATAGGCGGAGTGAATTTGCAAGGCCCCCACACAGCTCAAGGGTGCGGTATGGCCCACATGAATTTTGGATCTTCCTGTTTTTTTTATTTTAAATCTTGTCTTTCAAAACAGATGGGGAGAGTGAATTTGCAACGGACATCTTTGTAGGCCCCACACAGCTCAAGGGTGCCCACAGGCAATCTGATCCCAATAGAACAAGGCCATTTTACCACAAGGTGGGTGGTCAATCTGTGTGAAAGGTGAGACCCATCTGAGTTATTCTACTGAACAACTTTCAAACGGAAGCGGATTGGTTGGTGAACCACATACCACCGACCTATCTGACGTGGGTACGTGACGTGTGAAGACGAGCTCTGACACTACTCAGAGATCCGAGTTATATGAACGGTTCAAAGGAGATCAAAGTTACATGGGACCCAAAAAGATGCGTTTATTATATCCACACCATTCGTCCATTTGGAGAGATCATTTTAGAGCATTATTCAAACAATTAGTCTTATCCAAAGCTCAAGTGGACCACACAAAAAATATGAGTAGGGACAATGATTCTCACCTTTAAAACATTTGTAGGGCATACTATTAATGTCACGCAGACATAGATGAAGAGAAAAAGCAATTATCATGTTAATCCAAGACTATACGTTTGAGATTTGAACTCTAATTGCATAAATAAAAACTCATTTTCTTACCAATTGATTATACACGCTGTTTTATGACAAGTTTAAATAATTAATATATTTATTTACTTACTAAAAATAACTTTTATTTTAAAATTTATTTTATTATTAAAACACAGTACTCAACTGAGCTGGCCAATTCAAATTTAACCGATAGTGTTTGTATAGCCTTATGGGCGTGTTTGGCCGGACAGTTCCCATGGGATTAGGTGGGATGGGATGGTAAAATCCCGGGACATGCCAAATGAGCCAAACAGACTCGATGAACTTGTCCCGAGATATATCAAACCTATGGATCTTAAACCAATCCATTGACATCACCATCATTACCTTAAAATTGATCCCATCCCTCCTAATCCCGTTCAATCGTGCCTGGGGCATGTTTGGTTGGATGGATTGGAATGTAAATTCCCGGGATATGCCGGGCATGCCAAACAGACTCGGTGAACTTGTCCGGGATATAGCAATCCCATAGATCTTAAACCAATCCACTAACACCACCATCATTACCGTAAAATCCATCCCATCCCTCCTAATTCCTCTTAATCCGCCCGGCCAAACAGGCCCTAAGCATAAGACAAAACCAAACCCGATACATCATGCTCTAGCCCAACCTAGTGTCAGGTTGGTCACGGATCTATTGGGTTGAACCCGGCCAACTTTCAGCCCTAGTGGCAGTGTCCTGATGCAATCCGCGTCGAAGCGAGAGTTAGTCCAAGGGTGTTTGTGGCAAATGCATAGCCCCGCATGGCTAGAAGCTCATATGGTGAGTCAGACGAAAAGTTTCTGGAAAGAAGAGCCCAAGCTACCGTTCCATGAATCCACGGCTTGAGAGCAAAGAGCAAGCGTTCGGTCCAATCCGTCACGTGAGGACAATGAGACCTTTGCAGGGGTCAGTACTCGAAACCGTGTCCGTGCGTTGGGCGGGAATATCCCAGAAATATGTGAAACATGTGGGGTCACCGTAACGCGGATCCACCGAGCTGGATGCAGATTTCGGGCAATGGATAGGCTACTCCCCTGACACCAGCCAATGGCTGATGGTCGGTGCTCTGTGAGCCACACCATGATGTATGTGTTTCATCCATGTGGTCCATCTATTTTTTTAGATCATTTTATGGTATGAGACAAAAAATAAGGTATATCCTTGTTGAAAAAATATTGATTTTAAATATATTTTAATAATAAAAATAATATATATAATATATTATTTTGTTTAAAAAAACACCGTTTTGTGGGTTTTTTGGGAATAGTCCCACATGGAAAAGGGAAGAGAAAAATTTGTGATTTAAATGATAATAGTAGAGTATTATAATATTTACCGACCTAGTCCGTGGACTATGGACCTTGCGTGTTCCAGTGCATAGCAATGGAACACTCGCGTGCGCACTCGGGCTCGCGCTCGCGCTCGGGCACGACCACAGTCTCGGTCTCGGTCTAGGACTCGGACTCGGGCTCAGGGTCGGGCTCGGTACGAGGGCGTGGGCATGTGAGGCAGTGTGGCTGAAGAGGCGCTAGTGGCACACTTTGCACTTCGCACGTCCGCATCGTGTCGCAGAGGATCGCTCCTTCAGGAACCGGAGCGAGACGTGTGCGAGTCGCGGTGCGACTAATTGACTAAGACAGATGGCTGGGTGAAGGAGAGACTAAAGGAATGAATGAGAATCCTCCAAAATATATAGAGGGCTGGAAAAAGAGCTGTTGCAGAAAATCTGTAACAACTGTGCCATAAGTGCAGGGTCCAGCTGAAACTGCTGCATGGCTAGCCCAACAGATAGAAAACGGCTAGTTGTTATCTCACAACAGGTAACATGCAGCAGATTAATGGCCATACACAACAGTAAAAAAACGGCCATAAAACGGCTAGTTTTCTCCAACAGCCAGAAAACGGTCATGGGATTTATTTCCCTAGACCATAACTCCCAGCCACCATAGCCTATAAAAGGAGGGCCTGGATGGGTTTCCAAACAATCTCACAATCCAATCCACCACTACCATACGAATTGAGACAGCATACTACTCCTCTCTCTATACTCCACTGAGTCCAGCAAAATAGCAACGGTTAAACCTTTGTAAGAAGAACAGACAACGGTGTGGTCTAGAACGATTCAACTGAACCAGTAGCTGAAGACTTGACCAGTGCAGTGGTTTAAACCACAATTTTCTTCTTTTTCTTTCTTTTGGGATTTTTCTCTTCTATTGTACTATTGCCAGAAATTGTGTAATTGAGTTCCAATAGGTGGGCCTTAGTGTTTGCTGAACGCAGACCCACACTAGGCTCGTCGTATCCTAGGAGCAATTTGCCTGTAACCTATCAGCATACTCAAATCGTTTGAGGCAAATAACGCTTTAAGAACAGCGTTTCAGACGTGCTTCAACCTGTCCATATTTCAGATTGTTTTACATTTTTCGGATTCCATATTTTACAAAAAAGATCATTATTCTGTAAATTTTACAACAATCCTAATCTCAAGTGGACCACATTACAAGAAACAGTGTTGAATGAACGTTGATCATTAAAAACTTTTTGGGGGCTATAAAAGTTTTGGATCTAGCTAATCTTTGTTTCTTCCCTTCATCTAGGTCTGTATGACCTAATCAACAGATTGGATGTCAAATAAACAGTACAGTGGGCTTTAGGAGGATTTTAATGGTGGATATCCAAACATTATTGTTTTCCTGTGGTGTGGCCTACATGAGATTTATATTCCTCTCATTTTTGCGATTGAGCTCTAAAATGATCAGTAAAAATGGATGAACGGAATGGATGAAACACATACATTATGGTGGGGCCCATAGAGTACTGACCATCAGCCACCGGGCTAGTGGCAGGGGAGTAGCCAATATGTTTCCCTGCGAAAGCCTTTAGGGCCTGTATGACAGGGCGGGTTGAGTGGGATTAGGAGGGATGGGATCAATTTTAAGGTAATCATGGTGATTTCAGTGGATTGTTGTAAGATTCATGGTATTGCTAATCCCGGGACACGTTCACTAAGCATGTTTGGGACGTTAGGCATATCCCGTGGGACGTCTGACATATCCCGAGATCACGGAAGTGAGTCCCTTTTGGTTGTGCCGTGAAATTGCATGAATCCCTTGGTTTAAGTGGTTCCACCTGTTTGGATTAGTATCAACATCCTAGGATTTGAAATCAGATTGGCTATTCCCTCTACTTCCAGCCAATGGTTAGTGGTCGGTGCTCTATAGGCTTCATCATGAAATATGTGTTTCATCCATGCCGTCCCTCTATTTTTCTAGATCATTTTATGGTATGAGAGAAGGACCAGGGTAAATTCCAATCTCAAGTGGACCACATTACAGGAATTAGTGTTGAATGAACTTCGATCATTAAAATTTGTTTTTGAGGCTATAAAAGTTTTGGATCAAGCTGATCTTTGTTTTCTACCTTCATCTGGGTCTGAATTACCTAATCGATAGATTGGATGTCAAATAAACAGTACAGTCGGCCATAAGAGGATTTCAATGGTGGATATCCAATCACTATTGCTTTCCTGTGGTTTGGTCCAACTAAGATTTATATTCCTATCATTTTTGGGATTAAGCCTTAAAATGATTAGTAAAAATGGATGAAGAAAATACATTATGGTGGGGCCCACAGAGCACTGACAACCAGCCACGGGGAGGTGGCAGGGGGAGTAGCCAATCCGTTCCCCCAGGATTTTCGTTGGCTTGAACAGAACTCCAACCAGCGCACAATCCATGTTGTATTTAGGTCCAACTATTGAAAATCGGGTCTCCAATGGACCACACCATATGAAAGAGTGTCATCCAAGTCGTCCAATATATTAGATGCAAGGAGTACTTGGCGTCTTACAAGTAAATGAATGTGGTCCAGATATCCAGTGAACCACACCATTCTCAATATGGGTCATTCTAATCATATGCAAGTGTAGCATGTCCAACAAAAGAGTGGCACACCACGTGAAGATTGCCTAATCTGGACCGTCCAATCTAAGTGCCTAGTCCAATCTAAGATATCTTAAAGTGTGGAGGTGTCTTGTATACTGCAGAACCCCTGATCCAAAAAGAACTAAGTTAGGACCAAGAGCTATTAAGTGCGTTTTCGTAGGGTATGCGCGAAATAATAAAGCTTATAGACTTCTAGACAAAGAGTCTAATACAATAATAGAATCAAGAGACGTTGAGTTCTTTGAGAACTCACTATCCTTGAAGTCAAAGGATAATAAAATCCAAACTCCTGATAGAGAACTAGATAGTACAACTCCACAAATAGCAGAAGCTCCCTATTGGTGTTAGGGCGGCCCTAACACCCCTCCTGTCACCAAATTTGGTGTGTAGGTAACTCATGGCCCTATGAGGGGACATACAAAGTTTGGGAACAAACGGATGAACGAATATGGGGTTTGATTATACGGTTTCAATCTTAAAATAGCCCTGTGGGGTCCATTCTGGTGATTGGAGTTGTTTTGGTGGCCCTCTGGTCCTGAAACTCATAGGGTAGATGCTCCATGGCCCGATAAAGGGTAAAATTTGGGAACGATCGGATATGGAGTTTGGTCGTACGGGTCTGATCTGCGATCAACGGTCATCGTTTCATGATCGAGTCCCAGATTTCGTGGACGGGTGTAGAAAAATACATTAAACCTTTACCATAAATTTGGAAGAAATCTGACGACTGAAATGCTTGAAATTCCAATTTTATTTACAAGTGTCAGATTCCAATTCTAGCATTGGTGGGTTGCATTTGGCAAGTGCTGTTGGGACGGCCTGAATAGTTTATTTTGGGGTGTCCACTGAGTCTGTGGTCCGCGCTGGACCACAAGCCCAGTGAGATCTATGTTTTTCCAAATTTTTAGATTTTTCTGACCTTCCTCGGCTGCTGCACAGCCTACACAAGCTGTCACAGAGTACAAACCGATCATCTGACTTGATGGCCTGCACACGGTCTGATCATGACCAGACTGGACCACTCGTGTGTAAGCTAACGTTGAGTGTTAATGGTCAGTAAGTGATAATATAAGTTAATTAAAAAAAATCAAGGATTTTTGAAAATTCAAAATAGTGAAAATTCAGGATGTTACAATCTACTCCCTTAAAAACAATTTCGTCCCCGAAATTACCTAAGGGTAATAAATAAAGATATTATCAGTTCGTTTGCTTAAGTTTTGTTAGTTTTAGATTTATATACGTTTTAGGGTATATAATAAATACGCTACCCTAGCTCATTGTGATCTACCCCCCTTAAAACTTTTTCACCCTGATGGTTTACTAAAATTTATTTATTTACCTATTTATTTTTAAAGATTTAGATTCATTGCGATGGCTTCCCTCTATCTAGAGAGAAATATTTATTTTGAATGTTAGACCAATACAGAGAGACGGTTGTAGTAGGCTTGAACCCAATACGTCAACCATCTACCTGACCAGGGTAGAAAACTCATCGTATCCCTTCTTCGTCCTGGTGGATCCCGGTCTTCTGCTCGGTAAAAGCAGTGAGTCCATTAGTAGTCACCCAGGATTGAGAATTGGGTTAGGCCGCGAATAATTCGCAAATGTATGGTTCCGTAATTCCGTAGTCCGATTATTCTTAACATTTGGAAGATATCAAAATTTATTTAAAAGTTCAAGTTTCTCATTTATAATATTTTAGTGGGTGGTGAGTCTCCCACAGTGCCTATAATCAAACAACTATTCTAGAAAGGTTTTCAGGAACTTAAGGTTCCACTCGACATTACCATTTTGATCATATGGTTAGTGAGTTATGGGCAAATCACGCTTTGGTTTCATAAATTTTAACAGGGAAGGAAGAATCGAAAGATTTAAGGTATTCTGGTGGTTTATAGTGCTAATAATACTAATATGGACGCAGTAAGGCAATTATTCATACAAGCATTCACAAGACGACGAGAAAATTTCAAAACAATCCATACATTCGTATTGAATTCAAAATGCCATTAGTATGACCAATTATATCCTAGAGTATGGATTTACATGTATTACTAGATACTCTAAACATAAAGAAAAAGCAAACAAATCAAGCAGGAGTTTTAACTATCTTCAATACATGGTAGTAGTCCTAACTAACTCAAAATAACTACTAGTTTCTATAAAGTTAAGCTATTATTCTTCTTGGTCGGACGAGGACGGGGTTGCCTCCTCCCCTTTTGCTCTTGGTAACTATCTTGTAACGCCCTGAAAATCGAGAGTTGTGCATACACTCGACTCCCGAGTTCCCGGGGTCACTTATAACCGATTTTCATTAATATGCGTTTAATCAGGTTGAAATGCGCAGCGTGGAATTACTTGTAACATGAAGCACAATCACAACTAATCTACTGAAATGAAAAGAGATCAATATGTACAGGTCCAAAAGAATATAAATGGGCCGCACAAGGCATCGCCCAACAAAATCACAAAAAAGAATGTTATGTCCAAAATGAATAAGGCTGAGTCCACATCTCAGCGATCTAAATCCTGTCTACTGGGCCGACGGGGAGCCGCTCATCAACTGAAAGTAAGACAGCTCGTCCTCCTTCTCGAGGCTCTCGCTGTCAGGCTTCTCATACTCAACACTACCTGCATCTAAGGGAGAGTCTGGTTGATGTTTTATAACACCGTCCCAGAGTGGGAGTGAGTGATCAACTCAGTGGGTGCTATTAGTCTTAAGTTGTAATAAGCAGTAGTTATAATATGAATTTAATGAAAAGAGATCACTCATAAACACTTAACTAATCTTATTAATGCGTATGCATGACAGATGATATGATGCATGCCCTCACTACAACACTCCCTCGAGCGACTCTATCTAACGATCGCGTATGACCAACACTCCCTCAAAAAGACCTCGACTTCCGAGTCACCACCCTAACTAGTACGATGCAATGCGTTCGTGTTATTCGAGTTCTTAGTTAAGTTCGTTCATCCAGTAGATTGGGGAATCTGATACACCCCACGTATCAAATGCCCTGAACTAGTTGCGAGGTCAAGGCCCCCCAACGTGTGGGGCCAAGACCCCATGATCCTTGATCCCGTTGGGTTTCCCATCCCCGACTTTAAGCACATGGGGAGTGCCGAGAGAAAGGGATCGCTCGCGGTCACTAAGGGGAGGCGCGTCACCCCAGCGTAGGCTGACAGCTCGGACACAATATCCCATTCCACCATGCCCGGCTCACGAGACTGTGGATCGATATTCAATTCGTTATCGATGGACTATAACGGTGGTAGGGTGGTCCAGATTCCATACATGTGTGAGCAAACATGATTAACAAAACAAGGTTGGTCAGCCAGTAAACTAGACTTCATGAGTTCAGGCAAGCACGTGGCGGAACGACATCGGGTACAAGCGACCCCTGTAGTCTAACTACTGTCGCCCACACGCACTAGCCCAAATCCATGGGTTTAGCCTCAGAACGGTCCTATCGATGAGACTACCGTCTCTCCTCATGTTTCCTAACCAACCCAAGGGTTTGAGAACAATCATAACATGCCAATCATCAAGGTTATCAACTAGCGTATCAGTATCAAGTTCGCATACATCTCAACATACAATTCAATTACTCCTAACAAGCAAGCTACATCATCGTGAACAATATGCATGTGAGTGGTGTGGATTAGGGAGGAAGTTAAGCACTTCCAACACCTCAAGGGTTCAACTACCCAAGAATAATGAGTCATACACACTATGAAGCAACACATGTGAGAATAATCAAATACGCATGAGCATGTAATCATCCGTATACTAAATCATATGAGAGGCAAGATCAATCATTAATGAGAACTACGCATGCAAATCCATACAATTCCAACATACATACATTCCTAGGTTCCCTCTAGATTCTTCCATACAAATCCTAAACAAACAAAATCATTAAACTCCTACTATAATTAGTGCTAGGCCACCTAAGGATAATAGTCCACACCTATGGATCATTGAAGACTTGGAAAACAACCTAGGAGGGTGGATTTAGGGTCGATCGGCTGGAATCCCTAAAGCACACATTTGCATGTTAGAAATCCATGCCAATCCCTTCTCAACACAAGGGTTTCAAGAAAAATAGATGAGAGATCTTACCTAAGCGATCAACGAAACGATTCTTGTGGTTGTGGTGTAGGGTTTCCTATTGGAGAAAAGGTAGGGAGTTGTAGGGTTTGATTTCCTTGGGGCCCACCTCGATGTAGGGTCCACCTTGCTCACCTTCACTCTCTCTTTCTTTTTCCTTTCTCTGCTGCTCTCCCTTTTTCTCTTTTTGGTGGTTGTAGTAAAGAGGGAGTTATGAGAGAAGTTAGGGCTTATTTCCTAGACTTGGGTCTTTTGGCCTTAAGTTTCCACAAATTTCTAAAATAGCCCTCTAGGACTCCCTATTGGTGTTGGGGCGGCCCTAACACCCCTCCTGCCACCAAATTTGGTGTGTAGGTGACTCATGGCCCTATAAGGGGTCATGCAAAGTTTAGGAACAAACAGATGAACGAATATAGGGTTTGATCATACGGTTCCGATCTTAAAATGGCCCTATGGGGTCCATTCCAGTTATTGGAGTTGTTCTGGTGGCCCTCTGGCCCTGAAACTCATAGGGTAGATGCTCCATGGCCCGATGAAGGGCCATGCAAAATTTGGGAATGATCAGATATGGAGTTTGATCGTACGGGTCTGATCTGCGATCAACGGTCACCGTTTCACGATCATGTCCCAGATTTCGTGGACGGGTGTAGAAAAATACATTAAACCTTTACCGTAAATTTGGAAGAAAACCGATAGCTGAAATGCTTGAAATCCTAGTTTTATTTACAAGTGTCAGATTCCAATTCTGGCATTGGTGGGTTGCATTTGGCAAGTGCCGTTGGGATGGCCTGAATAGTTTATTTCAGGGTGTCCACTGGGTCCGTGGTCCGCGCTGGACCACAAGCCCAGTGAGATCTATGCTTTCCCAATTTTTTAGATTTTTCTGACCTTCCTCGGCTGTTGTACGGCCTACACAAGCTGTCGCAGAGTACAAACCAATCATATGACTTGATGGCCTGCACACGGTCTGATCGTGACCAGACTGTACCACTCGTGTATAAGCTAACGTTGAGTGCTAATGGTCAGTAAGTGATAATATAAGTTCATTAAAAAAAATTCAAGGATTTTTGAAAATCCAAAATAGTGAAAATTAAGGATGTTACAATTTACCCCCCTTAAAAACAATTTCGTCCCCGAAATTGCCTAAGGGTAATAAATAAAGATATTATCGGTTCGTTTGCTTAAGTTTTATTGGTTTCGGGTTTATATACGTTTTAGGGTATATAATAAATACGCTACCCTAGCTCATTGTGATCTACCCCCCTTAAAACTTTTTCACCCTGATGGTTTACTAAAATTTATTTATTTACCTATTTATTTTTAAAGATTTAGATTCATAGCGATGGCTTCCCTCTATCTAGAGTGAAATATTTATTTTCAATGTTAGATCAATACGAAGAGCCGGTTGTAGTGGGCTTGAACCCGATACGTCGATCATTTACATGACCAGGGTAGAAGGCTCATCGTATCCCTTCTTCGTCCTGGTGGATCCTGGTCTTCTGCTCGGTCAAAACAGTGAGTCCATTGGTAGTCGCCCTGGATTGAGAATTAGGTTAGGCCGCGAATAATTCGCAAATGTATGGTTCCGTAATTCCGTGGTCCGATTATTCTTAACATTTGGAAGATATCAAAATTTATTTAAAAGTTTAAGTTTCTCATTTATAATATTTTAGTCGGTGGTGAGTCTCCCATAGTGTCTATGATCAAACGACTATCCTAAAAAGGTTTTCAAGAACTTAAGGTTCCTCTCGACATTACCATTTTGATCCTATGGTTAGTGAGTTATGGGCAAATTACGCTTTGGTTTCATAAATTTTAACAGGGAAGGAAAAATCGAAAGATTTAAGGTATTCTGGTGGTTTAGAGTGCTAATAACGCTAATATGGATGCAGTAAGACAATTATTCATACAAGTATTCACAAGACGACAAGAAATTCCAAAACAATCCATACATTCATATTGAATTCAAAATGGCATTAGTATGGCCAGTTATATACTACAGTATAGATTTACATGTATTACTAGATACTATAAACATAAGGAAAAAAGCAGACAAATCAAGCAAGAGTTTTAACTATCTTCAATCCATGGTAGTAGTCCTAACTAACTCAAAATAACTACTAATTTTCGTAAAGTTAAGCTATTATTCTTTTGGGTCGGACGAGGATGGGGGTGCCTCCTCCCGTTTTGCTCTTGGTAACTATCTTGTAACACCTTGGAAATCGGGGGTCGTGCATACACTCGACTCCCGAGTTCCCGGGGTCACTTATAACCGATTTTCATGAATATGCGTTTAATCAGGTTGAAATGCGTAGCGTAGAATTACTTGGAACATGAAGCACAATCACAACTAATCTGCTGAAATAAAAAGAGATCAATATATACAGGTCCAAAAGAATATAAATGGGCCACACAAGGTGTCACCCCAACAAAATCACAAAAAAATAATGTTATGTTCAAAATGAATAAGGCTGAGTCCACATCTCAGCGATCTAAATCCTGTCTACTGGGCCGACGAGGAGCCGCTCGTCAACTGGAAGTATGACAGCTCGTCCTCCTCCTCAAGGCTCTCGCTATCAAGCTCCTTATACTCATCACTACCTGCATCTAAAGGAGAGTCTGGTTGGTGTTTTAAAACGCCGTCCCAGAGTGGGAGTGAGTGATCAACTCAGTGGGTGCTATTAATCTTAAGTTGTAACAAGCATCAGTTATAATATAAATTTAATGAAAAGCGATCATTCATAAACACTTAACTAATCTTATTAATGAGTATGTATGACAGATGATATGATGCATGCCCTCACCACAACACTCCCTCAAGCGAGTCCATCTAACGATCTCGTATGACCAACACTCCCTCAAAGCGACCTCTACTTCCGAGTCGCCACCCTAACTAGATGCAATGCGTTCGTGTTATCCAAGTTCTTAGTTAAGTTCGTTCATCCAGCAGGTTGGGGAATTTGATACACCCCACGTATCAAATGCCCTGAACTAGTTATGAGGCCAAGGCCCCCCAACGTGTGGGGCCAAGACCCCGCCATCCTTGATCCCGTCGGGTTTCCCATCCCCGACTTCAAGCACATGGGGAGTGTCGAGAGAAAGAGATTGCTCGCAGTCACTACGGGGAGACGCGTCACCCCATCGTAGGCCGACAGCTCGGACACAGTGTCTCATTCCACCATGCCCAACTCACGAGACTGTGGATCGATATTCAATTCGTTATCGATGGGCAACAACGGTGGTAGGGTGGTCCAGATTACATACATGTGTGAGCAAACATGGTTAACAAAACAAGGTTGGTTAGCCAGTAGACTAGACCGCATGAGTTCAGGTAAGCACATGGCGGAACGACATCGGGTACAAGAGACCCCTGTAGTCTAACTACTGTCTATCTTAATGGGGTGACGCGTCCCACATTGAATAAATGCCCAGTCCACGGCCTACGAGTACAACGTAGTACTTCTCTTTTGCCATCTACATTGACATGTCCATTATTGGCATGAGATTCGTGTATTGGAATATGATCGCGTTTAAAAAAATATGCAGTATTGTCTCAGGAAAAAAAATACATTCAAATGATCTGAATTTAAAAATTTGTTAGTACGTACCCTTTCTCCAAATGAAGTGTGTGGCCCTATCTATCTTAATGTACACACAACAAGCATGTAAAATCACATATATTAAATATATTAAAGCACAAAAGGTCCAGTATTGCCACACCATTCAAATTGGATGGCCTTTAAATTGTTTTAATTCCTGTAAATGGAGAGCCAATCTTTCCATTTATAGCCGTTAGGCTGTAAATTGAGAGCCTGAAAATCAAATGGGGTCAAAACCTGTATACGGCATTTTTCAGCATCCAAAAACAGAATGTACCATATACCTGTAAATCATAACCCCATTTACAGGCATCCAAACGATCCCTAATCAAGATTTTTCTCTTCCCATCATTTAATGAAGAATTTAAGAACTTCTCTACAACAATTTCATCAGTAGCCAGAATTTAAAAATAAAAAATCAAAATCAAAAGTCATAGAAAATAAAACAG
Source organism: Magnolia officinalis (assembly GCA_021015155.1). Lineage (NCBI taxonomy): Eukaryota > Viridiplantae > Streptophyta > Magnoliopsida > Magnoliales > Magnoliaceae > Magnolia > Magnolia officinalis. Next base: position 71,466,751 of record JAJHSJ010000008.1, on the reverse strand, counting down.
AGAAAGAGAGATTGAGAGAAAGAGAGTGCTTGCTTGCTTGCCTGCCTGCGGTTATCTGCGAAAAGGCAGGAGAATTTGCTTCTGATTTTCAGTTCAGGGTCAAAACTGAAAGTCATTGAAATCTTATAAGGACCACACTATAAGAAATAGTGGTGACTTACTGATTTAACAGACATATGGGGACCAAAAACAATTCAGTATGTAATGTATGTTCTGCCCACCTCAATCATGGATATAATATATACTTTACACAACAATTAGGAAGTGTAGCAGTAACAGAGTCACTCTTAAAAAAATGAAAAGTGTACAAAAGTAAAAATGGCAATCAGAAACATTCCAAACTAGCATTATGATGGCCAGATCCATTTCACAAAAAAAGGCATCACAACTCACATAGCCAAGGACATGAGCATGAAGGAGATGAACCAATCTCTGTATGTCTGGAAACAATTTCTGACTTGCTGAATATATGTGAGAAGAAACATTTCATTATAGCATGGAAACAGACATACTTTACAGCAGAATACATCACCAATACCTCATGGATAAAGAATGTACATCAAGAAACTGTAGCCTGTTGCTTTGCCTAAAATGAGGGCAATGCCATTACTAGCTTGGGTTTCTTGTAACATTCATGAAGGCAAAGCCATTCCAAGCCAACCAGTTCCTGTCTCAGGAGGAGTGAAAGACATGGAGTTGGGAATGAACCATTTTGATTGGGCTAATATACATAACATGTTGTAACCTGTTGTTTTGCCCTAAATGAGGGCAATGCCATTATTGGCATGGGCAAAATGTAGCATTCGTGAAGGCAATGTCATTCCAAGCCAACCATTACATATCTCAGGATGAATGAAGGACATGTAGCTGGAAATGTACCATTTGCAGGGGTGAATTACTGATATAAACTACATATGGGCCACAAATACATCACCAATAGCATAAGGAAACGTAACCACTCCAAATACATCACCAATAGCATAAGAAACAGTGGTGAATTACTGATGTAAACTAGATATAGGCCACAAATACATCACCAATAGCATAAGGAAACGTGACCACTCCAAATACATCACGAATAGTATAAGAAACAATGGTGAATTACTGATGTAAACTACATGTGCCATAAGAAAAAAAAATTGAAATAGAAAAAGCGGTATGCAATATATGTTCTTCCCCAGACCGCCCACTAATATTTTAAACTCCCAGCACATAGGAACTGTAACAGTAACTGAGACACATCCATGGTCTGAAAAGGAAAAATCCCCCCAAAAAAACATCCATTCAACATTGAAATCAAATGAACAACGCATCACAGCATGCGGGAAACCATCTCAGGTACCATGCACGGTCCGTGGACAGCAAACCCCCAAATATATATATAAACAGCCATTCGACATTGAAATCAAAGGAACAATGCATCACAGCTAGGGCTTTACATCGAGCCGAGTCGAGTCGAGGTGGGCCAAGCTCGGCTTAACTCGTCCATGTTATACTCGAGTTCGAGCTCGAGCTCAAAATTGAAGCTTGGCTTGTTTGCTAAAGCTTTCGAGTCGAGTTCGAGTCGAGCTAGTGGTTCGAGTCAAGTCGAGTTTACATCGGTAGGGTAAGGGAAAGAAAAAGAGGGAATGGGGACGGGTAGGGTCGGGTAAGGTTTTTTAAGTAAAAACTTTTAAGTTTTAACTTCTTTTTTAAAACTTAAATATATATATTTAATATATATAATATATATTATTAAAATATATTACTCGAGCCAAGCTCGAGCTTTGAGTCGAATCAAGTTCGAGTTGAGTCAAGTTGAAATACACCATGGTCGAACTCGGCTTGAACTCAACTCGAGCTTTAGTAAACAAGCTTGACTCGCCTCGAGTCGGCCTTTCAAGCCGAGTCCATCCGAGCTAATTCGAGCCGAGTCGAGCAAGCTTTTCGAGCTAGCTTCACTCGTGTACAGCCCTAATCACGGCATGCATGAAACCAGCTCAGGCACCATACAAAGTCTGTAGACAACAAAACCTCAAAAATCTCCCCTTAAAAAATCCATTCGACATTCAAATCAAAGGGCCCATGAATCAGAACATGCAGGGTCCCATCTCAGGTACCATGCACAATCCATAGACAACAAACCCCCAAAAATTCCCCAATAAAAAACTCCATGCGACATTGTAATGAAAGGAACAAAGGATCACAACATGCAGGAAGCAAAACCCCCAATTTCTATCATAAATCCGTAGTCGGACCAACATGCAGGAAGCAAAACCCCCATTAGAAAAACATCAACAGTGAGATCAAACTACGAAATCGAATCGAAGAAATCAACAAATCAATACAATGATGCTTCAATTTAGACGGAGAGGGAGGCATACCTCGGCTGAAATGGGTCTAAATCAAACGTTCTGCTCACCTGAAATTGATGTCACAGGGACGAAGACGACCACCATCTCACAAATTAACAGGTATTTGTAGACATACCTGTTCATGCCAAGAATTTCACTCCCGCCAACTCGAGCGGCCATGTCCGCCTGAAAATAACCATCCCGTCGTTCTGTACGACTAGATGGGCGAAATGTCATGGGATGGCTCGAGGATGGCAATGAGGGATGGCGGCATATCCAAGGGAGATTTCGCAATCCCTCAGCTGGAAGACTACTTCGCTCGAAATATTAGTCATCCCATGGGATATATGTACGCCCAAACAGACGAGCAGACCGAGCGAATGAAATATTACGATCCCACCCCTCCTAATCCTGCTCAATCCGCCTGCCCAAACAGGCCCTTAACATTAAGTGCGCTGAAAACCTAGGTAGGGTTTGCGAGGAATACACCTCATCCATCCATTTTAAGACCTTATTTTAAAATATAAGACTAAAAGTGACCAGTATCAAAGACTAAAGTAAGCCTCATTAAAGGAACAGTTGGTTAATAAATTTCTACCATTGAAATGTCCCTGAGTTGACAATGATGTTTACATGCCATCCATACCATCCATAGTATCATTCCTAAGTCCACGATGATGTTTAAATGCCATCTATACCGTCCATAGTATCATTCCTACTAGGGTGAACTGAAAACATAAATATTATAATTATTCAAAACTTTTATGGCCCCATGAATATTTCAACCGTGGACATTCAATTCTCTCTTTTCCATCAACTTAAGCATCGGATCCTGTTCATTTTTTGCCTCATGTCCTAAAATGAACTAAAAATATTGATAGACGGGGTGGATTTCTCACAAGAATCACAGTTGGCCCAGTGTTATCAGCATGGTAACTTCATGGAAATCCTCTTGGGTGAGATTGGACGAGGATTTACTGTTAAAGCATATCTCAGAAAGTTCGGAATTCATGTGGAGCCCATAGTGATGTTTCCATCAATTTTGTGAGCCAATACTCAAATGCCCCCGAAATCCCGAGGATTTAACGTCCAAAATCAAAATATTAATGGCCCTACGGAAGTTTTGAATCATTTTAATATTTTTATTTTCAATTATCTCTCAATAGAAATAACGTTACGAATGGTGATATGCATGTCCAAATATCAAGTAGAGTATAATACAAGAAAAATGTTAATCAATGGTTAAAAACTCTTCATGGTCTACAAAAGTTTTAGATTAAGCTGATATTTGTAGTCTCTTCGTCTAAATCTTTGTGACCTTATCAAAAGGTTGGATGACAAACAAATATTCTGATGGCTCTGATAAAGCTTTTTATGGTATGGATTCAATCACTACTGTTTCCCATGGTAGGGTCTACATAAGATTTGGATCTGATTCATTTTTGTGATGATGTCCCAAAATGAGCTTTCAAAAGGGTTGTACGGTGTGGATTTAAGGTACATACATCACGATAGTGCGTGTGAGACGTCTGCTCATCTATCATTTCAGCCACATCGTTGTACCATGGAAAATAGTGGATGTGACGTCTACCATTCGAAACCATTGTGGGGTCCACCAAAGTCTTGAATAAGGCCGATAGTTTCGTTTTTCATTCATGTATGTGAGAACATCTGATGAACGGGTTGGATGGCATGTAAATATCAAGGTGGGCCTCTAGAAGGTTTCAACGGCTCTACTATTTCCTTTGGTGTGTTAATTTGAGTTTCAACGGTTGAACTTTTGGCTAAATAATAAAAATGAGCTGGTTCAAACGTTAGGTGTAATTTATGAGATCCACCTGTCCATCAGCTTATCTGCCTGATGCTAACCGTCAAAAACCAGAAATCATGATGATCCAAAACTGAGGTAGGCCACACCATAAGAAACGGTTGATATGGAACGTCACCCACCGTTAATTTCGCATAGGGTCCACCATGGTGTTTTTATGCAATCCAATCAATTCATCCGATGTTCCTCATCTAAATGCAATAATCATCCAAATATTATGTGGGGCAATACGAGTTCTTAATATAATTCATTAAAATTTGGCCCGCTTGATCGTCGAATCAGCATGTTTTTTTTGCATCGAGGCTAGAAAAGGTGTTTTTGTAATTGATGAACAGCGTGGATTTCAGATTTAGAACTCGTCTCCCTACTCTCATGTGCTAGGCCAACCGTTTTGTTTTGTTTTTTGTTTTTTCTTTTGTTTTTTTTAAAAAAAAAAAAATTAATGTTAGCTCGTTAGTACACCCGACTGTCCGTTGACACTTCACTGTTAGCCACCCCCACTGGGATCATACCAAGACCTCGGTGTTGAAACAGGGTATCTTTCGCTCGGTCTTCCACTGGAGCTATGGATAAGGGTGTATGCTAGGCCGGCCTTAGCTGTTGTAAGTTCTCAACATTGTCATTGCCTTGTTCACTAGCATACTGCTTCAAAGAAGCACCCTGCTACTCTCTCAACTAAGCCGATGATCACGCTGTAGTGGTAAGAAATTAGTCATGTTTGAAATTTGCATCCATCTCTCTACGTCCACCTATTCAACTATACAATTGTTGCACATTCGCTAGTTCTTAATTGTCAAGGCAAAAAATTGCTCATTAGAGGGAGAATTCTAACTTCTTCGAATCGCTTAGTTAAAACGAGCACAAGATTGTTGGCTGAATAGACAATGGTAATTGACCTAGAGGCGCTTTATGATCTCATGCCAGGAGTCAACAATAATCACGACTTGAACTAGGCCCACATCAGTCCTGACATGCCCACACATAGCAAAACAACAAACGCATGGCCGGAAATCACACCAACACCCATCTCCATTGTTCTCCTTAGTGGCCCACCTGAACTGTTGGATTATTTTTATCACCAGGCCTAAAATCAAGGTTATAATTTGATAGTAGAGGAGTGGGTATTACATATATAACTAGACTCCACGGAGATGGAGTGTTTGACGGGACACCGTAAAAGAATCCTGCATCATAGGATTCTATATCAATAAATGATTGTTAAATGGATCAATGGTTCAAATATTGATTAATGGCCAACACTTGTAAGAATCAAAAAAGCATATGTAGTGGTAAAGATGTACACCACTTATTTCTATAATTCAAAGGTCAAAAGTGGCAACGGGCAAGGATTGGGTGGTGAGGAGCTCACCACATTTATTTGGTGGTGTTTGGGCCATCATCTTTGAAATGTCCAATTCCGCTGATTAAATCTCATCGTGTCATTTCACCACCGGAGGCGGATTTCTTGCCAAAGCCTTTCACAGGAAGTTTCTGCGCTGGAAAACTAGGTGGGTCCCAATAAGTTTTCAATGATAGGTGTTCAGTAACGATGCTAGCTGTGATGTGGTCTATTTTCACTTTGAATATACTTTATTTTTTATCTCATTTTATTAAATGATCAAATAAGAGGGATGAACGAGTGTGAATATGACCCATATATTCCAGTGGATCGTTTAAAACTATGCCACGTCAATACACGTCCTCCAGTCCATATGATGCCATTATTTAGAAAGATTACCTTAATTTTACATTATGCAATTTCCAATCAAAAATAAAAAATAATAATGTGAGTTTTACATCATATTAAGGCAGTAGTCCACCATCCAAACATACCCTAAATAACTTGGAGCTAGAAAAATGAATGGCTCCACTAGGTTGGGTGAGGCTAGAGGCACACCTACTCTCAATCTCAAGCCAACCCCGCTGGAAACGGATTGGCTACTCTCCCTGCCACCTGCAAATTGCTGATGGTCGGTGCTCTGTGGGCCCACTATGATGTATGTATTTTCTCCATTCCATCCATCTATTCTTTCAGATCATTTTATGGCATGGACCAAAAATGAAACCACATTACCGAAAACATTGTTGAATGAGCTTCGACCATTAAAAACCTTTCAGGGGCCCTAAGGGCCTGTTTGGCCAGGCAGATCCCATGGGATTAGGAGGGATGGGATCAACAATATCTTGGGATATGCATGACGAGCCAAACAGATCCGGTGAACTTGTCCTGGGATACGAGCAATCCCATGGATCTTAATACAATCCACTGACATCACTATCATTACCTTAAAATTGATCCTATCCCTTGGTTGGATGGATTGGAAGTTAAAATCCCGGGATATGCAGGGTGTGCCAAACAGATCAATGAACTTGTCCCGGGATCTAAACAATCTCATAGATCTTAAGACAATCCACTGAAACCACCATCATTACCTTAAAATTGATCTCATCCCTCCTAATACCATGAGATCTGCCCGGCCAAACTGGCTCTAAAAGTTTTTGATCAAGCTGATCTTCATTTTTTCCGTGTATGACCTAATCAACAAATTTGATGTCAAATAAGTCATACAACAAATTTGATGTCAAATAAATAATACAGTAGGCCTTACGAGGATTTTAATGGTGGATATCCAATCACTATTGTTTTCCTGTGTTGTGGTCTACCTGAGATTTATATCCCAAAATGATCTTTAAAAATGGATGAACGGAATGGATGAAACACATACATCATGGTGGAGCCCACAGAACACCGACCACCACAGCCGTCCAATCAAATCGGACCATGAGAGAGAGAGAGGGGGAAGGGAGCTGCGGCGACGGCGCTGCCGAGTCCGCGTCTTCGCAAACGTGCAGTAATACGAACCGAGAAGCTTCCACGTTGGAGTCGATCCGGAATTTCCTAGAAATAACAGGCGGCTTATAGTAGTGTGTCTGAGACACCTGCTTCTTTGTCGTTTTAGCCACGTCATGTTACCGTGGCCCTTAAAAAAGAAGGCAATCCAAAGCTTCAACGGTCCACAAGACAGGAAAAAGAGTGACTGTGACTCCTACCATTTGAAACCTTTTTCCGAGGCTACCAAAAGTTTTAAATAATACTGATATTTTGATTTTCGTTTCATGTGGTGCGAATCATCTTATGAAAGGGTTGGATGGCATAAAAACAAGGTGGGCCCGGAAAGTTCCAACGGCAAGCATCTCCACTTGAGCTTTTAAACAGGTTACTTTAATAAATCGAGAGGTATGTCGCTGTAACTTTTATAAGATCTACACCGTCCATCAGGTACTCTGCCTCATGATAACCGTTAAAACCAAGAATCATCGTGATCCAAAACTTATGTAGTTCACACCGGAGGAAATAGTTTTTATGGAACGCTTACCTTAATTTCGCATGGGGACCACCGTGGTGTTTATATGCAATCCAATCCATTCATCATGACGTGCTTCGTCTGGATGAAATAATAATCCAAAAATCACGTCGACCATACTCGTAATTTCTGAGGTCTTAGTATAACTTTTTAATTTGGCCCAGCTTTTTTGGGATCAAGGACCAAAAAGCCGTTTTGTAGCTGATGAACGGCGTGGATTTCATGCAAGGTAATCGTTTCCCCTGCCTTAGAGGAAGTAACTCACGGTATGTATACATCGCGGGCGCCCCTCCTGTGGATCCCCGGATCCGATGGGTGGGTGGGGCCACCTTGATTTATTATTCTTACATCCAGGCCGTCCATCCGTATTTAAAACTTATTTCAGGTAATGATCCAAAAAATGAAGCAGATCCATACCTCAGATGGACCATAGTACAGGAAACAGTAGTAATTTGCCATTAAAAAATTTTCGTGGGCCACAAAAGCTTGGTATGAAGATGATGTTTGTATGGTCTCTTCATCCAGGTCTCTGTGACCTTATCAACTGGTTAGATGTAAAATAAATATTCTGGTGGACCCCGTGAAGTTTTTAACGGTGGGAATTCAATCACGAATTTTTCCTGTAGTGTAGTCCACGTAAGATTATTTTTTTTCTTAATTTTTTTATAATTCAGTAAAATGAGTTTTCAATACGTATGGACGGCGTGGATGTAAGTTACATAAATCAAGGTGGGCCCCACAGTTAGGGGTCCCGCTCCCGATGCACCGAGGCCGTGTACTCCAGCGCGAGGTACGCAAGCTTTTCCGTAAATTCGGAAGAAGCGAGGGGTATTTTGGTACACTAAGAATATTACAGCGTATTTAATATCAGGTCCGATGGAATCTCTGAGGCCATAGAACGCTCCATAAAAGCTAGGTTTTCTGTGTCTGATTTCGCTCATCCTAAAGAAAAGAAACCAAACGCTCTCAGATCTGATCTTGCTGCTCTACGCCTTTTCTCCTTTTCGCAGGTAAAATTCCGTCCGATTTTATCATATTTGAGTAGTTTGATGAATATTTTCTTCGATTTCAGCTTCTTTTTTTCGTTTTGATGCCCAGAATCTCTCCTGCTGAGCAGATCTCGTTTGCTTTTTTGAGTTTCTACGCGTTTTAAGGATTCTGTCGGTTTTGTGAAATCGGATCTCTTTTCGACGCTTTGATGCTTGGAAATCTGCCTTTTATTTTATATTTTTTCTATTTTTTATGTCATCTCTTCGATTTTTGAGAGTCTGCCTTCGTTTTCTCGCTCTCTTGAATTCGGTTTTATTGTGAAGGATTTCTGTCGATTTATGGAATTTCATCTTTTTCATCGTTTTGATGCTTGAAATCTCTCTCTTTCTCTCTCTCGTATGTTTTTTTTATGCGCTTTGGAATTTCATCTCATCTAACTGCATTGATGATTGGAAAATTTCTTTTTCTTTTCATGTGTTCTCTTCGATCTTGTGAGGATCTACGTTTTTCGTTGTTTAAATATGTTTTTTTTAAAGGATATCTGTCTATTGGTAGAAATCATCTCTTTTTATAGTTTTCATGCTGGGAAAAAAATGGAGAGATTTGAAGAATTTGCTCCTCTCTCTCTCTCTCTCTCTCTCTCTCTCTCTCTCTCTCTCTCTCTCTCTCTCTCTCTCTCTCTCTCTCTCTCCAGATCTTTGTCTATTCCTTGAATTCAAAATCTCTCCATTTTTTTTTTCTGTTTTTATTTTCCGCTGGCATATTGTGGATAACATCCAAGCCGTGCTAAAGGTGGGCGCATCATAAGGATCATCTGGGATGGAAATTTTTATGATCGGTTCATGAGGAGGATTACATCGTTGAAATCATTTTACAGACGATGGTCTGACTTAATGTATGTATGTGGCCCACCTGATGAGTGGATTGTTCAGATTTTGGTTCCAACGGATCTTTATGTTTTGGTCTGCCATTTCCTCTGTTTGGATCCTTGTGGAATATGATCATTTCTCTCTTGTGAGAAACCTCACTTTTTGCGTGTTTAAACACTTTTTTTTTTCCTCAAGGATTTCTGGCAGTATCTTTAATTTTCAACCCCTTTTATCATTTTCATAGTTGAAATAGCTCCTTTATATTTAAATTCTTTTTCAACATTTCTGTCAATTTAAAACTTGAACTTTTCTTTCTTTTTATTACTATGATGCTAATTTATTTTTAAAATTTAAATTTAGGGTGTGTTTTATTGCACCAAATTTCATGATAATCAGTCTAATCTGGTGCTAAAGTTCATGAAATTTTGCGGAATTTGGTGCAACCAAACGCATCCTGAATCTTGTCTTATTTTGTAAAAAAAATTTTAATTATAGTTCTGTATTGTCAGTTATATGAAATATATGTATAGTATTGGCCAATGTCCTAGCTTTTCTTTTTTGGATCGATGGCTGATATCGTAGCTATTTGGGTTTGGCAGCTAAGACAATATATATTGGCCAATATTTTAACCGTGTTATAGCATTTAGAAATTCTTTATCCTTTGGAGGTCTAAAGAGGGGAAAAGGTGTGTGTTAGCTGGAAAGGTTGGTGTATTGGTTGGCCAAATAGCTGTTGTTAGTTTCTGGTTTCTCTTGTTTTGGTAATTCTATTCCTTTAGTCCGTTTGCTTTGCCAGACTTTAGGCTTTCAAATTTAGAGTAGCTGGAGCATGCATGGACCATCTAAATTATAGGCCCCACAAAAGATGGGTGGGAGCACAAAAATTTGCACCAAAAAGAACGTGATCCCAATTAGGGGCGCAGGTCTGGTGGGTTGGGTCAGGTTGAGGGTCAACCCAAACCTGAGCCCAACCCAACCTGAATTCCAACCTAAACCCATCGTTTGTGGATCGATGTCCTAGCTTTTCTTTCCTGGATAGATGGCTGATGTCCAAGCTATTTGGGTTTGGCAGCAAGAAGGGTGCTCCTAACTAGGGGCGCAGCTCGGGCGGGTTGGGTCAGGTTGAGGGCCAACCCAAGCCCAACCCTACCTCAAGAGGACCTGACCCATGCTTGGACTGAACCCAAATTCCAACCCAAGGTGCCAAGCTCAAACCCAACCTGAAGTCCCCTAAACTTGATCCAACCCAACACAACTACTTGTGATTATTTCTAACATGTCCAACATGACCAAACCACCCCAAATTCTCTTTACCTGAATTCAAATTGGGTTGAGTTTTTCCAACCCAAATCCAATTCTGAGGACCTTGACAACCCTACTCAATCCAACCAGAACTCTAGTTGGGTCAGTCACGTTTGGGTCATGCTGAACTCAAGTTGCAGCCCTAATCCTGTCTAATCAATGGACCTCTGTGAGTTGAATGTTTATTATTAGTGTTGCAGATATTTCTTTTTAGCCAGCATTTGCAGGCCACTGCTTGCTTGGGTATCTCTTGTTTTTATACGTGTGCGTGCACGCATGTGTTGCAATCACGTTATCTGCCTTTTGTTTAATTAAGTAGCAAGCCCTTACTTCTTTTGTTTAATTAAGTAGGAACTGTGAGCACTAATATCCTGTTTCTTCTTTCAGTTTAGGTCGATTCTTTATTCAGGGTGTTTTCTTCACCCTTCTTGAGTTGATAATTGAAAGACAACAACACCTGGGAATGCTGAAAGATGTGCTTGTACGCTGAGAAATCCATCCTTGATGCTGATGAGGTTGCAGTTCTGCTCAACCTTCCCTTGTTCATCCTTGATGAAATCGGACACCAAACCTGCTGCTCATCTCTGCACCGTGCTCAGCTGCACGATGGAACCACAAGCTATGGAAAAGCTGTCGTGTTAAATCACGACCTCTGTGAAGACGGCTGAGCTATTCTAGGTTTACAACTCCCCACACTGTAAATAGCTTCTATCGTATACGTGGGGGAACATAGTACAGTATTGAATTTTACTTTCTGTGATTTGGAATGGATAATAAAGGGAGCGTTTTGATGCAAAGGTATGAGTTGGGAAGGTTATTAGGGCAAGGCACCTTTGCCAAGGTTTACTATGCCAGGAACATTGAAACAGGCCAGAGCGTTGCCATTAAGGTGATTGACAAAGAGAAGGTCTTGAAGGTTGGGATGATTGATCAGATCAAGCGTGAGATATCAGTTATGAGATTGGTCAGACACCCAAATGTTGTTCAGCTCTACGAGGTCATGGCCACAAAAGCCAAGATCTACTTTGTCATGGAATATGTGAAAGGCGGCGAGCTCTTTAACAAGGTAGCGAAGGGCAAGCTCAAGGAGGATGTTGCACGTAAGTACATTCAGCAGTTGATCAGTGCCGTCGATTACTGCCACAGCAGGGGTGTTTATCACAGAGATCTAAAGCCTGAAAACCTGCTACTAGATGAGAATGAGAATCTAAAGGTTTCAGATTTTGGCTTGAGTGCCCTCGCAGAATGTAAGCGGCAGGATGGGTTGCTCCACACTACTTGCGGAACCCCAGCTTATGTTGCTCCTGAAGTTATTAACAGAAAAGGGTATGATGGCGCGAAAGCTGACATTTGGTCTTGTGGGGTGATCTTATTTGTTCTTCTGGCTGGCTATCTTCCTTTCCAGGACTCAAATCTGATGGAGCTGTACAGGAAGATCGGGAAAGCGGAGTTTAAATTCCCCAACTGGTTTTCATCTGATGTGCGTAGGCTGCTACTGAGGATCTTGGATCCGAACCCCAGCACAAGGATATCAATCGCCAAGATCATGGAAAGTTCTTGGTTCAAGAGGGGGTACGACGGAAAATCAAGGAAGAACAAGAAGAACGAGATTGAAATAGAGGAATCGACTCCCTTGGACACCGATGCAATCTTCATCCCTTGCGATGGTGGCGCCGCTGAGGGTAAGGCAGCTGAGGGTAAGGCAGAGATGGCAAATCTTGCAAACCTGAATGCATTCGATATCATCTCCCTTTCCGCAGGCTTCGACCTCTCTGGCTTGTTTGAGGAAAAGGAGTGTAAGAGGGAGGCCCGGTTCACTTCCAAGCAGTCCGCCTCAACCATAATCTCGAAGCTGGAGGATATCGCCAAGCGGTTGAAGCTGAAAGTGAGGAAGAGAGACGAAGGGGTGCTGAAGATGGAGAGCACCAAGGAAGGGAGGAAGGGGGTGCTCTCAATCGACGCTGAGATATTCGAGGTGACGCCAACATTCCATCTAGTGGAGGTGAAGAAGTCGAACGGCGATACGTTGGAATATCAGAAGTTGTGGAAAAAAGATATGAGGCCCGCACTCAAGGACATTGTTTGGGCTTGGCAAGGTGAGCAGCAACAACAGGAGGAGTCGTCTTGAACATGCCTGAGACCAACCTTTCTGCTCTGGGATTCTTGGAGCAGGTTCTTACTTTTGGGCGAGATAGTTCCCCATTCAAGTATGTACTTCCTACAATGTTAATCTTAATTCTCTTTTATTCTAAACCTGATTTCAAGGAATGTGTTTGTGTTGTTGATTGTTGTTGACTCTATTTTACTAAGTATCTATATCATGGCTTTTGTGTGCTTGAAGGTTTTGAGTTTTTACTAGGAACGGATGAGTGAGTTGAATGAATGTATGGGTGTGCAACAGATATATTGTGAGTGAGTTGAATGAATAGGGGTGCACATTTAACCAGTAGAACCGTGGAACCGGACCAGAACCATTGGATCGGTCTGGTTTGGTCCGGTTCTAGTATGCTAACGGTCTGGTTCCGGTTCCGAAAATCCCAGAACCGTTAGGAACGGTTCAGTTCTGGTTTAGGGGCATGTAAAACCGAACCGAACCGTTAACCGAACCGTGGACCCGAACCATGGAACCAATCCGTTGAACCGTGGATTTGAACCTTAGATTCGAACCGTTGATCCAGAACCATTTAATGCTAACTGTCAAATGGGCAGTTAAAATGAAGATGGTTAAGAATCTTAAATCTCGTCCATTTATTAGCATGGGGACCACGTTTTGGACCATTGATTACGCATGCACATGTACCATGCCTGAGATGACATTTTTCATTCATGCATGAAGAGTTTTGCTAACCACACTCGTGTGGGCAAAAAGCTTATGTACACGCCACACGTGCCATCATGGCATGATAGATCTGATCCAATCCATCCATCAGAAAGGATAGATTACACTGATGACTAACCCAACCATCAGGGTTAATCCATTGCTCAGGCAAACCACCCTTTGTAAAACAAATGTCCAGCTCCAACTCATCCTTCTGTTTGCAATATTGGGGCCCACATGCTAAGAGGACTAGATTATTTTTACTTGGGGAAACACATAGAAGGTCTGACCAACCTGATGGATGGATTGGATCTCGCACTTATGTGCATGATGGCACATGTGTGGTGAGCAGATGAGCTCTACTGCACACGCCTGTACACTTAGCAAAGCTATGCCAGATGATTTTTTTTTCCCACCTTTTTTTCTTTCGTCTAAAAACCCAGAACCGTGGAACCGATCCGGAACCGAACCGATTTTCATGGTCCGGTTCTGGTTCGGTTCTGGTATACTAACGGTCCGGTTCCGGTTCCGAAAATCCCAGAACCGTTAGTAACGGTTCGGTTCCGGTTTTACCCCAAAACCAGACGGAACTGAACCGTGTGCACCCCTATGAATGAATGTATGGATGTGCAACAGATATATTGTGAGTGAGTTGAATGTACTTGGATACATTCGCACCATGTACGGATGATGCCCTAGCAGCCTAAGGGAAACCCATAAGAAATGCTATGTTTTCATTGAGTATGTGACAATGTTTTAAAACCTGGACTGGATCTCGACCTGTTTTTGTGGGTGGTTCAGTTCAATTGTTACCCGTTGGTCCAATCCACTTGGACCCACTTGGTCTGCTCTGTCCCAGACCATATGCTTCCCCTAGAATAACGAGAAATGGGGAAGGGGTGTGCTACTGTGGTACTGGGAAGATGTGGGGCTCACGTGACTAATTATGTTGAGTCGCATCATATGGACAACTTCAATAAATTCCCAGAGTCCAAAAAAGAAGCTTAATAAAAATTCTTGGATGGATAACTTCAATAAATTCCCAGAGTAAAAAAAGAAGCTTAATAAAAATTCTTGGGTGGGCCACAGAACGAGAGGAACAATGTGGGAGGGGGCCATGCTTATCAAGTTGGTGTCCCCTCCTAGCTTCTTCCCTATGTTGAGGTCCGCCTGATATTTGGATCAGCTTGAGTTTTGGGTCTTTGAAGTATTTTGGGGCGACAGATTGCATGGATCCTATCTGCCAGGGACCACAGTAGCTTCGGGACCTACCTCAAATGGGAATTGACAACTAATCTTCAGTCAGCCTAGTGGTTAGAAAGTTTGGTTTTCTTGTGGACGTTGTTTGTTTGAGTTTTGAGTGTTTTTTCTTTGACCGTTGAACAAATGTCCACAATGATAGTGAGATAATCAAATAGGAAATACTCTTTGGTTTGTGATGCATCTGAACTTGAATATTCGTATACGATTTCTAAGTGCCTGAGTATCATCCATCACACGAGGCCAGAGTATCAAAATTGCTCCAAGTCTTTTATAGATTGTGTATGTGTGTTTGGTAAACTGAAAATTGGAATTGATTTGGTTGTCGGGAGAAAACAATCTGCGCCCACCTTTTCTAATTAGGACGGTTTTGAAATCGGCTCCTGACAGGTGAAACACGATTTCTATTCTCCACCAACCCTATTTTTATTAAGTGGCCGGTGGGTGTTTGGGAGGAGGGCTGGGCCAATCATACATGGTCAGGCTTTATCTATTCAACAGGTGGCCCAAAGATGTAAGTTGAATGTGAGCCGTAGGTGATGAAAATGTTTTCATCAGTGCATTGGGATGTTCCCTTCACCCACTAACGGATCCAATATTTTCCAAGTGGGACACAAGCAGATTCGATATTTCAAAGTGACAGATGGTTATTCACTCCACACGACGTTTTACACAATGTGAACCGGTTTTGTCCATTGACAAAATGGCTGTTGGCTCGTTGGTTTGGCTCCAATTGTATAGAGGATATGTGCTACTAGTCAATCTCCTTCATACAAGAGTGGACAGTCTTGCACACAAATTCGGTGTTGGCACCAGGGAGAGGGATTTAATATGATAGTCGGGCATAGAATGTCACTTGATATGCAGGCAACCAAAAATTATACATTTAGCATATACTAACTCGAAAGAGACAGATTAATCAGTGAGTCAGTTCAAAACAGTTTGGTTGAACAATCCTGACATCTTGATTATTGGACACTTTGTTTGTTGAAACAGGACAATTTGATTCAATTTTCTCCTTCTTAACCGTACAATAAGTGTCCACCAATCAGTTTAATTGGACATCTAATCTGGGAGTTATTTGATAGTCTGGTATTATATGACGCTGGATACACAGCCACCTAAAAATGTAGGTGTGGCATATAGTCATAGAACTAAAAATAAACAGGCTAATCAGTGATAAGTTCAAAAAATCAATTAGGTCGAACAATTTTAACATTTAATTATCGGACACTTGTTTTTTGAAACAGGACAATTCGATTCAATTTTCTCATTCTTGGCTGCAATTCGATAGCCATACAATAATTTCTGGTGATTTTTGGTCCATAGTCTTGTGGTTCGATTTACAATTTCTGTCATGTTACAAGTATGGGCGTGCCGGAATTGAAATTGCAACTCAATTCAAATTGAACAACTATGACCCAAGTGCCGAGATAGGTAGTGAGATTGAATGTGAGATCGAATTTCTGTCATGTTACAAGTATAAGTGTGCTGGAATTGAAATTGCAGCTCAATTCAAATTGATCAACTATGACCCAAGTGCCGAGATAGGTAGTGAGATTGAATGTGATTGGTCACCTATTCAGCCACTCGCTTAGCATGTAAAAAGGATACATATAAAAGAGACAAGGTCGCCTATTCAGCCACTCGCTTAGCATGTAAAAAGGATACATATAAAAGAGACAAAATGATTATGGGTGTAATATTTGACTTCTGTACAAAAGAACTTTTCAATACAGATAAAAGAAAATAGCAGTTGCAAAACACCTTCTTAGATAGATAAATGAATCCAGCATATGAGCGTAGATATGAATTATAGCTAAAGTTATCGGCTACTTGATTAACACTACGGATTATACTAAGAAATGTAAATAACAGACAAAAAGTAAAGAATTACACTAAAAAATGTAATTGATTGGTAGTAAAGTAGAGTGATTACACTAAAGAATGTAAATGATGGATAATTAAAGGGATAATTGAAAGATATAATGGGTTTGATTTGGTTGGTATGAGACGAAATCTTACTAAATTCTTTACTATTTATAGCCTCAAACTAGCCATATGGATGCTTATCTTAACCATCTTTGCTACAAAATCACTCTTCAATCGACTGCTTAGTAGATGGACGTGGCGTCGATCGATGTACTCCAGTTGTATAATGCAAATCTATTTAGATCACACACAACCCGCTCTAATTGGCTTCCGCAAGAATTGGCAACAATGAAGATGAACAAAATACATCTAAACTCTGACCCATAAATTGGACAGTTTAATTTTCATTTCCATGGGGATGGTCCAAAGTGGATGGTCCACTGTCTACATGCACACGGAAATCAGACTGGTCCATTCAGTAGGTGGGTTAGACGTGTATTAGTAATTTTTTTTTTTTTAAAAAAAAAAACGGTTATGACCAATCTCTGTTCGATTTTAACGGCGTAGCCATATGATGAGTGGGCCTTCTCGACCTTTGAACCTCTATTCAATTTGCATCTTGTAGCCACATGATGAATAGGTCTTGCACCTGGTAGCTACATGATGACTGGGCCTTTGGAATCTCTACCTTATGAGCACATGATGAGTGATTGCAGTGGCATTTCTCCAACAAATGAGAGAACAATCTTACAAAGGAATGGAAAAAAGCACAAGGCAACTGATTCTTATTCCAACATTCTACTCATCCAATGATATAAACATTCTCACACATTGATTTCGGGCGAGTATGTGAGATCAATGATGTCTGTACGAGCTAATGCTCGCTTATTACCGGAACGGATTTTGCAGACGGAGGGAGAGATGAGACTGATCATCGATGGGTGATCATCGTGGACTGTCCAAATGCTTGATTTGGTTACTTCAGGTGAGAGAAGACTAATAACCGATGACAGACGATTATCGTCATCTGCTCTGGGGGTCGATGGTCGTGTTGAATGGCCCCAATTGCCTTCTTTGATCAACGGTCGCTTTGTGCTGCCGTCTTCCATCAATTCAAAGGTTTCTTGAGCTGTTTCTTCGATGTCCCTGGAGGATTGATATTCTGTTTGCTGTCTGAATTCATATTTTTCAGTCCATGGATAGAGGTTACAGAACAGTTTTTCTGATGATAGAGGACTATCATCAGATCTTGGGCTTGATGGTTGCGTCGAGTGGCCCACCAAATTACCATCTTTGACGTCTCCAGATGATCGATTATCTGTTGCCCATCTCAAACCATCATCTTCAATCCATGGTAAGAGATCAGGGCAGGTGCTGTTGTCCATGACATGTTGATCCTCCACTACATGATGATGATCATCAAATGACATATCATCCAAAGATGTTTTCTGATTGTGTCCATCTTCATCACCATCTTCATCATCTTCATTGTCATCGAAAATCCGACCTTCCATGTAGCAAGGAAGTTCGTCCATGGGGCAGACCCGGACCTCCATCTGCTCCGGCAAGCGTGGACAGCCGGCTGTATGCTTCATGTACTTTGTCGAGAAGAAATTGACGGTGAGATTTAAGCTGTAATGATCAGAACGGGACGCTTTTTCAGTATAACCAGAAAACAAAAGAGAGAAGAAGCTAGAGGGATGCGATGATTTACGTCTGCCAGGTGGGAAGTGCGAGCATTGCATAGGCAAGCTTGATCTTGTTGGCGATCCCGCCGAGTGATTTGAAGCTTGCAGCTGCTTTTCTCACAGCTAGGGACTCCTTTGGGTGCTGCCATGCCCATTCAAACTGCAAGCAATTTTGAATTGGCTCATCTTAGAATCTGAAATAATCATGGGTCCCACTATAGATGGGTCATCATAAAACATCAGATGATCCTAATTGGACAATTGGTGGGCCATCAAATTGAAGTTAAAGTGCAAAAAAATAATAATAATAATAAAAAAAAAAAAAATCAGTGGTACAGGTTCACCAAACAAAGACTATAAATCAATCGTCCCATCTGTAGTGGGACGCACGATTTATGCAGTTTGGGTTGCCTCAACTGATGTGGAGCGGGTTGCAGACACTTTCATGGCCAAGATGGACCAGAGAAGGCCCGATCGGAGGCGGAAGAGGCGTATCTCGCAAACTGGAATGAGTTATTCAATGTACAATATATAATTTTGAGGTACGAGAAGCTACTCAAGCCAACCAACCTGCTACACTAGGTTGCCCATGCCGAATTTGCAAGATTTCATCATATTAATGGCCAAAAGCCCATTTTTATTTCATTTTTACTATTTATGGTAAGTTTTAGTTATCCTTTGAGCTTTAGGAGTCGTGCCCAGCATGAAAAGAGCTTTAAACACTACTATTTTGGACGAAAACCATGAAGTCTAAGTAGAAATCAAGATTGACTATAAATAGTAAGTTTACTATTTATAGTAAGTCATGTTTTTAGGGAGTTTGATTCCGAAACTTCTAGTGTTAAAATATTGTAAATTCATTTTTATCATCAATCAAATAATTTTCAAATTTGTTAGAATTTATTTATATTTTTCCACGTGGATTCGAGGGAATCTCTATGAGGAGTCCAAAGAAACTTGTGGATTTAGAGTAATTATCCCCGAGGAAGCCGGTGCTTGACCTCAACACGTCCATCCCGTCATCAATTGAGTCGACTCAGACTTGATATGTGAATTAGAGTATGTAACCTGGAGTGCTGCCACATTGGAGGGAAAGCCGTATATGCATAGTATCATTTCCCATGGCCGCTTCCGCTTCGTCTTCCATGCACCACTCCTTATTTCACCATTATGCTGCCTAATCCGACGGCGAGGATTGATGGTGAATCTACATAATCAACAATGCGTGATCAGATATTCTTGATTAATTTGATAATTTCTGTCATTAAGATCACAAAGTTGAAATCAAGAGAGGAAACCATCATGGAGAAATTCCTATTATTTTTCCTGACCCGGCAATGGTACGGGTGGGACCGCCTTTCAGTGATAGCAGCTGTTGATATGATGGGTCCCATCACAAGATGGACAGTGCTCCCATATGGCCCATTTTAAATGATCCTCTCCTGAAGTAAATCAGTGGTCTGCATTTGATGGGGGCCCAGCTGGATTGTTAAGATTGTAAGCCGGCGACGGCCGTCCTCCGTCCACCGACGCCTAACATACTGAATGATTTGGATCACCAAATGGTGGGCCCCACTATCAAAATCTAAATCCAACATGTCTATTTCCTCCATGATGTAATACCCAGATGGGATTGACCCAATGGAGGGTGATGGTGATGGAAGAGGGAAAATGGGTGGTTTGATTGCTGGAGTAATCGACAAGGTGATTCATCGTGTCGGCGGCACCGTTAAACATGCGATGACGATAGAATCAGGCCGTCCATTCATCAGGTGGGCCAAATGTGTATGTGTAAAACAGATGATTAGAAAATAAAAAATTCAATGGTTTGGCCAATGGATAAGTGTGGCCATATGATGAGTGGACTAGCTTGATCTTGGGCACGAGGTCATCTCCACGGTGGCCCCCACATGATGATTGGCCCAGATTCACCACATACGTCCCATGTTTGCAGATGTTCGGTGAATGGTCTCTCCAATCTCTCCAGAAAGGAAAAACTGATGGAGGTTTTTCTTCTTTGATGTTCTGGTCATCAAGATGACAAGATCGATTTCATCGATTGGGAGAATGGATTATGAAAGATGGGTCCGAATCGGAAGACCCCAAAAGAAGAAGAATGCCGACGCTCGCCATTTTCAACCCACCAGAGAAAAATCAAGATTGGTAGAATGCATTTGGAGAGATGGGTCCGAATCGGAAGACCCCAAAAGAGATTCTATTGAATTAATTTCAGAAAAAAGAAGAAGAAGAAGAAGAAGAAGGACTGACCCAATATATGTGTGACCTTTATGGCGAGGGCTCAAAGAGCAGAGAAGATAGCAGGCGAAGAATCTTCTTCCTCTTTCGTCATCCCCTCCTCTCTCTGCATCTGTTTTTGGCATTTCAGTTTCAGATCTCTCTCTCCGTTTTCTCCGGACACGTTTTCTCCGTGAGAGGATTCGACCGTTGGGGTATTTGGTTTGAATTTAAAATTTTGAAGTTAAAAGAAGTGGTATTGATACTCTGGAAAACTGTGATGGTTCATACTCATGCACTTAAAATTGTACCAGTAGCATACATAAAACTCAAATTAAACCGTCCAAAATTTTTAGAGATCAATACAGTACGATCTTACCAATAATAAAATCTATTTAGCAGTTATAATCTCTGATTGATGGACATTCGGTTGTTGAATCCGAACTGTTTATAGTTTTCCATTTCAAAAGGCTAGTTCGGTATAATCATTGGTCAATCGAATCATCTGAATAGGGCCCACAATTTTGACGGTTTGATTTGAGTTTTGTCTGCCACGTATTCGGTCTCGAGTGCAGGCGCACGATAAGAGTATGAATGTCTTTCTCCACAGGCTGCCAATGGGCCGGGCCTGAGGTAAGTCTCATCCCGGATTTTGAGCTGTTTCGGGCTTATCTGATCTGATGGAGGATAGGTAGTGTGGAGGTTGTTGCACAAAAGTTCTATGCAGCTCCCTCCTCATCCTAAAAGTAGGGATTATGTCTAGTGATCAGGACCGTTGATCTGCTGGGTCATCGTGTGGAAGGCATATGGGAAGAAGAAGTAAAGTGAATGGACGAGTCTGACCATCCATTTTGTTGAGAGATTTTATCGATTGAATCTAGACGGTTGATCTAACTGTCCCTACTGCATGCCACGAAAGATATGGTTACCACAGTCCAACCCCCTTGATTCTGCGAAATGCATTTAAATGAGCTTGCAGAACGGATGGCCGGCGTGGATATACAACATATACATCAAGGTGGGCCCACTCTACCAAACTCGTGCCAGCCCAGTTTCAGTCAGGTCTGGTTGTGACCGTGGGGCCAACATCACACGTGTTGTGTATCCATGCCGTCCATCCGTCTTGTGAGCTCATTTTAGTGCATGGCCAAAAAAAATGAAGTTGTCCCAAAACTCTGGTGGACCACGCCATAGGAAACAATCGTCAGTGAACACCTACCGTTGAAATCTTTATAAGGTCCACCGTTTTGTTTATTTGCCAGTCAACATGTTTCTAAGGTCAAGCAAACATGGATGAAAGGAAAACATAAACATCAGCCCAAAATTTCTGTAACCCACGTAAAGGTTTCAACGGTAGGCCTTTAATCACCACTGTTTCACGTGTGGTGTTCTACCTGAGCTTTCGATAGCTTCATTTCTAGACTCACACCCTAAAATGACCTATCAAAATGAATGAATGACATAAAATGTAAGCGAACTGCATCCTACCCTGCTTGGACGAAAATTACAAGTGTCTTATCCACACCATTCATCCATTTTTTAAGATCATTTTAGATCCCATCCTAAAATTGAGGCAGATCCAAGACACAAGTGGACCACACCACAGGAAGCAGTGGTGATTATGATGCCACTATTTAAACCTTCATTGAGCCTACCCTGATGTTTATTCGCCATCCAACCTGTTAATCATGTTTATCGCCCCGCAGTGATGTTTATTCGCGATCTAACCTGTTCATCATGTTTATCGAAATAGGATTGCGTACTTAAACTCAGTTGGGCCTACTATGAATGTATGTGTGTTATCCACGCCGTCCATCCGTTTCTTCAGATCATTTTAGTGGTTGAGTTCAAAATATAAGTAGGCACAAAGCTCAAGTAGACCACGCCAAAGGAAACAGTGGGAATAATGACTTCCACAGTTGAAACTTTTCTAGGGCCTAAAGTGATGTTTATTTGTCATCCAACCTGTTCATAAGATCACAAAGACATGGAGGAAGGGAAAACAAAAATATCAGCTTGATCCAAAACTTCCGTGGGCCCCAAGAAATTTTCAATGGTAGAATTTCAATTCACACTGTTTCCCATGGTGAGGTCCACTTGAAATTTGGATATATTTCATTTTTGGGCTCCAGCCATCAAATTATCTTTTAAAATGGATGGACGGAGTAAATAAAATACGTAAATCACGGTGGGCCCCACAGAGTTTACTAAGCGTACTAAGCTACGGAATCCGCTTCCATGTTTATCAATTATCAACCTGCACTGATTTTATTTTTATTTTTTTATCATGTTTATCGGCCTACGCTGATGTTTATTTACTCGTGATCTAACCGGTACATAATGAGATACGATTGCATACTTTTTATTGTACTGAGTAAACTACTCTGTGGGATTCACTGTGATTTACGTATTTTATCCACCCCGTCCATCCATTTTAAAAGTTAATTTTAAGTACTGATCCAGAAATTGAAGTATATAGAAATACCAAGTGGACCACACCACAGGAAATAGTGTGAATTGAGTGTCTACAGTTAAAAACTTTTTGGGACCAAAGAAGTTCTGGATCAAGCTAATATTTTTTTGTTTTCCCTTCATCGATGTCTTTTTAATCTTTTGAACATGTTGGATGACAAATAAAGATCACTGTGGGCACTAGAAAGGTTTCAACTGTTGAAATCATTATTCCCACTGTTTCCTGTGGTATGGTCCACTTGAGATTTTTATATGCTTCAATTTTTGGCTCAACGCCTAAAATTATCTGAGAAAATGGATGGACGAATTGGATAAACTGAATACATTTATGGCGGGCCCGACTGAGTTTACTCAGATAAAAGCATACTGAGTAACTCAGTAGGCAATCCGATTTGTGGGTAAACTCTGTTAGGTCCATCAGTTGCATTTTAGGGCTTGAGACCAAAATTAAACCATATCCAAAGCTCAAGTTAACCCACCACAAGAAAAAAATGGGAATAATGATTTCTACTGTCGAAACCTTCTTATTGCCTACAATGATATTTATTTATGATCTAACATATTCGTAAAATCACAAAGACATGGAGTGACTGAAAATACAAATTTTAGCTTGATCCAAAACCTATGTAGTTATAAGAATATTTGTAACAGTAGACATTCAATTCATATTGTTTCTTGTGGTCCGCTTTGGATATGTTTCATTAATTCTCTTTTCTTATTATACACTTGAGCTTTGGAATTTTTATTTTATTTTATTTTATTTTATTTTTGTCTCAATCCATAAATTCATGTTTCACTTGAACTTTGGATATGCTTCATTTTTTTAATTTTTGTCTCAATCCATAAAATCATCCAATAAAATGGATGATACGAGTCGATAAAATACATAAACTGCTGTTTCCGTTCATAAGGTCACATAAGTCTGGATGATGAAGGGTAAACAAAAATTACAATTTGATTCAAAACTTATGTGGTCCGCAAGAAATTTTTAACGGTGTGTGTTTATTCTCCACTGTGTGGTCCACTTGAGCCTTGGATATGTCTCATTTTTGTGATTATACCTTAAAATAATCAGGAAAAATGGAGGATCCTTACTCTTGCTCGGGTGGTAGACTCTCAGGAGTTTCAACACTCGATCAAGGGTTCGAGTATCCATCAGTGGTGAAGTGGGGTGTGTGTGCATGTGTTAAAAAAATAATAATAAATAAATAAAAATCAGGAAAAATGGATGAACGACGTGGATGAAACACATACATCACAGTTAGCCCCACAGATCCCCTACCGGGACCCCACTTCGGGATAAGACACATACATCATGTAACACTCGGCCCATCCAGAACAGTGTCCTGAGGCGTCCACATGGAAACTGCCGCAGGACCACTTGACAAACCACTCGTGTGAGGAATACCACCAACGAATTAACCCAGGATATCTTATTATTGCAGTCGAGTTTAATTATGCTTGGACCGAGTGCGGGCCGTAAAGCCGGTTCGCCTATCTGTACTTGGCAACTGCTTGTACGAGCCGTGCAACGCCCAAGGAATGGCAGAAAAATCTAAAACTTGAGAAGGCTGTGGGCCTTACTGGGCTTGTGGTCCGTCACGGACTACGAACTCGGAGGACACCTGAAAATGAAATATCTGCGTCGTCCAGTCGGCACTTGCCAAGTGTGACTCGCCCCAGCCTTAGCCTAAAGTCTAAATTTTAAATAAATGGTCCTTTTTGCTTGAATCAGAGAAATGGGACATTTCAGCCGTCTAATCTCTTCTAAATTTACACTGAAGACTGAAAACAATTCTCTGCGCACATCCACAAAATATGAACCCTGATCGTGGAACGGTGACCATTGATCGCAAATCGGCCCCTTACAATAAAACTCCGCATCCATTTGCCTTCAAACTTTGCACGGCCCTTCATCGGGCCATGGGGCACCTATCCTACAAATTTCATGACCAGGGGGCCATCAGGGCAGCCCCGACAGTCAGAAATGGACCCCACTGGGCCATTTGAAGGTCAGACCCATACGATAAAAATTTGCATCCGTTTGCGTTCAAAATTTACACGGCCCTTCATCGGGCCATGGGGCACCCATCCTACAAATTTCATAGCTAATAGGCCATCAGAGCTGCCCCAATAGTCAGAATTGGGTCCCACAGGGCCATTTGAGGGGAAATAATATAACTCAAGGTCATTTGGCCCAAATCCAAGGAATAAAACCCTCTAACTCTCTCTCACTCACTCCCACAGCAAGTTTTAGCAACAAAAGAGAGAGAAGAGAAAAGGAAGAGAGGAAGAAGAGAGAGAGAGAGAGAGAGAGAGAGAAGGAGATGTAAAAGGAGGTGGGGCCCGAGGGATTTGGAGTCTTGAAGAATCTCTTTCCTCTTCCCCAAAAATCTCACATTCACAGCCACAAGGGCAAAATTTTCGCTGATTGAGAGGTAATCACCACTTTTCTCCAGAAATTCATTTTGTTAAGCAAGGCCCTTGCATGTATCCTAACATGCAGATGCATTTGACTCAGGACCTCAACAAATCGACCCACGAGTTCGGCACTCCTAGGTCGATTCCACAAGCTCTCAACGATCCATAGGTGCGGACCATTATCCTTAGGTGGCCAAGTACCAATTCTAGAATAAATTTAATGATTGTGGATGTTAGATTGATGTGCATGCGTAATTTAGAGAAAGTCTAGTTAAACCTAGATGATAAGTCTACCCAACATGCATGCGATAATAAATTGATGTTTGATTCATCTTCAAATTGTTTGGGCATGAAATTTGTGTTGCATGTTCATTCTTGCATCTGATTTTTGCATATTCTTCCCTGTTGTTGCATAATTGTATTTTCCTGCACTATAGATGATGTGTGATATTTTGTCTCTTAGGTAGTCCGGCACCACATGCGCACATGTCTAATTTATGTTGTTAAGAGTTGTTGCATTTATTTTAACATCCTGAAATTTTATGCTTGATGTACTGTACGCTTAATCCCATCTGTACTTGAAAATGAAACTCTTGGCTGCTTAGAAGATTATTGAATATAGCCCATTCTCTAGGTCAGTTAAGAATCTGTGATTTGTGAGGTGGTCCCGTTGGTTGAGTCGTCCTGTGACTAGACTGACTGATTTGGGCGGACGCAAATGAGCAACAGTGTAGGACTACATGGGTTGTTTGCACCCATGTCGTGTGTTTTGCGGTCGCCTGAACTTGGGCAACTTAGTCTACCAACTGACTAACCATGTTTGTTAAACATGTTTGCTCACTCCTGTTTGGAACCTGGAACACCCCTCGCCCACTGATGCGCACTGATAATAGCTAGAAACTTATCCACAATCTTGTGAGCCGGGCATGGTGAAATAGGACACTATGTCCGAGCTATCGGCCTACGCTGGGGTGACGAGCCTCCCCGTAGTGATCCGTGAGAGATCCCATTTTTCAGCACTCCTCACGTGCTTGCAATAGGGGGTGAGGAACCCGATGGGATCAAGGATCGTGGGGCCTTGGCCTCTCACGTTGAGGGGTCATGGCCTAGCAAAGGGATGAGGGCATTGATATTGTCAGGGTGTACCAGTTTTCCCAACCTGCTGGATGAACGGACTTAACTAAAAACTCGGTTAACATGTTCACAATCGCATTGCATTAGTTAGGATGGTGACTCGACAGTTGAGGTCGCAATGAGGGAGTGTTGGTCATGCGCGATCGTTAGACAAAGTCGCTCGAGGGAGTGTTGTTGTGAGGTCATGCATCATACTATAATTCATACATATGAACTAACAAGATTAGTTAGAGATGTGTGAATGTATGCTTTTCATTAAATTCATTATATAATTGATATTTGATGTAACTTATGGCTAATGACACCCACTGAGTTGATCACTCACTCCCACTCTGGGACGGTGTTTTAAAACACCAACCAAACACTTCATTAGATGCAAGTGATGTAGAGCTCGACGAGCCGAGCGAGGTGAGCATAAACAGGGAAGAGGAGCTTTCCTACTTCCAGCTTATGGGCGGGTCACCGTAGATTGACTAAGGGCTGACTACGGGCTATTGAATAGGGGATTTAGCACACTATTCTTTTGGACATTTCATATATGTATTTTGTCGAGCGACGCCTTGTGCGACCCATTGATATTTTTTGTAAACTCGTATACCTTAGCCGCTTTCATTTCAGTAGATTAGCTGTGGTTGTGGTTTATGTTCCAGTCGATTCCATTTCTACTCATTTAAATTGGATTATATGCTAATCACTAAAATTAGGTTATAAGTGACACCCAGGAACTTGGAGGTCGAGTGTTTGCACGACCCCCAGATTTCAGGGCGTTACAAGTTGATATCAGAGCAATGGTTTGGAATCAATTAGGTCGTGGACCATAAACTTACTGTAACGCATCTGTTGACGTAGGAGGGAGCGCAATAGGGAGACTGAGACAATAGGACCTATCTCAGGTACCTCGAATCGTCAAATCTTAGATGTGAACTCTAATTCCCGAAGGGTTTAGACTAAGAGGAGAGAGCGCAATGATACTGGGATTAGATCTGGGAGCCTTATAACGTTTCAGCCCATTCTTGGGCAAGAACTCAGGAACTTAACGACAAAACCCGATTTGACCAACTAGGTGATTTAAGTAGCTCATTCCACCCAATCCCTAAGTCTCAACTCCTCCTTTCAACCCATCCCCCTTAGAAATCTCACCTTCCACCACCTTATGCTTTTACTTTTTCTGGTACTTTTCATGTTAAACGCAACTCCTGAAGCTTAGGGGATGAAGAGCTATAATTAAACTAGAATTTACTATAAATAGTAAAAATATAAATAAAATAGATTTTTTACCATTAACCTGATGGAATCTTGCGAAATAACCAGGTTATTTGGATAAAGTAGCTTCTCCTACCCCAAATTCATATATGGCACGTCAAATAACTCATTCTGGTTTGCGAGATACGCATGTCGAAAGATCTCGACAGTCCTAGAGGCCAGAGGCTGGTGTGGCCCCTGCCCGGGGAGCCAAACTGCGGCGTGGCCCCTGCCTGGGGAGCCAGTCTTCCGCATGGCCCCGTTGGGATTTAGACAGATTTTGCATCAA
Source organism: Magnolia officinalis (assembly GCA_021015155.1). Classification (NCBI taxonomy): domain Eukaryota; kingdom Viridiplantae; phylum Streptophyta; class Magnoliopsida; order Magnoliales; family Magnoliaceae; genus Magnolia; species Magnolia officinalis. The sequence goes on along the minus strand of JAJHSJ010000008.1, from coordinate 71,438,633 downwards.
CTTTGAAAAATAATATCTCTCTCGATATAACTCCGATTTAGGTGATTCAAAAGCCAGATTGAAGCTTAATAAGTCTAATTTCATATAAAAAAAATAAAAATAAAATAAAAATTATAATATAATTAAATTTGGAATGATTTGACAACTGTCCAAAAATCGTTAGTTTCATACAGTGGTTACTTCTAGAATTTTTATAATTTATCTACAACTCTAAATGAGATGAAATTTTGTGAGAGAGATTTAAACTTAATGATGAATCATTATAAAAACTTTTAAAATAATTCAAATACTAAAATTATAAGAAACGTTACAAGGAATATAGATATTTCGCAATTTAAAAAAAAAAATCTTTAGTTCAGACAACTATCACTTCTGGAAATTTAATAATTTTTCTACAACCCAAAACGAAATGAAATTTTGTAATATGAGATTAAACTTATTGATGAATCACAATAAAAATTTAGAAAATAATTTAGTTACTTTAATTATGAAGAACGTTACAAGCGGTAGTGATGTTATAGAAACAAATGAAAATTCGTTAGTTTTAGACAACTAGTACTTCATGAATTTTTATGATTTTTATAGAACTTCAAATGAAACGAAATTTTGTGAAATAAAGGTAAGTTTAATGATGGATTACTATAAAAATTATAAAAATAATATAGTAACCAAAGGTGGCGAATGTGTTACAAATAATAAAAGGGTTGAAACCAAGATTTCTACAACTTCGAGTTGCCAATATACTAGTCATGTCTTTTCATATTAAAGTTTAGCATTGGGTGTCTATTTAGGAATTATTTATAATCGTGCTAGGAATCATCCTGTGATTAAATTTGATTTTATATATATATATATATATATATATATATATATATATATATTTGTTTAAGTTATTTTGGTGTAATTAAGCTAGGACCCTTAAGTAGGATTGAGTTTCATAGTTTAATACTCTGTAAGCTCATGTTAGAGGCGGACTACAGTAAAATATATTAAGGTTTCCTATTCTCTTATGGACTCAAGGCTCAAACAACATCGAGAAGATGATATCTTTCATCTTTGCCTTCTCACATCCTTATTAGCATTATTAACACTTCAAACCTCTAGAATACCTTAGAACTTTCGATTATTCCTTCTTTCTTGAAATTTATGAAATCGAAGTGCAGTCTACTCATAACCCACTAGCCATAAGATCGAAACGATAATATGCATATAAAATTTTATGCCATTAGAAACCTTTTGAGGGTGATCTTTGACCATAGACATATTAAGAGATTTATTAAACCCCAATTTGGATATAAATTAAAACGGGGACTCTCTTAGACCAAGACCCAAGGACAACCTTATAAACAGGAGATTTAAACTTTTCAATGATGGGCATTCCTTAAACATTTAGATTGATCAGACTATGGAATTACGAAACTATACACCTGCGAAGCATTCGCGGCTTGACCCAATTCTCAATCCTGGGCGATTACCAATGGACTCACTGCTATGACTGAGCAGAAGACCAGGATCCACCAGGACTAATAAGGGATACGATAAGCCTTCTACCCTGGTTAGGTAGATGATCGATGTATCGGGTTTAAGTCCACTACAACCATCTCTCTGTGTTAGCCGAACATTGAAAACATATATTTTTACACTAAATAGAGGGGAACTGTCGTCATAAATCCAAATCTTACAAAAAAATAATAAAATAAATAAATAAAATTGTAGTAAACCATCAGGGTTAAAAAGTTTTAAGAGGGGTAGACTACAACAAGCTAAACTAGCATAGATAATATGCACCTTACCATGCACATGAACGTGAAATCAATGACACTTAGGCCTCTCCATTATCCTGAAGTCGAGAAAGTCAAGATGATCTCCTACCTCTTCGAAAAGGATGTCAATTTATGATGGGAGAACGTTCTTAAGACCATCCCTGCAGATTATGTATGGACGCGGGAAGCGTTTGAGACTCGCTTTTATCAGAAATATTTCTCGCAAACGCACCGCAACGAGAGGAAAAATGAGTTTCTTCGCCTCCAACAGGGAGGGATGTCTGTAGCACAGTACGAGAACCGTTTCACTGAATTGTCGCACTACACTCCCCGAATTGTTGCCGATGAGGAGACCAAGTTGCGGCGCTTTACCGAGGGCCTAAGGAGCAGCATCCGCTCTAAGATGTGTTGCGCAAATATCAGGTCATACGCCGAACTTGTAGAGATGTCTCTCCGGTCAGAACAAAATGAAGAGCGAGTCTCACGAGCTCGTTTACAGCTTGGCTCGTGGAATAGGACGGAAGGGCAGTCCTCATCCTTCCCCGGGAAAGGGCCGCGCCTGAACTCTCCTCCCAGGCTTGCAGTCCCTCCATCTCCTTTTACACGGCCTAACCAAATATGCGGCTACTGCAAGAGGGTAGGCCACTCCAAGACGTTTTATTTTTTTTTCAAGAATGAGGGACCATGAAAAATAATTGTACCAATCCTAAAGCGAAGAAAGAAAACTCAGAGGCTTCTTCCAAGGAGGCCAATGTTGCCACATCTGATGAAGAGACAAGCGGGATAATATTCTATCTGTGTCCATGATTGGTCACTTGCACGACAATCATAAAGATGAATGGATCATTGATATAAGAGCATCGTATCACATGACTCCTCATCGAAATTGTTCGCCGGTTACAAGAAATACGATGGTAGACAGGTCTTTATGGGCAATGACAATGCCTGTAATGTTGTAGCTATTGGTACGGTGAGCATCAAGATGTTTGATGGGATGGAGTGTACCTTGACTGATGTCAAGTATGTTCCTGATATAAACAAAAGTTTGATTTCTCTTGGTGCACTCAAGACTATAGGGTGTAGGTTCACTAGTATTGATGGTATTCTTAAAGTTTCAAAAGGGGCACTCATGGTTATAAGAGCATAAAGGCATGAAAACCATTACAGGTTGATCAGGAACACTTCAGCAGGTAGAGCAGCAACAACTGTTACAGATTCCACGTCTGTACGTATGTAGTATGCTCGTCTGGGCCACATGAGTGAGCGGGACATGAATATACTATCTGATCGTTGTTTGATTGTAGCTTTTAAGAATTCTGATTTAGATATATGCGAGTATTGTATATATGGTAAACAATCTAGATCATCTTTTAAATTTAGAAAACAGGTATGTAAGGGAGTGTTTGATTATGTGCACTGACGTATGGGAGCCATTGCCAGAGATTTCCATTGGGGGTCATCATAGTTTGTTTCATTCATTAACGACTACTACAGGAAAGTTTGGGTTTACTTTATGAAACATAAATCTGAAGTTTTCACCATATTCAAACGATGGAAGACAATGGTCAAAAAACATTCAAGGCGAAAAATAAAGATTTTAAGGACTGATAATGGTGGAGAATATACTTCCATTAAGTTTAATGAATATTGCAAGGATGAAGGGATCATCAGGCACAACACAGTGTGCCATATGCCCGAACAAAACGATATGACTAAGCGGATGAATCGGACTTTCTTGGAGAGGGGCCGATACATGTTAAGTAATGCTATGTTGGGCAAGGACCTATGGACAGAGGCCGTTAACACGGCTTGATATTTAGTGAACCGATTCCCGTCTATGGCAATTGAATGTAAAATCCCAAAGAAAGTATGGAGTGGTCATAAGCTGGACTACTCACATTTGCGGATATTTGGTTATGAGGCTTACTCTCATGCACCGTCAGTTGAGAGAGATAAGCTAGACCATAAAGCTAAAAAGTATATTTTTGTTGGCTATGGCGTGGGTGTGAAAGGTTATAGGTTATTCGACAAGGTCACACGCAAGGTCATCACTAGCCGTGACGTCAGATTCAATGAAAACTCCATATTCCGCAAGAATGATCAAGATGAGCAAAAGGAACTAGAAAGGTCAATCGTAGACGTCTAAATTGACATAAATGATACTTAGGCAGGAACATATGCGCAGATAGAGGTACAAGAGCAGGTGGAGCAACCACCTGTGAGAAGGAACCCACCGCGTGATCGCAGATTATCGACAAGATACAGAGACGACTCTAATATCGCATATGCTCTCATTACAGATGAGGGGGACCCGTCAACTATTCAGGAGACTCTTGATGAACCTGATGCAAAAAAATGGAAGGTGATTATGGATGATGAGATGGACTTATTGCACAAAAATCACACATGAGAGCTAGTAGAGCTTCCAGTGATCCGAAAAACGATCGGATACAAGTGGTTATTCAAAAGAAAACATGATAGATACAAAGCAAGGCTGGTAGCGAAGGGGTATGCTCCGAGAGAAGGATCGACTTCACAGATATATTCGCGTAAGTGATTAAGCAAGTATCTATCAAATTCTTGTTAGCGTTGGTTGCCCAATACGATCTCGAGCTGGAACAGATGGATGTCAAGACTGTTTTCCTGTATGAGGAGTTGGAAAAGTAGATCTACATGAAGCAACCAGAAGCTACAAAGTTAAAGGGGCAAAGAAAAAAGTTTGCAGGTTAATGAGATCGTTGTACGGCCTGAAACGGTCGCCTAGGCAATGGTATAAAAAATTTGATTCTTTCATGTTGAGTCATAAATTTACTCGGAATGAATACGATCACCATATCTATTACGAGACACTGAGTGATGACAAATTCATCATCTTAGTATTGTATGTTGATCGCCTGTCATGATATGTTTAAAATTAATGTATTGAAGACTCAGTTATCAGGGACATTCGAGATGAAAGATCCGGGGGCTGTAAATAGGGTTCTCGGCATAGATATTCATAACGACAAGAAGAAGAGCAGACTTTAGTTATCATAGGTAGAAGACCTTGAAAATGTATTGATCAAGTATGGGATGGACCAAGCAAAGCCAGTGAGCGTTCCTCACGCGACTCACTTCAAGCTTTCCTCAAAATAATGTCCTAAATCAAATGAGGAAAAATAAGTTATATCTCATGTACCTTATTCAAATGCGGTTGATAGTTTAATGTATGTCATGGTCTGTACGAGACCAGATATTTCACAGGCAGTCAGTGTTGTGAGCGGATACATGTCAAACCCTAGCAAGCAACATTGGGAAGCGGTGAAATGACTACTTCGATACATTCGAGGAATAAAAGACTACGTCTTAACTTTTGAGAAGACGGGCAAAGTTGGTAGCGTATATGGATTCAGACTATGTAGACAGTGTGAATTCCAGAAAGTCAACTTCATAATACTTGTTTATACTAGCGGGTGGAGCAATTAGTTGGATGTCGAAGCTTGAGTCCGTGATAGCACTTTTCACAACTAAAACAGAATATATGGCAGTGACGGAAGCGTTTTAAGGAATGTGTCTGGTTAAGAGGCATGATAAATCAGTTAGGACTTCAGCAGGAGTCCGTGCTGGTTAATTGTGATAGCGAGAGCGCTATCAATTTGGCTAAAAATTCTATTTATCACTCTCGTACTAAACACATTGATGTTCGTCATCATTTTATCCGATAGGTGCTTGAGGAAGGAGGCGTAACTCTGAAGAATATTTACACAAGCGTGAATCCAACAAATATGTTCACCAAGGTTGTTCCTACAGAGAACTTCAAGTTCTACGTAACTTCTCTAGGCTTGACGATGACGTAATAGGAGAACGAAGTGTGCACGAAAAGCATCGATGAAGCTATGATGAGAGACAGAGAGAAGAGAAGATGACAAGAAGCTACATATTTGAAGATTGAAGACATGGTGGAGATTATTATATTTGATGTATTAAATCTAATCAAATTCTGCGCAGATTTTTTCGTAAAACTGCGAAAGTGTGGGATTTGTTTCCGATTTCATTTAGGATTCTTTCTACAACTATATATATGGGTGTAAACGGGATAGATAGATATTCTATGGGATTTTAAGGCTTTCTAAAAGGGTTATAGAGTTTCTAAAAGGGTGGAGCAAGGGGAGAGATTTGGGGATTGCTTAAGTCTGGTAAGTCCTTTCTCTTTGTAATTTTTGCTTTCATAGTGAAGATCTGTCGCTTTGTGCCGTGATTTTTTCCCGAAAGGGTTTTTCTTTCTGTTCTCTTGTGTTTACTTGGTGCTCTTGTATTGTTATCCTAGATCCATCTCTATGTGATTCCGCGGTCCAAAACCCAACAATATAACCATTGCAATAAATGGAAGAAGGATATGGAAGAATAAGTTACAGCAAAACTCTATAAATAGCAGAGGAATTCAACCAATCATAGACACACAACCAACCAACCAACCAACAAATCAACAATCAAATTTATCTTATCAAATTCCTTTATCTGAGGTTATCCTAAGAGTAGTGATAATCCAGTATCAATAATTCTTAGCTATAATCTTAATTATAATCCAAGTCTACGCTCATATGCTAGATTTATTCTTTATCCAATATCAAGCAGTTCTTTCGAGAGATGCATTCTTGCAGTTGCTCCTAGTGACTTGATTGTGAGTTTTTTCCTTTTGTTTGATTTGCATCGGTATTCTGAAAGTCCTTTCTTGTGAAAGGCATAGAGTAACTTATATTGGGAGAAAAAACCCCACCCTTCGATTATCGCCTAATCGTTATCAAATTCTACAAGTGGCTGAGTAAGCAATCGATCTTCTCAAAATTTGGTCATATATGTTTATATTGGACATATTTGCTTATTTTGACACTTGGGGTCAAAATTGATTGGTTTGGATCGAGTTATTATATCGATTCTGATATGCCTGCATAATTAAAAACAAATAGAGCATCCAACAATTTTCATAGAAGAAGGTTTGGCAGATGAGAGAGAGTTGGAGCTCCAAAAATGAGAGAGAGCAAGGAATGGGTTGCTGGGGTGGGCACCACCATAATATGTGAAATCCACTCCAACCACCGGATGTGGGCCCAATTTTAGACATAAGGCCCAACTATAATCCTCATTTGTGATTTAGTAGACCACGGGATTGAAAGTTCTATACATGACAATGTTCACCCTCCAAACTACTTCCCTTGATGTGGCCCACCTAAATCACACATGTGTCTAATTTTTTGGATCCATATCTATATTTTATTGTGGCATTTGATGGTTGGAGTGGATTTCATCCGATCATCACCTACATTTCATCCACAGGTGTTTGGTTTGAATTTAAAATTTTGAAGCTTAAAGGGAGTAGTATTTTATACCACGACAAACTGTGATGGTTTTTACTATTGCAGTTAAAATTATACCAAGAACATATATACAACTCAAATTAAACCATCTAAAAAATCTTAGGGCCCATGCAATATGATATTACACAAAATAAGATGTAGTTAGCAACTCTAATCTCTAGTTGATGGACATTTTATTTGGAATCCAAATTGTTGATCATTTTCCATTTTAAGCGTCTGTTAGATGTCAACCATATAAAACACTAGTTTAATGTAGTTTTTGTTCAATCGACTTGTTGTAGTAGGCCCCACAATTTTGACAGTTTAATTTGAGTTTTTTGCGTACTACATTGAGTGCAGGCGCACGAAGTATCATACCTTGTGTTGTACCCTATTTATAATTGTTATTTGAAAACCCAATTGGAGAGGACACACGTTATAGTAAGGGAAAGTCATAGCATGCTAAATATCTTCAATGATGCTTGTAGTGCTTTTTACGGAATCATAGTTGACATGATGACAAGACAAGGAGCAGTTAGAAGGAATTCAAAAGTAAATCAAGTGGCTGAAAGTCATCTAGAAGGTCGATTGAGAGGGCAACCAAGACAAAACCCTGGTCGACAAAGTGAAGAGGTCGAGAGATGTCTAAAAGCAGACTAAGTGGCCGAGGAAAGCCAGGAAATGGAATACAATGGAGAAGCTTAGTCGATCGGTTAAAATGAAAAAATGCGGAGAGCGGTCGAGTGGATCGCGGGCGAGCGACTGATAAAAGAGATGCAATCGATATGTGGCTGATGATCAATTAGCGAAAAAAATAAATCTTGATCGATAGAAGATGAATAGTTATGAAGAAAAAACATATTAAAAGAATGATTTTTAAAAAGAGAAGAATCTATAAAGGCTTCTTTACTACTATTGTTTTACCTTATTTCTGTCCATTCCTAAGAGAGCCAATTAGAAAGGGACACGTATAATTTTGTGAGAGTTGCGTGGTGTATCAAAGATCTGCGGAGATACCCGAGGAGGATTTCGCAGGTATATAGCTGGTGTTTATCGAACGGTGCCACGTCATCTACAAAGTAAGAGTGGTCAAGTTGGTAAATAAGCTTGGAGTGGTTACTAGGACATGTGACAAGTTTATAAGGAAATCTCCAGAAGATTATGTGGTGCTGAAATTGTTATAGTAATCATCCGAAAGTGGAAAGTATACAGATGGTCAGATTAAGGCTATAAATAGTAAGAAATTCAATAAAAGAAGTCGTTTCATACCAACCAAACCAAACAAAATATATATTTCAATCATCTATCATTTATATTCCTTAGCATAATCTTTACTTTTATCTGTCATTTACATTCATTAGGGCCTGTTTGGTTTTACCAAATACCAGCAAATCGAGTGAAAAGGGTAATTATGACTTTTCACACCCGTTTGAATTTTAACGTATTCGGCTGCATTTATAAGTGAATCCGCAGTTGGATGGATTTGGCGATAAGGCAGTCGCCAAATCCGCACATTACAGGTACTTGATGAGATTTCATCTGACGCCCGTCTGTAAGACTGATAACAGTATGGTGATCCGCGGGACACCACTGTTATCCAAACTACGAATAAACAGTTTGTCACGCCCCAAACTCTGAAACTAGGCTCACAAAATTCTCGATCGCCGAATCCGATGCCGACAGCCTCCGTAGTACCCCATTCTCGGCTCCCAGCGTACATACACCAGATTCTGATCCTGGGATCCTACAAGGAGGATTTTTCAACGTACATTTATCTCGTAATAAGCATAACCACAAGATTACCCGAATCACAAAGGCAACATCATCATCACATATCCACTAATATAATCATTTGAGTACAATGCTGAAAGGGGAAAATACATAAATAAAAAATCAATCTCTAGAAGACCACTGCACAATCCAAGCTCAACGCTACTGTTACCTAACGCCACCTGCACGCATCTATTATGTATAAGCTTATGGAAAGCTTAGTGGGTGGTGAAAGTGTGTACACAAGGTAAGTACCAAGTAAGCAATATCAGAGTAAGCGGAAATACTAATAAGCTCATAAATCATACAATATCAGAAATACTGGCAAGTTCATAAATCATACGATATCAGAGTAATGCGAAGACATGTTGATTGGCCCATAAATACCATCAGCCTTATCCAGGTTATGCGATGCAAAAATATAATAAACCAATATTATATACTGATGAAGCAATGTAGATAAGTTATGCAATGCGGAGAGAGTACGCCAAATACTATGTGTTGAGGATGCAATGCAATATGCGATACGAATGAAATGACCAAGCTGAAGTGTGAAGTCGGGATGATAGTACGTAGTATCACAAGCTACGGGGTCTATCACAAAGGACTTCTATCCAAACTAGTCACATACCTAAATTTAGATAGTCAGACCCAATGTGGTAGACTCCTGATCTCAGGTTAGTCACGCGCCCAACTGAAATCCTGGTCATGCGAAGGTACACAACAATTAGTTGCACACCACCAGCCTGAGTGGATAGTGAATGAAATGAATGTATGAGTATGCAACTCCTACTCAATAAGTCCATATATCAGTACGGTTCATCTCTGAAAAATCACCGGGGTCTATTACACTCTAAACCAGATTGCCACCCCATCGCGCGCGACAAGGTGAGTGGAAGAGACCTCACTATCCGCCTGCCAATATTGGGCCCGGCTCGTCGATAGCGGACTCATTCCTCGAGATGGTCAGACTCAGCCCAGCATTGCCCCCTCCTCTCGGGCAGGTAAGGCCGTAACCCCTTCCAACCGACCACGACACAGTAGGAGACGCGACCTAATGGTATACAGCCCTCATGCGCTCATGCATCCACTCGGTCTAGACATTGGAGCAACCCCTGGAACCAAGTGGGTTTAGGGACTTTCACCCAGGGATATTTATAGCACCCTATGTAGAACAGATTTTCGGTGTCTCATCTGGCCATCTAAGAAATACCTGTGGAGGCTACGGCCTTTATGTTACTAGGGTGTACGGTAGTCATGTCACACAAATGCGAGATGTATGAGTCACATAGTCCAATCATGCATCAATCTTGTGCATACCGTGCGCTCATGTGGGGCAACTCCGCCTATCAGGGAGTCCCATGAACAACCTGCCCTATGGCATATGCAATAGTCAATCACATCTCATAACAAACATATAGATGATGCGTATGGGCATGTATTATGATGCTATGCCGTCACATACTCATAATCGGTATCAATAACTGACCTCAATAACCGTCATCGACAATCAGCCTCGACAATGTGGACATTTAACCAACATTGCCCCTAAGGGGTAGCCCACATAGAGCTTAACATACAGTGGGCCCATAACCTCATAAAGGGCCTGATATACAACACCATGGGCCTCACTTAAAAGCTTAATACACATCACGATGGGCCTTTCACATGGGCCTAACATACATGACAATGGGCTCCATTGCCTGGCCCTCAAATGCATCACAATGGGCCTCATCACATAGGACTCATATACATTACATAGGTCTCAACAATTGGCCTCGACAATCGAAATCGGCCTCCACAATCGAAATCGACCTCAACAATCGGAATTGACACTGAATCGGCCTCTATACTCGGCCTCGACAATCGGAATTAGTCTATACAATCGGCCTTGACAATCGGAATCAGCCTCGATACTCGGCCTCGATAATCGGAATCGGCCTATACAATCGGCCTCGACAAATCAGAATCGGCCTCGATACTCAGCCGCGATAATCGGAATTAGCCTATACAATCGGCCTCGACAAATCAGAATCGGCCTTGACAATCGAAATCGGCCTCGATACTCTTCCTCGACAATCGAAATTGGCCTATACAATCGGCCTCGACAAATCGGAATCGGCCTCGATACTCGGCCTCGACAATCAGAATCGACTTATATAATCAGCCTCAACAAATCAGAATTGGCCTCAACAATCAAAATCGGCAATCAACCATGATAATCGGCCTCGATCGATAATCAGTCTCGATAATCGAAATCGGCAATCGGTCACAACAATCTGAATCGATCGATAATCGGCCTTGATAATCAAAATCGACAATCGACCACGACAATCGGTATCAGCAATCGGCCATGATAATTAACCTCGATAATCAGAATTGGCAATCAGCCACAACAATCGGGATTGATCGATAATCAGCCTTGATAATCGGAATCGATAATCGGCCACGACAATCGGTATCAGCAATTGGCCATGATAATCGGCCTATACAATCGGAATCGACCTCGATAATCAGCACCAATGCTCAGCATCGACAATCGACATCGATAATCGGTACGACGATCAGCATCGATAATCGGCATCGACAACCATCATATTGAAACAAGGCGGGGTCCATAGGTGGACAACCAATCAACCATAATATAACGATCGGTCCTCGGCTGTGGTTGTATCAAATCCGATGGCACCGAGCCATCCGTGTATGGCAAATGAGGCCCACGTATTTGGGTTAACCCATTAAGAGAATGGGCCTAATAATGCCTAAGGGAAAGTCACAATGAGGCCATCTAACCATCATTGTCCATCAATGTGGACATCTAACCAACATTGTTCCCAAGGAGTGGCCCACATAAGGGATTCATAAACAATGTAGTGGCCACACATACATCACATTGGGCCTCATTCATGAGCCTCACATACATCGCATTGGGCTTCATACAAGGGCCTCAAGTATGTCACAATGGGTCACGCCCATGGGCCTCAAATACATCACAATGGGCCTCGCCCATGGGCCTCCAACCTATCACAATGGGCCTCATCAAATGGGTCGTAAATACATAACCATGGGCCTCATACGTGGGCCTCGTATACAACAAGTGGGCCACACTGCTTGAGCCTCGTATGCATCAAATGGGCCACGTGTCTGGGCCTAACAATACAAACATGTGGACCCCGCACATGGGCCAAAAATACATTATAATGGGCCTCATGGATGGGCCGCACCAATAATCCTCAAGCGGGCTTGGACCATACCAAAATCGTTTTAACAGTTGTAGGTGTAACATGTGTATCACCGTACACTATCAGCCCATGGAGCACATGGCCCATTAATGATGATCAACACGGTCCAAACATCGCCCAAGTAAATCGGCACCAACCAAACATTTTCCATGTAAATTAGCACCACCCAAATATTGTCCAAGCAATTCAACATCATCCGAACATTGTCCAGGTGCATCAACACCATTAAACATTGGATAGCACTGTCCAAACATTGTCCAGCACCGCCCAGCATAATCTGGACAGTGTGGGTGAAATAATACATCATGGTGGTGTCCACGCAGTGGCCCACCAGAGATTTGAATCTGCCTCATCAAGGCTCAAGCATTAAAACGAGCTCGCCAATGGATAGACGGTTTGGATGGGACACATCCACACGTGGGACCCACATAACTTGGTGACGTCAGTCAGCAGATGGGTACCACCATCTGGATGGTTTAGATATCACGTGGGACCCACAAAATTTGCTGACGTTAAATGGCAGTGGGACCCACATCTCTGGCAAGTGGATGGGTTGGATTTAAACTGATGGACGGTGTGTATATAACACATACTAAATGATCAGACCCACCGTCCCATCCCATGGACGGTGGGGATATGCAACGTGTAACAAGGTGGGTCCCACGTCTCTGGGTGACGTGAATACAAAGGTGGGTCCCACGTTGCTGGGCAACGTCAGTACAGTAGCTATACAGCTGTTGTACACGTACAGTAGCTAATCCATTTCCCCATAGGTGGGTCCCATGTAGGGCCCACCATATAGTATATATTATAATACACACACACACACACACACACACACACACACACACACACACACACACACACACACACACTAGGTGGGTCACACCGTCCCACATAGTGGACGGTGTGGATGGAGGGTGCGGCTATAACACATACACTAAGGTGGTGTTCCACTGTGAATGGACGGTGTGATGTAACACACACGACATGGTCAGGACCCACTTAGCCTGCTGATGTCATAGGGCAGCAGCAGCTGCCTGCTGCATGGGACCCACCGTCCAGATGGACTATTTGAATCCAACACATAAATCATCGCTGGCCCCACACGTGGCAGGTGGGAGCCACGCCTACATTAGGCGAACCCACCGTCCAACCTATCTGGATGGCAGGGATGAAACGCATATATCAAGAGGGACCCACATATAAGGTGCACACAACACTAAGGTGGCCACACATCCAACTCAAAAAGGACGGACGAGCTGGATATAAAATAAATGTATCAGATGTGTGGCCCCACACGTGGGGTGGGTCCCAGCGTCCAAGGACGGTGTGGATGAAACTGGTGGGACCCATAGAACTAGTTGTGTCAATACAGCTGGTGTGTGGTACATGTAGGGCCCACCATCAATACAGTAGCTACATAGCTGTGGTGAGGTGCAGCGATTGCTCTGCAAGCAAAACAGGTGGGTCCCACGTAGGGCCACCACCATATATATCTTATATAATATATTATATTAATATAATATTAATTATCGTTACTTTACCTTTTCTTTTACTAGCTAGTACACCGTACTGCCTGTTCACGCTTCACTGCTGGCTACGTCCAGACCGTCTGGATGAAACCCACAGCACACGGTGGGTCCCACTGTCCCAGATGGACGATGTGGACACCACACGTGACTCACGTGGGTCTCGCTTCTGATGGACGGCATGGGTAAAATACCAACTTCAAGGTGGGTCCCACCTGATTTGGATCAATATGATATTTGTGTTTTCCCATCACCAATAAGGTAGGCCCCACATGGCCTATACAGTGTGGATTTCACACGTACAACATGGTGGGTCCCACTCCACATCATCATCATCATCAAAGAAAAGTATAGAGAAAGAGAGAGAGATCGGTGAGAAGGGGAGGGACCCCGCCACTATGGGCCCTCCCTAAACAATGCAAACATCAAGATGGGTCCCACCATATGTGGGCCCTCAAATCACAAATCAAATCACCCACCTTTCGATCTTCTTGGTCTGATAGAATCCCTAGCTCCTCGGCTTCGACTTTGACGGAGGATGATGAAGTTTGGAGGGTTAGGATAAAGATGTGGGGGTAGAAAGATGGGCCACACTAAGCTCTTCTCATGGAGAGCTTGGACGGTTGCTTGAAAATGGAGAATGGGTAAAAGAGAGAGAGAGAGAGAGAGAGAGAGGGTTGTAAGGTGAGAGATATGTGTGAGTGATGGGTGAGGGATGGGTGAAAGGTGATGGAGTGATAAGTGTACTTGACATGTAAGGTTGCTTTGACTTTGGGGTTGCTTGGGGATGGGTGTTGTACTTGACATATGAGGTGATTGATAGGATGTGATGTGATGTTCTCTTGGGTTTTGCAACACGCGGTGTTTTTCCTCGAACTGAATGCGGGCTCATATTTTCTGGCCTGGGTATCGCCTTGGCGCGCGAGATGCGACATTGAAACCGCGACGACGGCGCGGTCGCACTGGTACAAGTCTCTGGTCAAGTTGACTCAGATATGAAGGACTCGACTTAGGATCGCGAGCAAACGTTGGTTATAGGTCGCGGGTTGCCGAAATTCAACCGGGAGGACCGTATGAGTATGAGGAACGGTACGGGCTAGTATATGGGTCTTACATAGTTGCTTCCTGTTTATATTTTCATCTTTGCTTTTGCGAACTTCGTCTCATTTCCAGCGACACTTGAAGAAGATTTTCACCAGCAAGGTAAGATCCAGTTCCATTCGATGACGTTTTCAGAAATCGTTCCTGGATCTTGTTGGAAGCTTGCCATCCTCGCATGGTTATCTTCTTCAAAGTTATTTGTATATGTTAACTGTCTCTCTCCCTCTTCTCGACAGTCTGTAAAAGATAGATCTTAGTGGTAGACGACGTTACATCCACCTTCATCGCTGCGTGATTTGTCGAGAACAGGAATTTCGTTTCTAAGGTTCGTCCTCTTCTCTTAGTAGACAACCTCACTCGCCATGGCTTGCTTTTAAGAGAAATTACCTTCATTCCTCTACTGACCATTAGATATTGGGTCGTCTGTACATACACTATCAGATTTTCCACAACAGCTATCCGATATCCAAATAGGTACGCTCCTATTGTTGGTATTTTACAGCTGTGAGAGGGTTTTTTATAAATGTTTTTGAGATTTTCTGATGAATTTCAGAAATTTGGGTTGTTACTGTATATGCTTTTGTAGAGATGTTTTGGATAATAAAATGTTAGAGCTACGTCGAAGCCTCTATAGGATTTTGAGTAGGAGAGGCTTTTGATCGGTTGCATGGCAAGAAGTTTTTAAAAAGACTTTGCCTTTTGCGGACCGTTTGGATAAACCGCAAAAGGCGTATGATGCCAGAATGGGGTGGTCTTACGTGCTTTCTTTATTCGTTACCAGTCATACAGTGGAATGTCCAAGCAGACGTTGAGTCCTCTGTTTACCTTCTGTCTACCCTCTGATTAACTTCTTTCTTGCATAATGTTTATGACAGTTATTACTATTAATCATTTGTTTACCTTCTGTCGGATTTTCATACATAAACAGAAACATGGAAGAGAGATGGATATTTTTTGGGGAGGTCGATAAGCTTTTTGGGCAGATACATATAAACAGTGGGGCCCATCTGATGAACGACTTGCATCTCATACAGATGTACCACATTGCCACATCGGTTGGCAGGTAGATGGCCTGACATTCGTGCATGTGTTTTCCATGAATATCAGATGACAACTTCAAAACTTTTGATCCTTTTATTTGAATGCAATCTTAGATTTTTTACTTGTTAAGCAGTTATTTTGTAAGAATTAAAAATGTACAATTACAGTATTTGATTTCATATCAAGGCCCTTTTTTTTCCAATTTGTTGTCCAAACGGGTCTGCGACAAGAAATCCCTACCAATGGCAGAATGGTGCCAATCAGCTTTGTGGTGCTATCAATGAGTATTGCATGACTCTTTGTATTATACTCAACGAGTATAATCCAAACGGGTCTTATAATGAAATCCACATTGTTCAATCATATTTGTATTATCATCTGCATATTACTCTACAGATAAAGAAAAGAAATTTTGACTACCGCTATTTTCTTATATCTCTGTTGTGATCTTGTTTCTCTGTTGTGAATTGTATGATATTGATTTATTGTTTATTAGTTTGTCCATTGGTATATGGCCACCACTGGTCAATCCCATTCGATGACTGGTCTAGATGCAGAAATTCTTTGTCCAGATGAACAGTAGTCATGATTAAAAAGGTTATATGTAATGCTCGCTTGGTAAAATTCAATTTCATATTTGAGCATGCCTATCATGCACAAGACTGATAACTTGTTTAGTTTTGTAAAAAACTGACATGCTAGTAAAAACACTTATCCCGAACCCATTGGACCAGTCAAGACCATCAACATACCGGTTTGGTTTATGAAAAAAATTTCACACTCAAACGAAGTTCGGGAAGGTTAGACCAGTGTAAATAGGCAGGTGATCTTGGTTGCATGGGTAATAATCCTTGGTAATGATCCCTAGGCTTCTTTGGTCATGACTCGACAGATAGATAATGAAATTCTTTCTTCGTTTGTTGTTGTTGGGTTCAGTTTTGTTTTCTGTTGTGATTGTATGATCAGTTTTGACAAATGTATGACCAGTTTATGATTAAAAAGGACCCATGATACATATAATAGTATCACAATAACTTTTATCATTGAATTCCTTTTTGGCGATTTGTTCGATCGCTGTTGACGCTGAAAATTTTGATTTATGTGATCATAAGGTTGTTCTTCCTTACAATTTTGTGGAACTAAAAGCTAAGTTTTGGTGGAGAAATTGGTATGGTTTTTGGGGATTTTAAAGTCGATGATATTTTGATCCTACAGTTTTTTTTTCAATGTTTGATTTCTACTAATGTCTGAGGAATGGGTTCTGGATTAGAAAATGCAGCATGTGTATGTTTAGTCCAGAAGGCATTGTTCTGGTCCAAGTGCAAGCATGACATGCTTTTCACCACTCATGGTTTGGATGAAAAAGCGCCTAACAATTATGTTTTTGATTCTTGGAAATTTTCAATCTCATGCTTGTTTGGTTGGTTTTTTTAATGGGTTAAATTATTTTTGTTTGATTTCAGTGGAATAAAGGCACCATTGAGGGATTTTCCATTTTTTAGTTGTCATGAGATTTCATCTCTCATATTATTATTTAGAATGGTAGTTTTCATCGTGAAAATTAGTCCTTATCTGTTATAAAAATTGGTACTCAAGAAAATCTGAAAATAGGATAGTTCAATTTTATTATTGCAAAAAAAAAAAAAAAAAAGTGAAAAAAGGTGGGTCATGGTAAAGATAAAAAGTGCAACCACAACCAAACAATAACTAGGATGTATGTAGTTTGTGACAATATCTGACCACATCCATTGGAAAACCACC
Organism: Magnolia officinalis; assembly: GCA_021015155.1. Lineage (NCBI taxonomy): Eukaryota > Viridiplantae > Streptophyta > Magnoliopsida > Magnoliales > Magnoliaceae > Magnolia > Magnolia officinalis. Next base: position 71,421,090 of record JAJHSJ010000008.1, on the reverse strand, counting down.
AACTATAAGTATTTCACTATTTCAGAGTACAACATTCAAGATATCGTTTTACCTCTGGAGAACCTAGTAATGATCATCAACCTTCGTCTCTCTATATATGTATCGCCAACAAATGTATATATCAATACATAGTACCAACAAATGTATATATCGAAGGGCATTTATTCGCCTATGAAAACTAGTATTTTATAAAGTGTTGTTAGTGCTGACTGATGGGGATTTTTCTCCTCATTGTTGGTATCGATGAAATCGAACAGGTTTCGATATCATCGATAATTGCAGAATTTTTCATTATTGGTTGCTGGACTATTTTTTGTCCTGTCGATATGATTGAGAGACTTTCAGATCATATCGAGGCTGTCATCGAGAGTGGGTCGATATGATCGATAATTGTTGGAATTTTCACCCCTGGTCGCTGGATAGTTTTGGTCTTGTTCCGATATCATCGAGAGACCTGTCGATGATATCGAAGCTGTTATCGAGAGACCTTCGATATGATCGACGAGTTCTGCAGATGCGATTGCGGAAACACAGATTTTGAGGATTTTATTTCCTATTTGGGTTATACCTCTTTCTATTCTTATATAAAGGGGTGTATCCGGGATTGGGGTGTATTCCAGGGCATTCTAAGTTTCCTAAAGGTTTTCTAGGAGGGCTTAGGGTTTTTAAAAGGTGAGAGAGAGAGAAAGAAAGAGAGAGAGGAAGCTTGTAGAAGGAAGATTCTGCTCGTAGAGGTGATCTACTTCGCAGTCCATGTCTCAGCGCTTCTACGTCCTCGTGATCGATGAGATCTATCCATTTTTTCTCTTGTTCTCTTTTGTTTATCCACTCCTGTGTGAGTGAAGAAGGTTTGACCCAAGCGGTGTGTGCTTGTGATAGGTTGTAACGTTCTGCTTTATAGTGGATTGTTGATCTGGACGAGGTCCCGTGGTTTTTACCTATTTGAGGGTTTTCCACGTAAAAATCCCTGGTGTGGTGTGGTTTATGTTTTGATTTAGTTCATTGCATTATTATTCCATAATTCTGGTTTGTTTCGGGAGGCTAGATCCTAAGGTTTTGTGCAAGGCCCCCAACAAAGTGGTATCAGAGCTAAGTTCATTGAATGGGTAGGATCGGTTTTGAATTATGAAAAGTAGCTCATCAAGGATGATTAGCCTCAATGGTTCTAACTGGACCATATGGAAGGCTAAGATGGAGGACTTGCTTTATTGCAAGGACCTATATTCTCCAATTTTAGGCATATCAGCAAAATCCAAGGATATGACTGATGATGATTGGAAGAAGATAGACCGAAAGACGGTGGAGTTTATTAGACAATGGTTGGATGATTTCGTGTTTCACCATGTGTCTACAGAAACCTCAGCCGCTAGCCTATGGCTGAAATTACAAGGGCTGTATGAGAGGAAGACAGCCGGTAATAAGATTTTTTTGATAAGGCGACTTGTGAATCTCAAGTTCAAGGATGGTGGTTCTGTGGTCGAGCACATGAACGAGGTCAACAATATAGTGAACCAACTCTCCTCTATGAAGATGGTCCTGGATGATGAATTGCAGGCTTTGCTATTGCTTAGCTCATTGCCTGACAGTTGGGAGACATTGGTGGTGTCTCTAAGTAACTCCGCGCCAGGCGGAAAGATATCCATGGAACAGGTAACTAGTTGTCTCTTCAATGAAGAGACAAGGAGGAAGTCTCAGGGGTCTACTCAGCAAGAAGCCCTTGTGACATAGGAACGGGGGAGAGGAAAGAACAGGAAGGGTGGGAAGGCCCGAGATAAATCAAGAATCAAGTCGAGTAACAGGAAAGATGTTGATTGCTGAAATTATGGCAAGAAGGGTCACTACAAGCATGAATGTCATGGTAAGAAAAATGACAAGAAAGGAAAGGAGAAGGAAGATGAATCAGATTCCACTGTGGTCGCTTCAGATGGCGACGTTGTAGTTATTCTTTCAACAAATCACGATGTATGTCTCACGGCTACGAGTCAGAACACCGACTGGGTGATAGACTCAGAAACTTCTTTTCATGCGACTCCACGCAAGAACTTCTTCACAAGCTACAAGTCAAGTGACTATGGGACTGTGAAGATGGAAAATTCTGGCGTATCAAAAATCGTGGGAGTCGGTAATATTTGTGTGAAGACCGATGTGGGCTGCAAATTAATTCTCAGGGATGTAAGGCATATCCCAGACCTTCGCCTCAACTTAATGTCGACGGGAAGGTTGGATGATGATGGCTATGAAAGCCGGTTTGCTAGTGGGCGATGGAAGCTCATCAAGGGTTCGTTGATCGTGGCCAGAGGAAAGAAGTGTTGCACCCTTTACAAGGCAAGTGTCAGTATGTGCAAGGGTGGGTTGAACGCAGCGGAAGATTCAGCTATTGACATGTGGCACAGGCGTCTAGGCCACATGAGTGAAAAAGGGCTTCAGCTACTAGCGAGGAAGCGGCTCCTTCCAGACGTGACAGGTACACCTCTCAAAACCTGTCTTGATTGTTTATCAGGGAAACAACATAGAGTTTCATTTGTTAAATCTGTTTCTCATGTTAATAAAGTGCATGCATTAGATTTGGTTTATTCTGATGTTTGTGGTCTTATGAAGACAAAAACCTTGGGTGGGGCATTGTATTTTGTCACTTTTATAGATGATGCATCTAGGAGGGTTTGGGTTTATGCTTTGAAATCCAAGGACGAGGTCTTTGGTGTGTTTAAATTGTTTCATGCTATGGTCGAGAGAGAGACAGGTAGACCATTGAAGTGCATCAGCACTGACAATTGTGGTAAATATATTGGCGACTTTCATGAGTACTGCAAGTCCTTGGGTATACGGCATGAATAGACGGTTCCCAAGACCCCCTAGCATAATGGTGTAGCTGAGCGAATGAATCGCACCATTGTAGAGAAAATCAGATGCAAGTTATCCCATGCGAAGTTGCTCAAGACGTTATGAGGAGAAGCAATGCACATGGCGGTGTATTTGATAAACAGGTCTCCATCAGCCTCATTGAATGGAGTACCTGAGAATGTGTGGACTGGACAGGATCCATTGTACAGTTATCTCAGGGTGTTTAGATGCAGGGCATCCGTTCACGTACTAAAGGACGAGAGGTCCAAGCTCGATATGAAGATCAGGCAGTGTGTGTTCTTAGGGTACGGTGATGAAAAGTTCGGTTACAGGTTATGAGATCTGACCGAGGAAGCTCGTGAGGAGCAGAGATGTGGTTTTCTTTGAAGATCAGTGTATAGAAGACATTGGTAAGCTAGAGAAGAACCAGCCTAGTTCAGGTGAGCTAGATCAGGACATGGATCCGGTTACTCCTCCCGTGGTGCCCGATGACGGGGGAGTACAGTAAGGTGTAAAGGATGAGGGAGTTCCTTCAGAAGATGAACCAGGGGAGCAGCCCCCACTTGATCCACCTGTTGAGCCACAGGTGAGGAGGTCATCTAAGGACAGACAGTCGTCCAAGAGGTACTCGCCGCATGAGTACATTATGCTAACCGATGGGGGAGAGCCAGAAGATTATTCTGAGGCCCTAACCGACGAGCATAAGGGGGAGTGGTTGAAAGCTATGCGAGAGGAGATGAGATCCTTGCATAAGAACCACACCTATGATATGGTGAAGTGGATACTGCGGTATCTAAGAGGCTCATCCAAGTTGAGTCTATGTTATGGTGACAGAAAACCTGTGTTAGAGGGCTACACAGATGCAGATATGGTAGGCGACATAGACTCCAATAAGTCTATATCGGGGTTCATATTCACGTTTGCAGGGGGAGCAGTTTCTTGGCAGAGCAAGCTACAGAAGGTCGTAGCATTGTCGACGACAGAGGCCGAGTACATTGCAGTCAAAGAGGCATGTAAAGAGATGCTTTAGATAAAGAGGTTTCTACAGGAAGTTAGCCTGAAGCAGGAGGAGCATGTGGTCTATTGCGATAGTCAGAGTGCAATACACTTGATCAAGAATCCAAGTCAGCATTCCAAGTCGAAGCACATAGAGATTTGGTATCACTGGATCAGGGATACTTTGGAACAAAAGGTGTTACAGTTTGAGAAGGTCCACACAGACGATAATGGGTCAGACATGATGACCAAGGCTTTGCTCAAGGGCAAGTTTGAGGTTTGTAGAAACCGGGCTGGCTTGAAGAAGGTGGATTCCTCCTGAGTTGAAAAGGGGGAGATTTGATGGAGATTTTTCTCCTCATTGTTGGTATCGATGAAATCGAATAGGTTTCGATATCATCGATAATTGCAGAATTTTTCACTACTGGTTGTTGTACTATTTTTTATCACATCGATATGATCGAGAGACTTTCAGATCATATCGAGGCTGTCATCGAGAGTGGGTCGATATAATCGATAATTGTTGGAATTTTCACCCCTGGTTGCTAAACAATTTTGGTCTTGTTCCGATATCATCGAGAGACCTGTCGATGATATCGAAGCTGTTATCGAGAGACCTTCGATATGATCGACGAGTTCCGCAGATGCGATTGCGGAAACGCAAATTTTACAGATTTTATTTCTTATTTGGGTTATACCTCTTTCTATTCTTATATAAAGGTGTGTATCCGGGATTGAGGTGTATTTCAGGGCATTCTAAGTTTCCTGAAGGTTTTCTAGGAGAGCTTAAGGTTTTCAAAAGGTGAGAGAGAGAGAGAGAGAAAGAGAGAGAGGAAGCTTGTAGAAGGGAGATTCTGTTCGTAGAGGTGATCTACTTTGCAGTCCACGTCTCAGCGCTTCTACGTCCTCGTGATCGGTGAGATCTCTCCATTTTTTCTCTTGTTCTCTTTTATTTATCCACTCCTGCGTGAGTGAAGAAGGTTTGGTCCAAGTGGTGTATGCTTGTGATCGGTTGTAACGTTCTATTTTATAGTAGATTGTTGATCTGGATAAGATCCCATGGTTTTTACCTCTTTGAGGGTTTTCCACGTAAAAATCACTGGTGTGGTGTGGTTTATGTTTTGATTTAGTTCATTGCATTATTATTCCATAATTCTATTTTGTTTCGGGATGCTAGATCCTAAGGTTTTGTGCAAGGCTCCCAACACTGACTCCATTTAATTAGGTTTGTTATACAAGAGAAAATCAAAACATGGAGGGTCAAGGATAGACGAAAGAGAAAATGACTGCCTTTGCAGCTACACTTGTTGCAGCAACTACTACTATTGGAGTAGGAGAATATTGTAGAAATATTTTATTTAAGACACCCTCAAGATTTGGGGACGTTGAAAGAAAGAAGATAATAAATGCGATAATAAGAGCGGGTGACAACGAGTGCATAACACAACTCATAATGAATAAGGCCACATTCTTCAACCTATGCTCATTTCTCAGGGATAGAAATCTCATTCCCGATAGGAAACATCTAAGTATGGAGGAATAACTTGTCATGTTCCTTCACACAGTATGGCATAATGTTAGAAACCATGTCATTGGACATCAGTTTATAAGATCTGGAGAAACCGTGAGCCGATATTTTAGTAAAGCGGTGGATGCAATTGTCGGAATATATCCGGAGTTTGTGACACTCCCAAGTGCAGATACACCAAACGAGATCCTTTCCAATGCTAATTGGAGCACGTACTTTCAGGTACGTTCAATTGTAATCACATTATGCAACGTCCACTCCTGTCCTAAATTTATAGTATATTTTTTTATCCTGATAATTCAAGGTGAAATTAGGACTGCATTGGTGCAATTGATGGGACCCATGTACCCGCCTATGTGCCGGCATTGGAAAGTGTAACCTACCGTAATAGGAAAGAGGTCCTCTCTCAAAACGTAATGGGCCATGTACATTTGACATGAAGTTCGTATATGTGCTCGTTGGATGGGAGGGATCAGCCTCTGACACACACGTCTTACTCAGTGCATTGACACATTCCACCGATCGCTTTACTTTCCCCGAGGGTACTTCATGTATATTTGTATGATCGAACATCTTGATAACATGACTTCTTAGTAAATAGATTGATAATTACTCGTAATTATTTGTAAGTAAGTATTACGTAGTTGATGCTAGTTACGCTCATTCTCTTGGATTCATGACTCCTTATCGCGGTGTACGGTACCACCTCAATGAATACCGCACGGGCCGCGTTCCAACCAATATGAAAGAACTATTCAACTACCAGCATGCTCAATTATGAAATGTTATAGAAAGAATATTTGGAGTATTAAAAGCTCGCTTTCCAATCCTCAAATCAGCTCCACCGTACAACCTTCTAACACAGGTGAAGATAGTCATCGCATGTTGTGTATTACACAACTTCATCTGTCTATCTGGAGGAGATGGTTTGGTAGAAGATGAAGTCTCATCTACATATGTAACGGAGAGCATAGACTTATCACCGTGCTCAATTAATGTGACACAACGTGAGAAGGATGAATGGGCCACATTTCGAGACAATATTGTTTCGAGGATGTGGAATGAATCTCATCCTGTGAGTCGTGGTGTTTGATATTCAAATTATATTTTGTCATTTTGTAGTAGGTTATAACATCACATAATTGTACGATGATACCTAAAAGCATGTCTTAACATCATTTTGAATGTTTGGAAGAAGATGATCCTCACTGTCTATTTTGTATACCATATTCTGTATTTGTGTATTAAAATTTTTCTTTCTTCATTTATTGCCTTCCCATGACTTATATGCAATGTTGTACGGTTAGACTAAATATGTCCACTGTACTATTTGTAGATAATTGAAGTTAATAGTGACAAGGAAATATCTCTAAATAGGCGGAACAACCAGTTAACCCCCATCAAACAATCTGGGCAAGAGTAGTGTGTCACACCACGAAGGACACCGCGAAATTATAAATCAAAATCACTCGATGAAAACGTTGTGTCTAGTGGTGTAATGCGGTGGATGGATGAAATGGATGATTGCCTCATTGATACCTTGATGGATGTTGTGGTGAATGGCCACAAGAGTACAAACGGTTTTAAGAAGGAGACCTATAAAACGGTCATGGAAACTGTCAGGAGTGCCCTAGGGATATCAGTACAGGAAAAACATGTTGGTAATCACCTCCGGACATTAAAACGGTTGTATTTTGAGGTTCGGGACACCCTCAATGCCAGTGGGTTTGGCTGGGATGAGGACAATAAGCTAGTTACGGCCCTAGATGATGTCTGGGAGGATTATATACGAGTGAGATTATTTTTTATATTGAACCAGTTTGTTACTTTAGCACAATGTTTATTTAAACAATATCTCATCGATATTTGTTTACTAATACAAATTTTTCTTGGTTGTTGTCAATAGTCACATCCCTATGCACAACACATTTGAGGGAAGGTGGTGCGAAGGTACGATGACCTCACCTTCCTAGTTGGAAATGACCGCGCTACTGGATCACGTGCTTCCATAAGAAATATGTATAGTACTGTGCGAAAGGGAAGGTCCCGTGATTCCGACATTACGCCGATAACATCGGTTGATCTGAACGACGATACACTCGTGTTGTCGAGTGACGATGTAGGGGACAGTGGACACAACATCCAGTGGTCGTTTCAAAGTGGTGACGATGGTCATGTCGCAACCCATAGTCCGAATGTCAATGAGAACAACTCGGTGAACACAGACAGCGCATCAAATTCTAGGAAGAGAGCTGGACAGGATCGCCCTTGCGATGTCATTGGCAAAGGAATGAGTGATGTTGTAAAAGCTGTCAAGTCACTAGCTATAACTATACACCAAGGGAATGATTTGGTACGTATGTCCCAGATTGTCCCTGCTTCGGAGCAGATTGAAGGCCTCACGGGTCACGAGATCCTACGCGTTACGAAGATATTATTAAAAGATGAACAACAATATGTCTCGTTCCTTTCACTCCCTGAGCATAGGAGGTTGGACTTTATACTGATGTTGCTTGCACCAGATTAGTCTTCTGACTGATTGCACTGCCATCTACCTGGCCGCTAATGGGTTTCTGTTTTCTTTGGCTTATCAGCCAAGTGGTTTTTGGACAAAACTTCTTTTTTTTTGGTACAGGGTTAGTTTTGTTGACTAGCTGGAAAAATATTACTTATTTTGGATGATATTTTATTATTATTATTATTATTTTATTTATATCTTAATGTGTGTTTTTTATGATCCCACCGTTAATGCGTATTAACTTGCATTACCCGTTGATACCCATCTTGCATTATCTGATGTTAATCTCCTTGATATATTGTTTTCCATATGACTATCTTGCTCATATTTGCACTTTCTATAGGATAAGTACCAAATTTTCACTGGACAAGTCATCGCTTCAGGTATGCTCTCAGATTCTCAGATTCGTTATATTATCAGTTATCTGATGTAGTGGTAAAGTGTATAAAAATTGTTTTATGTTTGATTATTAATATCAATCATCTGCATGTTGTACTTATTCGTATTTCAATAGTCTGCAGATGGGCAAGAAAATGTATGTCGTCTTCAATGGATGTCGACCTGAACTGTATTATACATGGGAGGAGTGCCGCCAACAGGTGGAAGGATTTCCCATGGCCCGCTTCAGAGGATATAAGTCCACGTCGGAGGCATATACTCAATGGACTGCTTTCTACGAGAAGGTGGCGCAACACAATGAACCGGTGGCCAACATCGAGGGTGATCATCAGATGAGAACGTTAAACACTGAACGACCTTGCATTGCCAGTTGCAGCAACCTTTCTATAGGGCGCTCCCCGTCACCATCCTACTACTGTGCAAAGTGTACTGGCAACGGCACACCGAGAGACGACGTTGAAGAAACGCCAAGGTCATTTGAGGCCTTCCTTAGGATTATCTTCGATTGCTTGCTTTTAATCCTCGTCATTCAGCTCATGGCGTTACGCTAGTTTATAGCTTTCTGGTTCATGGTTATTTTTAATACGACTGTTATACAATTTCTAGAGGACTGTGGTTTGCTTTGAACAGGTTGTGTGGATGTTTAGGAATTTATGGGTTAACTTCTAGGTGGTTTTCATAATTCATTACTGACATGTCACATTTACAGTAGTACATTATGTTATAATTCAGCAGGGCCCATATTTCCTCACGTAGTAAGGATTAGTAGCAAGCGCTTGCTACTAATATCGAGTTACTGATCCCACATCCAGATTTTCAGTGGTGTGTGTACGCTGATACACTTCAATGTAAAATTTTGAAGTGTAACATATACACCTTGACCCCTATATGTCTACTTCTGAATCTTATATCTATTTATCCATGTAAAGCTGAATTATGTATACGATCATCCATTATCCTTCAAAATCCGAATTTAAAGGGACCCATATACCCGCTTTTATTCTGCCGGTATGCTGTTCATCTAGATTCAGTTGTTGTAATGTCAACCGTGAGACACGTCCGTTTGAAACAGGTCCACTACATAGTGTTGATATACGTTTTGGTGCATTTCGATATATGTTGTGGACCAGACAATCTATCACAAAGATCATCATGTGGTCCATCACATAGTGCTGTATAAAAAATTTAAGCATATACAAAGATTGGGTCCCACGATCACTTGTCTAGAGTTGACCAAAATGCTGAAAGGGGAAGTTGTATATTCAGCACTGCTATAAAAATCAAACAACTGATTACAGTTGTTGTAGAGTTGAAATGGTGGACACCATAAGAGTAAAAAAGGAATGATGTGACTACTATACTGTCTATCCAAACACGTTCCTACTGAATTTCTGTCTATTACACCTAAAAAATACCAAAAAACAAGCGTGGGAAAACAAAATACAGGTATTGAAATAATCATTGCCAATACACGTAAAGACGTAATTATGCTGTCTTTACACCCAACTTCCGTGATAATTAAAAAACCAAACAAGTGTAATCTATAGTAGTAATCAAGTAATTCTTAACTTTAATTGTAATTCGAGTATATGATCATATGTTGGATTCAATTCAAATATCAAGCAAAATTTTTAATCTAGAGGCGTTCTACGGTTGTTCTTTATGATGGCTTGTAAGAATTTCATTTTTATTTTATCTATAATGAAGAAATAAAATAATTTCATATGGAAAACAGAGATATAACACATTTTCAGAGGACGAAAATTACCTAATCATTTTAATTAAGGCCGTGTAAGTGGCTGAATAAGTGACCGATTTTATTAGACCTCGGTCATATATATATATATATATATATATATATATATATATATATATATATATAATATATATATATATATATGGAAAAGGTAATATGCACTCGAGCTCATGATAAGCTTATTGTGAGGTCGAGCTGTGTGGGCCCCACCGTGATGCGTGTCAACCATCAACACCGTGCATTTGATGGGTACCCTTTAAATTATGAGATATCCCAAAAATCAGCCGTATACGGAACTCAGGTGGGCCATACCATCTAAAATTATGTGAAGACACCGTTAAAACATATAAAAGCACTTGGTGGGGCCCACCTGAGTTTTGCATGCACCTGAAACTTGGTATGAACCCTCATTCAAGTGGGACACACATAATGGATGGGCTGGATTTGCAAACCACATCTCGGTGGGCCCTCAAAAATGGTTATGAATGTTTTAATGGTGTACTGCCCCTCTCCACTTCTGTACGTGGTGTGGCCCACACAAGTCACGGATTGGCTTGACTTTTGGGACCTAGGTCCACGATGGAATGGTGCATCTGATTGATGGGGTAGATGTTCGAAATGCATCACGGTGGGCCCCACACAGCTCGATCTCGTGGGACAGACCGCGAGCTCGAGCGCATAATACCTTTTCCCAAATAAATAAATAAATATATATATATATGTATATAACATATATATATATATATATATATGTATATATACATACATATATACATATATATGTATATATATACATACATATATACATATATATGTATATATATACATACATATATATATATATGTATATATATATAGTACGTTTAATTCAGGCAAGCAAATACTAATCATCACTTAATTGAAATATCAACGATACTATTCACACGTTACATCACACGTTATTCAACTTGCATGCCCAGCACACCCGATCCCACCTATAGTTTTCTTAACCGCGACGCGATCGCTGGCAGGATCGGCTCGTGCATCTTTCGTGGAAATTGCACATGCACCCACCAGTACCTAGCTAGATACCGACGGTCCTGATAGGGTCTGTCTCTGTGGTCCACTGTGATTATAGGTTTTATCCACACCGTCCATCAATTAAAAAAATCATTTTAAGTGATCAGCCCAAAATGAGACAGATCAAATGCTCAAGTGGACCACACCTCAGGAAACAGCGATGAATAAATGCCTACAGCTGAAAACCTCTTACGGATCACATAAGTTTTGGATCAAGCTGATATTTATGTTTTTACTTTATCCAGGTCTACGTGGCCTTATGAACTTGGTGGACAGGGAATAAACATCACGATGGACCCTTAGAAAGTTTTCAACGGTGGGTTCCATTGTCGAAATTGCTTCTTGTGGTGTGATCCACCCGATCCTTCAATCTTCCTTCGTTCAGGATATTTTTACTAAAATGATATTTCAAAATGGATGAACGGATAGGATAAAACAAATATATCATGGTGGGCCCCACAGATCCCCTGACAGTACCGTCCTGGTAGGGTACGGGAACGGATTGGCTACTCCCCCTGCCACCAGCCAATGGCTGATGGTCGGTGCTCTGTGGGCCCCACCATAATGTATGTGTTTCATCCATGCCGTCCATCTATTTTTATAGATAATTTTATGGTATGGGACCAAAAAATGAATCATAGAACAATCTCAAGTGGAACACATTACAGGAAACAGTGTTGAATGAATGTCGACCATTAAAACTTTTTGGTGTTATAAAAGTTTGGGATCAATCTGATCTTTGTTTTCCCTTCATCTGGGTCTGTATGACCTAATCAATATATTGGATGTAAAATAAACATTACAGTGGGCCTTAGGAGGATTTTAATGGTGGATATCCAATCACTATTGTTTTCCTGTGGTGTGGTCCTCCTGAAATTTATATCCCTCTAGTTTCATCTACGAACCCTAAAATGATATTTAAAAATGGATGAACGGAATAGATGAAACACATACATCATAGTGGGTCCCACAGAGCACCGACCATCAGCCACCGGGCTGATGGCAGGGTGAGTAGCCAATCCGTTTCCGAGTAGTACCCAATCCGAAAGGCGTTAGGTGTGCATTTAGGAACCGGATTGCGTACTGAGTAACTCAGTTCCCTTAGTAAACTTTTTGGGGTCCACCGTTATTTATTTATTTTATCCACTCCGTTCATCCATGTTAAGAGATAATTTTAGGGGTTGAGTCCAAAAATGGATAATTTTAAGGGTTAGAGTCCAAAATTGGAAGCATATCCAAATCTCAAGTGGACCACACCACATGAAACAGTGTGATTGAACCTCTACCATTGAAAAATTATTGGAGGCCACAGAAGTTTTGGATCAATCCGATGTTTGTTTTTTCTCTTCATCCATGTCTTTTTGATCTCATGGACAGGTTGGATGACAAATAAAAATTACTGTGGGCCATAGGAAGGTTTCAACGGTGGAAATCAATATTCCGCACTGTTTCCTGTGGCATGGTCCACTTAAGATTTTTATTTACTTCAATTTTTGTATCAGCCTTTAAAATTAGCAGGAAAAATGGATGGACGGTGTGGATAAACCACATACATTCAAAGTGGGCCCAACTGAGTTTACTCAGTACGCAATCCGATTTCGTGCATTTATGCGCGCAAACGAATTCAGCAATGCCAACGCTAGAGTTACCCCACTCTGCGGACAGCTCTCAACAACTCTTCACACGGAAAGGCGACAAGGCCGCTCTTACAAGGGGGAAAAAAGCCTTCTCTCCTATCTCTTTCCTGTATTTGGGAAATTGATGGTTTGAACAGATCAGATGGCTGAGAGCTATTGCCCTGACTGCAAGAGAAGCACGGAAGTCGTATTCGATCATGCCGCCGGCGACACCGTCTGCTACGAGTGCGGTCTCGTTCTTGAGGCTCATTCCGTCGATGAGACCTCCGAATGGAGAACCTTCGCTAACGAGTCTGGCGACAACGATCCCGTCCGTGTCGGTGGTCCATCCAACCCTCTCCTTACCGATGGTGGTCTCTCCACCGTCATTTCAAAGCCCAACGGCGTCCAGACCGATTTCCTCTCATCCTCCCTCGGTCGCTGGCAGAACCGCGGCTCCAATCCTGACCGTTCTCTTATCCTCGCCTTCAAGAACATCGCTGCGATGTCCGATCGGTTAGTTACTTTCCTTGCCCATCAATTAATTCATGGATGGATCATGCCACTGAAATCTCCTTACGTTTCTGATTTATATGGTTAAGAAGAAAAGATGCAGCAACAATCTTCATTAATAGGCGAATAGGTCAGGTGCATCGGGTCAACTGGCTAGATCACTGGCCCTACTTGTATGGAATTAGGGCCTGACAACATGATATGATGCATACCTTCTCGCTGGGGATCATATAATTTCTCTTTTTCCCCCTTTGTGTTCCCATTCTTTCCATGATCGATCACATGCGTATCGTCATTCGAATTCATTGTGCGCTAATTGAGCCTGAGGTTTGATGTTAGGCTGGGGCCCACAGTACACACTGGCTGGGTAATTCCTGAGATCTGTTGGGGGCATTTACCTCGATAGTTATAAAATCAGAATGGTTGATGGTCCATGGGTCTCGTCATCCATGGATGGGCTGAGTAGTTAACCTCAAGTGAGATTAATGCAAAAGCTCTTTTCGTGACTGCTAAAAGATTGTGGACCAATTGTTGCGTAAGTGCATTGTTTTCGGGAGTATATTCGGTAATGCGTTTGATGCCCCAGACCCAATGCGTTCTCTCTATTGTGATCATGTTTTTTTTTTTTTTCATTTATCCCGTGTGGTGTGTTGTTGTGAGGAGGCGAAAAGGTCTTTTGATCACAATCTGTAGAATATGGTTACCCAAGATCTTTTAGTTAGTCTCTTGTTCATCGAAATACTTGCCCCAGCATGTTACCTCTGCAGTTTGTAGTTGCATACCATTCTTGTTAATTGAGTCAGTCAAGAGACAAGATGTGAATTGATGCGTTGGACACGAGCAGCATATTCAAACATTGGGAAACGGAAGATGCTCCGGGATGGAAATGAGGGAATGTCTACAATATTTGGATTTAATCAAATACAATCAGGGCTTGACGAAAGAACTTCGTAAGTTCCAAAAATTGAAGATACAGATCAAGAAATTGAATTTCAATTATTTATGGTAACATATCATTATATCAATTTACATATCAATTTGTAGAACCCTTGATAAAAGAAAAGGATGTTCTATCCCCAAGCATAGAATTGGTGAGTCTTAGTAAATAAATCGTCTACAGAATCTATTAAGAGGTTAAGAGGCATCACAAACTCATGTGGAAAATAGGATGTTAAATGAGAAACTTTCCAATTATACATTTTAGCAAGTTCTGCCAATAGTATTGCTCTTTTTTCTTTTCTTTTTTCCTTTTTCTTTTTCTTTTTCTGGGAATGGTTAAGCAATTAATGCCACCAACAAGCAGCTCTTTTATAGTGGATATTGTATGCTTAGGCTAGGATTCATCAACTTGAATTCAATTGGAGTTATTCTAATAGAGAATCTCATTTGGCTTGTTCATAATTTCTAACACCATGATAATTAGTACTGGAATAGCCTAAAATAGCATACTTATCTGGAATAACTGGATATTTGTTCCTTCATAGAGTAAGATTTGAGGGACAACTACTTGTTGTCATTTTAATATTTGAACACATGCTTTTGGAATGAACTACCATTGAGGTCATGTGGGGTCAATTTGTACTTTCTGAGCTCCACTTGCTTAGAGCATGAAAATACGATCTGTCGAAAATCTACTTTTCCTTTGTGTCTAATCTAATGTCTCAAGAACAATGAAATGTGCTTACTCTCATTTGCTAGATGTGGGTATGGTTGACCCATTACATATCTTTGGAGGATATCTTCTTTAGGCTTCTGGGTGTATGGATAATCTATTTGGTCATGCTGGGGAGTGTTTTCCTTCCCTTTTGTTGGATTTGGTTGATTTGCTTGCTCCATGCATTGGGTTTGGGTGGTTAGATATGGTGATTTGAGTGAAGGAATGGTGATTTCTAGTAAATCTTTTCTCAGTGACACCAAAGAAAATTTGATCTCTATGCTCATTGTGGTAACTAGGATTTGGATCTGCATACTTTGCATCGTGGCCTTGGGTTGCAACTAAGGAAAATAAATAATTGATGCTACCAAGAAATGAATAAAAGAAACAGAGGTCTACCAAGAAATGAATAAAAGAAACAGAGGTCTCCAATGTTCCTTGCTAAGTGCTTGTGAACAAGGATAAGAATGTTCTTTATAGCATTTCTAGGTGCTGAGTTTTAGGTTGGTTATCATGTAGGCATTGTTTGAAATTTACGAAACACATCAAGTGCTGATGCAGCATGAGTCGTCTATAGGGGTTACTCTTTTTCTCAGCAATCTGAGGCCTTTAGCAGAAGTGCAATGACTTGATACTTACTCTTTTAAGTTGGTTATCATGTAGATATTGTTTGAAATTTATGAAACACATCAAGTGCTGATGCCGCTTGAGTCGTCTATAGGGGTTACTCTTTTCCTCAGCTATCTGGAGCCTGTAGCTGTAGTGCAATGACTTGATACTTTCAAGGTGGATGCTACAGTTCATAAATGGACTGCTTTAGGGGTGATTCCTCATCTAAGTCTATTTTTCATTCTTTGACATCAAGGCCAAATCATCTCTCCCTGTGAATTTGATTCTCAAAATAGGTCTAGATCTAGTCTAAAATTAGTTTTTTAAGCGTCTTTTTGGTGGAACTGAAGGAACAAGTGGAAAAACAAGAGATTTCGAAAATAAAAAATAAAATAAAATGGGGCCTCTATGGCCTTATCAGCATGTATCGGCCATAATGGCCCTGTATTGGTGTCGATATAGGGCTGATACGACCCATTTTTCTTAATAGAACAGTTCATCCCCATATCATGTAACAGGGGTGGCGGATATGGTTATGATACAACCATATCATAACCAATATTTACAATCATTGCAGAGAGCCTCCTCAAGTGCTCATGAACAGGAAACAGAAACTTGAAACAGGACTTTCCCCATTACTGAAAAACAGGAAAAAAACGACTAACAGCTATAGAGTAGTGCATGTAACTCTCCTGCCAACAATGTGACACTCCCTACTCAAAGTCCATTTCTGCCAGCTCATCAGCCTTACTGTTATCGTCTCTTGGAATGTGTACAAAAGAAACCTGCTTACCCACGGACAGATCCAACGCTTGTTTGACTAAATCTGCAATCCTCAAAAGGGCAGACAGACCCCGCAGCCCATGAAATTATCTTAATGGAATCACCTTTGAAAATAATGGGGAAGATATTGCGCTCCATAGCTGACTCGATGGCTTAGAAGTAATGCCACAGCTTCTGCATGATTGGACTAACAAATGGCAACAGGACCTGAGAATTCCACATGTGATTTCCTAGAATAATTGCAGATCCCAACGCCAACCCCAAGGGTTGCCCAAAGAACTGTCATCAAAATTTGCCTTGATGTAACCTTGGGTGACGTTGTGTAACAAAACCTTTGTGCACTTAGAAGTTACCTACGAAGTCGAAATTCCATTAAATCTGGAGTTTGCCTTTGCCCAGTGCAATGTACTATTAATAATCTCTCCCACCTTATGGACAGCCATTTTCTTGTTTATTTAAGATTCTATCATTTCTTTCCAGCCAAATAAACTACAAAACAGCGTGAGCCATCATGTTGCACAATGTGTGCCCAATCTAACCACAAGCCTCAACAACCCGGCTTTCAATAGAATCCAAGACTGAAGGGTATAATCCATTGCCTACTGAATTTTGAAATAACAGTAGACAGTACCTCTCATGTGTAGTTTGAGGAGATGATTAATTGATTCCTCATTTGAACAACAAAGTGAACATCTATTCAGAATGGCCATCCCCCTTTTCTTAGGTGGTTTATTGTTTAGATTTCATCAACAGCAGCAGCCCATAAAAATTCCTTGATCTTTTGAGGGCAACCAGCCGACCAAAGTTTTGAGAAAGCAGGACCCCTGCTTACATAGTTTTTGTCGAAGTTGAGCTAGATACTTCAAGAATTTATCCGTTAACACCTCTCAGAAGTCCCTTCTCTGGATTCAAATGGATCTTTTCCTTTGTCTATGGTCCTTGCTCCTCTTGAAGATATCTTCTCTTGGATGATCTCAACATCATTAGATCTAAATGGGACTTCCCTTGGTGCATTAGATGAGACTTTAATGTTACTCATTTTACTTTGAAAAGTCTAATGGTTCTCGTATCTCTAGAAGTATGAGACTTTTTTTTGGAACGGGTGGGTGGGAACAATTTGATCGATCTTCCTCTCTTAGATGTTAAATTTCCCTGGTCGAATGGTCAATCTCCCCCTACTCTATCTCCCCTTGATAGATTTCTAGTTTCACTGGATTGGCTGGATTCTTTCCCCTTGGTCTCCCAATGAGGTCTCCCCCGTCCCATCTTTGATCATTGCCCAATCCTTCTCGAGTCAATGGAGGAGAGTTGTGGCACCAAGCCTTTTAGGTTTGAAATATCTTGGTCCCACTCAGAAGGATTTTCAACATTATCTCCTCCTGGTGGAACTCTAATGAAGGGGCATTTTTACACCGCGCTCGAGTGGGGTGGCCTGTGGGATGCGGGGGCACACTTGGGGTGGGTGGCCCGTGTGAGACAGGTGGCTCGTGTAAGGCAGAACCCATGTGATTTGGGGCCCACAAGGGAGCGGAATCCATGTGATTTGGGGCCCACAAGGGAGCGGAATCCATGTGATTTGGGGCCCACGAGGAGGGTTCAGCTGATGACTTAACCCATGGATGTGGGGCCTAAGACAATGTCTGAAATATCGGTATCATGTTGCGTATGGCTTCCTTGGGATACAAATACATATCGGTTATCTCACAGGTTAGATATCGTCTGTATTAGATAATTTATTACACTTTTTGGGAAACATTGGAAAACATTGGGAAAATGGTTGAATTTTTTAATGAAACTCCAGAGATTGTTAAAAAAGACTTTAATACACACTTTTAAATCATAACATCTCAAAAAACAAGTGCAAATGATAGGTTTGCTTTGTACAGGGTCCTAAGCGATGTGCTGTCTGACTAAACTAATGCAACTATATTCAAATTGAATGCATAACATTTAGAGTGTATGTGATGATCATTTCATTAATCACTCCTAAATACTTCGATATTAGTCTTAATTGACGGTTGGTTGAAGGGAAATTGTGAAAAACAAAATTAATATTTTAATAAAAAATTTATTAAATTTTAATTTAAAAATGACTTATTTTTCAAAAATTGACAAGGGCTTAACAAATTAGTAGATCAGCCCTCATACATACTTGATTTCATGTTTGGAGTATAACATTGCAAGTAATTTGGGAGAAATTGGGGAAAATTCAAAATTTCCCTAAATTTCCCCTAAATCGGACCACCTACACACATTTCGAAATAAGAGTGTACGTGATAATCATTTCATCAAATACTCCTAAATACATCGAAATTAGTCTCAATTGATAGCTGGTTGAAGAAAAATTTTGAAAAAAATAAAGAACATGAAGAACTAATGGATATCGAAATCAAAGCTCCAACTCCATGATTTTTCATGCAAAACATGAAGAACCAATGGATTTATAACCATTTGACACTGATTTAACATAATTTCAACAAGGAAAGGGATCTAAAATTGAAAATGCTCACCGGATCGAACATGTGGGATATATCGGCACTACCTATGCGTTTCGTATCGCACGGGTGGGATACAAGATATATCGTGGGATATATTGGCCGATATTGTCGATATTTAAAACATTGGCCTGGGCTTTGAGATAAAGGGATTAATTCGCCATGCTCTATCAGTTCGAGCTTTTAGAGTAAGTGGTTAGTTATCCTGCATCAAATTGGTATCATAGCGGGAGGTCTCGTGTTCGAGACTTCTCACCGGGGGTAATTAATGCAGGGGCATTATCACACTGGGCTCGAGTGGGGTGGCCTGTGGGATGTGGGGGCATACTTGGGATGGGTGGCTCATGTGAGGTGAAACCCATGTGATTTGGGGCCCATGAGGAGGGTTTAGCTGAGGACCTATCCATAGATGTGGGGCTTGGGCTATGAGATAAATGAATTAATTTGCCTGCCATTCTCTATCAGTTCGAGCTTTTAGAGCAAGTGGTTAGTTGTCCCGCATCAAACTCCTTTAAGGTTTCAGGTACTTCAAGTTTTATCCAGAGTCATAAGTTGAAAAATCTCAAATCTAACTTGATTAAATGGAGAAAGGATATTTAGGTGGACCTCAATGTTGCGGCTTCTAGCTTTGTCTCTACCATGGTGTGCTGTAAGGCCATTATGTAAAGGTAACGGTGGCAACCGTTACACGTTACGAGGTCGTAAAGGCCATTACAGCCCCCGTAATGGCTTGTTACACTCCTCGTAAGGGCCGTAATGGTCCGTTATAGAGCCAAATCAAGTTTGTTGGATTTTTTTCCAATAAAAGAAAAAGTGACCGTAATGGCCGTTGTAACGGCCATTACACCCCATACTGTAAAGGTAACAGTGGTAGCCGTTATGACTATTGTTATCGTTATGGAATACCTTGCTCTCTGCTATTCGGCTTTCAAATATTTAGGAAGAATCTTCTCCTCTCTCTGAGGAGAGTAGAGCCTTAAGGGAGATCCATAAAGCGGTCTATGCGAGAGGAGACAAAAACATTGCTTTGTTCCATGCCATCGCGAATGCCAAAGCTTGCTCTAACAAGATAAGTTCTATTACAGTTATGTAACTGTGTGGTGGGATAAGATACCACGACTATGTGCGGAAGCTTGGCAAAGCTATGGAATGAATGACTGTCCTAAGGGGGGGAGGGGGGTTGATTAGGACCAAATAAAATTTATGTCTTTTAACATACAATTGCTTACTTAAACTAATGTACCAATTTAAACTAAAGCAATTAACTCTAAGGCTTCCAAGCCAATAGAGAGTCCAATCACATAGACTACTAAAGATATGCCAGTTATGCAACTAGTCTATAATTGATAGTGTACATGTGTGTGGGATGTGCTAACTATTCAAATCCCAGCATTCATCTAATCCCGCATACATATAATTCAACAAAACAATCACATTAAGCATAATTAGAAAAGTACTCAAAAGACAATCCTAAACACAAGCATGTATAGTGGTTTGGTTTCCCTACTCTACTCCCAGCCATTGTGTACCAAATCGGTTACATATCGGCCATAACGGCTCATGATTTGATGTATACTCTCTTAGGATTTGCTTAGTGGTTCACCAAGTGGGACCTACACTTATAGGACCACGTGTCTTATACGCAGTCTAAGGTTAAGTAGGAAAATAGCTTTAGTGGTGGACCTCCTAGGCATGAGATCAAATTAATTTTCTGATATATTTGTGTCATAGCCTTATTCTTTGCCCAATACTTTCTTCCAAAGTTTCACAACATCCATAGCCCACGTGAAAGGATATATACTCAATGCCGACCTTTGGTGCAAGCCTACAATAATTGCGAACTCACTTGTCTCTCCACTAGTGGTCTTCGCATTTGTTACCGCTCCCTTTATAGATTTCCTTAATCAAGTGATTATCTCCTTTTTAAAGTCCTTTCTTTCCCAACACCCTCAGATTTAGCTCTCTAGGGATCCTGTCATATACTTTCTCTAAGTCAATAAAGACCATGTTGAGATCCTTCCCTCTCTCCCTATATTTCTCTATCAATAAAGTTGGAAAGCTTCAGTGGTAGACTTCCCTGGCATTAAACCAAACTGATTTTTTGATATATTCATCTCATGCCATAGTTCCTCAATCGCACTCCCACAATAGTTAGTGGAGCTTTGTATGTCTCTTTTATTCCTATAAATAGGTACCATAGTACTTTTCCTCCATTCATCTAACGTTATCTTCAATCTTACAATCTTATTGAACAACTTTGTCAGCCAACATAACCTAGTATCTCCCATACACGTCCAAACCTTTCTTGGTATCCGTATACCATATAGTCCGATGGCCTTTCCTCTTTTCATCTTTTACAAAGCTTCTTTCACCTTACATATCCTAATTCTACAAAAGCATCTATGGTCTCCAAAGTTGTTTGAGCTTATGGTTCGTTCTACCCTATGCTCTTTGAGTGGATGCGTTTTAACAGGTTTAGAAAATAGTGTATCCACCTTTTATTTTTCTCATTGTCTTTTACTAGTATCATTTGGTTATTGCATTATTGCTCTTAATGTATCTTACATGATCTAGGTACTCTCTTATTTTTGCAAGTTTAAAGACATCTTTCTCACCTTCTCTTATCCCCAAGCTATTGTAAAAATCCTTTTAAGGATTATGTTTAGCCTTTTACTATTTTCTTACTATTTTTGGCATTTCTATATTGTTCAAAATTTTCATCGTTTCTAGTCCTGTGTTAGGATTTGAAACATGAACATATCTTGTGAATAGCTTTTTGTACATCATCATTCCACCACCAAGCAACATTCGCAGTATTGGTATCATTACATGTATAGCTGGCTGGGGATACGGAAGCATGTATCGATATCACCGATACCCAAAAATGTATCGCCGACTAAAGAAAACATTGGCGAAACATGGGGAAAATGGTGGAATTTCTCAATGAAACTTCAAGAGATTCTAAGGCCTTGTTTGGATACCACCAAATAAGTTAATTTTTCTACTTACAACAGTAGATAAGTAATTTATTTGAGATAAGTTTGGTTTAAGGTCAATTATAAGTAACTTTTTTTTACTTAAAGTTACTTAATCACTTCAGCTTAATAAGTAGAAACCAAGATAAGCTACTTGAGGCATAAGTAGCTTATCTTAAGTAACTTATGATCCCAACAGCTCCTAAAATACACATATTTGCATATTTAGGAATCAAATAATTGCAAAAAAGATGCATACAAAATAAGTTTTTCTTTAGTGGGGATCTAAAAGCATGTAACACTGACTCAGGGAAACATTGGAGGAACATGGGGAAAATGGTGGATTTTTCAATGATACTGGAGATGCTAAAATAGACATATATGCATATTTAAGAATCAAATAATACCGAAAAAGAAGCATATTTGCATATTTAGGAATCAAATAAGAGGTTTCCCTTAAATGGGGGCCCAAAAGCATGTATTGTTGACTGAGGAAACAATGGGGAAACATGGGGGAAATGGTGGAGCCATCCATCTGTCCAACAATCCATCCATCCAACCACCCATCCATGCATGCATGCATGCATATACATACATACAAACACACACGCATGATCCATCCAACCATACATGGATGCATGCATACATACATACAATGACAAAAACATATACACACACATGATCCATCCATCCATGCATACACCCATATATACATATCCATCCATGCACACATATACATTGATCCATCCATGCACACCCATATATACATAATTACATATCCATCCATCCATCCATGCACGCATACATACATACATACATGATCCATCTATCCATCCATTCATGCACGCATACATACATACATACATGATCCATCTATCCATCCATTCATGCATGCATACATACATACATACATGATCCATCTATCCATCCATTCATGCATGCATGCATGCACTTACAAACATAGATTTCATCATACAACCATGCACACATAAAAAAATTGAAGTGATTTTTTTAACAAATAAATTTTTGGTGATATTGATACATCAGCAATATCGTTGAAATATTGCCGATACATTAGCCATACAAGCTACACCTAGAATCTACACAGTCGAAAATATTGGTGATACATTGACGATACATTGCTGATACCCGGAATTTCTGATACTACTAGTGTTATTGGTATCGCCTACTTAGAGAAAATGATAATATCAGGGATACTTAGATAATGCCACCAAGTTTTCTTATATAATTGGCTTTTCCCTCTAGATACTCTCAAAGCATCTTTTGCCACTTATATGATTATCTTGTTGATTGAAAGCAACCTATGTAATAGACTATCAGATACTGCTTGATTGTAATTAATGTAATGGTCTATTACATCATTGCTGTGGGAGTTTTGTGATTTCATTGCCGGTCCCTAGCATGGATGAAGGAGGGTTGTGTTAGATTGGCAGCCGGCATTGAACTTATGCCATAACTTTCATCATGAGTCCAAAAAATTGAGTGCCTTTGAATTGTACTTCTTTACTAATTTGTACTCTATTTAAAACTCAATAGTATATCATTGATAATGTTTCATTTCTGATATTGAGTTTCATTTGTTTGTTATATGTTGTTTTCTTGTTAAATCTTACAGTACATGAGTTGTATAAATGTTTACTAATCTAGTTGCATTGTGTTTCAGGTTGGGCCTTGTTGCGACAATTAAGGTACAATCTTCACTTTAAGATCATGTTTGAAGTTTTGGCTATGATTTGTATTTCTTGGACATGCAATTATTTCTAATAATATTTCACTAACTGTATGTACTTATAATTTGATAATATGATTCTTCGAACACTTTACTTTTTAATGGTTCCACTTTCTTGCATGTTTGGTCAATTTTTAGTAACTACCATGAATCATAACTAGGTAATACCATTATTATTATTCTCTTACCATTGAAAGATGGTTGGCATGAATCTAAAAGCAATTCATAATTTGAAGTTTGTAAAATCTAATTTGAATTAAGGCTTAAGATTTAGACTCACCATTGGTAGAAAATCTTTTCTGTTATTTGAGATAAACGTTTTTGTACCTTGTACTAGTTGGTATTGTTAAGAAGGATTAAATTATATCACCTACGATAGCAATTGTGTTGTTAATTATGCTCTTTTGCTTGTTATTGGAGAGATGTTGATTATAATGGAGAGACGAAAATATTTATTGCTAGCATATATAGTAATTTCTTTTGCCTTGTTTGTCTAGACGTTGTATTTATTTGTGACATATTTTCTTATCTTTGTGACATGATTTATATATATATATATATATATATATATATATATATATATATATATATATATATATATAAATCTTTTGTGTTGTTCCAAGTATAAATTGATTATAGACTCCCAATAAAAACATATTTGTTTGTTTTATGTGATTTGTAATATGAAATTTGTATTCTAATATGTACACTACCATGAAATTATATACTAATTGTATACTGTCAAAGAGAAGAAAGCATTTGGGAGGAGGAAGACAGTTATGGTTGGATGTCCAACCCTTTCTATCTTATACAAAGCGAATTGCCAAATTATCTAAAGTGCCCTTAGCACAAAGGGAAAAAAAAAATAAAGTAAAAGAATAAGAGGAATAACGGAGTCACGGTTCATAGAGTCATGGTCCACTGAGTCACAGGCCATGCGTCCATACAAATATATGTCTACAATCCCCCTCAAGCTGAGGCATACATGTCAATCATGCCCAGCTTGCTGAGAATATGTTGTCCAACTTCATTTGTAAGAGCCTTAGTGAAGATATTAACATTTAACAGTCTATGCAATAGATGGAACAAAAGGTATAAAAATAATGCCAGCAATAACATTTTCATGATAAAATGACAATCAACCTCAATATGTTTTGTCTGCCCATGAAAAGTAAGAATAGAACAGTGTGCCGTAAAGGTAATGGTGGCAACCATTACACATTAGGGGTTGTAACGGCCATAACAACCATTATGGACAAAATGACTCGTAACTATTGTTAACAGCCCGTTACACCCCCTGTAAAGGCCGTAACAGCCCCATAATGGTCTATTACAAGGCTCATACAAGGTTTTCGGATTTTTTTTTTGTGTTTTTTAAACAAGATTGCCTTTGGAAAAAAAGCATAGTGCCATGTTGTAGAATGTCAATCATCTGCCGAACCTACCCAATCTGTATCAGAATAGCCTTCAATATTAAAGCTATTGTGACAGCTAAATAAGATGCCATGTCTTGGGGAGGATTTAATGTAGCACAAGATGCGACGGACTATTGAAAAAAGTTGTGATTGACTATTGAAGGGATACAAAAGTTGTGATTGAAAAAAGTTGTGATTGACTATTGAAGGGATACAAATGTTATGGATCAATCTGATATTTGTTTTTGCCTTTCATCCAAGCTTATGTGAACGACATGAGCTTGGACGGCATGGATACAATGCATGGGGCCCACACAATCTGCCTCATTTTTTCAACCGACCAACCAAACGTTGGTACATTCAAGGATCATCAAGAAGTTCCCCATCATCAGCCCAAAGCTTTTTATTAAATCTTTAATGGTAAATCAGTAAGTTTGACACCAAGATTATCAGTTTAAGTCAACAAATCAAGGGCATAGTTTCATTAAGACAAAATGATGCCCTTCTTAGAACGAGAGACTTTAATATTAAGAAAGTAGTTTAGCAAGCCAAATCTTTGATGTCAAATAGCTTACTCAGAGCTTCAACTTAGAAATCATACTAGCATCATCACCATTAACAATGATATCATCCACATGCACACTCACAATGATAATACCCTATACAAGTAGCTTTACAAGTACCAAATGATCTAAGAAAGTAGTTTAGCAAGCCAAATCTTTGATGTCAAATAGCTTACTCAGAGCTTCAACTTAGAAATCATACTAGCATCATCACCATTAACAATGATATCATCCACATGCACACTCACAATGATAATACCCTATACAAGTTGCTTTACAAATACCAAATGATCTGAGTGAACACAAGTAAATCTAATACAAATCAAAACCGTATTTAAAAAGAAAAAAGAAAAAGAAAACACTCTTATGTCTTGACATTTAATTGGCGCAATAACCAATTCATGCTAGCAACAAGAGAAATTATTACCCATACCAAATTCATTCTAAGAAAGAGTAAAAATCTCAGAATAATTATCACCGTATGTTTGTGTAAATCCTTTCACAACTAGACAGGCTTTATATCTAGCCATACTACCATCTTACACTCAATGACAACCCACTTGATTCTTCCGAGCAAGTAAATCAATCATCTCCTATTTATGATTCTTTTCAATGGCAACCATCTCTTCCTCTAAAGCTTGACACCATAGAGGAGAATTAAGAGCTTCTTTAAGATTTTTATCAATAGTGGAAAAAGAACACTTAGGGTAAATATAATGTAGGGGCATTTTCACACCGGCTCGAGTGGGGTCGCCTGTGGGATGCAGGGTCACACTTGGGGTGGGCGGGGCGCACGGGGGAGGTCTTGTGTTCGAGACTCCTCACCGGGGGTGATTAATGCACATTTCACACCGGGCTTGAATGAGGTAGCCTGTGGGATGCGGGGACACACTCGGGGTGGGCGGCCCGTGTGAGGCGGTACCCATGTGATTAAGGGCCTACGAGAGGGGGGGGATTCGGCTGAGGTCCTAACCCATGAGATGTGGGGCCTAGGTTATGAGATAAAGGAATTAATTCGCCATACTCTAGTAGTTCGATCTTTTAGAGCAAGTAGTTAATTGTCCTGCATCAAATTGGTATCAGAGGGAGGTCTCGTGTTCGAGACTCCTCACCGGGGGTGATTAATGCAGGGGCATTTTCACATCGGACTCGAGTGGGGTCGCCTGTGGGATGCAGTGGCACACTCAGGGTGGGCGGGGCCCACGGGGGAGGTCTCGTGTTCGAGACTCCTCACCAGGGGTGATTAATGCGCATTTCACATCGGGCTCGAGTGGGGTAGCCCGTGGGATGCGGGGACACATTCGAGGTAGGCAACCCATGTGATTTGAGGCCACGAGGGGGGTTCGGCCGAGGTCCTAACCCATGAGATGTGGGGCCTGGATTGAGATAAAGGGATTAATTCGCCACTCTAACAATTCGAGCTTTTAGAGCAAGTGGTTAATTGTCCTGCATTAAATTGGTATCAGAGCGGGAGGTCTCGTGTTCGAGACTCTTCACCGGGGGTGATTAATGCAAGGGCATTTTCACACCGGGCTTGAGTGGGGAAGCCCGTGGGATGCGGGGATACACTCGGGGTGAGTGACCCATGTGATTTGGGGCCCACGGGGGAGGTCTCGTGTTTGAGACTCCTCACCGGGGGTGATTAATGCGCATTTCACACCGGGCTCGAGTGGGGTAGCCCGTGGGATGTGGGAACACACTCGGGGTGGGCGACCCATATGATTTGGGGCCCACGAGGGGGGTTTGGCCGAAGTCCTAACCCATGAGATGTGGAGCCTGATCTATAAGATAAATGAATTAATTCGCCACGAGGAGGATTCGGCCGAGGTCCTAACCCATGAGATGTAGGGCCTAGGCTATGAGATAAAGGAATTAATTCGCCATACTCTAGTAGTTCGATCTTTTAGAGCAAGTAGTTAATTGTCCTGCATCAAATTGGTATCAGAGAGGGAGGTCTCGTGTTCGAGACTCCTCACCGGGGGTGATTAATGCAGGGGCATTTTCACATCGGACTTGAGTGGGGTCGCCTGTGGGATGCAGTGGCCCACTCAGGGTGGGCGGGGCCCACGGGGGAGGTCTCGTGTTCGAGACTCCTCACCAGAGGTGATTAATGCGCATTCCACATCGGGCTCGAGTGGGGTAGCCCGTGGGATGCGGGGACACATTCGAGGTAGGCAGCCCATGTGATTTGAGGCCCACGAGGGGGGTTCGGCCGAGGTCCTAACTCATGAGATGTGGGGCCTGGACTATGAGATAAAGGGATTAATTCGCCATACTCTAACAATTCGAGCTTTTAGAGCAAGTGGTTAATTGTCCTGCATTAAATTGGTATCAGAGCGGGAGGTCTTGTGTTCGAGACTCCTCACCGGGGGTGATTAATGCAGGGGCATTTTCACACCAGGCTTGAGTGGGGAAGCCCGTGGGATGCGGGGACACACTCGGGGTGGGTGACCCATGTGATTTGGGGCCCACGGGGGAGGTCTCATGTTTGAGACTCCTCACCGGGGGTGATTAATGCGCATTTCACACCGGGCTCGAGTGGGGTAGCCCGTGGGATGCGGGAACACACTCTAGGTGGGCGACCCATATGATTTGGGGCCCACGAGGGGGGTTTGGCCGAAGTCCTAACCCATAAGATGTGGGGCCTGATCTATAAGATAAATGAATTAATTCGCCACACTCTAACAATTCGAGCTTTTAGAGCAAGTGGTTAATTGTCCTGTATCAAATTGGACCCATGTGATTTGGGGCCCACGAGGGGGGTTCGGCCAAGGTCCTAACCCATGAGATGTGGGGCCTGGGCTATGAGATAAAAGGGATTAATTCGCCATACTTTAACAATTCGAGCTTTTAAAACAAGTGGTTAATTGTCCTGCATCAAATTGGTATTAGAGAGGGAGGTCTCGTGTTCGAGACTCCTCACCAGGGGTGATTAATACAGGGGCATTTTCACACCGGGCTCGAGCGAGGTCGCCTGTGGGATGCAGGGCCACACTAAGGGTGGGCGGGGCCCACGGGGGAGGTCTCGTGTTTGAGACTCCTCACCGGGGTGATTAATGTACATTTCACATCGGGCTCGAGTGGGGTAGCCCGTGGGATGCGGGGACACACTTGAGGTAGGCGGCCCATGTGATTTGGAGCCCACGAGGGGGGTTCGGTCGAGGTCCTAACCCATGAGATATAGGGCCTGGGCTATGAGATAAAAGGATTAATTCGCCATACTTTAACAATTCGAGCTTTTAGAGCAAGCGGTTAATTGTCCTGCATCAAATTGGTATCGGAGCGGGAGGTCTCGTGTTCGAGACTCCTTATCGGGGGTGATTAATGTAGGGACATTTTCACACCGAGCTCGAGTGGGGAAGCCCGTGGGATGTGGGGACACACTCGGATTCGGTGACCCTTGTGATTTGGGGCCCACGGGGGAGGTCTCATGTTCGAGACTCCTCACCGGGCTCGAGTGGGGCAGCCCGTGGGATGCGGGAACACACTCGGGGTGGGCGACCCTTGTGATTTGGGGCCCACGAGGGGGGTTCAGCCGAGGTCCTAACCCATGAGATGTGGGGCCTAGGCTATGAGATAAAATGATTAATTCGCCATTCTCTAACAGTTCGAGCTTTTAGAGCAAGTGGTTAATTGTCCTGCATCAAATTGGTATCAAAGAGGGAGGTCTCGTGTTCGAGACTCCTCACCGGTTGTGATTAATGCAGCAGCATTTTCACACCAGGCTCGAGTGGGGTTGCCTGTGGGATGCAGGGGCACACGGGGGAGGTCTCGTGTTCGAGACTCCTCACCGGGGGTGATTAATGCGCATTTCACATCGGGCTCGAGTGGGGTAGCCCGTGGGATGCGGAGACACACTCGAGGTAGGCAGCCCATGTGATTTGGGGCCCACGAGGGGGGTTCGGCCGAGGTCCTAACCCATGAGATGTGGGGCCTGGGCTATGAGATAAAGGGATTAATTCGTCATACTCTAACAATTCGAGCTTTTAGAGCAAGTGGTTAATTGTCTTGCATCAAATTGGTATCAGAGTGAGAGGTCTCGTGTTCGAGACTCCTCACCAGGGGTGATTAATGCAGGGGCATTTTCACACCGGGCTCGAGTGGGGAAGCCCGTGGGATGTGGGGACACACTCGGGGTGGGTGACCCATGTGATTTGGGGCCCACTGGGGAGGTCTCGTGTTTGAGACTCCTTACCGGGGGTGATTAATACACATTTCACACTGGGCTCGAGTGAGGTCGCCCGTCGGATGCGGGAACACACTCGGGGTGGGCGGCCCATATGATTTGGGGCCCACGAGGGGGGTTTGGCAGAAGTCCTAACCCATGAGATGTGGGGCCTGATCTATAAGATAAATGAATTAATTCGCCACACTCTAACAATTCGAGTTTTTAAAGCAAGTGGTTAATTGTACTGTATCAAATTGAACCCATGTGATTTGGGGCCCACGAGGGGGGTTCGGCTAAGGTCCTAACCCATGAGATGTGGGGCCTGGGCTATGAGATAAAAGGGATTAATTCGCCATACTCTAACAATTCGAGCTTTTAAAGCAAGTGGTTAATTGTCCTGCATCAAATTGGTATCAGAGAGGGAGGTCTCGTGTTCGAGACTCCTCACCAGGAGTGATTAATACAGGGGCAATTTCACACCGGGCTCGAGCGGGGTCGCCTGTGGAATGCAAGGCCACACTCAGGGTGGGCGGGGCCCACGGGGGAGGTCTCGTTTCGAGACTCCTCACCGGGGGTGATTAATGCGCATTTCACATCGGGCTCGAGTGGGGTAGCCCGTGGGATGCGGGGACACTTGAGGTAGGCGGCCCATGTGATTTGGAGCCCACGAGGGGGGTTCGGCCGAGGTCCTAACCCATGAGATGTGGGGCCTGGGCTATGAGACAAGGGGATTAATTCGCCATACTCTAATAATTCGAGCTTTTAGAGCAAGTGATTAATTGTCCTGCATCAAATTAGTATCAGAGCGGGAGGTCTCGTGTTCGAGACTCCTCACCGGGGGTGATTAATGCAGGGACATTTTCACACCGGGCTCGAGTGGGGAAGCCCATGGGATTTGGGGACACTCGGGGTCGGTGACCCATGTGATATGAGTCCCACGAGGGAGGTCTCGTGTTCGAGACTCCTCACCGGGGGTGATTAATGCGCATTTCACACCGGGCTCGAGTGGGGTAGCCCGTGGGATGCGGGAACACACTCGGGGTGGGCGACCCTTGTGATTTGGGGCCCATGAGGGGGGTTCAGCCGAGGTCCTAACCCATGAGATGTGGGGCCTAGGCTATGAGATAAAAGGATTAATTCGCCATTCTCTAACAGTTCGAGCTTTTAGAGCAAGTGGTTAATTGTCCTGCATCAAATTAGTATTAAAGAGGGAGGTCTCGTGTTCGAGACTCCTCACCGGTTGTGATTAATGCAGCGGCATTTTCACACCAGGCTCGAGTGGGGTTGCCTGTGGGATGCAGGGGCACACGTGGGAGGTCTCGTGTTCGAGACTCCTCACCGGGGGTGATTAATGCGCATTTCACACCGGGCTCGAGTGGGGTAGCCCGTGGGATGCGGGGACACACTCGGAGTAGGCGGCCCATGTGATTTGGGGCCCACGAGGGGATTCGGTCGAGGTCCTAACCCATGAGATGTGGGGCCTGGGCTATGAAATAAAGGGATTAATTCGCCATACTCTAACAATTCGAGCTTTTAGAGCAAGTGGTTAATTGTCCTGCATTAAATTGGTATTAGAACGGGAGGTCTCGTATTCGAGGCTCCTCACTGGGGGTGATTAATGCAGGGGCATTTTCACACCGGGCTCGAGTGGGGAAGCCCGCGGGATGCGGGGACACACTCGGGGTGGGTGACCCATGTAATTTGTGGCCCACGGGAGAGGTCTCGTGTTCGAGACTCCTCACCGGGGGTGATTAATGCGCATTTCACACCGGGCTTGAGTGAGGTAGCCC
Organism: Magnolia officinalis; assembly: GCA_021015155.1. Lineage (NCBI taxonomy): Eukaryota > Viridiplantae > Streptophyta > Magnoliopsida > Magnoliales > Magnoliaceae > Magnolia > Magnolia officinalis. The sequence goes on along the minus strand of JAJHSJ010000008.1, from coordinate 71,389,662 downwards.
ATGGGATGCAGGAACACACTCGGGGTAGGCGACCCATGTAATTTGGGGCCCACGAGGGGGGTTCGGCCGAGGCCCTAACCCATGAAATGTGGGGCCTGAGTTATGAGATAAATGGATTAATTCGTCATACTCTAACCGTTCGAGCTTTTAGAGCAAGTGGTTAATTGTCTTGCATCAAATTGAACCCATGTGATTTGGGGCTCACGAGGGGGGTTCGGCCGAGGTCTTAACCCATGAGATGTGGGGCCTGGGTTATGAGATAAAGAGATTAATTTGCCATACTCTAACGGTTCGAGCTTTTAGAGCAAGTGGTTAATTGTCCTGCATCAATTTGGTATCAGAGAGGGAGGTCTCGTGTTCAAGACTCTTCACCAGGGGTGATTAATGCAGGGGCATTTTCACATCGGGCTTGAGTGGGATCGCTTGTGAGATGCAGGGGCACATTCAGGGTGGGCGGGGCCCACGGGGGAGGTCTCGTGTTCGAGACTCTTCACCGAGGGTGATTAATGCGCATTTCACACTGAGCTCGAGTGGGGTAGCCTATGGGATGAGGGGACACACTCGGGGTGGGCGGCCCGTGTGAGGCGGTACCCATGTGATTTGGGGCCTACGAGGGGGGTTCGGCTGAGGTCCTAACCCATAAGATGTGGAGCCTAGGTTATGAGATAAATGGATAAATTCGCCGTACTCTAATAGTTCGAGCTTTTAGAGCAAGTGGTTAATTGTCCTGCATCAAAATATAAAGGACTTGTCATTGAATACAGGGAATGATAGGAAACATAGCATGAGAAGTACATTGTCTTATGACTTTTCTTATAGCACATGCAAATTCAAGGATGAGTCTAAATATGGATCACTATAAATAGGCAAGCTAGCATGAACACTATCACTACCTATCGCCAAAGGAGTATATTCTACATGGTGGCTTGTGGGATGACTGAAGTACAAGTATCCTTTTTATATACACCTTCAAATTTAGTTTAGCTGATTGTGAATCGGGAATAACCATATCTTTAACATTATCAGGTTTAGAAGAGACCTATGGAATGGGAGAAGCAGAAATGATCGGACTAGACTGGAGAATAGGAACAAGAACCAGAGAATTATACTTTCCCTGACCCTAGAAAAATATAAAGCATCTTCAAAATACTTAACGTCCATGGAGACATAACATTTCTTAGTGATTGAATCAAAATACTCATTCCCTTCTCGAGTAAATGGATATTCTAAGAAAATACATTTGACAACCCTATTTGACAATTTATTTCAATAAGGATTGGTGTTATAGACGTAACAAACACACCAAAGATGTGCAATAGAATTTTAGGAATATGATAGATTGTCGAAAAAATATTAAATAGGAGATTGATGAGAAATAACTTTAGTAGGTAAATGATTAATCAAATAATAAGCAATAAGAACAACATTTGATCACAAGGACTTGGGAACATACATACCCATAAGAAAAGCACAAGTAACTTCTAGGAGATGCTTATGCTTTCTTTCGGCAATTCCATTCTGTTGCGGGGTAATATGCACACAAGTGGTCTGCAGTTAACACCATTCTCCTGAAGATAAGGCATCATAGAATTGGAAATAATTTCCTTTGCATTATCGGTATAGACAGTACCAATATTCATATTCAATTGATCTTTAGACCAAACATGAAACACTTTGAAAATAGAACCAACCACATTTATATTTTTTATCAAATAAATCAATATCATACGAGAAACATCATCAATAAAAGAGACAATATTAAAAGGCAATAGAAGCAATGGGAACTAAACCGCAATAGAAGCAATGGGAACTAAACCCATACATCGGAATGAACCAATGAAAAAAACTGTAGTAGACTTACTCTCTACAGGAGGATAAGCATACTTATGATGTTTGGTTTAAAAAAGCTCCATATTGTAATTTTTTTTTACATCACTAGACTAAATTGACTGAGGTTAAAAAGACTAAGAGACTAAATTAGAAGGATGAGACAATGCCTAGTATAAAGTTCTTCCTATTTGACATTAAGACACTTGCTAAATTGACTTGAGGAATTTGAATGAAGGTTGTATGATCCATCCTTCTCACATCCACCACCAAGCAACTTCCTTGTCTTCAGATCCTGAAAGACACAATGATCAAGAAAAAAATGTTACACTGCAGTTTGTCTTTCGTAATTTGACTAATGGATAACAAATTAAAAGTAATATTAGAGACAATAAGATACAGGGCAAGGAGAATGGTGGCGAAATGGAAACTTTACCCCTTTACTCAGTAGGTATTAAGGTATTGTATGTTAATTTCACATGACCTAAATTATGATTGGGGGTAACGAGGAAGAAGAAACAAATGCAGTTTGAAGAGTTGTGAAATGTGGATGAAAAGGCCTTATTTGAGTGATGTCCCTTAGTTCGACATCATACTCACTTTCCGAGAGATGGACCACTTCACCAGCTGGTGGAACCACAAGAGAAATTGCCGATGGTACATCGTCGTCAATAATATTATGAGAATCCCCACCATCTTTAGTTGCAAAATTAACAGCTCGGCTTTAAGGTCTACAATGAAGTACCCAACAATAATCAACAATATGTCCATGCTCTTACAGTTGATCACGGCATGTGTGCAAGGCATTGCTTGTGCCGTGCAATTCCACCGGCAGTTACAAACATGCATATAGCTCACACATTATGTCTTTTCGGTAGCACTACGATAGTGCCTGTACTTCCATCCCGGGTCATTCGACTTGGGTTTCAAAGAAGAAGATTAGAAAGAAGAAGACATGATCATGTACACTTGGAGAGAGAGAGAGAGAGAGAGAGAGAGAGAGAGAGAGAGAGAGAGAGAGAGAGAGAGAGAGAGAGAGAGAGATCTAGTCTTCTTGGATCTTGAACTTGTGTTGTTCTTGTTAGTTCAACTTGTTTCTTGTAGTTGTAGCCTTGCTTGTACACTTGACTCCTCTTGGGTGTTAAAAATGAAATTGCACGTGGAGAGCCCACGGGCTATGCACGGAAGCTTGGCAGAGCTAAGGAATGATGGCTATGTCATTTTTTATTTTTTTTTTTTGGGGGGGGGGGGGGGGGGGTTTTGGACTAAATAAAATTTTAGCCAATTAAAACATAATTGCCTACTTAAACTACAAATTAAACTAAGGCAATTAAGTCTAAGGCTTCCAAGCCATTAGAGGGTCCAATCACATAAACTACAATGGATGTGGCAATTAAGCAACTAGTCTATAAACATGAGTGTACATGTGTGTGTGGGATGTGCTACCTATCAACTCCTAATATTTATCTAATCATGCATACATATAATTAAACATTCAATCACATAAGCATAATTAAACAAGTGCTCAAATAACAATCCCAAACATAAGCATGTATAGTGGTTCGATTTCCCTACTCCACTCCTGGCGGACGCACTCTACCCATGAGTGTACCGGATTTCACTATCGGAGGTTTTAAATCAAGTTTACCTTTGACCTTTACAATCCCACAGAAGGACCAGCTCCTGCAAGAGATTACGTAGTTTTTTATAGACTCACCACGAACCTTGGTCCTACACAAGAACCTACTGACATACACTCCTGCTGGAGGCTCCCGCAAGAGACTTTAGTTGGTTTTCTATCGGCTAACCAATAACCTCGGTCCTAGTCCTATACAGAGACTAACACGTACACACCCGTGTCTGGTGAATTCGACCTTACGTAAGAGCTTAGGTCCTACACAAGAACCTATTCAAATTTTGGTCACAAACTCCTACTCTCAATCCTACACAAGGAAATGGTATGAACTCACTTAATGCATTTGTCGAATTGAGCCCCATTGATAAGCCGTTCTTGATTTGCTTTTTCAAAACTCTCCCGTGCTTGAATCCGCTCCTCAATTGATCACCCGATCATGATGTCGACGAGTTGTCAATGCTTCAGCTCTAAGATCAAACATTTTACATGCAATGCTCTAATGTGATGACCAAGGTGATGGGAGGTTGGGTAGAATCTCTTATAACTAATGGAAAGTTGTAAAGCCTAGGGGATTCACCAAGAATGGTCTTCTAAAGGATTTAGACAAGGATATACCTATAGAGGTTGGGTCTAAATTTTAAAGAATGGTGGAGATTGAGTTCATCTTCAACATTGAGGTTGGAATCCTTATTAAAGTGGTAAAGCTCAAGAAGATTAATAAAATTTCATGGAACATGAGGCTTAGGATGCGGGATATGATTTAGGATTTACCTAAGCTTCATTTGCACCAAAAACCCGTGGCACTCAGTTTCATCTGAATTACCCAGAATTCTACCCTAGCCCGTTATCCTGTTTTGGCCCTTTTCAGTGGAACCGAATGTGGGTTCAGTGGGACCGAAGGTTGCTTAAATTGTGCAGTTTTTTCAAAAACACAGGACCTCTAAAGCTAATCTAAGGATGGTCAATTTAGGCTCTTATGGCTTAAGGGATGATTTTTAAAAAAGGTTTACCTATTAGGTTTAAGATCAGCTAGAGGTTTAGGTTGTTTTCGGTCAAGGGTTAGGGTTACCAAGGCACCGCATTTACCTATTATTTGCTCATTGATGCCCCACATTCACTTGTGTCTTCGGTCTTCAACTTCTAAGGGCTCAACTGACTACATGACACAAGGACTCACGTGATTGACAAATATGATACATAAATCAGTGCACTAACAGAAACATATATATATATATATTATATATATATATATATATATATATAGAGAGAGAGAGAGAGAGAGAGAGAGAATCAATGAATGAATGACAAATAAAAGGAAAAGAACAAGAGTAAATGAATATTACTAAATGAATTGAATGATGACATTCTTGAATCTTGATCTTTGAACACTTCAAATTGAAAGTTCGAACTTGATGGTATTCTTGAATCTTGATCTTGGTTGGGAAATGAAAAGTAAATGTAATAGAGAAACTTGAAACTTGAAAGAGTTGTAGTCTTGTAGAGATATTAGATTAAGAGAGAAAGAGAAGTAAAAGAAAAGGAAAGAGAAAGAGTGAGAGATTGTAAGCTTTAGAGTAGAGAATAGAGAAGATATGGGAATTTGAGTGCCTATTCATAGGTAAAAGTGACCGAAATTGCAAAAAAAAAAAAAAAAAAAACATTGGCCATCATGCGATTGCATAATACTCACATTTAAGAGTGTGTGATCGCATACATGTCAGGATCACACATGCCATGATGGCATATGCGGTCTCTTCACACATAAGCGGATATGCAATTGCATTTGACAATAGTGTTTTAAATATTATGTGAAGACCTTCAAACATAATGTTAAATAAGAAGGGAGATAGCCGTTGTGTTGTCTGAGTCATCAAAATAGTCTTTTATCTGTAACCTCCATTTAAGCCCATCATCCTTTCTAGAAGATAAGAGGAGAAAGTCCATATCAACGTGATTGTACGCTTTTCTTCATATCCATTTTACACAGAAATGCTAGGTTAATCCCATTGTCTTTGAGTGCATTCCTTTGCCCCATGCACACCATCTAAAATTTGGCGTCTTGAGCAAACTCACCCTAGTACGGGGATCACAACCTTAAGTTTGCGAGCTAAAACTTTTGCAAGGACCTTATTAATACTCCCCAAGAAACTAACGGGCCAGCAGTTGTTTAACTCGCATTAATGCCTAAATTTAGCCTCACCCAATGACAAATTTTTTGAAATAGTTCCAAAATTCAACTTCTCCAAAAATTCGTGAATAAACGCAAAAGAAAATATAGGGCTTGGACCCTTATCCTTCCTAAGAGATATGACTACTTTGATTTCCTCTTCGTCTAATTAGCTCTATAAGAATTGACCGAGAGGAAGTACTTGCATCAAAATCCAACTTAGCCATCCAAATTCCACCTTATGGAATGAGGGCATGTTTATCTTCATAGACACTTATACAGTAAAAGCTATGACTATGCAAATGGCTGCATATTAAGTACTTACACATACTTTACAGTGTCAAGTATTTTCATATGCCCTAAACTCGGCCCTCGGTCCGGGCCTAGGCCTAAAATCTATGCCTGGTTCTTGGGCCATTTCAAGCGAGGGACAATGATGAATGCTTGGCACAGCCCATCACTAAGTGGTCATTGCTATAATAGTTCAAAGACACTTGTTAGTGGTTTCATTTGATGTACAAGGATAGTTTAAAGACAACCATTGGCTCCGGAGTCATGTTTCTATGATCCAAACCATTTACATGTAGGATTTTTTGTTGCTGGAAGATATCTCCCAAGAAAAAAAGGGGGGGGGGGGGGGGGGGGGGGGGGGGGGGGGGAAGAAAAGAGAAGAAAAGAAAATCTTGAATTAGATTTTTTCAAACCTTCTATCACTTTAACTTTTTCCCTTGTAGGGCTGGCCCAGGCCTACCCTAGCTTTGTAGGGCTGGGGATAGGGCCAATGATAAGGCCTTTCCAGTTCGATTAGGGCCAGGCCGCCACGGTCGTACTAGGGCCAACCCTAGAGCTTGGCCAATTGCCACCCCTACTCCTAGATCACGTGATTGGATGATCCTAACTATTCTAATTAGTGGTTGGGAAATGGATGCTCTATATTGAGTATGCTAAAAAAGGTCTAAGTATTGATTTGGAATGTCCATCTTGAGGGGCCCACTTTTGATGGCCCATCCCTTTAAAATCAATTTGATTGGATAATCCTAATCATCCAATTAGTGGTCTGGGAAATGGACAATCTGTATTGAGAATGAGAGAGGTCTAACCTTTGATGTGGACTGCCCATCATGTGTGGCCCACTTTTGATTGCCCATAGCCTTTAGATCACGTTGATTTCGATTAATGGTTTGGGAAATATATGGTCCATATTTACTAGAGCGGTCTAAGTATTTGATTTTGACTGTCCATCATGTGGGACTGCCTTCAATTGCTCATCCCTCTAAAATCACTTCAATTGGATGATCCTAACCATCCAAATAGTGGTTTGAAAAATGGTTGATGTGGACGATCTATCATGTGGGAGGTTACCTTTGATCATGCATTGCTCTCAAGTCATTTTGATTGGATGACCCTAACCATCCAATTAGTGGCTTGAGAAATTGGATGGTCCATATTGAGTATACTAAAAAACTGCCCATTGTGAGGGGCCCACCTTTGATGGCCCATTTCTCTCAAATCACTTTAATTGGATGGTCGTAACCAATTGATTAGTGGTTTGGGAAATGGACAGGTCCCATATTGAGTATACTAGAGAGGTGTAAGCATTGATGTGGGGTTATCCTAACCATCCAATTACTGGTTCAGGAAATGGATGTTCCATATTGAGTACACTGGAAAGTTCTGAGCATTGATGTGGACTTTCTATCATGTGAGCCCAGCTTTGATTGCCTATCCCTCTAAAATAACTTTTAGTGGATAAGTTATAGGCACTAGAGTTATGCGCATCTAAAGGGTGGCCTTGTATACGGTGGTAAGATAGAGGGGGTTATTTTTTCATGGGAAAATGTTTCCTTATGGAGGATATGTGAAAATATAATGTGCATTTACATTGGAAAAATGGCTCATGTGAAAACATTTTCACAGAAAAATTGACAGACTCAAACATGGGAAGATCCTATTTACGTACATAAATAGAAATTTATGTATGAAAAGGAGTGCAAACAAACATGACCTAAAGCTTCTCAAAATCATTGGTGATTTCTCGCTGTCTCCTCCATATTTTCATGAAGAATATTGTTTGATTGAATTCCTCTGTGTGCATTCGATACGATCTCTCCTTTTCATTTTGCTTGTTTGGATTCATGGAAAGAAAAGGACTTTCCATAGGAAATTCCTTTGCTCTTTTTGACCTTTTTTTGCAAGAAAGCATTTCCTACAGTAGGAAATTTCTTGGAGAATATGTCATTTATTTTCTCACCTCTCAAGAAAATATGTTTCCCATGCTCACCGGGAAGAAGCTTTCCAATGTGAATTTTCTGGTCCCATCGAAATTAGAGAACTTTTGCAGAAGCAGTGGGCCTTCAACCAATCTTCAGATCTTTTGATGTGTTTCCAGCTGAAGTGGAAGGAGACTCAAGGAACACAATTGATTGGACCATTTATGGCAACTATACCTGGAACGTTGCAGATATGGTTGTTAAGGCAGTGGACCTGTGCAGAGGGAAAATAGTTTATTTCATGCACATGCCTCGTGAAGCTAAGAAGATTCCTGATCATCTGTTAGCGGAGGACAAGAGATCTGTCTAATGCTCCCAGCCGATCTCCCTTGTGGGCCTGCTTGTTTTTCTTGTCCTTTCTTTTGCCTTCTGTCTGTAGCTTCTCTTCAGTCTCTTGTGGCTAGGTTGTATTGATGCTGTATATTTTGTGTTATTTTTCTTTTAATAAGGAAAAAACTCGCAATGTGCACATCTGCAACCCATCTAATGTGAAGCGTCCCACATGGTGCCACATTCCACATGTACCTATGTCCCACATGTGCCGCATGTTCCAATGCCCCATGCATTCCACATGTACCACATGTGCCAATGTCTATATGTGCCCCAGGAGGGCCAGAAACTCACCCAGAGGCTTAATCTGGTTGAGTAGGCAGGGTGTGTGCACCAGGAAAATTGCAGGCAAGCTAGGCCTAAAAGATTTTGAGCACAATTAGATGGGGCTTTTTTGGCTAAGACAAACTGATGTCTCGCCCACCCATTGTCAAATCTTGTAGTTTGTTGTTACTGTTACAGTTATTATTTTCTCATAGATTATGCTTGTGCACTTGTGTCCTCCATTTACATCCAATTTGTTAGGGCATATAGATCACATTTTATTTTACCGTATTGGCATAACTTGCTCTTTTTCACTTTTCAAAGACTTGCTTTCCTCTTGTCATAGCTATGCATATCTGATAATTTGATCTAGTAATAAGAAATATTTTACTGAGCAGACTGAGTTATGGATGAATGCTCACATAGTCATTTCAGGCTTTATTGGTATTTGCAAGGCCACGCCAGGACAATTTTCTTATTGAATGCCTTAGCTAGTGTGTAGCTTGCAGAGCTGTCTGCTGGTTATTTTGATATCCATTTTTCATTTTGAGAATGGTCAATGGCCAGCCATGCTTGCAAGTGAATGTGTAGTGTCAAATCTCATTTAGTTGGCATTTCCATCTGCTATAATTTATGAGGGTCTGAAATTTGATCTGAAGGATCGTGCCAACGAGATATACAAGAAGGTTGAAGATCTGAAGTCTATTAGGGGAAGAAATCAGGATGCAATTTTTGCTGCCTGCCTATATATTGCTTGTCGGCAGGAGGACCGGCCTCGCACTGTTAAGGGTACTGGTTAAGATTAACATCTGGATGCATTTTAGTTTATCTTCCTCTGTTTATATAAGCTTCACTGTGTTTCTGACTTGCAACTAGAAATTTGCTCTGTTGCTAATGGAGCTACGAAAAAGGAAATTGGTCGGGCAAAAGAATACATTGTGAAACAGCTGGAGCTTGAGATGGGCCAATCGATGGAGATGGGAACTATACATGCTGGGGATTTTCTGGTAAGTTTATTCAAGTAGTGCTGCTGCATGATATTTCTTTATTATTATGTGGCATTTAATCTTTTGCACATCTTTCTCTTAAAATCTTCAGTTGTAATTTGTTCATTTACCACCATCGATATCTAATTTCTACACCACGTCAATCTACAGAGGCGCTTCTGTTCACATCTCGGGATGTCCAATCAGGCAGTTAAAGCTGCCCAAGAAGCCGTGCAGAAATCTGAGGAGCTGGATATAAGGTAGTTTTGCTTTCAAGCATTCAAGTAGATCTTTGAGCTAGCATTATTTGTTTTTAATTTACTACATGGACTGATGGTGCACTTTCATGTGAAGGGTTCCCTTAGACAACTTCAGAATTGCTATTGAGAATATTTAGCTTGTCAATTTGGCCTCTCTTGCCACAGACCCTTGTACATATGATCCATGTTTTATCATGAGCACATATTTTACGACTTAAAATCTCATATCACAAGTGTACATTTATGCATGGACTCGATATTTGTCAAGCATACTACAATCTGATCCCCCAAGTTCTTACAGCTTCCAATAGTATAATTTGCTATATATATAACTGATTAAGGTAAGCAAGCCCCAATGGGTATGTGTAAAAAATTGCTGATTCTTTCCAAGCTGGATTTTCTTAAATGTCACCATAATTGTCACTACTGAATTTTCATATGGTGGACCATGATCTTCTGTGGATTCGTTTACAGCAACTAATTCAGGAACTGATTAAGTGTCTATGTTTCCTCAAAGAGTTCTCTAATTATCTACCATGCGTGGTTTTAAGATTCAGACGAGTCTTGTATGACTCATCCAAGTCTACCCGGACTTGGTCAGACCCTATCTGGTTGGACACCACAAGTCACCTACACCTATACAATTCACCCCTTGGACAAGTCATACTGATTCACCCCTGACTTGGGTGAGTCCCGACTTGACCTGAGATGGAATGAGTCGGGCCGAGTTACCGAGTCTTCTAAGCATGTTATCATGGATGAACATGTGGGTAGCTGAATAGAATTCGTTAATTATCTGTATTTTTCCTTGCACATTTAAAAAAAAAAAAAGTTTCCTTGCACGTTTGAACTTTGAGTGACATTCTTGATGGTCTTGGTATGAACAGAGCTCATATGCGTGTTTTGCAGGAGAAGCCCCATATCGATTGCAGCAGCTGTTATTTACATGATTACCCAGCTGTCGGATGACAAAAAACTTCTCAGAGGTACGTATGCCCGTAATCTTAATAATTAACAATATTATATTTTTTGTAAGTTATTATATGTATATAATCAGCTGTATGAAGATACTTATGATAAATGTGTTTGTTACAGATATTTCACTGGCCACTGGAGTGGCGGAAGGCACCATCAGGAATTCTTACAAAGATCTCTATCCCTATGCTTCTAGGCTGATACCGAGTTCCTTCGCCAAGGAAGAGGACCTCAGAAACCTTTGCAGCCCTTGAAAATTAAAACTACCCCTCACTTTCGTTTGAAGGAGAGAGCACTTGCAGAATTTCGTTTCTCTTGTATGCAACTCTCATAGGGATGATGACTTGCTCACATCGTCATTCAATCCTGCGAATGAATGGAAACCCAGTTAGCTCCTGCCCTCCCCATGAGGATAGAGGCTCTCCTTCTTCCTTTCTTCCTTTCCTTTTTCTTTCTTTTATTACTGACGATACGTTCTGATGTCCAATACAAGTTGCCTGTGGGCAGCCTCAATGATATTTGTTTGAATAATTATTTAAGATTATATTATTAGACTACTGAGCAGTCATCTTATGGAAATAGTCTTCATGGGTGCATTTTAGCAGGCTGGTTCTAAAAACTATTCTACAGCTGCTAACTTGAAAATTAAAATGCATCAAATAATCTTGACCGTCCAAGGATAGTTTAACAACCTGAAAAATAGGCTCTACTTGATATCTGGTTGGTTGGGTGGACTCGAAAACTTGATTCGGCGTAACTCGATATTTAATTATTAAACTAAGAATAACAGGTGAATAAATAATAGGAATTCACAGGAGTATTGAGTACAAAAATTTCCCAACTTAACAAAGCAGCAAGCTTGACCTGTTGTTGCTCTCTCACATGCGGCTGTGACTTTGGGTCTCGCCATGTAGATGCTAATATTCAAATCCAAGATTCAGAGGTTGGGATAATCAATGAAGCATGATATAAGACCATAACTTCTATACTGTGGCATTGAGAACATGAACAGTCCTAATCAGTCTAAGGATTCTTTCTACCATACTTGTTAAGATCTTTCTTTATATTCTTTTTAGTATTTTCTTAATATAGTCTACAGCTCAAGTCAATCAAAGAGTATGCATCTGGGAGCCTGTTACATATTCATTGCCATTTTATCTATTTTATCTATTTCTCTTCTTTCTTTCTTTCTTTTTTTTTTTCTGAATAAATTCCAGATGCTGTATGACTTGGAATAAGCAATGAAATTTTGAAAATTTGACAATATGCTTTGGAGGAACAATCCCCTTGAAGAGATTGTCTTCTTTTTTTGTTTTATCTTCTTTCAGTTTATGCCTTCCATTCACTTACCAAAAAATCAACTTGGTGTCAGTGCCTCTTTTTCTTTTCTTTTTTTTAACACGCACACACACTCACGCCGTAGTGGGATTTCACTACCTATGGATACTCGAACCCTTGACCGGCTGTTGAAACTCCTGAGAGTCTACCACCCGAGCAAGAGTAAGGATCCATCCAGTGTCAGTGCCTCTTATGGCATTTCGTATCACATTTGCTGTGAAATTATGGATGAATAATTCGAATATGAGGCATGGTTATATTATCTTATGCCGCTTTGTGCGTGTCAAGTTATCAGGCCAAGCAATATCTAACCCTCATGAGATCTCCTGATAGGACCATCTTCATGTTCAAATACCTGAGCACTCGGAATAGTGCAATTCTTGAGAACATAACAAAGGCCTGTAAACCGGATCTCTTACTCTCCTTCATCCATGCAGCACAATCGTTCTGCTTCTTAAATATCATTTCCCCCACTTAATTGATAACCATTTGCTACTGTTGTGGAACAGCTTTTCATCTCAGATGAGGTGATTGGATTTGCACGAATGAAAATCATTAATTAGTTGTTGGGTTGTGTTTGGGGCTTGATTTGATGGATTCTGTGTCTATATGCTTAAAATGTATGCCTTGGAACAGAATGTATGGGACATATGGGTGTCAATGGGCTGGGCTCGGGCTTGAAAAATCAGAATTTTGAATAGGCTAGCCTGAAACGGTTCAAAATCTAGGCCGAGACCTACTCCAGGCCGGCCTGTTGACAGCCCAAATGGGACACCTAAGTAAATTAATACAAGGCTTTAAATGGTTATGCAACAAAATGTCAAAACTAAATGCAGTATCTAAGATCATCACTTCTAAGAAGTTAATAAGGAAGAACAACATAAATAGATAAATAAGTCTCAAAAGCTTGAACTAGTACTAAAAATGCTAAATGGAAAAGAGACAACAAGGTGACAAAGGTGCGCATCTTGGTCCCATGGCTAATGTGCTTTGTAATCAAATATGAAACATGGTAAATGCTAGGGACATCTACTTTTGCCTAAAAGGGATATTTAATGCTTATGTCACCGATTAGATCCAAGCCCTTGAAAGAAATTATGCAATATGAAACTTGAGGAGATTGCATTTTTATTTTTTTTTATTTTTTATTTTTACAAACGCGCACACACCACCACACACTCATGCCATACTAGAATTTCACCACCTATGGGTACTCGAAACCTTAACCAGGTGTTGAAACTCCTGAGAGTCTACCACTAGAGCAAGAGTAAGGACCCACTTGAGGAGATTGCTTTAGTGAGCATGTCATAAAGATGCTCAAGGTAGCCAAAAAAGAAGCTATAATGGTGAGTGTTATCCTCATTTCACTGACACCTATGCACGGTATATTCATTGATAATTATAATATTGATTAGCTCAGTTACACTAAAAAAAAAAAAAAAAAAGTTGCATGCACTTGGTTCTCTACGAGTCCAATAACATAAGGTGTCAAAAGAAGCTTGTTGAACTCAGGGAGTAGATGGGTCCTTACTCTTGCTCCAGTGGTAGACTCAGGAGTTTCAACACCTGGTCAAGGGTTCGGAGTACCCATAGGTGGTGAAATCCCGCTAAGGTGTGAGTGTGTGTGTATAGATAAAATAAAATAATAATTTTTTTTTAAAAACGAAGGGAGTAGATAACTTCATTGGTAACAAGGGCAAGGTGAATGACAAATAAAAGCTTGCCTTGTGGAAACTTGGGCTCCTTCAAGAACAGGTGCACAACTTACAAGAAGCAACTCACACAAGAAGCCAATGCAGATACGATTCTCCTCTCACTTTCTTTAATTCTCATGATATAAATGTTTGACATGATTATCTGATGGACTGCAAAAATCACGTCTTTGTAGAACTTAAAAGGGATGGGATGAAAAGTGAAGCAGGGGATAAGGGTGCATGAGCTAGGAGTAGAGGAGCATTGCATCACGGCCTTTAAACTTTTTACTATTTTTTTGAATTAATATTATAATAAAATACAACATTTTAAAGGAAACAAATGTTAGTTTTCCAAAACATACTTACCCTTATTGTTTTGCAAAAGTAGCTACCCAGCTCACGTTGAGTCACCATCCAACTCTCGTTAGGGTTTTTCTGCCTATGATTGCGTAGCATAAACACAACAATGACTTTACTAGGTATTAGTGTCAAAACTCTACACACCCCACCATGATGTATGTGTTTTATCTATGCCTTTCATCCATTTTGCCAAATAATTTTATTACATAGTAAATAATAATAATAATAATAATAATAATAAGGTAGATCGAAAGGTCAAGATAACCATACTTTAGGAAATAGTGGGGATTGAATGCCTACCAGTAAAAAGTTCTTGGAGGCCCTAAAAGTTTTAAACCAAGCTTGTATTTGTGTTTTCAATTCATCCATATATATGTGACCTTATGAATAGGTTCAATGACAAATAAACATCATGGTGGTTTATGGAAAGGTGGTGGGGACTGAACTCGCCCATTGGAGCGGATTAGGTGTTACCCTTACTCTTACTGCTTGGGCTCTCGGGTGGACCCCACAACATGAAACAGTGGTGAATGACCGTTAAAGCTTTTTTAGGTTACTTAGTGGGTGTTATCTCACTGCGTAGGGCCCACTTTGATGAATGTGTTGTATATCTATGCCGCCCATTCATTTTTCCTTTTAACCTTGTTTCATTACATTATACCAAAACTTAAGCATATCCAAATCTTTAGTGGACAGCACCATTGAAAAAAGTGGTGAATGACTATTAATAGCACTATATAAACAAAGGTGCACTATGCACATGTCCACCATACACATGTCACATTAATGATACTCAAAACAAAGCAAATATCGGCTACATCACTAAAATCACACGAAAAGAATGATCCAAACCATATGAAGGATCCCCATCTAAATGGAAGGTTAAAAAATATTGACAAGTTTGTGGCCTACATGAGATTTGAAATTTCTCATTTTTTGCTAAAGTATATATTTCAATAGTCTTATTACAATCCTTCTATTAAATATTGTATATGTACACTAAATTAGGATATTCAAGTTAATTTGAGTTATCATATATATTTTTGTGAGTATATTAAAAAATTCAAATACATTCTAAATCTTCCCATTTACTTCCATCCAAATAAAATATTTTAATTTCAAATGCATTTAATTTACTCCCATCCAAACACAACTTTGTAACCCATTTATTCCTAATTCATTCACCTCTAAATCCATTCCCCATTTACTTCCATTTACAAGCTCCCAATCGAGCCCTAAGAGCTTGGCTCAAAATCTCAACAAGCCGAGTTGACTTGACCAAGTTCTGAGTTCAATAAGTGATTTTTAGAACTAGGTTTCAAATAGAACTAGTTCCCCACTCTAGGCGCTTTCCTATGTTCCGAAAATCATTTTCATAGTATTCATCACTCTTTCATGCTTTCTCTCTCTTGAAAACCTTCCCTCCCTCCCTCCCACTCTACGATTGAAAATCGTCCACCTTCCTGTGCATTATCCAAAAAATGATGTAGATACAATTTTCAGGTGGACAATACCATAGGAAAATAGTGGGGATTGGACACCCTACCATTAAAAACTTCTTAGGGCACATCGTAATGTTTCGGCAGTGTTTATTTGTCATCCATCCAATCTATTGATAAGGTCACGTAAGCATTGATGAATGGATTTATTAAAAATAAAATAAATAAATAAATATTAGATTGATCCAAAACTTTCGTGGCCTATTAATAGTCAATCACGACTGTTTCGTATGGTATACATCACTTATAATTGGATCCGCTTCATCTTTGGTATAATGCCCTAAAATGATTGGAAAATTGGATGGACGGCATGGATACATAATACATACATCAAGGTGGGCCCCACGGTAAGGGCCGGACCGTGTTGGGTAAGTCCGGGGTCTCACCTAATCCGCTCCCTATCTGTGTGCAAGCATTGCTAAGCTCAATGAAGCTTGTTGAGGCCACACGTGTGCTTGCAGTGCACGAGCGTGACAACTAACACATTTCACTTGTTCATGTGGTGAATTCCCATATCTGTATGGGAGCAGCACGTGTGCCAGCACGGCACGTTGGAACCAGATCCAAACCATCCATAAAATTTCAGTCACGTTTTTCCGAGCATTGAATTTGTTTTGGTAATTGTGGCCCACCTAACTAGTGGATCAACTTGATTCTTGGGCTCTGGGATTGATATTCTGGTGTTGTTCTGGTGGATGGTTGGATCTTCGCACATGTGTGGCGTGTACTTTAGCTTTATTGCAGACGCGCTTGGGCTTAGCCAAAGTATCTTTATAACCTGAAAAGTGAAAACTACCATATGATGCTTTGCGCTTGAAACCCTAAAAGCTAGCCTGAAACTTTGATTTTTTAGGGCTTCTGTATAATTTTCTAAATGTTTGAATTTATAATTTTATCCTTCATTATTGGACTTATTGATGAAAATTAAAAATTATTTACACCAATGCTCAATTTTATTCTTCAAAAAAAATATTTGTGATGATTTCGAAAACTACTTTTGAATTAGTTAAATAGGTTGTATATTGGAAAACAAATATGGTTCACAGAAAGTGTAATTAAATGCTTGATAACTCAAAAGGGTTGGATAGTAGTTGGAATACTTGAAAAATATATGAAAATTGGATGTTGGATTTCCATTGTGGATTTTTTGGATGGGTGAACATATAAGGATTGCAAAAGGTTCCTGCTATCAGACTTGATAAGTGTTGTATTATTATTGCACGCAAATCTTTTAGATAGGTGAGTATGACTGCAACAGGGTTCTATTAACGGGCCAAGACGATATACCCTTTTGAATAGTTGAGCATCGTACAAAAGGTTTCCATTGAAAGGTCAACGTGTATTGAAAAGCATTGGCCAATTATAATAGGATAACTCGGGTAAATCTAGTTATGGAGATGATGAATAATTTATATTCACTTATTTTACTGCATTCATAATTTTATTGAAAAGCATGCATGATTCTAAATGATGATTTATAAAACTTTTCATTCCGGTCATGAACAATCTTATTTTAAAAAATACTTGTTTTATACAAATTTTTTTAATTATTATTATGCAGTAAACTGCATGAGATTATCTTATTAAAATTTTTAAGCTCACTTGTCATTGTGAATATTAAAATTTTAAGATACAGAGTCTAATAAGGAAATACAATGGAGAATAGATGTAGAAATCTGCCTATCTTTAGATTTACTTTTTCAGTTCATATCCATTGTATATTTATAAAAAAATTTTGAAAACAATGTGCACGGTAAAAGTGTAAAAGAAACTCTAGAATTATGTTTAAATATTTTAATGGAAATTTGGATTTGTCTCATGTGATCTTTATGAATTTGTGGATGTGAATACTTAAATTATAAGTTGTATTTTGAGATACAGGATCAGAAACTAACTAGCCCAGGTGCCAAAATTCAAGGTGTAACAACTTGTAATTCCACATGGGGCATATCATTTGTCAATCCTAACTGATTGACAAATAAGATGCAGGATCAGAATTCATTTGGTAGTTATCTTAAATGATTGACAAATGATACACCTTTTATTAGAGGATTGACGGTGCTCTCTCGGCTCCCTTCACTTACAATAGATCCAAGAGAGAACTCATAGTTTACGGGATGGGTATCAGAATCTTCTTCATGGAAATAACATTCCACAATCGGGATCCTGCTCAACTATGATTTTAAACCATACATGGATTTGAATTTATGTTTGAAATCTAATATCTTACATGTGAGGTGCTCCTGAGAATTGGATCCTTAAAGATAATGAATTTTTGTTGCATTTATATCTAAATGATCCATCAACTACACCATCTAGTTGCTAGCAATCAACGAGATCATTGAATGATAAAATGGTCCAAATTCAGTAGGCCATAGACTCTCTTCGCAATTGGGCCAAGCCTTTGAACGGTCAAGATTGTAATGAGAGACAATTGTTGAAGATGCCACCAGATTACAAAGAAGTATCTTTTGCCAAAGATGCATGGGATATACACTACAATTACATGTTTTCTGTTCAACTTAAGGGTCCATATGTGCAGGGATTCCCACATCAACAGTTTCAATCTTCACTTGGGCGGCCCATGCCCTCCACATAGGATTTGCCGCACTAAAGTAGTGCTTTTATTTGCACAAACACAACTAAATTTTTTTAAAAAAATAAAAATTAAACATTAAAAAAAAAAAAAACACTGCTAATTGTATTTATGCAAAGGAAAGAGCTGCTTTAATGTAGTGAATCTTACATGGAAGGCATGCTGACTGCCAAAATTAAGATTGGATTTAATATCAATAAAGTGGATACTCAAACAAAAAAGACCCATATCAATTTCCATGTTGAATTATTAGAACTTTGATAAGCCCCAACATGGACATGATACTTAGGTTGTCATTTTTTACAAGATAGGCTATGGTTCAATTATCCAAACCATAGATTTTTTTACTTCCAACTGTTAATTTACTACTCTCAAAAAATCTCCAATACTAGAAAAATCCAAGCAATGCGCATATGGACTGAATGCCAGGGTTGTCATTTTATACAAGATAGGCCATGGTTCAGTTATCCAGACCATGGATCTTTTACTTCTAATTATTGATTTACTGCTCCCAAAAAATCTCCAATACCAGAAAAATCCAAGCAAATTGCATATGGACAGATACTGGGTTGTCATTTTTTACAAGACAGGCTATAGATTTTTTACTTCCAACTATTGATTTACTGCTGCTCCCAAAAAATCTCCAATATCAGAAAAATCCAAAAATAATAATAAAAAAATAAAATAAAATTGGATTGTCATTTTTTACAAGATAGGCCATGGTTCAGTTATCCAAATCATAGATTTTTTACTTTCAGCTATTGCTTTAATGCTCCCAAAAAATCTCCAATATCAGAAAAATCCAAGCAATGTGTGCATGGACAGGATACTTGGGTAATCATTTTTTACAAGATAGGCCATGGTTCAATTATCCAGACCATGGATTGTTTACTTCCAACGATTGATTTAGTGCTCCCAAAACATCTCCAATACCAAAAAATTCCAAGCAATGCATGTATGGACGGATTCTAGGCTGTCAATTTTTATAAAATAGTCTATGGTTCAGTTATCCAAAGCATAGATCTGTTACTTCCAACTATTAATTTACTACTCCCAAAAATTCTCCAATACTAGAAAAATCCAAGCAATGTGCACATGGACAGCATACTTTGGTTGTCATTTTTTATAAAATAGGCTATGGTTCAATTATCCAGACCATAGATCGTTTACTTCCAACTATTGATTTACTACTCCCAAAAAAAAAAAAAAAAAAATCTCCAATACTAAGATAATCCAAGCAATGCCCGTATAGATACGGGATAGTGGGGTTGTCGTTTTTTACAAGATATTCCATGATTCAATTATCCATACCATAGATCTTTTACTTCCAACTATTAATTTATTGTTCCCAAAAAATCTCCAATACCAAAAAAAAAAAATCCAAGTAATGTGTGTATGGACAAGATACTTGGGTTGTCATTTGTTAATTTGTGGTGTACAAAAGCCGTCCAAAAATACCCAGGGTGATGCTAACAATCTAATTAGTGGACATCAAATTGCGGTCCAAAGAAAATGATCAGTGGACCTGTTTCACAGGTTTTCAACCATCGAGTTTCGGCCTGGCATCACAGGATGGTGGAATCATCTGTGCACTGACTCTGTTCATCTCCCAATAATGATCTTTGAAACAAAAAGATTGTGTGAACTGAGTCTGTACTCAGTCAATGCACACATAGTTACCACCATCCATTGATCATATGGGGGAATGTTAAGGGCCTGTTAGGACCAACTTACTCAAAAGGGGTTCTGAAAAGCAGTTTCAATAAGTGATATCTTGGGACCATGGTGGACGGTGTGATCACCCATGCTTGGATAATTGTCCTCTTCTAAATTAGGTGTATCCTGGGCCCATTGTGAACAGTGTGACCATCTAAAATTACCCTAACAAATTGATTGTTTTTTTTTTTTTTTTTTCTTGAATTTGGCCATTTCATCTTATTGATTTTTTATTTATTATTATTTTATTTTTTTGCAATTTAGAGGTGGTGGTGGGCCATGTTGACTGTGAATATGATCCACCCCGACCATTGTCTTTCTTGGGGTGACACATGAATGATCGAGATGAGATTCTCTAAATGATTTTTGTGAGAAACATATTTTGCATGGGATTAGAAGGTCACTATATTTGTGACATCCAAATGAACTCATATGTTTAATGTGATTTTGGATTATTAATATATGATATACTGAATTTTACTAGTACGTCACATTTTTCAAAAGTAATTATTTGTATTGAAAGTAATTATTTATATTTGCAGAAATATAATATTAATTTTCTACTAATTATTGTTTTTTGACATAAACTTTTTTATCAAATACTGCAAATTTGCTCAAACGTGTTGGGATATTGGAGAAAATTGTATCAGGTAACTTGTAACTTTTAACACAATAATGAATTTAGCAATAATTCACAGTTTTTCTAATAAATCAGTAATAATTAAGATGGAATGGGAGGCGAGGAAAGAAGCTGATGTTGGTTGATGTGATTGCAAGAGGCATGTCTAATGTGGTTTTCTTTTTTAATTTTTTATTTATTTATTTTTCTTTTTTTCATTGTTTCACTCTATTGTTGTTTCTTTTTTCAAGGGTTTCAGGAATAATGTTATCATGGTTAAATTCTCTCTCTTTTTATCATTTTAACTCTTTTCTTTTGTTATTTTTCTTTCATAGGATGTCATTAATTAATTAAGGCGCAGCCGTAAATTTGAAGGCCTTAATCATTTGACTAGTGGATGGTATTCAACATCATTCAATGTTTATATGAAGCACCCATACATCTATCACTTCCTCCGAGTATGGGAATTCTATCATTGCACTTCTGGCAATTAATCAAATATGCGCAAATGACAAAATGAATTTCACAATATTATTGGATTTTTTTTCTATCTCCGTAATTGAATATGATGTTATTGCTTCTCCATCCATTGCATATGATGAACTGAATGATACAGAAAAGGTTGGCCGGACATGTAAAGAAGCAATGGTATCCCGATTCGCTGGTCATGTTATCCATGGGTTCATGTTCATTAGTTTGCACAGGTCTCTGTAGGTGGGTTCACATGTGTCCGTATTCAGCATTCGGAACAAATCGTTACTTATGATTCTACTTATTTTCGAGTCTGCTTGGGTCCCTATTTGCGTGCGTGCACAACATGATGTCATTACTCGTGTCTGAGGTTGGTTAAAACACCTCATTTGTTCAAGAGAGATGTCACTAGTCTGGTAAGAAACTTAAGTTAGAGGTTGAAGAAACATGTGACTAATATGTTTGAGAATCCTTTATCACTGTAGTCCATCCTGCCCGATGTGCCTCTGTAACAGTTTTTTTTTTTTTTAATTATTGTTTAGCCAAAATAATCCAAAAGAATATTAGAAAATCTCATATAGTTATAGGATTCACAATATGTATTCTTTTCTATTTTTTAACATGTTTATGATGGCATAATGGTCCACTCTTTGTTACCTCAGACTGTTTGCTGATTTTAAAACTCATAGAATTAAATTAGCAATAAAAGTCCTATATTTCATTTTCTAAACATCTTTTATCAACGATTCAATATAAATAAAATAATATCAATATTAATGATTGATATAATAATGATATAATTAATTAAATATAATTATGGCCAATGTGTTATAAATATAAAAATACTAGTATTACAAAATTACAAATTACAATTACGATATATGTGTCACTCACCACCAGCACCAATATAATATACTAGTCACCACCATAAAGAAAATCTAGCGACTTGTGGTTGATCGACCTCCACATCAGTGTCATCCAACTGTAGTTATAGAACAAGTACGGCATATTAATAATAATGATATAATTAATTAAATATGACCATGGACAATATGTTCTAAATATAAAAATACTAGTATTACAGAATTACAAATTACAATTACGATATATGTGTCACTCACCACTAGCATCAATCCAATACCGTATTCACCACTAGAAAGAAAATCTTGCAGCTTGTGGTTAATCGACCTCCACATCATTCTCATCCAACTGCAATTATAGAACAGGTACCGCATATTTTTAATAATCAAATCTGGAGGGGAAGACCATATCAATGAATTCCAAAGATGACTTATCGTTGGATGACTAACCACTATCCTCACTGCCACTAGGTATTTTACTTCATGGAATATGAGTAAGAATACGTTTCAGATGATGACCTATAGCCACTACCATTGTTGTATCGGTACCTCTACCCCTGCTATCTCGTACTGAGAATGAAAGTGAGATTGGACGACAAGTAACTCAATTTGGATCTAGATACCTGTATCCTCATATTGATTCCAATATGAAAGTGACTCAACATGTTCCATACATTGTTCATGGCCATATGACTCGTATCTATGTCCATAAGCGATCTCTGTAAGCCTCTTCTCTATCCCCTCAACATCTGCCTCTTTCATATCCCCTCAAAACCCGCTTGTAAGAGCGCCATTAATCACAATGTTCTGCTACCGCGTTGATCACGATGTTCTTCCTCCTCTGTATCCCCTCAACATTGTATCTTCCGCAACTCTCTCAGCATCCGCCTATAAGAACCATTGATCACGACATTCTGCCTCCTTATCCCCTCAACATCTGTCTCTTCCGCATCTCCCTCAACATCCCCTGTAAGAGCGGTTGATCGTAGTGTTCCACATCTCTCTTAACATTCACCTTGATCATGGTGCCTGCCTGTCCCAGATGTTGATCAGAATGCTCCACTTCTCCCAGGCATGGATCTTGTTGTTCATTGATGCGCCTGTCTCATGCCAGGCGGTGTTGATCATGGAGTTCCCCCTCTATCAGGGGGTAAGGATTCTGGTGCTCTTGTTTCTCCATCTCCATCTATTGCAGCAATGAATTGAATGACACAGGAAAAGGATGATCGGATGTGCTAAAAGTGCAGTGGTATGCCCAGTCCCTATTAGTGGTTCCACCTGATTACCTGAGTTGGTATTCATGAGTCTGACCATGTCCCTATTCTAGGGTTTGTTGTTGGGTCTCTATTCATGGCACACAGGACATGGTGCCGCTGCTAGCGGAGAATCCATCACAATGAAGTTAGTCAAGCCCCTCATTTGTGCAAGGGAGTTGTCGCTGTCGCTGGTACTACAATCACCTCAGGTTCAAGGTTGAAGAAGAGAACTGGTGGTGAAGATGTTGGAGATTCCTCCATCACACAATCCATTAGCCGTTACTCCAATGAATCTGCATGTTGGAGCATCTGAAGTTGGCTTTATGAAATTTTTGTCAGGCTTCTAGCTTCTTCTTTTTTACTTGAACTAGGGCCTTGTTTGTCTGCCATTTTTGTGGCTGACCAAAAGCGAACTGTAATGGTCCCCACTGTTTTAGTTACAGGTAATAGCCATTACAAAGGCATAATGGCTATTACACCTCAAATGGTCCTTTTTCTTTTATCAAAATATTTATAAAATAAAAATAAGAAAATTTCATATATTTAGGGAATTCAGAATATGTAGTCTTTTCTGGTTTTAAACATGTTTATGATGACATAATGGTCTACTCTCGTTTTGGAATCAGCTGGTGCTTCTCAAATTCATGGATTACCTGTTAAAAGCATGGCATGGGGTCAGTCTTGGTTAAGCAAAGAACACAGATTTGGAGAATGGCTATTATTGCTATCTGGTGTCTGGGAAGAAAGAAACAAGAGATGTTTTCGGGACATGGCTCATTCTGCTGAGTCTGTAGCTAGTAAGGCTAAATGCAATAATGATAGAATGGGCCACTCATATTGACTGTCTTAAGGGTTGTGATTTCCTTTTTCTTGGAGTTTAGTTGGGCTTGCTTTCTCAGTGTCCCCTCTTCTCCTTTTTGTATTTTGTTTTCCCTTTTAATATAATTTTGTGATCTTTCAAAAAAAAAAAAGAATACTGCCTCAGCCTGTCTTCTAATTTTGAACCTAATTATATTTTGTTTTCTAAATATCTTTGATTACCAATTCAATATTAAATAAGATAATATGAGCACCAATGATTAATGTAATAATGTGACAATTAGTTATTTATATTTATATAACCATGGACAACCTGCAAAACTCAGTTTGTAGATTTGCGGCACATGGTTGGTTCATCCAAGCTATTGATTTGACAGCACCATCATGGATGGACAATTCCCAAATCTCCCATATCGGAAGATCCTAGCAATCAAATCTTTGGTCTTTCCTCCATGGAATGTGGTTTGTTCATTCATTTGTTTTTAATCATGTATTTGCATGCCACTAATGGGAAGGTAAGAATTGACCGATTGAGGGGATTTTCAGGGAATGGCGTGTCCATGATGGGGACTGTCAGATCAATGGCTTGGATAGACTCACTTCGACTCCTTCCATTTTGGAACCATCATAACATTCCTTTAGGTCATATCTATGGTGAGACTGCACATATTCATCCTTCTATCTTCCTTATTTCTCTCATCTCTGCTGCAACTGAACTGATTAATAAATCTCCTAGATCAGATGAGTCTAACCATTGGGTAAGTTGCCAAAGAATAGACAGCTGGGGAGGAAACACGATAACAGTCCAAAATGACAGCCATAGATGAGATGGATACAATCATGGAATCTGGAAAGTTTTCAGGGAATTGTCTATCCATGGGGAGGCCCATCATAACAATGGTCTGGATCACTGAAGCATCCCTAGTCGTATGCAGTAGATGCATCATGACAGTATTCAGGTTCTAATGCATCAAGGCCTTAAAACTCCTCTTATGCATCCCAATCCTAATGCACATTGAGTTTTCTAAAGCGGACTACAATCACCAAAACTAAAGATCAGATCTGATATTCATAACTAGGATCGGATCAGGAAGGTTCCTCCACCACGGTTTGATGTAAAAATACTAAAAAAGGAATTCGTATTTCAATCTTAGAAAAGTAGAGGTCTACGGAGCTTGAGAGAGAGATTTTGAGAATGGAGATCCTAAACCTAACCCACCTAGGAAAACCTATGTTAGTGTGCTGTTTGGATGCTCCGATTGCAATAACTCAAATATTGGGGAAATGACAAATTGGAGGTGAGAATATTTTAATTCATAATGGCGAGTGGAAACCAATCCCTAGTTGTGGAAATAGATGGATTGCAATAACTGAAATATTGAGGTGGGAATATTTTAACTGAAAATATGGTCCTTGATAGTGGAATGGCAGAACAGGATTCGTGTAGCCAACCCCAATTAGTTGGGATAAGCTTTAGATGAAGATGATCATGAAAAGTGACCAATTCCTAATTGCAATTCCATGCGTTTCAAGTTGGTCTCGAAAAGATCCAACTTACAATGTAAGGATTGTGGCTAGCCCAACTACAGCCATTTCCAGCTTATGGAATTCAACTACTACAATTCACTCCAAAGGGGCATCCAAACACAACCTCGATCTAACACAAAAATCCTAATTCTGAGAGGGAAAAAAAAAAAGTGAAATAATAAAATCACATCTATATAATCCTGTCATAAAATCAAAACACCAAAACTCAACTGAAAATATTTGAATTTTGCAAAATTGACAGAGCATCTAAAGTAGATATCACTGAGTAGGTGTTCATGGACACCCACCAAAAGGCACATGGACACTTGATCACAAACAGGGTATCTCAGGCATAGACAGATACATGCACAACTGCATCATGATCTAACAAACAAGGCTGCCTGATGGACTATAAACTCTTCATGCTGAAGACAAACATTTAGGATACAAAAAATCTGCAAATATCTACCACATTAGATGGTGCAGATTTACCCAGTGCAAAATTGTCAATTTCCCAGATGAGTTTTGCTAAGCCCCATGGGCACAGGCCTTGGACATCCAACCTATCCAAGTGGACCTGAGCATGTAGCTGACCTAATCAACAAAGCAGGCTATCAAATCATGAGGTGTGCCACACACGTACATTGAACATGGACTATTAGCAATTTTTGAACCAATCCATATGGTGTGGCTCACCTGATGCATAATCGACCAGTCTGATTTTTGGGCCAGATCTACACAGCAGGGCCAACCTAATGCATGGCTTTGATGCCTGCCACTAATGCAAGTGGGTTTGGCAAAGCTCTCGCAGACAGCTCACCTGTAACTTTCACTAAACCACCGGAAAATATAAATATTAAAATGGAAGTAACACTTGCATTTCCCTCTCTTACAATTATTCGTAAAACCGTGAGTTACAAATTACAATATGAGCATACAGATAAATATGACAGAAAACATGACAAAACAACTTAGAAAAACCTCAACATGTTTTGTCACATCATCATTGTTGCTTTGATGTGGATGAAGACGATGTCAGATTCCTCCACAAGTAGCGTCCACTCGCCATGTCAATGCAAGTCCAGAATGCCGAACTGATTGCAGTAAGCACCTGAAAAGGCAACATGCAAAACAAAGCTCTTAAATGCTGAAATTCTCAAACATGGCCCAATCAAAAGGAAATAACCAAATGGTAGGGAAGTTTTCATGGGACATCCAATTGAATTGTGATTATTCAACTCGATAAAGAGACTTGACCAAAGTGGATGGGAGGTCATTGCATGCAAGTATGGGGTCCGCAAAGGAAGATGGTGGGTCAAAGATTCTTCTCTTTATTGGGCCTCAAGTAGAGATGGAGAACAGTCTCTAAGGTGCCCCCTTGTTGAAAATGGGGTTTCATTTTCTGTTGGTGACCACCATTGGATTTGGTTTGGGAGGATAGGTGGGTGGGTGAGAGACTGCTTCTATTAGATTTCCTGGCAATGGCTTGGCTTGCAACAGAAAAGAACATTACGGCGGTCCGATGCCTTTCTGTTTGTCACAAGGCAGTGGTGTGGTCTCCCCATTGTCTTAGAAACCTTTCAGATGAGGAGGTGGAGGAATCCCTAAGACTATTGGATGGCCTTCGTAATTGTCAACCTTCGGAAGGGGAAAGGGATTTGATGGTGTGGAGTAGCAAAATGTCAGGAAGCTTCTTGTTTCACTCCTAAGAGGAGCTCCGAAGGAAGAGACTAGCAAGCGAACTTCCTTTACTTGGTTCCATAGGGCTCTTTTTAAGGTGGCATTATTTGTATGGTTGGCAGGTAGAAAAAGGATGCTTACGAAGGATAATCTCCAAAGGAGGTCAATGATGCTCCCCAACGTATGCTTAATGTGCATGAGTAGCGCGGAGACAGTTAATCATCTATTTATTCATTGCAAGTTCGCTCAAATCATGTGGGATAGCTTCCTTGAGGCATTCAAAACACCATGGGTAATGCTGGGGTCAAACGAAGATCTTCTCTGGGACTAGCATGGGAGCCAGGTTGACAAGAAAGGAAGGCGGATGTAGCGGCTGGTTCTTATGGCAGTCTTATGGGTTCTTTGGGAGGAGAATAAACGGTGTTCCCGAAACTCAAGCAGGACGGTGCTAGGAGTGGTGAGAGGGGTGAAGCCAGATGTAGTGGACTGGGACTCTTGCTCAAAGTTCATCGATGTTCATAATGTAACTTCTTTTTCGGGTTCATAATGTAACTTCTTTTTCGGGTTGTAGTTGGTGTCTCCTGTCCGAGGTGTTCTCGGGCAGAGGTTTTTAATAAAAATCTAGTAACCTTTCCTCCAAAAAAAGAAGAAGAAGAAGAAGAAGAAGAAGAAGAAGAGTTGACCAAAGTGGACGAGTCTCACTCCATTATAGGTAGTTGTCCCCAAATTCTCGTTAATATCTTAGCAAAGTCCAGCTTGAATTGCACGGACGTGCAATTAGGGGTTTGGCTGTCATTATTAGTTAAAGCAGTGCCACCCAAAAGGTGGTTTCCTCTATAATGAATTAATGAATTGCAACTCAGTTCAAGTGAGCAGTCAAATGCATCCTTAGTATCCGTACTGAAGAAGTAGCCTCAAATTACAATTCCATTCCTTTCAATTCCAACTTGAGCATAATGGCCATAGTGACCAAAGTGGGCTAGCCCCACTCCATCATAGGGAGTGGTCCCCAAATTGCCATTACTGTCTTTGAAATGAATGTATTCATGGGAACTTAGTAGTGCCCAGGCAAGGTTTTGAGTATCGTTATCAGGGGGCGTATCAGCCCGGCTGAAAAACGATATAATAAAGGTGTTGCGTATTGGAATTGGCCTGTATTGCTAGAAAAAAAAAAGAAAAAAAAAAAAAAAAAACCAACGAATTAAGGAAAATATCAGAAAAACAGGAATATATATATATATATATATATATATATATATATATATATATATATATATATATATATATATATATATATATATATATATATATTCAAGAATTATCTTTTTCTTTTTTGTATTTTGGGAATGCATATAATGATGCATAGACCATTCTTTTGCAAGTGTTGTCTATCGGCTTGACCTGTTGAAAGTCAACCAAATGAGACTAATTCAACACAATCGAGTATGATAGTGCCCAAAATATAGAATTAAAACAAAAGAAATATGAAAATCTGAAAAAGAAAAAAGTTGATGGTTCACCGTTTTTTTTTAATTTTTCCCATGGTGGTCCATTCTGCTTCAATTCATTTAATCTCACTCAATTCTTTTTGTTAAATTTCTCAAAATATCCTAGATCTAGTCTAAAATGGCTTCCTAAGCTTCCTCGATGGTTTAAATGTTGTAGAGAGAGAGAGACGAGAGAAATTTTGGAGAAAAAAAAAATCAATTTGGGCCTTTATGGGGGCATGTTGGCCTGTATTGGTTGTATCGGCCCATATCATTGTCGGTAGCCCATCTCACCGATACCAATATAGCCCATTATTTGGCCACGCATCTCATATTGTATGGGGCCCATACGTATACGATATGGCTATATCGGCCGATACAATACCAATGTTCAAAACCACCCAATATGTAAAAAGACAAGGGAAAGTATAATTAGATGGTTTGGCTGTGTGCAACGGAGATGAAGAAATGCCCCAATTGGAGGGAGTGCATTGGTTCAAGTTGAAACTTGTAAAAGGGCAAGGGGAACGCCCAAAAGGATGTGGTTGGGGGTAGAAAGAAAAGACTTCATGACCCATGATTTAACGAGGATGTGATATGTGATAAAGTTGAATGGTGGGACAGGATTCATGTAGCTGACCCTGATTAGTTGGGATAAGGCTTAGGTGAGGGTGATTTTGTTGTTGTTGTTGGTTCCATTGTTAGTAACTTAGTATTAGTTAAAGTGGTGCCACCCACTATAGCCATTACCTCTATCATGAATTAACAAATAGCAATTTAGTTCAAGTGAAAATCCAAAAACAACCCCTAGTTTTCAGTATGAATAAATAGCCCTCAAATTATAAATGCATTCCTTCGATCCTTTCAATTCCAACTTGAACATAATGCAACTGCTATTTGGACTTGGAGTCAATCCTTCTATATGAATACGAAGGTAATGACATCTAAGTTAGCATTTTGTTGTTCAAGTGAATTTTAATGATATGAATTCCTGGAACTGGCATTCCACGTCTACCTTGGTTGATAGATACACCATTTCCTTCTACTTTTGGCAATACAATAGCACACACTAAGGAATTATAGGATCGTCGATCTGAGACTTTGAATAATATACTCAGGTTTTCAGTTCTCATGAATCAGGACCATGGTAGAGTAATTAGAGCATTAGACCATCAGCCTTCCAAGACCCACTATGGATGAACTATGCCTAGAAAAACCACCTGGATAAGAAAACCTAGTGTTTTAATTTGCAGTAAACAAAGAGAATGTTGAAAAATACAGCCATTGTGCACATTCCACTGAAAAGAAGTCACAAGATTAGTGGGGGTATTGTTGATTTCTACTCGAATTTGCTTTCCAACGAGGATTGGGTTCGCCCCTCCCTTGAGAATCTTGCTTTTGACAGGATTTCTTCGGAAGATGCAGAGGAACTCGAGGACTGCTCTCGGAGGAAGAGGTAAGGAGGGCTGTTTTGGAACTCGAGCATGATAAAGCTCTGGGGCTAGATGGGCTCCCGATCGCCTTCTTTCAAGTATTCTGGGAAGTTATTAAACCTAACCTCCTCCTTTTTGTCGCTGATTTCCTCAAGTTCAGCCAGAATCCTTCAGAGATGGGTAGGTCCTTTATATTTCTCATCCCCAAGGTTGTTGGTGCTACCTGTCTCAAGGATTTTCAGCCTATCAGTCTTATCAGTATAATGCAGGGGCATTTTCACACTGGGCTCGAGTGGGGTCACTTGTGGGATGCAGGGGCACACTCGGGGTGGGTGCGGCTCACAGGGGAGGTCTCGTGTTCGATACTCCTCACCAAGGGTGATTAATGCGCATTTCACACCGGGCTCGAGTAGGGTAGCCCGTGGGATGCGGGGACACACTCGAGGTGGGCGGCCCATGTGATTTGGGGCCCACGAAGGGAGTTCGGCCGAGGTCCTAAACTCATGAGATGTGGGGCCTGGGCTATAAGATAAAGGGATTAATTCGCCATACTCTAACAGTTCGAGCTTTTAGATCAAGTGGTTAATTGTCCTGCATCAAATTGATATCAGAGCGGGAGGTCTCGTGTTCAAGACTCCTCACCGGGGGTAATTAATGCATGGGCGTTTTCACACTGGGCTCGAGTGGGGTCGCTTATAGGATACAGTGGCACACTCGGGGTGGGTGCGGCCCACGGGAGAGGTCTCGTGTTCGAGACTCCTCACCAGGGGTGATTAATGCGCATTTCACACCGGGCTCGAGTGGGATAGCCCGTGGGATGCGGGGACACACTCGGGGTGGGCGGCCCATGTGATTTGGGGCCCACGAAGGGGGTTCGGCCGAGTTCCTAAACCCATGAGATGTGGGGCCTAGGCTATAAGATAAAGGGATTAATTCGTCATACTCTAACAGTTCGAGCTTTTAAAGCAAGTAGTTAATTGTCCTGCATCACAGTAGCCCCTATAAGATTATAGCCAAAATTCTTGCCCATCGCTTCAGAAAGGTTCTTCCCTAGGTTTTTTTGTTCTGCTTTCATTACCGATAGACAGATTGTTGACAGTGCATTGATTGCCCACGAGTGTATAGATGCTCAGTTCAGGCAGGGAAAAAGGGTCTAGTCTGCAAACTAGACCTTGAGAAGGCCTACAACCATATGAACTGGCTTTTTCTGGATTACATGTTGGGGCAGGTTCGGTGTGGAGAAGTGGAGATTGCGGATTAAGTCCTCTGTTAATTCAGTGTGCTTCTCCGACCGCATTAATGGTTCTCCATTCAGGTTCCTTAGGGCCTCTAAGGGCCCAAGGCAATGTGAACCCTCTCCCCCTTTCTCATCGTAGTTGTTTCCAAAGCGCTCAGCAAAATGCTCTCTAAAGGTCAGTTGCTTGGCCTTTTGGATTTCAAGGTCAGAAATGTAGATTAGATTCTCTCATCTCCAAGTTGCAAATGATGCGCTGATCTTTTGTGAAGTGGAAGACTCTAAGGCAGATAATTTGAGAAATATCGTTAGATGTTTTGAAGTAGTATCTGGTCAAAAGGTTAACCTCCTCAAAAGCGTCGTTCTTGGATTTACATGTCGCTGGAGGAAGGGGCTTATATGACCGAGGTGATAGGTTGTTCTCCTGGGTCTTTTCCTTCTTCCCGTCTAGGACTTCCTCTTTGTATCAGGCAGCTTGCTAAGCATCTCTAGGATGTAGTCTTGGAAAGAATGGAAAGAAAACTCTCACTGTGGACGAGCAAACTTCTTTTGTCAGGAGGAAGGCTGAAGTTGATTAAATCAGCCCCATCCAATCTTCCCTTGTATTTCATGTCCCAATTCCATTGCCCTAAATCAGTTATCCAGTGCATTGAGAAGTTGCGTAGGGACTTCCTTTGGCAGAGAGGGATGTCTACGGGCAAATTTCATCTGCTAGAATCAGGAGAGGTGTGCAAACCGACGGGTGAGGGTGTCGTTGGCCTTCACAGTCTTGAAGAGGTGAATTCAACCATCTTGGGGAAATGGGTCTGGAGATTCGAGGTTGAAGAGGGGAGTCTTTGGATATATGTCATCGTGGGCAAGTATGGTTCTTCGCTTAAGAGGTGGTGAGCAGTCTCCGATTTATCGAGCATCTTTTTGCTAAAGTCTATCGCCAAGCTAGTGCCCTAAGTCTCTAAGGAGATTGGGTTTTCTATTGGAGATTGTGAAAGAGTGAGCTTCATGAATGATGTTTGGTGTGGGGACTCCCCCCTTCGTGTGGAGTTCCCAGTATTGCCAGTCTTTGCCATGTTGTGGATATGGTTAGGTTGTTCTCGGATGGTGTTTGACTTCCGCCCTACAGGCGGCATCTCCGAGATGATGACATCTTCAATTTTTGCATCTTCTATACTGGTTGGAAGGTTTTTGCCTGACTGTGGCTTCAAAAGACTCCTAGATTTGGTTTCGGGATCAATCAAGGAAATTCTCTGTGCGATCCTACGGAGAATGCTGTCTCCTCCTACACCCTCTTCAACAAGGGCCATGTTGGAGCTATGTGGTGCTCCGCTTAAGGTGACAGTGTTCGTGTGGCTAGCAGGTCATGGTAGAGTGCTAACTACTAACCATAGATAACCTCCCAAAGAGAGGAATGGTGTTGACTAGTTGTTGCCTCATGGGCAAAGGGGATGCACAATTGGCGGTGCACCTGTCCATTCCCTATTCATATGCTTGGGAGGTTTGGACGAGTATTCTTCCCTTCTTCAACATCCCTTGGGTGATGCCCAATTCTATGAAAGGTCTTTTTCTCGCGTGGCATGTTGGTGGTCCCCGCTCGAAAGTCAAGGCCAAGTGGAGGCTAATGTTGCTTGCAGGTCTATGGTCCATTTGGGGGAGAGAAACAATCGTTGTTTCCATAATATGGGTTCTTCTTTGGGCCAAATTGTTTCGAAGGTGCTCTCACTGATTAGGGAGTGGAAGCGTTTTGAGTTTGTTGGTTTCTGGCATGGCCAGTTGTTGTATTTTTTTTTTCAGCTTTTTGCCCTTTTAATCAAATTATTATCTTTTAAAAAAATATTAGTAGGGGCTACAGGATATTTTTTATGTAATTAGATCCCTTTCAACTAGGTTAAACACCTTGTTTACTTGTGTAAAGCGGGAAGCTAATGTGGTGGCTTGTGGTTTAGCAGTGGCAAGGGCAGCGCCCCTAACTTTTGTATTTTGCATTCTCCAAGTTTCTAATGAAAGATTATTTGTTACTTGTTAAAAAAAGATATTAGTGGTTAGGATCTTCAATTCTAGGAGACATTTAGCGCATGGTGCATCCATGATGGGATGCAACAGAACAGTGGTCTTTACCACGAAAGCAGATTGCCAGCAGCACCCGTTGCCAAGGATATTCTTGGTGCCACGGGGTGGCCTAAGCTCTATGGGGCCCACCATGATGTATGTGTTTCATCCATGTAATCATCCATTTTGCCAACTCGTTTTAGGGCATGAGCCCAAAAATGAAGCAGATGCAAAGCTCAAGTGGACCACACTACAAGAAACAATGGAGATTGAACACTCACCATTAAAAACTTTTTGGGGGCTACATAAGTTTTGGATCAAGCTAATATTTTCTCTCTTCATGCAGGTGGAGCAACCTTATGAATAGGTTGGATGGAAAATAAACATCAAAGTGGGCCTTAAGAGGGTTATTAACAATGGGTGTCAATGTCCCTTTGGATCTGCTTCATTTTTGGACTCATGCCTTACGATGAGCTGGCAAAACGGATAACAACATGGTGGGCCCCACAAGCTTGGGCCACGTCGTGCCGCAAGGGATATCCCAAGCGGCAGGTGCTATAGGCAATCTACTTTCCTCGATCACTAAACCATTGGGGCTCACTTCTTAAAACTGAAAAATCCCAAGTATACGATGCAAAGCCTAGTGTTGAGGATATTATAATTCCCATGTGAGTTATAGAAGAGAAGAGTGCGATGGTTCATAAACATTCAACTCAGCAACTGTACATATGGTCCATGGAGGCTTGATCCCTCTCTCCGGGACATCAGATCCCTTGTTGCTGTTAAGAACCTAACCAATGCACCAAAAGCCCCAGGACTGATGGAAAACATCAAGCTAGGTTCTTTAAACCATCGAGATCATAACATTCCACCATGCTCTGTAGCTGGCATCCACGATAGCCCAATCTTTGGGTGCACTCACTCTAGCCTCTTTTCCAGGTAGCCCTTTCCAGGGCATGCTGGTTGCACTGTGGTTCAGGTTGTTGTTTCCATAGGTCACCCCTTTTGTGACTCGAACACAGGATATGGTGTTGGCTCTATATCAATTATTAAGAACCAAACCAATGCGCCGAAAGCCCCAAGACTGATGGAACACATCAAGCTAGGCTCTTTAAACCATCGCATAACAGTTGCTTTGTTGGATGCTTCTTGTTCCTTATCTGCAACTCCAATGGATGTGAATGAAGTGATCGATAGCCTCACTTGCAGGGGACACACCATTGACGGGCGAGAAACCACAAAATCAGATTGACTGGATGTTCCTAACCTCTGATTATCAGGTATTTTTTCTGTCAAATCGTACCCATGACTTTTTCAATTTTAACCGTTCATTAGACGTCTGCAGATCAGACAGTTAGAACACAGATCCAGTGTAATTTTTGGTGTGTGGCCCATCCAAAGTGGGACAAGCGATTTGAACGGTTTAGATTGAGTTACGCGTATGCCAAGTATGCAATTACCGAGCGCGTGTATATGAACCTTCATGCTCATCCAGAGTATCAAGGATATTTCCACTTTCCACGACCACGACCAGTAAAAATGCAATCCAATTCGATAGTCTATCCAATTCCAAACGCGTTATTCAATTTACGAAATATAAGAATCGCAATTCAATCCGATAGTGCATCCAATCGCAGCATAAAGGAAACAAGATTTTGCGAGATCACAATACCTTTGAGGCCGGACGGGCTGGTTCGTCATCATCGAGAGGATTGGAAGATGATGTTGATGATGAATCGTCGGATTTCTCGAGTTCGGGTTTGGATTTGAGGCCTTTTAAGAGTAGAAATCCCGCAAATGTAGCTGATAGGAAGATCAAAATCAGACGCAGTGGGCACATTTTTCAAAAATTTGGGGGTGAAAATGCAAGAATTGGGGAAGAAAATGGAAAAGAGGAGAATGCATAAGGAGAGAGAGAGAGGAGTGGGTTTTGGGTTTTGGATCGGTTGGACAGGACAGCAATTATCTGTAGTCCGCCGGTCTACTTAATTATATAGTCCTCCTTATACGGTTGGTGAAAAAAAAAAAAAAAAAAAAACAAACAAACATAAAAAGAGTCAGCGATGGCTGGCGTACCTCGTTCACCGACAGCTACTTACCCCATCCATCAGGTAGGCGGCCTCATTTTCTCTATGGAACCTAAAAACCATGACCATTTAAAGCTACGTTAGGCCACACCCATGAAAAAGGTTGAGAAGGGATCCTCACCGTTAGTTTTGTACAGGCGCAACACCACGTTGAGATGCTCGCGCGTTGTTTTTTTTTTTTTTTTAAATTTATTTAATTATTTATTTTATTTATTTAAGTTAGCTTGTTAGTACACCCCCACTGTCAGTTCACACTTCACTATTAGCCACCCCACAAGGAATTTGATACCATAACCTCAGTGTTGAAATGAGCTGCTTGCGCATTGTCAATGTAAATATGTCATGACACACGAGGTGGATTTAGGGCCTGTTTGATTACACGTAAACACACGTAACCTGTGGTAAATGATAAATAATTTATGATATCTTGTCATTTATAGCATATAAGAGATGTTAGCGTGCACGGATTTGAAAAATTAAAAAATCACCTAAACTCTGTAATTCACGTCATGGGTAGAATCCAACTCACCTATGTATGGGACTTGGTAAGAAGACTCGTTAACAGACCTACACTGCAACCACCAATCTTGACTTCTAGGACCGACCTCGACCTCGACCTCGACCTCGACCTCGGGGACCAGCCCCAGATCCTTATCCCAGGGACTGACCCTGGGTCCGACCTCGGTGACCAACCTCAATCTCATGTGATGACTTCGACTACCGACCTCAACTTTCGATCTGGGCCCTCGACTCGGCCTAAGGTCAGGAATTGACCTCGACCTTGGAGGGTGACCTCATGATCAAAGCAAGGAGTAGAAAATTCCATGCCGTATGTGGGCAGGGTACTCAGTGAGGTCTTAGCCAAGGATTACACCGATCAAGATTTAGTTGGAAAAATATCTAAAAGTACATTTTAACTCTAATACGGGTCCATCCACTGTATCCCACGAGATCTCTCAAATATACAAGTGGCCTGGCCCATCTATAAATATATCATCCCATTCAAGAAAGATGTATGCACTATTTCCTTAATTCTACGTAATGGGGCCCACCTGTTCTTGAGGTTAAGGTTTGCCCCATTTTCAAGGTGTAGCTTAGACTTAAAACCAAATACCAGACATTTCTTATCGTTACTAACTTACAATTAATTAGTTACATTCAGTAAATTTCATGTCCTTACCTGTGCGGACGGTAATCCATTCGGACAGAGCTCTGTGAGTCCCGCCATGATGTAAGTGTTTTATCCACGTAGTTCATTGCTTTTCTCATGTCATTTTAAGATATGATCCTAAAAATGAAGCAATCCACAGCTCCAGTGGACCACACCAAAGGAAGCTGTGGTGATAATGACACCCACAGTTGAAACCTTTTTAAGTGCCACCGTGATGTTTTTTTTTACCATCCAACTTATTCATAAGGTCATGTAAACGTGGATGAAGTGAAAAAACAAATATCAGCTTGATCTGAAACCTCTCTAGCTCCCAAGATATTTTTAATGGTGGACATTCAATTCCCGCTTTATGGTCCACTTAATTTCTATAGCAGCCTCATTATTGTCTCATACATTAATGACGTGGATAAAACACTTCCATCACAATAAGCCCCATAGAACTTGCTTGGACGGACGGTAATAGCAATCCGCGTCCTTCTTTATGGACCAAATGTATCTAACTTACCACCATGTACTTGTACGCCTGTTTGATTTTTCAAATTCATGGTAAATGCCCTATAAATACTAGCTTGTTACAATTTCACCCAGTTTGGAAATAGGTAGGTACTTCTGCTTGGAAAAATGG
Source organism: Magnolia officinalis (assembly GCA_021015155.1). NCBI lineage: Eukaryota > Viridiplantae > Streptophyta > Magnoliopsida > Magnoliales > Magnoliaceae > Magnolia > Magnolia officinalis. The sequence goes on along the minus strand of JAJHSJ010000008.1, from coordinate 71,352,432 downwards.
TTCAAATGAATTAACTTAAAATTGTGGACCCCACCATGATGTATATGACATATACGCGTTGTCCATCTGCTTTACCATGACATTTTTGAGACATGAGCTAAAAAATGAGGCATATCCAACAATAAAGTAGCCCACACCAAAGTAAACAGTGGCCTTAAGAAGTTTTTAACAATGGATGTTTGATTATCGTTTTCCTGTGGTGTGGTCCACTTAAAATTTAATTCTGGCTCATTTTTTGGGCCATGCCCTAAATTCAATTGGCATAAAGGATGGACAGTGTGGATAATCCACATACATCAAGGTGGGCCCCACAAATATTTAGCAGCATCCTCCATTTTAGGGTTGAAAAAAGTAATAGTCGAATCAATCCTAGAAAACAATGCAATAATTACTTATAGAAGTAATCATTACGTATTTACAAATACGTTTACCTTGTAAAATCAAACAGGCCCTTAAAATTTTCCATGTCCCTTTTCTCAATACTAGCAAAAGTCATATCATGTTTACCTCATGCGGAATGCAAGGTGAATGCGGACAAGGACACAAAATTTCCTCAAGAAAGCAAATGACTATGACTCGGAGCAGATAAATATAACTTTTAAACTTGTATTAACATGAGCTGGCACAGCAGTAACTCTCCGTGTCTTACCGGATTCACCTCGAATGGGTCCTCCTTGCAATGTTTAAAAGGATTAAGACACGTGGCACATCAGTGCATGATATCAGACCGTTAATTAGGAGGGTCCAATGGTAGAAAATTATCTCACTGGATCATTGATCTCTACAAATGGATGATAGAAATGAACAATAGCAACTATCAATGTTGTACGATGAAAGGTCCCTCACTGACTAGATAGGAATGTCTAATCCATGCAATCCTTTGGTTGTGGTCCATCAATGTAGAGACCCACCTAATCAACGGTCTGGATCGGGGGCCAGTACGCCACTTGGTCAATTTGGAGGCTTGCATAAAAGAGTCGGTGGACCATCTAATTGGGTGGTGCTGTAGGCTATAGTTATTTAAACTTCCGTGGCTGGCAGCCTCTTTGACTTTGGCTTTCCTTCGAGGTTCGTTAATTCCCCGCACGTATGTCTAGCCCTGCCAATCCACGCGCAGGTGCACGTGCCAACATGAAATACGTACGAATGATCTGATTTATCCATTGGGTTAGAAATAATGCTTCTATGTTACTTCTCAAAAATCAGATGTTTTAAACTCTTAAGATGGGCCGAAACATACAGTGTAAAACTAATGGTTGAAATAGCTTCTTTCTAGCCGTCTATTTTTGTATGTAGTGGACCACATGAAATATAAAATCGCCTTGTATTTTAATTCATATCATATAAAATGGTAGCCCACCTGATGGAAAGGCCAGATCTCGCACACTTGTTCCGTAGTGGTACCTGTAAGTGCGTGTGGATTGGTAGAGCTCCCACACGCCCGTTGATTTAAAAAAAAACATCTCATCCTTTAATCCCGCCACTAATCATTGTGGTAAGTGCAATCGTACGTCGCGCGCATTACGTATTGGAAAATGAGGATTTGATGGAATGCTCACTCAAAGATTTTGGCTGAATTGGGCCCACCCATATGACCTCAGAATGATCAAAACCGTTCATCCGGTGGGTAGCACCGTGGATTGTCCATTGAGCAGAAAAGAATTCAACGGACGATCCTGATCATCCAACAAGAGGACTCCGGTCACACTAAAATGAGGACCGGTGTTGTATTATATCAATGGCCAATTGGCCATCCGTTGGTTTCTATGATGTGGCCCACTTGATGAACGGATTGGATCAATTTTGCATGAGGTGATCCTTGCCGAACTAATCAATTGAGCAGATTGGACGCATTGGACGAATAACAATTGCAGATGAGCATACCCCATGGGTGCCACCAGTGCTCAGCTGTGGACATTACCATGATGTATATATGAAATCCATGCTGCTCCCTTCATTCACATTGAAGGGCCAAAAAATCAGGCAGATCCAAATCTCAGGCAAAGGAAGAAGAAAGAATGTAAAATCATTCTTGAAACCTTTACATTTATGCAGTGTGGCCATGAATCATGCAATTATCTGATTCTTGTGGTCAGTCTTCATTTTGCCGGAAATTAATATAATCTGTTTATCCTTTTTTTCTTTTCTTTTTTTCAAATCATACCAAAATAAAACAAAAAATGAGATAGCTCCAAAACTCAACATATAAGAAAAGCCAAACTCAAGATATAAGAAAAGCCGGATAAGAAAATGCAGGTAAATGCCTACTGTTGAAACTTCCCTAGTTCTATGGTAAATGTTTATATGCCATCAATGCAGTGTATAAATACTAGCATGATCCAAAACTTTTATGTCCAAAGCTTTTATGGCCATAAATATTTTAGTTGTGTACATTCAGTGCGTATAATTTCAACCCCTTGAGTTTTAGATTGGCTCATTTTTTACCATGTCTTAATATGATTTGAAAAAATGATTAGAATATGGATTTCTCACTAACATTATTGTGAGCCTCCCCTAAATTATTTCACAGGAAATCAGTTTCTGGCATTTACATACCAAGGTGGGTCCCACACACAATCTAAGAGGTTTTGATGGGCCTCTCAACTGTTTACTATGGTGTGGCCCACCTTAGTTTTGGATCAACTTGACTTTTGAGCTTAAAGCCAAATTTGGAGGGTGCACCTAATTCTCATAGTGGTTGCAGTGCGTGTATACCAAGGCATGCCCTTTTTGCTCTGTAGTACAGTGACTTACAACACTGTCTACTTTATTAATACTCTCTGACCAACGCCTCGGCGTATGGATAACACACGCCACAATATCGACCATACATTTTGATTGGTGTGGGGCCCACCGTAGTGTGTGTAGCGTGCCTTTCGTTCAAATGTGGGCCACCATGAAATTGGGACGCGGCAAAAGTCAAAACGGATCCAAAACTCATATGGATTACACCACAGCGAGCCATGAAAAGTCGTTCCCAGAAAAATCGTCGTGCCATGCCCTAGTTTTTTCAGTGGGTTGAAGGCTCTCAATGTCAACACCACCGTCTTAATGTCGAGCTGTGTGGCCCCACGTGATATGTGTATATGAAATCCACTCCATCCACTATACATATCCGCTCGTGATGATGGTGAAGGGGGAAATCATGTAGATCCGAGACTCCGGCTTAATCAATGTAAGACTCTATCAAGTGGGTTCATATCTGACCGTTAGATTATTCAGATTGAGTGATTCAGTAGGCCTCACTTCAAATGTGATCATTGTATAGGGAACACGGTTCTAGTGTCCAACTTTAAACCTATTTACAATGATCACAACTGAAGTGAGAATCACTGAATCACTCAATTTGAATAATCTAACGGTCAGAGCTGAACCAATGATCATCTATGGCCCACTTGATGGAGTCTTACATCCAGCAGCTAACATTAGAGGAAAGAATATAAAATCATGCCTAAAACTTATAAATTCATGCAATTTAAATCCAGGAGTTACTATTGGAGGAGCCTGTTTGATGGGGTTGGATGAGATGTATACACCAAGGTGAGCCCCACACAATTGGAGGAGTGTATTTGATGGGGTTGGATGGGATCTATTCACCAAGGTGGCCCCACACGTTCTAAAAGATTTTAATGGGGGAGTATCCCCTCTCAAATGAATGGTGCCGCCGGTTGATTTTTTTAAATAGATATGGGGCACATACCTGATGGTGGCATTGGATGTCATGCATGTATTCTCTATTCAAGACTTCTCTATCGGCATAAGATCCTATAATGCAAGTATTATACCATGAATACCTAGCAAGTTAGAAGACAAAACCTATAGTTATTGTCATTATTATGATGACAAATATAGATATCGTGTCTGACAGGACTCATTATGAGCCAGGGTGGAAGGTCTCTACTGTTCAATGACTTTAATACGGAATCCACTTGATGGATCGTCCTAAAACAATGAGCCATTTATAATAAACTTAGGGCCTACTTGGGCAAACGGCTTACGGCGTATTAAAGGGGATTAGGTGGGATAGGATTGTCAAATCCCTCCTCCCTATCCCTCTTCCTGTTTGGACGACGTCGTCCGTAGGAAGTCATCCGTCCTTTGCTGTATACGCGGGAGATATGAAGGGATAGCGAAATCCGTCCTCTGATTCGCACTGCAAAGCAAAGGGAATAAATGTTCAGTTACTGCAGTCAGTACCACCATCTTCCACAATGCTCCATTTTATGGAAAATGTGTTACATTTATATGACATTCTATCCTTCTAAAAAGGTTAGAAACATCATGGAAATCATCTGGCCCAAAAATCAGGTCGTTCGACTTATCTGATGATCCAGAGAATTGATATGAATTTAAGGATGTCGATTTGAACCAATAGAAATTTGTGGTTTTTTTTAATTATGAATTTTTATTATTTCATAATATAATATTTTATTTATGGATTAAACTATTCACTAGTTTAGATTTCCCACAAATGCGACACGTTAGAAGAGAAATAGGAGAAGCATGAGATGCTTAGGGTACTGATGCCAGTACCTAACAATTTATCCCGTATTATGAACTGGACATGATCTGATACAGCGGTTGTATCATAAGTTATGATACAGTTATACTTTTCAGATAATATATCACATACACAGAATATCAAATTTGCTAAAAATGTGGACATCACTATATTAATTATTCTAGATGAAAATTATTCTGATCTATTTATTAGGTTGACCAAAATAGTACGGTGAGTCATATCATTTTCTATCCATTAATTAGATAATTTGTTCATATTGACAGTGGATAAGTCTGATTTTCGTCTTTAATGATTTTGATGGTATGGACTATTATTTTGACAGTTTAGATGTTATAAAAGTGTGATATCTTAGAGGAAAACAGTGCCTTTCTCTGAAGTTATGATACAGTTGTTGTATCTTTTTTCATGATCTCATCATCTCCGTCTCTCGCATTCTTCACCCAAACCTGGATGGTTGCAATACCACAACACCCAAACGGCCCACTCACTGGGTATGGGATTGACGTCTACACCCAAACCACCCGACCATCCACTAACGCCTATACATGCACCTGACACGGTAATTTCATACGCCTCATTACACCCAAAGTTGTTTGCCCAAACAAGCCCTTGGGGCCTTTGGTCCATGGAACTGAATGGTATTGAATTGTATTATATGGGATTAACATCATTATTGCACAATGATTGCTTGTCTGAAAATACCATGGTATTGTAGCCATCCAATCCCATGTGTGGGATAAACTTTTTGCTATAGGGAATGACTGAATTAAGGAAAATCATGTTTGGTGGACCATGGAATTGTAATCAACGGACCAAATTCACAGCAGATGTTGTTCACTTGTACACATATATAACTAGAATGTCACATATAAATGGTGTATATGGATGAATGACATGGATAAATGCATCCATCAATGTGGGGCCCACATGTGTAGCGAATTTCGAAATCCGCAGAAATCATGCATGGGACCAAATGCAATTCCATGAGACTAAATGCAAATCCATCCCACGTAATCACAACCTTTCCCATCCTCTCCAAATGCTGGATGGAATTGCATGGACCAAATGAAATTTTATCCCACGTAATATCATCTAATACCCTGCGTCGAATGCTCCCTTATCGACTTACAAATCCCGCTTAGAAAAGTCTATGACTATTTTTAATATCGTTAAATACCGGGACAAATCTTATATGGTGTTTGGTGCACGGGATTAGATGAGTTTAGGTGGGATGGAATTAGCAGAATGTAGTAATTATATGGTATCAGGTTTGTCGTGTAATCCTAGCTTGAATGTCATCCTACTTCATGTTTGGAAGAGAAGACATGAAAATGTATATCCTAATTTTACACAAACGTGTTTGGGTTAAATTGCGGAAGCTGTGGAGATTGTTCCGCCCTACCTAGCGTGTCTGGAATGGAAACGGATTAGCTACTCACCTTGCCACTAGCCATTGTCGGTGCTCTGTGGGACCCACCATGATGTATATGTTTTATACATGTCGTCCACCCATTCTTCCCGATCATTTTATGGTATGATCCCAAAAACGAGTTTGATCCAAATCTCAAGTGGACCGCACAGTGTTGATTGAACACCCACCATAAAAAACTTCTTGGGGCCCACAAAAGTTTTGCATCAAGCTCATATATATATATATATTTTCCCTTCATCCAAGTCTTTATGACCTAATCAACTGGTTATGTCAAATAACCATTACAGTTGGCCCTAAGAGGTTTTTAATGGTGGACATTCAATCACTATTATTTTCCCATAGTATGGTCAACCTGAGATTTATATCTACCTCATTTTTGGGACCAAGCCCTAAAATTATATTTCAAGATGGACGACGTGGATAAAACACATAGATCATGGTGTGTCCACATAACACCGACCATTGGGCACTTGGCTGGTAGCAGCGTCACTAGCCAAATTGCGTCCGCTTGGAATTGCCATAAACCACTGCCGCCATCGTGTAGTGCGTAGATATTACCCAGTTATGCGGACCCCTTTATGATGTATGTGTTATATCAACACCATCCATTCATTTTGCCACATCATTTTATGGGATGGGCTAAAAAATGAGATAAATCCAGAGTTTACATGGACCAAACTACAGAAATCAATGGGTATAGTGATGCCCACCGTTGAAACCTTCCTAGGGCCCACCCTGATGTCTATTTTCCATCAAACCTGTTCAACAAGTCAGACAAACCTGAGTGAAGGGAAAACACAAATATCAACTTGATCTAGAGAAATTTTCAATTGTAGGCATTCAATCCCTCTTCTTTTCGTGGTGTGGTTCATTTGAGATTTGGATCTACCTGATTTTTCCACCAATGCCTTAAATTGATCTTGAAAAATGAATAGATGGCATGGATATAGTCCATACATTATGGTGGGACAAGAAAATCTTATCAGCGTCAAGACACCCACATTCGCCGGATTTGTAAAAAATAGGATATGGATGAAGGTCGTATACATCGAAATCCTAGAGGGAGGGTTTCTTCTTACCACTCCTGAGTTGATGGTATTAGGGCTCATTTTCCAAAGCATGCCAAGCTTATATCCAATGAAGGAAACAAACAGGACATGTGAGTAGTTCAGTGGTATTTTCAATTCAATTCCATATATAACCATCGAATACACTGAACTAAACAGGCCCTAAGGGCCTATTCGACTCATGGTATTAGAACGTATTAAGTGGCATAGGATTGGTCAAAAGTATAGATTGTCGTGGAATTAGCGGATATATGCCCAATACCATAACATGTTTGGAATCAGGAATGCCAAGCTAATCTATGGATTTCTAAAATGTCGTGTTTGGCTCGATAGCTGGTGGCTTTAAGCTATGTCCATCCGAAGCACTTGGCTATTTGGAAATGCAATATAATATGCAAGCATCAGGAGTGCAGTGATCAAGCGGGGGTTGCAACGGGCAGGCAGGGATGCAACTAGTGCGGGGCTGGGTTTCTGGCAAGAGTGTAGAGGCAGCGACTGGTGTTGGGTTTTCGATAGGAGTGCAAGGGTAGCGACTGATAGGTTTTTAATGGGATTTTGCTGGAGAAGAAGGTAGGGGCAGGGGTTGTGTGGCTGGTGCGAGGCTAGATTTTCTATAGGAGTGCAGGGGTAGCGACCGTTGTTGGGTTTCCGACTCAAGTGTAGGGGCAACGACTAGTGTTAGGTTTCTAACAGGAATGAGGGGGCAATGGTTGGTGTTGGGTTTCAGACAGGAGTACAAGGGCATTGACTGAAGTTGAGTTTCCAATGAGATTTTGCTGGAGAAGGAAGCAGCGATGGTGATGACAGCGGGATCCATCACCTACAATGAAGAGAACTACTAGACATGTCTTCATTTAAATTCCGTTGTTTTTTTTCACCCAGTGGATATGATGGGGTTTGATGGAATAACTATAGCCAACAACAATCGAATAAGAGGTTTTGTGAATCCTCCTAAAGTCGATGTTTTTCCTGCATCGTTTCCAATGTCAAAAACTGACAATATTAGGTAGCCATGTTAAACGCAATCACAGGTGAGAAGCAAGGGATAAAGAAGTCTATCACATCTAATATGCCTGAATTCCATGCACCAAATAGGCCCTAAAACTCCCAACTTATATGGTAGTCCTATGTGTTTCCTCCATCATACACCTTTGCATTTTAAGAACGCAATCTAACCGTCGGTTTAAAAGACCACCCATACCTAAATGACTAAACAACCCTAGAAAGCACAGTAGGAAGATTAATTAGCAATTTAATGTAAATCGGACCGTTGGATTTCAATAATGACTGTTAAACTCAGAGATAACCACGATATATAATTAGAATTGATTCCTCTCAATGGAACTTGGTCTTGGTGAGTTACTGAACTATATGATCAATGATTATATTTTTGTAAACCAAGGAATACAGGAATCTGTATGCGTATACTCAAGAATACAACATAACAGTATATACATTGGCATGTACACAAGACTAAAAACCGGATTCAAACTAAGTTCGCATATCACCCGGCGAGCATAATTGGATTATTTAAAAAAGAAAGAAAGAAAGAAATTGTTCAATCATTTTGAACAAGGATTCCTATTAGAATCTTATTGAAGAATTCATTTAATCACAACCGTTCATGAGTGTTGATCCTAACCATTACGATATGACCGCGTGGATCATGAAATCACGCACGAGCTCAATTAAAAGGGAGGTGTTCCGTTGCAGTGTTGTGACAGGAATCTCTTACATATCTGTGTAAGGAGCTCTTTGTGGAATTTACACCATTCGTTTGTAGATCTTGGAGCGCAAGCAATGTCAAGGAGATGTTCGAGCACATCATGCACTCAAAAAAATGATTGCACGTGACAAAAAAAATTTTTATTTCAATTTTCTTGCAATTTCACAATATAAACTATCCTTAAACATAGACTTGTGGGCCTCCATGGGTCCCATTCAAATTGTCCATCGTGAAGAATTTGAAGAAATCATGCTTGAGTGAGATTTTGCCATTAACGGTCGGGTTGTCTTCCTCGTTAATGTGTTGACCATACGATCTTTATAGAATTGATACAAAGATCATAAACATCGATTTAGTGGGCCCTATAGAAGTTAGTCAATCTCTAAAAACCTACCAAAATGTAATATTGTGAAAAAACTATATTCGAATTCAGAATCGGCATGAACATCACGCGGTTTCTATTGCGGCTACTTGTTGCTCAGTCATTAGGGAGACGTTTAGTAAACTTAGAAACTAAGTTAGTTAAACATATAAAATCGGCTCTAACCATAGGGAGAATGCACCACATCAATGAGAGAGAGAGTGAGTGAATTTATTTTATTTTTTTAAAGAGAGAGGAAGTGTGTGTGTGTGAGAGAGAGAGAGAGAGAGTGAGAGAGAGAGAGAGAGAGATCGTTGGTGGGATAACTTAGCCCTAGCCACCCAAAGCTACGCTCTATCTTACTCAGAAACACATTCTGGACAATAGGGAAGAAGGAGAAGAAAACAAAAGGTTCGAGGGAGAAATTTCTCTATTTTCAGCAAGTCGGAGTCAGTCACTTAGCTGACTCTGATTCAAACTAGATTCATTTAGGGTGCGAAATACGTGTTACACGGGTGAGTGATTCTTCTCGAGGTTTTTCATTGATTTTTCTAATCTTCCCTTCTAGTTGTACTTTGAATTAAGGTTAGATTTTTCAATTCTCAAATTTTATAATTCATTCTAATATTGGATCCTAGGTAAGGGATCCATCTTTTATTTTGTCTATGATTTTAAGTTCTTAATTCAATATCTTTTATTCCTTGTTTATATACTAAGATCCTAGGTAAGGGATCAAATTTAATTTTAAGTTTGTTTTTCACGTTTCTCTCGCATTAAGATTCTAGGTAAGGAATATGTTTCTTAATCATACTTTAATTGATAATAGAATAATGTTAATGCTATTTATATTTAATTTAGATGTTGTAGGTTATGTTTCACATTGCAGTCGTAAAATTTCATTTTTTTATTACGATTAAGGTATGAATTAGTTGGTAGAATTTATTAAACATGTGAGTCACGTGCATGGTGTGTTTGGATTTAAACTGTAGAATGCATCGTGTGCTTGAAAAGTGTTAAGACTCGAATATAGCATATTTGACCCTTCAATTATATCAGTTATCCTGGCATTTAAGTGTTAATTCGATTTAATTGTATATGTTTTTATCATGCAAGGTGATTCGTAAGACTATGTTGAATATGAGTTTTAAGGGATGGATTTAGACCTGAAAAAAAATGAAAATTTAGAAATTTAGAAGTCATTAATGAAGAATTCACATGCCAAAGATCAAAGAAAATCAAGTGAGGAATAAAGAGAATCAAATATTTGAAGTGAAGAAAATGAATCTTAAAAATTGACCAAAAAAATCATATTCTAAAATTTCAGGTCTAAAAGGACAAAATCCTAAAATAATTTCAAAAATATACTTCGATGACATCAAAGCCAATGGATTATACTTGTTGGAGAGTAGTGGTTTGTAAATTTTTAAACTTTGTTACGGAGGTACGTAATGTTCTGTTATGACTTGCAATGGATCGATTGAATCATTTTGATAACAAGAATAATACATGCATTTATTGGCATATTATGATTGTTATGTATAATATATCATGTCTTTATATTAGCCGTCGATTGTAAAGTTGAATGATTTGTAGTCCATCGGAACGAAATATATAACTCTACCAATAAGAGTATGTTTACCATGAAAGCAATTAATTTATGGGTTATTAATGATTTTCCAACGTACGACTATTTGTCAAGCTGTGAGACTGCAGGAAAGTATGGTTGTCATATATGTAATGAAGGAACGATCAATATAGCTAAACCATTAAGAAAAGTTTGCGTATATAAGGTACAAAAAATATCTCATTACTCCAAAACATTCTTTTAGATCTTAAAAAACACAATTGAATGAGGAAAAAGAAAATGAAAAACCAAATCATAATTTGAGCAGTGTTGAATTATTATTCAAACTAGAAACTATTGAGACTAATTTTGAAAATGTAGCAGCCATGAAGAGGAAGATGTTTGCAAACGATGAGACTTTATGGTTGAAGAAACTCATTTTCTTTGACTTGTTGTACTGAAAGGTGCGTAAGTTAATATTCTACTTATGATTTTTAAAAAAAATATAATTCTTTAACAATTATATATCATGTCAATTATAAGATTTGTCTATTCACCACAATCTAGATTTGATGTATGTTGTAAAAAATGTGACAAAAAACCTTATAGTAATGGTAATGAATATAAAAAAAAATGAAGGTAAAGAAACGACTATGGTCGATGGATATCAACAATATTGAAGTTTTATCAAATATCTTTTTGAATTATCTTGACCAGATAAATAAATAATTTATAAAACATTATATAATTTAAAAATTCCTATCGAGTATGGATCGAATTACAAACATAATGTGAACTTACAAGAACTTCAACTGAAAAACGTAAAGTAACATAATTATAATGCAACAATTAGTACTAGTATTACTAATACATGTTTTTAAATTATACAAGTAGAAGTCATTATGTGCTACTATTCGACAACTTTTAATATTTTTCAATGTATTATAGTCGAATGTTATTAACTATAAAGAGATACAAATGATGAAAGACCAAATTGCATAAACGATTTGTGTCGATGAAAGACCAAATGATGAAAGACCAAATTGCATACGTCCACTATAAAGACATTTTTATTTTCATGATACACCTCATTTGTGTATTTAGTGGATGAAGCACTTGTATGTGAATATGTCTGATATTGGTGGACGTATCCTTTTGAGAGGTAATAAAAAAATACATCAATAATTCATGAATTATTTTAAACCTAATTTAATTGTTATTATTTTTATTAGGATGATGAAGCGATATAAACGAAACGTAGTGAATCAAATATTTTAAGATTATATCATCAAATGTTATCTCGTAGAAGAAGTAATGATGTATTCCATGCATTATATGTCGGATAATTTATGTAAATTAGAAATTCATTTGTGAGAACGTGAAATGTTTATAAATGATAATAGTGGACTTGCATGCCCCATCAATAAAAATGGTAAGCCTTACGATCTTACTTTGGTACAGTATCAGTAAGTACACAAATGAGTACTTAAGTAGTCTTTTCAAATTTTGAGTGAGATAAGTATGTTGTCATCTAATCTTTTCCATTTATATTAAATTTACACTTGCACATATGTATACTTAAGTCTCTAAAGTGCATTCATGTTTTGATTCACAGGAAGTATCAATACTATATTAAAAGTATTGTACTTCAAAGCCACATATCATGTGGTTATAATCGGAAGGCCACTTCACAATCGAAGAAGTCAATGAATTATATTTTATGGGTTAGAAAATAATTAGGCGACGAATCCAGTACTTCGATCACAGAGCGACTTGTCGATGACCCTAGTATTAATGTCATTTCATACAATGCTAAGACAGTTGATGGATATATTTTTTATACATTAGAATATGAAATGGACTTGTTGACATAAAACTCTGGGATATTTATAAAAGCTGTAATTAGTTTAATGACAAGTGTTAAGAATACCAATATGATGGATTAAGAAGTCACTTATTATGAGATTGTAAAACAAGTATTTGAGTTTGACTATATTAAGTTCAGAGAGATGGTCATGTATTATGACTGAGTGTGTATAGAAAATTCGAATGGATATTTTGTTGATTCAACAATGAATTTGATATATGTTAACTTATATAGATTAATGAGAAATATTAAAGAAGATAACGAGCTTTTTATTCTTGTATCACAAGTAACTCAAGTATTCTCTTATAATGATTAAAATAAGTTTATAATTGTTTGGTGTGTTATCTTAGAAGCTCTAAAGAAATTGAACCGATATGTCAATGCTTGTGAATATTCATTATTTTCTGTGGCAATGATGAATACAGACCCTTTAATATTAGCACTATGAGAATATGTTGTTGAGAAGCGGAGCCACATGCGCGGATTTCGTGTCGTAAGTCCTTTCGCAACTGGGATGAGGAAAGGAGTTTCGCGGATTTCGTGTCGCAAGTCCTTTCGCAACTGGGATGCGGAAAGGAGTTTCGCGGATTTCGTGTCGCAAGTCCTTTCGCAACTAAGATGCGGAAAGAGAAGTTGCCAAAACTATAAATTGGGGTCCCTAGGGCTATTCTAGGGTTAAGGTGAATGATGGGAAAGTTATTCTAAGGTGTGGGTAAAGGGTTTTCTATGTGCTTCTAAAGGAGAGGTTAGTATATTGCCTTGTAATCTTTATTTTTCTTCATAGTGGAAGTTTTGCATCCTTAGTTTTTTACCCTTGTTGGGGTTTTTCCACATTTATCTTGTTTTGTGGTTTATTTGAATGCTTTTATTCCTTTCTAGTCTATATTTCTTCATGTTTATCGTTTGTAGGTGAGACTTGATATTGGATCTCGGTTCACTACGTTTGTTGGCGTGCTGCGCAACAACTGGTATCAGAGCTATTGGTTTAGTTCTATTGGGAGCGATGACAGAAGATGAGAAAACTAGAATTGAGAAGTTTGATGGTTCAAACTTTGTCTTCTGGAAGATGCAGATGGAAGATTATCTATATCAGAAGGACCTCTATATTCCTCTAGGAGGAAAAGAGAACAAACCAGAAAAGATGACAGATGATGAATGTTTTTACTGGATAGGAAGGCTTTAGGAACGATCCGACTCTCTTTGTCTAAGAGTGTTGCCTTCAATATATCCAAGGTAAAAACAACAAAAAAATTAATGGAAGCCCTAGCCACCATGTATGAAAAACCCTCAGCATCCAGCAAGGTTCATCTTATAAAACAACTATTCAACATGAAGATGTCAGATGGTGGGAGCTGGCTAAACATCTAAACGAGTTCAATACAGTCACAAGCCAGTTGGAATCCGTTGGTATTATTTTTGAGGATGAGGTCAGAGCGTTATTGATCTTATCCAGTTTGCCAGACAGATGGGATGGTTTGGTGATTGCTGTGAGCAATTCTTCAGGGTCGACAAAGCTGAAATTTGATGATGTGACCGGTCTAATTCTCAGCGAAGAATCTAAAAGAAAGGCATCAAAAGTTTCAGGGGATTCAGGGAATGCTCTAAACGTTGAAGGAAGAGGAAGATCGCTGAACAAATGAGACAATAAACACGAGCGTTCTAAGTCAAGGAAGAAGTCCGAGGGACCGAAATACAAAGATGGGTGTTGGCATTGCGACAAGAAGAGGCACATGAAACGTGATTGTAGGGCGTTTAAGAAACAAGAAGGAAGCTCTCATGACGGGAAAGATTCAGTGAATCTATCTGAGGATAGTAACAACGAAGCGTTGATCTTGTCTCTTGATGCGAGGAATGAGTCTTGGGTTATAGACTCGAGTGCTTCGTTTCATGCCACTTCATGTAAGGAAGTTCTGTATAACTATGTATTAGGTGACTTCGGGAGAGTCTACCTGGGTGATGATGAGTCGTGCAATATTGTTGGAAAGAGAGACATTCATATAATTCAGAAAGACGGAACAATGTTGAAATTGAAGGATGTCAAACATGTACCGAGTTTGAGAATGAATCTGATCTCAGTAGGGCAGTTGGCCGATACCGGTTATGTGACGACATTCACCAGTGATTCCTGGAAGATCACAAAAGGTGCCTTGGTGATATCTCGAGGCAAAAAAGAAGGTACTTTGTACGTGACTTCAGGATCGTATAGTTCACTCGCAGTCGCATCAGCTGGAGTGAATGGGCGGTTATGACATCAGAGGTTGGGACATATGAGTGAGAAAGGGATGAAAGTGCTATTGTCAAAAGGAAAACTACCAGGGCTGAAGTGTATTAACTTAGAATCCTACGAGGACCACGTGTATGGCAAGCAGAAGAGGGTAAGTTTTAAGAAGACGGGATGCGCTCCAAAGACGTGTCTGTTGGAACTTGTACACATTGATGTGTGGGGACCGACACACATATCATCTCTTGGTGGCTCACGTTATTCTGTTTCCTTTATTGATGATGCTAGTAGAAAACTGTGGATTAATTTCTTAAAGCACAAATCTGATGTATTTGATGTATTTAAGAAATGGTAAGTTATGGTAGAAAATGAGACAGGTAAAACAGTAAAATGTCTCAAATCTGATAATGGGGGAGAGTATTGTGACAAGAGGTTTGAGGAGTATTGTGCAGTAAGTGGAATCAAACATAAAAAAATGATTCCAGGTACACCGCAGCAGAATGGTGTGGCTGAGAGCATTAACAGGACCATCCTTGAGCGCGTCAGGAGCATGAGGTTACATGCAGGGTTGCCTAGGACATTTCGGGCAGATGCTGTGAATATCGCCGCATATCTCATCAATAGAAGTCCCTCAGCACCATTGAATGATGGGCTACCAGAAGAAGTGTGGACTGGGAAAGAAGTGAACCTTGCACATCTCAGAGTGTTCGGTTGCACTTCATATGTTCATATTGATGCAGAGCACATTGATGCAGAGCACAGAAACAAGCTGGATGCGAAGTCCAGGAGGTGCACGTTTATAGGCTATGAGCAGCATGATTTTGGCTACAGGTTTTGGGATGCAGAAAACAGAAAAATCATCAGAAACAAAGACGTAATCTTCAATGAAAAAGTGATGCATAAAGACAGTGTGAAGGAAAATAAGGCCGAAGAAAAGGAATTCGTAGAGTTGGAAGAGTTACCGGACACGGGTGTTACAACGTCACAGGATGATCATGCACAGGAGCATTATGAGGCAGAGCCACATACACCGGTTGTGAGGAGGTCTACTCGGGAGAGGAGACACACGATCCGATATTCACTCTCCTTATATTATCTACTGCTGACAAATAATGATGAGCTAGAGTGTTTTGAAGAGGCATTACAATTAGATACACGGGTTAACTAGGAGCAGGCCATGGATGAGGAGATGGACTCTCTTGAGTCTAATCGTACATGAGAGCTAGTCACTCTACCTAAAGGTAAGAAAGCTCTTCATAACAAGTAGGTTTATAGATTGAAGGAGGAGCACGATAGTTCGAAACGGTACAAGGCTAGACTGATTGTGAAAGGGTTTCAACAAAAGGCAGGTATCGATTTCACTGAAATATTTTCACCTGTGGTGAAAATGTCTACGATTCGCATGGTCTTGAGTATAGTGGCTATAAAGGACTTACATCTAGAACAGCTAGATGTTAAGACAGTCTTTCTTCATGGGGACCTTGAAGAAGAGATATATATGCATCAGCTGACAGGATACGTGGCACCAGGAAAGGAGAACAAGGTATGCAGACTGAAGAAGAGTTTATATGGCCTGAAGTAGGCTCCGAGGCAGTGGTACAAGAAGTTCGACAGTTTCATGTCGGGAAACGGCTTTAGGAGATGTGATGCAGACCACTATTGTTACTTGAAGAAGTTTGATACGTCATACATCATTCTTCTTTTGTACGTTGATGATATGCTTGTGGCCGGTTCAAGCATGAAGGACATCTCAGATCTCAAAAAACAACTGTCTAGAGAATTTGCCATGAAGGATTTAGGAGCTGCAAAATAAATCTTAGGCATGAGGATAAAGCGTGACAGGGAAAACAAGAAACTAGTTTTGTCACAGGTAGAGTACATAGCCAAGGTACTTGACAGATTCAATATAGGAGGTGCTAAGCCGGTTAGCACTCCATTAGCCAACCACTTTAAGTTATCTAAGGGGCAAGGGGCAAAGACGCAGGAGGAACGAGACTACATTGCTAAAGTCCCATACGCATCAGCTATTGGGAGTCTCATGTATGCTATAGTGAGCACGAGGCCAGACATTGCTCAAGCAGTGGAAGTTGTTAGCAAGTTCATGAACAACCCTGAAAAGGAACATTGGGAAGCTGTGAAGTGGATCATTAGATATTTGGTAGGTACTAAGGATGTAGGGTTGTGCTATGGTGGATCAAAAATCAAGCTACAAGGCTACGTGGATTCAGATTTGGTAGGAGATATTGATAGCAGGAGAAGCACTGCAGGTTATGTCTTTACTCTGGGTAGTGCTGCAGTCAGTTGGGTCTCTCAGTTACAGAAGATAGTATCTATCAGTACGACAGAAGCAGAATATGTTGCGGCTACAAAAGCATTTAAGGAGATGGTGTAGATGCAAGGTTTCATGGAAGAGTTGGGTAAGAAGCAAGCAGATTGCAAACTGTACAGTGACAGTCAGAGTGCAATACACTTGGCCGAGAATTTAGCCTTTCATTCAAGCACCAAGCATATTGCCATCAGATATCACTTCATACATTCGTTACTGGAAGATGGATCGATTGCTTTGGAGAAGATTTATACAAATGAGAATCCTACGGATATGTTGACCAAGGCGGTCACACGAGAGAAGCTGAAGCTCTGTTTAGCTTTGATTGGTCTTCAGGCTTGAAGACGGGGAGGTGGTGCACTCCGAATGAAGAAGACAAAGGTTTATGGTGATGTGTCTCCAAGTGGGAGATTATTGAGAAGTGGAGCCACATGCACGGATTTCGTGTCGCAAGTCCTTTCGTAACTGGGATGAGGAAAGGAGTTTCGCGGATTTCGTGTTGCAAGTCCTTTCGCAACTGGGATGCGGAAAGGAGTTTCGCGGATTTCGTGTCGCAAGTCCTTTTGCAACTGGGATACGGAAAGGGAAGTTGTCAAAACTATAAATTGGGGTCCCTAGGGCTATTCTAAGGTTAAGGTGAATGATGGAAAAGTTATTCTAAGGTGTGGACAAAGGGTTTTCTATGTCCTTCCGAAGGAGAGGTTAGTATATTGCCTTGTAATCTTTATTTTTCTTCATAGTGAAAGTTTTGCATCCATAGTTTTTTACCCTTGTTGAGGTTTTTCCACGTATATCTTGTCTTGTGGTTTGTTTGAATGCTTTTATTACTTTCTAGTTTATATTTCTTCTTGTTTATTGTTTGCGGGTGAGACTTGAGATTGGATCTCGGTTCACTGCGTTTGTTGGCGTGCTGCGCAACATATGTCACAGAAGACAAATGATAGAGTTTAATGTATTACATAAAACAAATTATATAATTTAGTCAAAAGAATGATGTAAAAATTGTTATGAATTACAATGATCTAATATTATCATGGTGATAAATATGTAAGCAATTCTTCATTGGTTGTGGAGAGTCTAGTTAAAGAAAAAATAAATCATTACCACTTGAATAATTTGATTAATCTAAGTATTATTGCTGTGAATACATATTTTATCCACTGGTTCTTATTACCTCTAAAAAATACTAACAATTTTTTTCAAGTAATCATTTAAAATAGGTAATGTAGGAAAGAACTTGAAGAAGTTGATTTTCTTATTTTATGTTCACATTTATTGTCACAACAGTCTTGGAGAGCAAGTTCAATTGCACTCTATTATATATTTATTATGTGAAATTCCGCTTATTTATGGTTAATGTTACGATGATCGAAACCATTAACCACATAATATGGTTGTTCATTGTCAAGGTTAGAAAGATCGGTAAACCAGTATAAAATTCTCTATTAGTTTCTCTTAAGCAGCCACTGAATGATTGCTGCATGGCATCTTCAAGTCAGTTGGACATGAGCATATAAATATTGATTCATATTTGTAGATAGAAAATGGTTAAGAAATAACACCATGCACATGTTGCCTATAAGTCTGTGAAAGAAGACAAACCTGTGAGAATTTTGATATATTTTAATTATCTTATATTTGTTTGATTTAAAAAAGAAAATTTGTGGATTATAGTGATTTTAGATTATATAAAATATTTTTATCAGGTATATTGTGGATTATAAATTTGTGATGAGATGTGTTTGGATTTCTGCTTTCTCTTTTACTAAATGTGTCTTTGAGTTTCAAGCTATCATTTCATAGCCAGGTACAATTTATTTAGATAGTGAATGTGCGGCTTGGATAATAATAGTACCTATCATTCGTTCATTCACTGGAAGATGGTGGGTTTTTTTACTGCATATTCATTATCGCCATTAATTATAATTGACTTTAAATCAACAATTGAAATTCCTAATACACGTTTGAAAAAGAGAAAGATGAATTAAAATTATCTGATCTTATCATAATGATAGGTGTGCAAGGAGCTCGTTCGTTAGTTATAAGAGAATTCGTTAAATTTTATTATTTTTTTAAAAAAAAAAAATTCAAACCCTCATTATGAACTAGTTATAGTGAAATCACTTATATTTTCGGTTGAATTTAGATGTATTGTTTGGATTGAATTATATTAATTAATTTGTACAAATGACCAAATTATAATTACTTGAGCATTTTCATTGTTGGACCATTTACTTTACATTTAGGACTTGTTTGGTTTTTCGAATTACAATAGATAATTATTGTAAATATGTCATAATTATTTACTTTTGTAATTATTTTATTTCATAATTATGACAAGTTTTATAATTATTTATTTTTATAATTACTTTACATTTAGGTCTTGTTTCACCTTCAAATCACCCTAAAAATGGTGGTTTCGTGCCATTTATAAGTGTCTAATAATGTGCAATTTTTTGTCATTTATGAATATACATGTAATAAAAAAAAAAACTTTCATAATTTGGATATACTTTAAGGGCCCGTTTGGCCGGTCGGATTGGAGGGATTGGATGGTATTGGAAGGGATTGGAAGTTAAATCCCAGGATTGGCCGGGCGTCCCAAACAGAGTCGGTGATCTGATCCGAATCCCATGGATCTTAAGACAATCCACTGACAACACCATCATTACCTTTAAATCCCATTCAATCCACCCTAATCCATTCAAATTTGCCTGGGGCGAGTTTGGTTCGAGGGATTGGAAGGGATAGAAAGGTTTAATCCCAGCATTGGCCGGGCGTGCCAAACGGACTGGATATAGCAATCCCATGGATCTCAAGACAATCCACTGACAACACCATCATTACCTAGAAATCCATGTCATCCACGCTAATACCATTCAATCCCTTCCAATCCACCCGACCAAACGGGTCCTAATTGTATTGTATTTTATCTGATTTGAAAATGAAAAAATTATAAATTATAGTCATTTTAGATTGTATAAAATGTTTCTATTAGTGTGTGGTGGATTATGGTGATTTTAGATAATATAAAATATATTTATCATGTGTACAAATATAGCCATAGCCTCGAAGCTCTAAAATTCAACTTTTTTTTTAACATCGAATAAAATTTAAAAGCATTGAATGTAAAAAATATTGGCCCAGAATGACGATTATGAGCTGTCAAATAATATGCTTAGAGTAATGACTCATAGTCGTCGAATTTAACACATGTCGAAAAACTCATTTAACGGTACCATCCAACTCGCTGAAAACTTATCGGCGTAGTTTTTGACGGTCCTTGACTGCTGGATTTTTCTTCGCTGAAACTCTTATTTAACCAATAGATCAGGCTGAAAAAATTTATTTTGTGGTTTTAAATCGTCGATTTTCATTTTCAACAGTCGTTCATGATATCTTCATCTGTTGAATTTTCAAATTTTCGATGGTTATTAGTCACCAAATTGGGGCATTTTTTCACATAGTAGGTGTAAAGTCTTGATTTAAATTTGCTATATCACATGTATATTAAATGGGTGCTTCACCATACAAATCAAAAGACGTTGTATCATTTCATTTTCCCTCATGCCCTATTTGGATTAATGAAGAGTTTAGAAAAGAAAATAGTATTTCTTAATACATCATATTTTCGAGAAAAAAAAAAGTGTAGGAAAAGAAACAGTGCCTCCCATAATTGTTTACCAAACAACATTCTTCTAATGAATTTTGGCCTTATTTTAAAATCATATATTTGGTAAAACATAACTTTCTTGATGAATTTTTCTTCATAGCATCAACAAGTCTTAAGAAAAAAGAATTTAATAATCAAAGGCTTTAAATGCTTCCATACAAGTCTTTTGAGCATCCCCCTATTAATAGTGAGACCCATCATATGGTTTTGTTATGGACTGATGTCTTAAATCTGTCTGGTGGTCTATCGATGATATCGACAGGGTTTTAGATGATATCGACAGATGTCTTAAATCTGTCTGTTGGTCTGTCGATGATATCGACAGACCATTGATGATATCGAGGTTGTCACCAAAAGACCTTTGATGACATCAATAATTGTTGGATTTTTCATCCCTGGTTGCTGAACAGTTTTGGTCCTGTTTCGATATCATCAAAGGACCATTAATGATATCGAAGCTGTCATCGAGAGACCTTCAATGACATCGAAGAGTTCCGCAGATGCAATTGCGGAAACACAGATTCTGCAGATTTTGTTTCCTATTCCGAGTCTGCTTCTTTCTAAACTTATATAAAGGGGTGTATGCGGGATTGGGATGGATTCTAAGGCTTTCTAAAAGAGTTCAAAGGGTTCATAAAAGGATTTTAGGGTTTCTAAAGGGTTTAGCAAGGGTGAGATTCAAGGTTGTTCGAATCGAGTAAGTCCTCTCTCTTTGTAATTTCTATTTTCATAGTGGAGATTTGTCGCTTTATACCATGGTTTTTTTTTTCACAAGGGTTTTCCATGTTAAATCTGTATTCTCTTGTGTGTGCTTGGTGTCATTGGATTGTTATCCTAGATCTAGATCTGTGTGATTCCGCAGGTCAAAATTCCGAACAAGTGGTATCAGAGCAATCGTTGGGGCACAGATTTGAATCTGCAGGATTAGTAATAATGGTGAGCACCAAGTATGAGATTGAGAAGTACTCAGAGAAAAATAATTTTGAGTTATGGAAGATCAAGATGATGAGTTCCTTAATCAAGCAAGGCGAAGATTGTGCTCTTGAGGAGTGAAAGTCTACTATGACTGATGATGATTAGAATACTCTTGATAAGAAGGCTTTATCGTCGATCCGTTTATGTCTCACGGATGAGGTTCTCTACAACGTCATGAGAGAGAAAACTGCGGCTAAGTTATGGGCGAAGTTAGAAGATGTCTATGCGAAAAAATCCTCTGAAAATCTCCTACACTTGAAGCGACAGTAGTATAATTTCAAGATGGCAGAGGGTGGAGATATGGAGGCTCACATCAGTAACTTTAATAAATTAGTTTGTAAATTGCTGGATATGGAGGAAGTGATGAAAGATGAAGAACAAGCATGTATGTTGCTGAATTCTCTTCCGGCGTCGTATGAGTCATTCAAGAACACTATGTGCAGCACGAATAAAACCCTTAGTGTCGACACCGTTATCTCAGCCCTTCAAGGGAAGGCTATGAGAAAGTTAAACGGTGACATGGGGATATCTTCTGATACACTAGTTACAATGGGTAGAAATTCTTAACAAGGTACGGGTTCTTCAGGTTATAGATCTAAATCAAAGGGCAAGGACAAAGGAAATGTAAAGTGCTGGAATTGTGGGAAGGAAGAACATGTGAAGAAGGATTGTGGAAATCTTAAATCAAAGAGAGAAGATTCTGAGGCTTCGTACAGGGAGGCCAATGCTGTGACGTCAGATGGATCGAGTGGATGTGATGGTGATGTTTTATCTGTGTCTACTATCAGGCGGCCATACGATGATCGTAAGGATGAGTGGATGCTAGACATAGGGGCATCTTTTCACATGACTCCTTATCAGAGTTGGTTCTCCAGCTATAGCGAGTGCGATGGTGGACAAGTGTTTATGGGCAATGGCTTTGCCGGTAATGTTGTGGCTGTTGTTATGGTGCGCATCAGGATGTTTGATGGGGTGGAGCGTACCTTAACTAATGTCAGGCACGTTACTGATTTGAAGCAGAATTTGATTTCTCTTGGTGTACTTGAGGCAAAAGGATGTAAGTATACAAGTATTGATAGTGCTCTTAAGGTATCTAAGGGGGCACGGGTAATCATGAAAGCGCAACGACTCGGTACATTGTATAGGTTAATCGGGAGAACTTCAAAAGGTGGAGCTACAGTGGATGTAGCGGATTTCACCTCTGCATGTGTGTGACATGTTGGGCATGGCCACATGAGCAAGCAAAGCAGGAAGACTGAGACGTGCGGACAGGGATATAGAGCAGGTGGAGCAGCACCTATGAGAAGAATCACACGGCATGATCGCAGGATATCGGCGAGGTACATGGACGACTCTAATATCGCAGGGGATTCATCTTCTATTCAAATGGCTCTAGGTGAGCCTAGTGCTAAGAAGTGAAAGATGACTATGGGCAATGTGATGGATTCGTTGTACCAGACAGACATATGGGAGCTGGTGAAGCTTCCAGTGGACTAGAAAGCGGTTGGATGCAGGTGGATCTTCAAGAGGATATAACATAGATACAAGGCGAGGTTAGTAGCGAAGGGTTATGCTCAGAGAGAATGGATCGACTTCTCAGAGATATTCGCGCCGACGGTATAGCAGATGTCTATTAGATCCGTGATTGGCGGTGGTTGGCCAATGTGATATCGAGGTGGAATGATGGATGTGGGGTCTCCACTTCTGTAAGGGAAAGTGAAGAGCAGATCTACATGAAGCAACCAGAGCGGTTCGAAGTTAAATGGGCTGAGAAAATACTTTGCAGGAGGTCGTGGTTCGACCTGTCGCTTATGCAGTGGTTTGATTCCTTCATGGTGAGTCAAGAATTGATGACATGTAGATCGCCAATTATGACATATCTGAGATCAATATTGTACTGAAGACTCGGTTAAGTGGGACATTCAGGATGAAAGATCGGAGGGCTGCAAATATGGTTCTTGGCGTTGAGACTGAAAGAGGAGTAGGCTTTGGTAATCATAGGAGGAATACCTTGTGTGTAGGTATTAATCAAGGATGTGATGGGCCAGGTAAAGCCGGAGAGCGTTCCCTATGCGTCTCTCCTCAAGTTTTCCTCAGGACATGTCCCAAAATAGATGAGGAAAAGCAGGATATCTCATGAGCCTTATTTCGAATGCGGTTGGCAGTGTATGACATGGTCTGGATTAGACCGATTATTTCACAGGCTATCAATGTTGTAAGCAAGTACCCCAGCAAGCAATATTGGGTAGTAGTGAGATGGTAAGAAGAATACGCCTTTTCTTTTGAAAAGACAAGAGCAAAGGTGGTTGAGCACGTGGATTTTGATCCGACAAACATGCTCACCTAGATCGTTCCTACAGAGAAGTTCAAGTTCTATGTAACTTCTCTGGACTTGGCGATGGAGTGTGCAAGGGAAACTACAATATGGTGTAGAAATAAGAGAAGGGGACAAGAAGCTACACGGGTGAAAATTGAAGACATGGTGTAGATTGTTATGGACAGATGTCTTAAATCTGTCTGGTGGTCCGTCGATGATATCAACAGGGTTTTAGATGATATCAATAGATGTCTTAAATCTGTCTGTTGGTCTGTCGATGATATCAACAAACCGTTGATGATATCGAGGTTGTCATCGAGAGACCTTCGATGACATAGATAATTGTTGGATTTTTCACGTCGCTAGACAGTTTTGATCCTGTTTCGATATGATCGAAGGACCGTCGATGATATCGAAACTGTCATCGAGTGACTTTCGATGACATCGAAGAGTTCCGCAGATGCGATTGCGGTAACGCAGATTCTGCAGATTTTGTTTCCTATTCCGAGTCTGCTTCTTTCTAAACTTATATAAAGGGGTGTATGCGGGATTGGGATGGATTCTAAGGCTTTCTAAAAGAGTTCAAAGGGTTCTTAAAAGGATTTTAGGGTTTCTAAAGGGTTTAGCAAGGGTGAGATTCGAGGTTGTTCGAATCGGGTAAGTCCTCTCTCTTTGTAATTTTTATTTTCATAGTGGAGATCTGTCGCTTTGTACTATGGTTTTTTTCCCGCAAGGGTTTTCCAGGTTAAATCTGTATTCTCTTGTGTGTGCTTAGTGTCATTGGATTGCTATCCTAGATCTAGATCTGTGTGATTCCGCAGGTCAAAATCTCCAACAAGTTTGGGTCATTAAAACATGGCCCTAGGTCTATTGGCTCCAGTACATCTACTAGTTTGAGATCATTTAAAAGCCCTACTGGCATAGGCTAATCACGATCAAGGAAGAGATAAAGCTGGTCTAGCTTATAATATACTTGTTATATAATTGTATGCATTAATTGAGAACATACATAGCAAAAGTTCATTATGTTGTTTCATAAATGAAGCCAATGTCAAAGTAGATGGGATGCAATTCTTATTATTGTTCATTCTTTACCCGTTATCAATGAGGTTTATCCATAGTATAACAATCCTATACGTATTTTCTAAGAGAATTATTTTAATGCTCATTTATTGGGCGTATCATTTTTATATAATATTATTGGATTTTTGTCAACATTAATTATATAATCATCAAATCTTAAATTCGAAAAAGTTGGTAACACAGCTCATATTATTGTACTAATTTGTGCACATTATTTGTCAATCACATGAGTCATTGTGTCAAGGAATCGTTTGAGCCATTGAAAGTTGAAGACCGAAAATATAAGTGGAGGTAGAACATCAAGGAGCAAATAACAAATATATAAGATGCCTTGGTGACCTTAACCTTTGACACGTAGCAACCTAAACCTCTAGATGATCTTAACCCTAATAGGTAAACCATTTATTAATAATCCCTTAACCTTAGGAGTGTCATTTGAATATAATTAGATTGACTTTAGAGGTTTTGAGTTGCTGGAAAAATTACATAATTTCAGGTAATTCGGCTATAACCAAATGCTACATTTGGTTCGACCAAAGACCACATTCAATGTAACCGAAAGTGGTAAAATTTGTCCAGTGGCTTTCCTGTCTAATTCGTTGCGACCAAAGCTCTATTTGGTCTGATTTAATATTAGCTATTTCTGCCCATTTTATGACTGTTGGAACTCGATTCATTATATCGAACATCTGATCTTTGAATATTTTGATGAATTTTTGTGCAATAGAAGCTTAGATGAATCTCCACTCATATCCCACACCCAGTCATTTAATCCCATGAGATTTGATTCATTTTATTGAGCTTTATCACTCTAACGAGGATTCCAACCTCAATGTTGAAGATGAAATCAATTTCCACTATTTTCTAGAGATTAGACCCAAACTTATTGGTATACCCTTTGTCTAAATCTTCTTCAACACCCGTCTAGGTGAATCACTTATGATTACAACATTCTATTAATTGTATGAGATATTAGGAGCCTTGCATAAAACCTTAGGATCTAGCCCTCCAGAACAAATCAGAATTATGGATAATAAAGTAATGAAAATAATCAATGCATCAATCACACACCACACAAGAGATTTTTATGTGGAAAACCCTCAAAGAGGTAAAAACCATGGAACCTCGTCCAGATCAACAATCTACTATGAAGTAGAACGTTACAAACTTCTTCACTCATGCAGAAGTGGATAAACAATAAAAGAAACAAAGAAAATGGAGTGATCTCACCGATTACGGGAATATAAAAGCGCTGAGATATAGATTGCACAGTAGATAACCTTCACGAGCATAATCTCCCTTCTATAAGCTTCCTCTCTCTTTTCTTCTCTCTCTCACCTTTGATAGCCTTAAACCCTTTAGCAAATCCCTTGTAAAGTTTTAGGAAATCCTCTTGTCCTACCTAGAAAGCCCTAGGAACTCCTATTTAAAGTTTTAGGAAATTTTTTTTCGCATCCCTATTGTGAAAGGACTTATGACACGAAATTCGTGCAAAATTGCGAAACGAATCTGCGTAATCTTGACTGGTCGAACCGAGTCCAAGCACCTCCTTCGACTGGTCGAGCAACCTGGAGAAAAATAGTCCATAGTCGCTAGACTTTGAGTCGTGCCACGACTTGACTCCACGACTGGTCGACCACAGCCTTCGACCGGTCGAGCATGGCTCACGACCGATCGACGACGAGTCAAAAAACCCATCACGAGATTCACTCAACCTCCCGTCACCTTAGTCACCACAAAAGAAGCATCACATGCAATGTGTTTTATATTAGAGTTGAAGTACTGACAATGCATTGGCATAAAAATTGATGGAGCAAAAGGGGAGCTGATTGAAGTACGTGGAGCATCGATCAAGCAACCCAAAACGATGTGTCAAAGGAACTTAATTTGACAAGTGTCATGTATGAATCTGCACTCTCTTTTCTTATCTAAGATTGATGGTAAGAGTTTATAACCAAAATTTGATAGGTTTTTTTGTATGACGTAGGCTCTTGTGTATGGTCGAATTCACCAAACACAGGTATGTACGTGTTTGTCTCTGTGGGAGCCTCCGGTGGGAGTAAACATAGGTCCTTGGACAATGACTAAGGTTCGTAGTTAGCTTATAGAAAACTACGTAAGTTTCTTAGAGAGTCGGTCCTTATGTGTGATTGTAAAGGTTAGCGGTGAACATGATTTAAAACCTCTGATAGTGAAATATGTTATACTTATGGGTTAACTGCGTTCTCCAAGAGTGGAGTAGCGAAACCGAACCACTATACATGCTTATGTTTGGGATTGTCTTTTGTGCACTTATGCTATGCAATCGATTGATAAATTATATGTATGTATGATTAGATGAATGTTAGGAGTTGATGTGTAGCATATCTCATACACATGTACGCTGCCATTTATATATTAGTTGCGTCATTAGCATATCATTTGTAGTCTATGTGATTAGACTCTCTATTGGCTTGAAAGTTTTAGAGTTAATTGTCTTACTTAGTTTAATTGAAAATTTGTTTAAGTAATTGTAAATTTAAAAGACATAAATTTTATTTGGTCCTAATCACCTCTCTCTATGATATAGACATCATTTTATAGTTTCGCCAAGTTTTCGTGTATAGCCTGTAGGCTAGTACCACGTGTAATTTCAGCTGAATGATCTAATTGAGACTATTAATATGATTGTCCCATCTTCAATCATAATTCCACAATGGATGGTTAAGATATAAAATGAAACAACAAAAAAAAAAATTTACTATAATGGTTCATATAAAAAAAAAAAAGTAAGCCAATTGGGATCTTCAAGTAATACAGATGCAAAATAAAAAATAAAAAATTAGATACATCTTTAGCCTTTTTTCAAAATAATAATAAATGGATAAATAAATTTACATAAAATATGTTTAGGCTATCATGTTTGCCTTTATTAAAGCTGCTAGCCATGGTTGCTATTAACCATTAAAAAAAAAGATAGATTAAGCTGCTATTATTGCCACAACCCATGGTAGTAGTAGTAATGACTATTGTAACCAAGCCACAACCGCCCTAACCTGAAGTTGTAGTGGTTATGGATGCCATTGATTCAAAAATGTGGAAAAAAAAATGCAATTCTTAATGGGATAGATATATCATTAATGGATGCCTATCAATCATTGCAATAGCTAACTAGAAATGACAACAAAGCATCATGAATGAAACATAATTTTCGAAGGGGTTGAGGTATGAAAATATGCTAAAATGCATGGCCATATTATCTCATTTCATAACAAATGAAATATATTATTTTATCTCATAATAGATATAGGTAGATGAATGTTCGAATTAATTTATCTAACAATAAATATTTCAAAATAACTTTGATTTCAAACTTTATGAAAAAGTAAATCATGATGGACAAATAAATATGTTCAAATAAAAAGATCAAAAGATTATTCATTTTATAGTGAAAAATCTTTCTACCGGAGATTCAGAGCATAACGACAATTTTATCTATTTCATTGATTTTTATGTTAGTAGCTTTGATTTAGATTCTTCAAAATAAAATATATAATACGTGAAAATGTCATTTCTCATAATTTTTAATAGATTTCTCACACCCAATTTCTTTTTGAAAAACTTTCAACTAATTCAAATATCTCATTCAAGAAAACAAACGCCATTTTCATATTGAGACCATGTTAAAAAAAGTGTAACCTAAACATTAATAAAAGAGATTATGAAATGATCCATATATGCATATCCTGGCTACCCTTTTCAATTTCTACAATTGATCCGATCAAGTTATGACTAATTAATGTGATCGGACCCACTTTAATGGTAGGAACCATGTAAATATTGGATGGCTAAGATCTTTCAATCTAATATTTTTACATGGGCATCTATGACATAACATTATACACTACCCCTTAATAAAGGCACATAAAGGTGCCTATGAGTAAACTCCGTGAAGCCCACTATGATTTATGTATTTTATCCACTCCATCCATCCATTTTACTAGATAAATTTAGGGTATAAGTACAAAAAATGAAGCATATCCAAAGCTCAAGTGGACAATAAAGTGTGTGCATTGAACTTTTACAACTGAAAAATTATTGGGAGCCATATAAGTTTTGGATCAAGCTAATATTTATGTTTTTCCTCTATTCATGTATGTGTGATCTTATGAACATATTGAATGACAAATAAACATCTTTACGGGCCCCAAAAAGGTTTCAATGGTGGAAATCATTATTCCTGCTGTTTCATGTGGTGTGGTCCACTTAAGCTTTGAATATGCTTCAATTTTGGGCTCATCCACTAAAATGAGCTGGAAAAACGGATGAATGGCTTGGATAAACCACATACATTCATGGTGGACCCAACATAGTTTACTCAGTGTGATAAAAGGGTATTGAGTTACTTAGTATGCAATCTGATTTCACCATGAGGGGTCTTATTCATACTATTGGATTGGAATGCAGGCATGTACGTGGGAGATAGGGAACATTCATTGTAGGTATATATTTTGAACATGTCATATATGAATTGATCTAAACATGTGTGGTTGAATTATGTCAATTTGAACGTCTTTTATAACCGTCTATTTCTTTCCTACAAGTGTGGTATACATGATAATCGAATTAATGTTATTAATTTTTTGTCTAAAGCATGTTACACTACACAATAAATGGTCCGGATATCCAACATAAGGCTACTTATCCATGGGAATGAGAGTGAGTCCATTTCTTCAAATGAAAAGGGACCTACACGATGGGTATGTGGATGACCACTAATCTTCTATAATAGTGGTTGTAGGGAGACCATGCAATAAAAAACTCTGTGGGCCCTGCCTTGGGCTGTTTGTGACATCCACATACATCATTTATGCTAGCTCATGTTAGAAAGTTATTCCAAGTGTAAGGCAAATTCAAAACATAGGTGAGGCACACGACAAGGACATGTTGGGACAAAGAAGCCTACCATTGAAACCTTCTTGGGGCCCACCTTGATATCCAACTCATTCATAAGAGGTTGGTTCCACCAAGATGGACAAAAAACCAAATAACAACTTGATCCAAACCTTGGTAGCCCTTCTTCCTGTGGTGTGGCTCACTTGAGTTTTGGATTGTTGTGGCTTTCGAGATCACGTCCTAACAAAACCTGACGCTGGAGGGAGTGAATGTCACTTCATATTGTGACTTTTTGTGATCACGACCCTCCCTTTATAAAAAGAAAGCTACTTGTACTTTGGCGTCACATAAGCATATGATATTTTGCATTCATGCCGCATTGTGGATGTTGATTAGATTAGCCTAGCAACAATGTTGGTTTGGTTGTCGAATGCAACGCAGTAGGATGAACGAAGGTTGTTGGTTTTTTTTTTTCCTGAGCATTCATTCCTTATGTTGAGTGGACTGAGTATATTTTAGGACCAATCAAACATTATTATATATCTCAAAAGTGATGAATGGCACAAAACTTTTATATGTGTAGGTTGCATGTGCTTGGGTGAGTAGTTGTGTAAGGGTTATTAATTAAAATAGCCATAAATTATGATATAATATAAGTGTTGACATCAAAATTTCAAGCCACTTATTTTTTAGTCATTTGGGCACTTTTTGACTTTTATGGATGAAAATGCCTATCTGTCAGCTGTCCCTTCGCACGGGCAATAGCTTTTCATAGAAGTCGAGAGAGCCTTTTTATAATGGGGGTGTGGGACCCACACAATCAATAATTGGGGCAACTCATCGGTTGATCTGATCTGTTCACTTTAATCAGACGACCATGAACTCATAATAGGGACATTTTAAAAAAATTTAGAGTTGTTTGTGGTCCACAACTTCATTAACACTGTAAGTTAATTTCAAACTATTTTCTCCTGTGTGGTCCATCCATGATGAGTTTTGTCCTCAAACTTTGGTAGATGGCATGAAATTAAAATCTCATTTCATGTAGACGGTTTTGATCTGCTACAGGATAACTCAGTGGGCCCCACGTAAGATTTGGGATGGGTTTAATAGGTGGGTCACATTGCACGAGAAGGCCATTTAACATTTTTTTTCTCTTTCTTCTTCAATTTTTTTTTTCACGGGAGGGAACCGTTTTAGCCATTAGAACAATTGTCAACTTTGTGAAACTCATTCTGGCAAACTTCCGACATGCATCCAGTGTCATTCCCTTCTCCAACAAGCTTCTGAGTATTTTTTAAAGATTTTTAATCCCACGAAAATGAACATAACTCTCTTGTTATATGCCAAATTTAGATGATTTTATACTCGTTTGAAAGGTAATTCGATAAGATTTTCAATGCTTTTAGAATTACCTTATTTAGACATCATTTGATTACCTAAAAGTGGAGACAAAGTTATTGTTGTTCGCCAATACTCACTAGGGATCGGCATTCCTATGAAAATGGTCATAACATCCTCATTACATGTACGGTTTGGATAATCTTATACTCGTCGGAAAGGTAATTTAATGAAATTTCAAATGACTTTATAATTGCCTCATTTGGACACCATTTAATTGCCTACAAGTGAACCCAACATTACCGTGGTTTGCTGATACTTATTGTGGATCGCAGATCTTATGAAAAGAGTCATAACTCCCTTATTATATGTTCGATTTGGGTGATCTTATACTTATAGGAAAGGTAATTTGATGAAATTTCAAATGTCTTTAAAATTATTTCATTTGAACATCATTTTATTGCAAAAAAGTTGGCTCAAAGTTCATTTATTTGGATATTTCATTCTATGATGAATGCCATGATGAACTTTAGACATACTTTTAGGTAATTAAATAATGTCCAAATGAGGTAATTTAAAATCAGACATGTAACGAGGGAGTTGTGATCATTTTTATGGGATATGTAATCTATAGCGAGTATTGGTGAACCATAATAACTTTATATCCACTTTTGAACAAATTGTGTATAAGTAAGACGATTTTAAAGCTACTTGAAATTTCAACAAATTACCTTTCTAACGAGTATGAAATAACCACAATCGCACCTGTAACAAGAAAGTTATGACCATTTTCATAAGATTGACGATCCACAGTGAGTATCGACGAATTATAGTAACTTTGGACTCACTTTGGGGTAATCGAATTATGTCCAAATGAGGTAATTCCAAATTCATTTGAAAGTTCATCAAATTAAATTTCCAATAAATATAAGATAACTCAAATCGAACATGTAACAAGGGAGTTATGACTGTTTTCGTGGGACCGATGATCCACAATGAGTACTGGCGATCCATAGTGAATATCGATGAACCACATTAACTTTGGGTTCACTTTCGGGCAATCAAATGGTGTTTAAATGGGGTGATTTTAAAGTCATTTGAAAGTTCATCAAATTACTTTTGTAACAAGTACAAGATCATCATAATTAAATATGTAATAAGGGAGTTATGACCGTTTTCGTGAGATTTGCGACCCACAATAAGTTTTAACATTTATGGCCGTTCATTAATTTTAACATTCTTCCACTATAACATTCATTAATTAAAACATTCTTCCATTTCAAAATTTATCAATTACAATATTTTTTCATTGCAAAATTTATCCTTCATAAAACTTCCACCATTCATAAAAAAAAAAAAAAACAATTATAAAGAGAACCACCACACTCTCTTCACTTTCACAAACTCCTATCATTGATAACAAAAAAAACACACACACATACACGCAAAAGGCGCTATTATCTTAATCTTAAGCTACATTTGGCCATCATAACTTATATGAGTGTAGCCTAAAATCTAAAAGAAAAAGAAAAACTCAGAAGCTTACTATAATAGATGTGGCATAAGCTTGTTGGAGTGGGTCCCACGGAGGTAGCGAATGGTCTTAATGGCAAAATAGTCCCCTCTTATGAAGAAAAAAATGAAGAAGAAAAAGAGAAAATGTTAAATGACTTTCTTGCGCAAGTGACTCACTTATTGAACCCATCTCACATCTTACGTGAGGCCCACTAAATCATCTTGTAGCGGATCCAAGCTGTTCATATGAAAGCAGTTTTAATTTCATCCCATATGCTCAAATTTGAAGGCAAAACTAATCACGAATGGATTGCACTGGAGGAAGCAGTTTAAAATTAACTCACAACCTTAATACAGTTGTGGGCCACGGACCGCTCCAATTTTTTTTTGAAATAATCCTATTATGGATTCATGACCGTCCGATTAAAGTGAACAGATTAGAATGGGCAAAGGGTGGATCCAATAATTGATTTAGCGGGCCTACACTCTATTCTCGAAAGGCTTTCAAGACTTTCACGAAAAGCTATTGCAGCATGCGAGATGATTAACAAATGAACATATTTCGTTTTTAAAAATATTTCAGTAGTGTCGAACTAGCTAAAAAAGATATAACTTGAATTTTTGAGTCATCACTTATATTAAGTCATAATTTAAGGCCATTTTATTAATAATCCATCGTATGGCTGACGCCGATAAGATACTACCCCGCCCGTACTTAACTAAAAATGACAGGGCTCTGAGGGGCCACCTTGATCTAGGGGTTTCATCCACACTGTCCACCCATAATTTTCATACTAGTTTAGGATAAAATCCTAGAAATGAAGTAGTTCATACCGTTGAAAACTTCTCAGAGCCACGTAAGTATTCGATCAAACCAATATTCGTGTTTTACCTTCGTCCATGATCTAAGTGATGTTATCGATGAGTTGGATGACAATTAACCATTGTGGTAAGTCCGGGGAAGGATTCTACCGTTAAGTCTCGTTATCACCGCTGCTTCCTGGAAATCGGATTGTGTACCGAGTTACTCAGTACACTTATATTGTATTGAGTAAATTCTGTTGAGTCCACTGTGAATGTATGTGGTTTATCCACACCGTCCATCCATTTTTCCTGATAAATTTAAGGGTTGATCCCAAAATTGAAGTAACTCAAAATCTCAAGTGGACCATATCACACGAAACAGTGTGGAATAATGATCTCTACCATTGAAACCTTCCTATGGCCCACGGTAATATTGATTTGTTATCTAACCTATTCATAAGATCACAAAGAATGGATGAAGAGAAACCACAAACATCAACTTGATCTAAAACTTCCGTAGCCTCCAAGAATTTTTCAATGGCATAGGTTCAATCACACTCTTTCCAGTGGTGTGGTCCCTTGAGGTTTTCATATACTTCCATTTTGGACTCAAGTCCTAAAATTATCTTTTAACACCGATGGATGAACGGAGTGGATAAAATAAATAAATAACAGTGGACCCCATAGACTATACTACCCTAGGGGTGGTTCATCTGAGCCGTCCGTCTCATTATCACCCTGCTTCCTGTGGGTGGTTCATTTGAGCCATATGGCCTCATATTTTGCTTGGAGATATGGAAAAATGGATGGACGGTGTGGATAAAATTCATGCATAACGGTGGCCGTTAGATGCCGTGTCCGTTCCCAGGACGCGCGGCGTAAGTACTCAATCCGCATCTTCCGGATTGCATCCCCGCGTCAGGAGATGTTACCAGGTAACACTTACTTACAGTGGGACCCACATTGATGATTTGTTATATATCCACGCCGTCCATCCGTTTTTGCATTCCATCCTAAGGCAAGGTCCTAAAAATTAAGCAGATAAAAAATTTCAGACGAACCACACCGTAGGAAACAGGGGTGATTAAACGCCCCATTAAAAACATCCAAAGGGCATACTTTAAGGTTTTATTAATTTTTTTTTTCCATCCAACCCGTTGATAATGTCAATAAGGTCTAGATGAAGGAAAATATATAAAGATAATCTTGATCCAAAAGCTATTGTGGTCCACCAAAAGTTTTTAATGATCATTCATCACTGTTTCAAGTAATATGGTCCACCTGAGATTTGGATCTGATTAAGGCATATGAATGCATACTAAAATGAGATGAAATAGCAGACGGACGGTATGGATATATAAAAAATACATCAAGATGGGCCCCACAGGATCAGTGTAACACCCATGAGGTGTTACCCGAGTAACACATAATCCACTCCCATGTCGGTGTAAATAGAAATGGGTTTAGTCTCCAGGAGAACCTGTTGTAAACTGTCCATGGCACTTTCATCGTACGTGGGGTCTCCTCTCCGCGATCAGAACCGTCCATCCGGTGGACACCCCTTCAGATAGCCCACCATGAAAATTGCATAAAATATTCATAAATCAAACAATTAATGCATTTTCACTATTGGGATATTAACCGTTGGCACTTCTAATCTAACCATCCAGCTGCAGCACATTGGGATTTCCCATTGCAGCGTCCAGTCTGTAGTTGGGCCCACTGAATGAATGGCTACGATCACTATGCAATTTCCACTTCTGTGCATTTACCGCTCTCTACTTAATTTCATACGGAAAACAGTACCTACCGCAACCGGTATCACTTTCTCTGCTGAACGACTTAACGTGTATGAAATCCCCACACGACATCAGGTACAGCATCCCTTGCTTGGCTTTCATGGAAACGGATTGGCTACTCCCCCTGACACCATCCCCGTGGCTGGTGGTCAATGCTCTGTGGGCCCCACCATGATGTATGTGTTTCATCCATTCCGTTCATCCATTTTTAAAGATCATTGTAGTGCCGTAACCCAAAAATGAGAGGTAAATAAATCTCAGATGGACCACACCATATGAAAACAGTAGTGATTGGATATCCACCATTAAAATCTTCCTAAGGCCCAATCTACTGTTTATTTGACATCCAATCTGTTGATTAGATCATACAGGCCCAGATGAAGGGAAAAAGAAAAAATAGCTTGATCCAAAACTTTTATGGCCCCCAAAATGTTTTTAATGATCGACACTCATTCAACACTGTTTCCTGTAATGTGGTCCAATTGAGATTAGGATATACCTTATTTTTGGTCTCATACAGTAAAATGATCCGTAAACATTGATGGACGGCATGGATGAAACACACACATCATGGTGGCCCCCACAGAGCATCGACCACTGGCCATTGGCTGGTGTCAAGGGGAGCAGCCAATCCGTTTCGGGCTTTCATCTCATCCCTTGCTTAGCGTTCATCCAAAAAAATCAGGACCATTCACCACATACGTGGGCCACACCATAAAATTACACCAAAAAAACCTCTAAATTCTCGTGGTATGGCCCACATGAGTTTTTGGAATGCTGTTATTTTTTGCTAATGCTTTCATACTGATGAAGAACGTCAGATGAATGGATAAGATTGCATATAAAACACCATGGCGGGTTTCCATGCCATGGTTTCTCAAGGTGTGGGCTATCTGACATCTGGATGGTCATGATTTCAGGATTCGAAGATGAACATGAAGCATGGTACCTGATGGACGGCGTGGATCTCACTAAAGTTACATCCACGTGGCTATCGTTCCGTACATTTGTACATCAATCCATACCGTCCAAACCACGATCTCAATTCTCGATGCAGTGTGATTTTACTAGCTGAAGCATCTAATTTGCGGGAGTGGATTAGGTGCAGCCCCCACCTCACCCAACATGGTAGGGCCCTGCTTGTGGAGCCCACCCTGATGTATGTGTATTATATCCACACCGTCCATCCGTTTTTCTAGCTCATTTCAATGCATAATACCAAAACCAAAGGAGATATCATTATCAGGAGGACCACAGTATATGTAACAGTGGGAATTGAACGGCCACCATTAAAAGATCCTTAAGGCCCAAGGTAATGTTTATTTGATCCAACCTCTTGATAATAAGAGACATATAAAGGGAAAAAATTATCAGCCTGATCCAAAACTTTCGTAGCCCACATGAAGTTTTTAATGGTCAATCACTACTGTTTCCTATACTGTGGTCCACCTGAGATCTGGATCTGCTTGTTTTTCGGATTCATGCTCTAAAACGAGCTTGAAAAACAGATGGACGGCATGGATATACTACGAATACATCAACGTGGCCCGATTGTCAGGGCCGCACCGTGTGGTATGAGGTGGGGGCCGCACCTAATCCGCTTCCTTAATTTCCCTCATTAGCTGCGCAATCCATCATTTTAATTCACAACCTTTAGACAACATCCACGTGTACAGTGGATGAGGGAAACGGATTGGCTACTCCCCCTGACACTAGCCCCGTGGCTGGTGGTCGCTCTTTGGGCCCCACCATGATGTCTGTGTTTCATCCATTCTGTTCATCGATTTTTACAGATAATGCTAGGTCTTGAACCAAAAAATTAGAGTGATATAAATCTCAGTTGGACCACACCACATTAAAACAATAGCGATTGGATATCCACCATTAAAATCCTCCTAAGGCGTGGTGTACTGTTTATTTGACATCCAATCTGTTGATTAGGTCATACAGGCAAAGATTAAGGGAAAAACAAAAATCAGCGTGATCCAAAACTTTAATGGCCCCCAAAATGTTTTTAATGATCGACCCTCACTATTTCCAGTAAAGTGGTCCACTTGAGATTGGGATATATCTAATATTTGGTTTCATAGCGTAAAATGATATATAAAAATATATGGACGGCATGGATGAAACAAATACATCATGGTGGGGCCCACAGATCACCGACCACCAGCCATTGGATGGTGTTACGGGGAGTAGCCAATTCGTTTCCGTGGATGAGGTGCCAGAAGTCTAGCAACGTGTGGCAGACGCACACAAAATCCCTTCTCCCTCTCGCCCTCTCGACCCACCTATCTCATTTCTTCTCGGCTACAAAAGGCGAGTTCTTATCTCTTTCCTCTTTCCTGTCTCATTTCATCCATCTTCTCTGGCAAGAACGCAGAAGCTCGCGACAGATACTCAACGCCAGTCGCAGGCAAGAAAAAATAGGGTTAGGGTTTCCTTCTTCTTCTGCACAATGGGCGGAAAATCGGTAAGTCTTCAATCTCCAAAATCTCCGATTCCGTTGTGTTTTCATTAGATTTCGACGTAGATTATCTAAACCAGCTGCGAGCGATTGAAAAATAGGCTTCCTGTATGAAATCATGGTGTCGGATTACGATCCGGAGCAGACCGTAGGTTAGGGCAAGGGTTTCTTCTATTTGTAGAGGAGTTGATACGATTAGAGCCTGCAGTGTTGTGGAATTAGGGTTTTGTTCTGGGGTTCTGTCGAATTAAGGATTTTTCCTTGGGTTGGGGTTTTCTTTTTACGCGGTGTTTCCAGGGCCGGCTAAGGAGAATTTGTGGGATTCGGCTACGATTCGACCTTGCGGTTTGTGGAGATTGGGGGTTTCGCGGATTGTGGTTTTTGTTGGAGATTAGGGTTTTGTTGAAGGGGAAATCGGTGAGAATCAGTGATTGTTGTGAGGATAATGTGTATACTGTGTGTTGTTCAGAAGTGGTCCCGCCGGGTCGCGACCATGCTTCCTTGGTTAGTAATTCCGTTGATTGGGCTCTGGGCGCTCTCTCAGCTGCTGCCGCCAGGGTTCCGTTTTGAGGTCACTTCTCCACGTCTGGCGTGTGTTTTCGTGCTGCTTGTTACACTTTTCTGGTATGAGGTGTTGATGCCACAGCTGTCGGCTTGGCGTGTGCGTAGGAGCGCACGGCTCAGGGAGCAACGTCGGTTTGAAGCTATCGAGATGGAGAAGCTTCGGAAGACCGCCACTAGACGGTGCAGGAATTGCCTCACACCATACCGGGACCAGAACCCAGGTGGGGGCCGGTTCATGTGCTCGTACTGCGGGCATATTTCAAGGCGGCCGGTGTTGGACATGCAGGGTCCAGCCAGTTTGGGGATTACGAGTTCGGGGATTGGGAAAATATGGAATTCAAAGGTGTGGTCAGAGAATGGTTGGATATGTGGGCAGGATTGGTCAGAGAATGGGAACTGGGGCGGAGGGTCTTTTGTTGGGAAACCAGGTGGTCAATGGGGAAGGAATGGGGGCGCATTTTTTAGCGGCGATGACCGGTGCGTGGCGGAGAAATCTTATTCGGGTGTCGTTGTTTTTGCTTGTAAACTGTTGGCATCTTTTTTCTTGAGCATAAGGTGGCTGTGGAGAAAGATCTTTCGTGTCGGTTCTGCGAGGGAAGATGCTTCATCAGATGCAGAACATAAAGGGTTGTTGTCAAAGAAAGGTGAGAATGGGGTTAATTTAAATGAGAGTAAAGGGGAAAAAGCCCGCCGGAAAGCTGAAGAGAAGAGACAAGCCAGGTTGGAAAGGGAGATGCTTGAGGAGGAAGAAAGAAAGCAGAGGGAAGAGGTTGCGAGGTTAGTGGAGGAACGCAGGAGATTGAGAGATGAAAAATTGGAGGCGGAAAAAGAACGTGGCAAGGGATCGACTCCTGACAGAGAAAGAGACAATAGGAGAGAAGCAGAGAGGCGGCGACAGGAAAAGAGGAAGGAGAAAGACAAAGGTTCCAATAAAAGTAATTCTGACGGGGAAGAGCTTGAAAGGAAGGTCAACAAGGAAAGTGAAAGAAAGCGTGAGTTTGACAAGAGGAGTGAGATTGAAAGACGGGACCTTCAGAAAACCACAATGGAAAGTATCAGGCCACAGAGTTCGGAAATAGGGAATGGTATGAAAAATATATCGACTAATTTTAGCAGACCAAGTGGCGGTGGCAGCAGATACTTTGATCGGATGAAGGGTTCTTTCCTTTCTTCGTCTAAAGCTTTCAATGGAGCTACTTTTTTTGGGAGGGGTGCTCATGCTTCTGCTACTGCTGCTATGAAAGTGAATAGACCTTCTGGTTCTGGTGATCATGTCCAAACTTCTACCAGTAGGAGAGAGGTACTTTCCTCCGAACACATTGCAGGGAAATTTACTTCAAATGGGGATGAAAAGCTTTCTGAGGTTGCTTCCCAACGGCCTGTAAGTTGCATTTGATACAACCTACCACTGTTCTGATATTCTGTCTTTATTTTACTGCAGATTAGATTGCTATTCCTTTTAATTCTTTAACCTTTTCCTTGTAGGAGTATCATGGTAAGTAAACCTGACAAGCATATATTATGAGTGATGTATTATTCTCAATTAACTGTAGTGGGTTATATATATGCTTTACTATTGATTGCTATTTTTCAGGTTGTGTCAGATCTGCAACCACAGCCAATTGCCCCGAAAAAAACGTGGCAGCAACTATTTACCCGTTCTTCAGCAGTTACTTCGTCCTTGGATGCAAATACCATGTCTCAACCAAGTCCAAATCACCAAACAGAAGCTCGGAGCCCGCAATTACCTGATCAAGCACCACCAAAGTATCACTTGGATAATCCAATCCAATTTGGGTTGCCGTTACCTTTCTCTCCCTTATGTACCACTTCAATTAGTAGCTCGGTATCTCCTCCTGCAGCTGGATCTGTCTTTCCTCTTGTTGGAAATCCTGCACATGATTTTATATCCGATGATGCAGAGCTTTTTGAAGACCCATGTTATGTGCCTGATCCAGTTTCTTTGCTTGGGCCAGTTTCAGAATCACTTGATAACTTCCCACTGGACCTGGGGACTGGGTTTGTGTCAAGTTCAGGATTGGAAAGGTCTCATGTTCTCAAGAATGTGTCAGCTTCTACAGAAATCAGCAAGCCTTCTCCTATTGAATCCCCAATGTCAAAACTGCGGGTTGCTGAAGAAAGGCATTTTACTTCCAGCCAACTGCCATGCACTCCAAGGTCCCGGGATCTACATGCTTCTTCAGATGAATCTGTTAATGCACATGAGCAAGGCACATGGCAGATGTGGGGTACACCGCCACTTGGACCTGCCAGCTGGCTTTTGCCTCTAGGACAGAACAAAACAAACCAGGAAAATATTGTGCATCCTTCAACCCACAAGGCTATTGTATCACAGTTTCCAAAGGAGAACCAAATCCTTCCTGGTGCTAGTTCTCCTCAGAATGTTCATGTTGGTAATGACCAGAGTGGTGGGACGTTTAGTCCTCTTGGTCCTGGCTCAAATGATACTGATCTGTGGCTACATAAAACTGTGTTGCAGCCATTGGTGGGTGATGGGGACAAACATTTCCCACCCCTTAACCTGAGGGAGGATATCTCACGGAACGAAATGACTTATGATGGTGTAAGAAAGGCAGGAGCTGGCCATCCATTTGAACAATCTCCAGGCAGTTGTTGGTCGAAGTAAGTCCACTGAGCTATTCCGAATTTTTTTCTATGATTCCCTTTTGTTGGGTATGGTCAAGCAAAGTTCATTTTGGAAGTGACTTTTCCTTGTGGTCAAGTGAAACTTTCTAAAAGCATTAACTGCTGCGGGTGTTGTTTTACGTCACCAATCAGTAGCTTTCTTACCACACATAGTATTTGTACTAGGATGTCTTTTGATTTCTGCTGGCTTTAAATATTCTCAGTAAAACTTGTCCTGGATATATTCTCATATGAAGATGACATCTGAACATGAGTTTACACACACACACACACACACACACACACACAGAGTCGTTTGTTTTACTTATTTAAAACCTTTTTGCAGCATTACCTTATCGTGAGAATCTGACATGCTGATTAAATTTCTGAGTGCAATCTTTTAGAATCTGTTTTTTTTTTTTTTTTTTTTTTGGGTGGGGGGAATGTTTTGTTTTTTGTTCCTTTCAGTCTTTTTCTAAATGCTGCTTTCAGGAATGTTGTTTACTAGATCAATTGTAGCTATTTGTTTTCACTGTTATGCTTCTTGTTTTTGTGTAGCCCCTTTGGGTTTATTCCTCAGAGTAATTTCTTTGGAATTTTTACTGATCATTTTTTTTTTTTTTTTTCCATTTGAAATTTAGATGTTTCTTTGTGTTTTAGTAACTTGCATATAAGCCCATTAGAGCTATGCATATAAGTATATAACCCACCTGTGTGGCTGCAATTTTAGGTTTTCTAGTCCATGCTAGATTCAACGGTTGGAATTGGCGATCCCTCATCTTATTAGGATAATAAGATGAGTTTGTTGGTTTCTATAAATTTAACATAAATTCAGTAGAAATTTGGGCAGATATATTTCAATCTTCTTTGATACATAGCTTCAACTCTTCATCTTGTGTTCATGGGAATGTCTGCTGGTTTCCTGGATGATCACCTTGAAACTTGCAGCTCCCTTGTCCTGTAGTGATCCAAGAGAAGGAAGAAAACTTCGATAAGAAAATATTAAGAAAAAAAGTTAAGAAAATGTAACCAAAAGAATTCGTGGCGAACTCGCTGTGTGATTCTAAATGCTGAGGCAATAATTAAATATGTCAGAGAGATCCTACAGCCGCATTAGCTGGTGGAACACCATTGAGCGCAACCTAAAAGGAATAACTGAAATGGATGAAGCTAAGGTCGAAACTTAGATATTCAAACTTCAAAGCTTCTTGTGATGCCTTTTTTTTTTTGACATACCTGGATTATATTAGGGACTGCTTGGGAGCATGGATTTGGAACCCCCTGGATTTGGAATCCTCCCGTTGTGTTTGGCACCCTAGATTTGGAATCCCCTATAATCCAAAAGTAGCTATGCATAGTATATTTACAGGGGTTTGAATTTAATTACTAAATCAATTTTAATATCTCTAATTAGTGTACATATGTAATGTTTGACACAACGGTTGTAATAAGCCCATTGAAATATATACTTTGCTCGAAAATGATGAAAATCCAAGTCTTGGATGGGCCACAAGCATAGGTTGACTAACCAACGATTGTTAACCATTGATTTACATGGACAATGTTTGGACGGCCTAGATTATCTTATTAAAGTAATTATAGTGATGCAGTTGATAATATGATTGTTTTGGGATATCATCAGTGGGCCATGTGCCCAATAGGTTAGTACCCTAGTGACACATGTTACACATGCAACTCTTGGAAGGATTTTAGATGTAATCCAAGCTTCCACCTTGGATTTCAAACCCCCTATTTGAGGGGATTTGAAACCCCCAGTTACTTTATGGTTCCAAACATATCAGGGGATTTGAAATCCCCTCAAACGCTCCCAAATCCATGGTGCCAAACGACCCCTTAGGGCTTCTTGTTAAGATGTATGATCTCAATATGATGTTTTAATTGTCGACATCTATGATTAGTCAAACTAGAAATGTTATTTCGTACCCCTAAAGTTGTTGCTTTCAGTTTCATCCCTACATGTGTAATTTGCTCATAAGAATTCTTTGTGATATA
The DNA here is from genome assembly GCA_021015155.1 of Magnolia officinalis. Classification (NCBI taxonomy): domain Eukaryota; kingdom Viridiplantae; phylum Streptophyta; class Magnoliopsida; order Magnoliales; family Magnoliaceae; genus Magnolia; species Magnolia officinalis. Next base: position 71,309,274 of record JAJHSJ010000008.1, on the reverse strand, counting down.
TCTGCCGATTTTGTAATGACCAAATTGCCCATGTAGGAGTTAAGCCAACAATTTTCTCTTGATTGGCAGAAAGGTCTATTAAGAAAGAAGAAGAAGAAGAACACGGGAAATACATTTCCCAGATAAGATGAATGGTCTATCCACCTGGTCCCCCATGGCACATTTGTTGGGGAATTTCCTTCTATAAGAGAATGAGAAGAAAGAAACTAATAATTTATTTATTTATTTATATATATTTTTTGAGGGGTAGCCAAAAATAAAGAAAACTAATATAAATTAGATGATGAGGCATCATCGCATATGATACCGCTTGGAAGAAACCCCCCAAGAACTTCCAAACTGCTACACAGGCCATCAACAAACTCCTTTTGCACTCTAGCCTGTTCAATGACCTAATGCTTGGCCTTCATGAATACCGATGCCGATGAACATGAAGAGCCAAAATAATAAGCTGCCATGGACATCCTCTTGCAACTCTTGCAGCTGCCATGCTAAGCTCGAAGCTAGTTCCCCATCGATTGGGGCATTACCCATTCCACATCGAAATCTTGAATTTCCTCCATATCTCCGAAGCAAAGGAGCAATGCATGAACAAATGGTCCACTGTTTCAGCGTCACAAAATGCAAACCTCTATAGACTATAGGTAACTCCTTAAAGGCCCTACAATTTTCCCTAGTCTCGCCTACCAATTAACCAACCTTCGTAGGTAACAACTTGAAGAGGATGCCCAAGTTAAGATTTCCCCTCAATAACAATATGGGTGAGGCCATACCCGGCCGCTTCTTTAATCCCAGCTCATAAGACTTGATTTTTGCCTCATTAGAGTCCTCTCCAATCAACATAGTGTAAAACAGCCCTGGCTGATACGGTACAGTCTGTATTGGCTGATATGGCCTTGTAATGGCTGTTTTTTATTTATTTTTGAGTGAAACTAAAAAATATTGGAAAAATTATGAAAAAAATGTGGGGATCCCAAATGTCGTTTTTGGTTTCGTACATGCATTTGATGGTGTAACAAGCCATTCTTTGATAAAAATGTTGTCCATCGGACCACCTGTTTTAAGTTGAGTACTAAGTACCCGAATGACTCTAAAATTCTTGTATGTAATGCTCTAAATACCTAATATCAATACCTAAGATCATAAATCCACATTTGATTAATAATGATGACACAATTACTCAAACCACAAGTCACAAGTATAATATATGATAAACAAATACCAATAAAGTGATGCCAAAGTGTCAAACACAATTACACAAATGCAGATGAAGATAAGTAAATTCATGCCATCTGTTGGATTCACCCTCGTAATGCATATCCTTAATCCATATACACCATTTCACTGAATAAATTTGAAGCAAAATAAAAAAATCGGAAGAACAGTGTTTTCCTGATTTGGGTATACTTGGACAACATGAAAAGGCAAACATTTTTTGAAATCCATGGGATTAATCCCACCAATTCATATACACCATTTCCCTCAACAAAATTGAGGGGAAAAAGAAGGATGGATAGTGCGCAATTACTATTCTTCTTGCTAAGAGCCTTGATTTTCACAAGTCAATTAAACAAGCCCCAATTGAACACAAAACAAGCTTGGTTTGGTAGATCGGGGCCTCGTCGTGGTGGTGGTTATATAGATGAATTTGTCAACAAGTTTGTCATATATACTAGTCTTTTAACGATTCTCCCTCTTTTGGTTTAAGTTTGAGATAAGGGTCTATTGGTGCATCAACCAGTTTGGCACCAACATCCTTGTCTCATCCAACAAGTCACAAATATATTTTGGCACCGATTTATTTCTATTCTCGATCTTGCCACTTCAATGTCCAAAAAATATTGAAGAAGACCAAGATATTTGATTTGAAAGTGAGTTTGAAGATATGACTTCAACTTTTCAATACCCTCCAAGTCATCATCAGTCATTATAATATCATCCACAAACACAACGAGAATTATGTAGCCAGAGGTAAGAGTGCTTTGAAAAAATCGAGTGATCTACTTTACTCCTTATTAATCCAAATGATACAACCATGGTGATGCAGGACAATTAACCACTTGCTCTAAAAGCTCGAACTGTTAGAGTATGATGAATTAATCCCTTTATCTCATAGCCCATGCCCCACATCTCATGGGTTTTAAGACCTCGGCCGAACCCCCTTCGTGGGCCCCAAATCACATGGGCCGCCCACCCCGAGTGTGTCCCCGCATCCCACGGGCTACCCCACTCGAGCCCGGTGTGAAATGCGCATTAATCACCCCTGGTGAGGAGTCTCGAACACGAGACCTCCGTGGGCCGCACCCACCCCGAGTGTGCCCTTGCATCCCACAAGCGACCCCACTCGAGCCCAGTGTGAAAATGCCCTTACATTAATCACCCTCGGTGAGGAGTCTCGAACCTGAGACCTCCCGCCCTGATACCAATTTGATGCAGGGGCATTTTCACACTGGGCTCGAGTGATCTACTTTACTCCTTATTAATCCAAATGCACAAATCGTGGGATTCACCAATTTCAAATCAAGGAACCCTAGAGTAAGAAAAGGGGCATAAAATTGGAGATTTGAGTAATTTAGGGTTAGGTTTAGGGATTTTGGGTGAAAACGGAGTGAAAGATAGGAGAGAGACGAACCAGAGAAGTACCGCATGCGTGGACAACAACAATGGCCCAGACGCACATGCGTGTGATCTCGGCAGCACGTGTGTGGGGCCTACTATTCAGAAAAAGGCCATCTTGGCCCTGGTCGGCCAGGGATGGACTCCAAAACTCCCAAATCTCAGCTTGATCCGATGTACGGTTTGTGCGTGGTGCTCCGCCGAAGTTTCAGCCCTTCTGTAGGGCCAGATTCTGAAATTCTGCTGTGGGGAGGAGAATTGCTGCAATAGATGATTGATTCGAAGTGTAGATAATGGGGTGAGGTGAGAAGAAGGGATGGTAGAAGGTGGGTAGTAGAAATGGCGATGGATGGGGGCGAATCGGGATAGATGTGGCTTCGCACTACGGTAGTTAACCCTTCGATGAAGGGAGGGCTTCGCACCCAATTAGGCTTCATAACTCAGAGAGTAGGAAAGCGCAAATTTTTTATTAATCTTCAATCCATGAAAAAAACTACAAGGGGTGCCTATTTATAAGAAAGCCTATACCCCAAAAACTCGCACCATGTGCGCAACCTATTACTTGGCGATGAAGTAAACTAAAATAAAAACCAAACAGAGAAATCTAAAGTGTTCACAATGTTCTAAATAATAACAATAAGCAAAACCTAAAATATGAAATCAATTCGACGAGTGGGCCACGATCATGAGATCCCATGATGGGCTTTTCTTGACTATCGGGCCCACTTTTTTTGAACCAAAACTTGTCTTCTAGCTAGGAGACCCTCCCTAGACGTCGTCATCGAGCCAGATCGATGGTGGGGTCCTCCTTCTATGTATATACGTGCGTAGGGGTGGTGGTGTGAGTGCGCATGTGCGCGTGATGTCCCCATCAATTCTCCCCGGCTGCGAAGATTTCGCCACTTATGAAATAAAATTCCTGAACCGCTCCAGGATGTC